>JAKOOJ010000003.1:74818903-76018903 GCA_022577455.1 Arizona elegans
ATTCTGAGCAAACCCATACCTTGTTTTTATTTAAGCCTCTCTCCCTTCAAAAATGCAACTCAACATTTCAAAATGGGGGGGGGGAACTGCACTGGGAACCTCTATGTTTTACTTTAATAATATATTAATACATTGCCTGACTTTGATACAGAGGAAACTGGCAGAAGCCATCATATTTCATATTGCCCTGAGGATCCTTTGTTTGGCTTATTTAAGGGAATGTGAAATTATTGGAATTCTGACTTGGTTCATTCCAGCGTCCTCGTGAATTAAGCAGATAGTGCAGCGGTGTCAAACTCGCATCATCACGTCGTCACGTGACATATCACAACTTTTCCCCCCTTTGCTATAAACCGGAGGTGGATGTGGCCAGCATGTGATGCATTCGGTCTGCGGGCCACGAGTTTGACACCCCTGAGATAGTGGGTTCCCATGTTTTATATCACCATTCTGAATTATGATGTTAAGGGGCAGCACCACAATAGGCCTGGTAGAGGATTAGTTCAAGAGAAAAATCATTGGGAAAAAAAACGTATGTAAATGAATATGAGATTGCTGTTGACCTAATATTAGTTTTGTCCTCAACATATGCATATTATAACAAACAAAAGAGAAACTTGAGCGATTCTCCAAAGATATGTGGCATGTTTAGTACTTTAGAATTACTCATTCATGTAACATTCCTAATTACTATTCCAGTTTTTTTCTCTATACTCTTGATACCTGTCTTTTTACTTTGGTGGTGAGGGAAAAATAAAATATTGGGTAGATACTGGGAGATTGTGAATATAGGATTTTGGTCTCATCTTGCTAGAGCTATTAGTGTTCTAAATAGAAGTTTGTTTTCCTGAATCATTGTTTCACATCCTCTGAAAGATGAACAGAAAGGCCACTCTGGTTACTGAGTAAAGCTGAAAAGGGATTTTGTAATTTCCGCTGCTATTGTTCAATGTATAATTGTTTCGGTTGCAACATCTCTCTCTCTCTTTGTCTCTTTATATACATGTATAAATATCTGTAAAAGAGAGAGAGAGAGGTGGGGTGGGAATGGAGAGAGGATTTTGGCAGGATATGTGGATTGTTCCCTCCCCCTTTAATAGTGAGAAAAGCTAATTCCTACCCACCTACCCCCTAGTGCTGTGGAATCCAGATCATTGTCCTTTCTGAACATTGGCCAGCAGTTCTGACTATAATAGAGAAAAGAAAAGCAGCCAAAAATGAAGCCGCCTCAGTGTTTTTGTCTAAAGTCAGAAGTGTGTTTGCAGTTCTAGTAGTTTCCTAGATTTTTAAAAGTCAGAGCTGTTAGTTGGCCTCTAAGAGGCTGGTGTAGCAAAAGTCTGGGCATGGTTGATATCTAAAATCAGGTTCATGTGAAACTAGAGATGAAGACAAATATACGTGACCCAGGATAATATTGCGGGATCCAATCTGGATTGGTCCCTGGGACCAGAGGCTTAGTCTTCTGAGCTTTCAGACTCATGTTGGAGCCCAATCACAGGGAAATTCTCTCTAGCAGAATGTAAATAGGTATTTAAATTATTTTCACTAATATATTTGCAACAGAGGAACAATTTGTCCTCTTGGTTTAGATAGGAAATGGATACAAACTTCCTACGTATCCGTATTTGTTGAGATGCCATACTGTATAATGTTTTGGAAATGCCATACTGTATAATGTTTTTACAGTGTTGTACACCTCTATTAGAATCTGCACAATGCTCAAGGGTGCAACTGGACCTTCTACATAGCTGCTCTGAATTTACTTTCACTTCTCACCTGCTCTGAATTCACTTCCAGTGACAATACTGATATCTGATTTTTTTAACTCTGTACCTTTGAACCCCCCATTTAAGGTTATTAAAATTATTGGACACAATGCATTGTTGAAAGAAATTTTGTGCATTTCCACTTGTGGTACAACCTTCAATGCCTCAATACCTCCAAGCAAAAAATATGCCCTGTTGAATTCTGGCTGAACAACCAGAAAACCAAGTAGAGATTTCCACTGATTAATTGTTCTATTGTCAGAACATTTCTCCTTAGTTCTTGATTGGATCTTTCCTTGATAAGTGTCCATCTGTTACTTCTTGTCCTGCCTTCAAGTGTTTTGGAGAATGGGCTGACCCCCTCTTCCCTGTGACAGCTCCTCAAATATTATCATGTCACCCCTAGTCCTTCTCTTTGTTAGACTAAGCATATCCAGTTCCTGCAAACTGTTCATCATATGTTTTAGCCTTCAAACCCCTAATCATATTTGTTGCTTTTCTCTGTACTCTTTCTAGAGTCTTGGCATCTTTTTTTGTAACATGATAACCAAAACTGGCTGCAATATTTCAGGAGGACAGGTCCTCCTGAAGAAATCCATACCTGATGCCACTAAAAGTCAATACCAATGGCACATAGTCAAAATTCAATGAAATAGTTTCTTTTTTAGAATGACATGGAGTAAGTTAATATATTGTTATTCTTTATTCCTCCCAAATGTTCTTCAATAATATATAATACATTTAAAATATATGAGCAACATAATTCTTGTACCCGAAATGTGTGAAAGAATACAGAAGTTTGCCTTAGCTGGGTCAAACCTTCAGTTTTTAAAATTATGAGTCTATTAGTAGATAAAACAATAAGTTTTGAAGAAGCAGAAACCGTTGGTAGTTATGCTATGTTAGAAAATAAAAGTGCATGTTACTCTAAAGAAAAATCTTTTATGCAATGACTCTTCCTGTTTTTTTTCCTGTTTTGTTCAGCTCTTTTTCTAAAAACTTGAACATGTAGAAAAGTCTTAAATCAAGAAAACATAGCTCCATTTTATTATCATATTGATATTGTTTTAGTTCTGAATTTATTTTTGCTGATTTACCTTACTGACAGAATTAAGAGATCCTGTATTTCTTAGAGGGCCTTTGTGTGTATTATTAATTGCTTCATATATGTGTGGGGGTGTATATGTGTATAATTCAAGTTATAAGTTTATATACCAAACCATATATTGACATTTAATAAATGTACTAAATTTGCTAATTTTATGAGTAAATGTTAGGAATAAGCAGAACTATCCACAATGCATGTAATGTTATTATTGCAGCAAAGAGAATTTAAATAAGTAAAGAATAATATGAAAAAAAAATGACTATTTCAATTCTTTTTAGTGTATTTCAGGAAACAAATGAGAAAAGAAAATATCGCATCTCTAGCCCTGAACTCCACTTAGTTCAAGGCAATAATTCCTAACTTTGAGTCATAAGTGATAACCAACTTATTTTATTTGATTTATATCTTGGATTCCTTCCTTGAACTCAAGGTTACACAAACAGAATTCTCTTCTGCATTTTTCACCAAGTCAGTTAGGTTGTGACGTTGGTGGGGTTGATAGTGATTGACCCAAGGCTGCCCACTGTGTTCTATGGATGAACCTGACCTTGAAACTCCCCAACTAGTCCTGTGCTTCATTTCTTTACCGGGTTGGTTTATCAATGGCTGTTATATCTGACCATTTGCTGCACTGGCTGGAGAAGGCAGGATGTCATTCCACAGAGTCTAGAAATGAAAGACACTACTTAAAGACTCCTGTTTATTACCCAACTCGTATCTCTGTCTCTCAATACCTCAGTAATTTACAGTTCACAAACAGAAAATCAGAACAGCCTCTTTGTAAAGGTGGCATATTGAGCAAGTAGGTTTTGAAAACACATTTATGTCAATGTCTTATTTTAAGTGCAAGTGACTGAGTTTGCAGACAACAAGTGATCAATATAATGCATTTCTACTTGGCACAGAAGAGGAAGTCATGTCTGACCAGAGTGACTATCAAATCTAATCATGCGAGTAATTCATTAGATCATTTCAATAAGCTGAAAATGTTCATCACTTTCTGAGTTCAGATTTAACTTGGAGAAGCCAGGTTACACCCCATACACAGTATAAGGCTTCCTCTCTCACCCTTATGTTACGTTCTTATGTTGTGGATGATTTCCAGCAAGTTCAGTCTCAAAGGAAGCTTTTTCTAAGAGTCCTCTGAAAGCAAACGATGTAAACCACAGGAAGGAAAGAGCCGTAGCTCTTACAAGAGGCTCACAGTTTCTCACAAGTGAAAATTTGTTAATAACAAGCTCACCAAGTTGTTCAGTTCACAGGACAGCCTTGTGCTAAGGTGAGTTGGGCCAGAGAGGCAGGCAAATCTTTCAAAAGAAATTAAAATACAAAAGAATTATCTTTAACCTGTATACTAGTAGCATAACCGAGTCTTTGACACGGAGTATTTATGTAGGTACCAAAGTACCACCAACAAACTCAGAAATCCCACAATATATGAATGAAGTCTATACAAGACTCTGTACAAACAGAAAAATAAACAGGATGAAACATGATTACTGAACATAGTAATCCCAAATGGTGTTTGGGAATGTCCCAAATTGAAAGCTGAGTGGGAAAGGGAATGGCTTTGGGTATTCTGGAAGATGGCAGGACTGAAGAGAATTCTGAAGAGAAACACTCAAATGTTATGACTCTATCCTGCAGTTGTCACATGTTTACATATGCATGGATGCCCCTTGTTTGAGTTTCTTGACCAATTTCAATTGAACAGAATAGTTCATTATTACTTTTGCTCCCAATATTTACTAATCACATTTGTACAGTCACCCATTTACCAAAAGAGACTCGGGGCGACACACAACAGATAAAGCCCACAAATATAAAAATGACACAGATTTTTTAAAAAAATGTAAAAAAAAGATTTGCATTAAGCAAGAAATACAGATAAAAGACCAAATAAAATAAATGTACTCTCGTTCCTAAAAATAAATAAATAAATAAATTGGGAACAGTAGATGTTTTAATCACTTTCCATCTGAAATGAAAGGAAGTTTGCTTCCTGATAGAGGCCAACACAGAACAAGCTAAGACGTGCATGAGAACATTGCAATGGTTGAGTCTTGCCCCATGGAATGAATTTTTAAAAATATGCCTATAACACAGAAAAAGCCATTCTAAAGGTAGTTTATCAGGTGAAAGCTTTCATTTCTTTATATATCCAGAGAGAGAAAGAATTTTTCAATTTAGTAAAATTATACAAAAATAAAAAGAAAGTCAAATAGAAAAAGTAAATAAGAAAGAAAAGGAAACATACTACTATGCCTTCTGTTTTCTATCAAGTAATTTCCATCTTTATTTTCTTCCCATCCTCTTCATCCTTTTTTAATCCCTGAGTTCTGAAATCATGAATTCAATCTTTTTTACTTTCAGCAAAAAGCCCACGTAACGTTTGTTTCATTACATTGCCATTTTTTCTCTAATACTTATTTTCAATAATATTTTTTCTCTAATTCTCACTAGTGAAAATTTCCATTTCTTCTCTTAGCTGTTGTCCATCATACTCCATATGCTATGAAATCATTTTCATACTGCACTGAACAGATGGAAGATGAAGAAATGTAATATATTTGTAAATACTTTGGAAAGCATACTGAGAATAACCTTTGAGCGTTGTACTTTGTCCTGAGAGCAAGATGTATCACAGAAGTTTGTTGACTTAATATGTAACTTCAATGATCTGTGTTTCTATGTTTCACACTTCCACAAATTTAGAAATTGTGATAAAAATATTCTACTACACAATCAGAATAACTGAATTGAATTCATGATCAGGCAGCAAGGTCTCTGTAAACGTTCATACAGTTTCTTCTCCCTCTTCATTCCCTGACTGAATAGCTGTTCTACAAATGATCTCCTTTTGCTCTATACTGTTTTAGAAATAACTGGGAAATTAGAATAATGAAATGTGTAATAATTAACAGGCATTAAAAGGCATATAAAACAAGCTATTAACATATTTGATTCCGGCCTCTGTTATCTGGCAAATAAGATTTGTTGCAAATATGAGTCTGGAAAATGTATGGGATGAATAGATAAGTAATGGAGTAATGGGGTAGAGTGTCAAAAGACAGGCTTGAGGATGAACACAAAAATATCTCTCTGTCTTGTGAGTTTTGTTGCTTGACTCAACAGATGCTTCCTTCCCCTGCAGAATATCAATCCATTTACTGTCCTGGAACAGGATTCTTTTTTTTTTACATTTTTAAATTTTTATTTTATTTATTAATTTGTCATTTTTTAATGTATTAATTTGTGTACAAGTTAGCAGGTATAAATATGAACATGGACATGAATGAAGGAAATGAATACAAATAAATGGGGACAGTAGGACAGGGACAGTAGGCACGCTGGTGCGCTTATGCACGCCCCCTTTACAGACCTCTTAGGAATGGGGTGAGGTTCACGGTAGACAGTTTAAGGTTGAAGCTGTGAGGTTTGAGGATGTAATAATGGAGTTAGGTAGAGCATTCCTGGTGTTGACCACTCTGTTGCTGAAGTCGTATTTTCTGCAATCGAGTTTGGAGAAAGTTAGAAAAACTTTCTGCAAAAGTTTTTCATACAAAATGCCATTCTTGATCTTTGTGTGACATGCAAGGCCATGATCCAAAAATAGCAGGTTTGGATAGGCTGAAAAGTACATTTGTTTCCATTTTATTTACCTTTTAATACATTAAAATAATAATTTGGTAACAATATTGGTGCAATAGGACTGGGTGTTTTGTTAATATGATTTATTGGGTTAGGGATTTTCTGTCTTCACTGTGAGTTGTATTGTGTGGGGAGGAGGTACACGGAGGGAGCTCAACCAATCTCATTGTACATATGTTGTGCACTGACAATAAAGATTTGAAACTTTGGAAAGTCCCTAAAGAGTTCACTGCTGGCTCATAAGGAATGGAGTTTCAGGCTGTATACTCCTGTTATCAGTTTGTATAATCTCTTCATAAAGGTGCTAGCAAGAATTGTTTAAAAGGAAAGAGAAACTGACAAAAAGTCAAGATTCGTTTACTCTCTTGTTAAGAATGAATCTGGCTTTTTTTTCCTGGTTTAACAAAATATGATTTTAAAAAACTGATTTAGGATGCTATCTGAGCACAGTTCCTACAGTCATGCCAACACATAATCCAGAAAAGATGTTGTACAGTATTTGGAGGGTTATCAATAAGGTTGGGTCCTTATTATAGTGGATCTCTTAAAGTTGGTGCCTAACCAGTATCATTGGGATCTTAAAAAGAAAGAAAGCCCAGTTGCCTTTTGAAAAATACCTTGGGACAACCACGACCTGGATGATTGAGAATCTCCCTATACACTAGGATCTTAGTTTGTTTCCTCCAGTTGGAAATTCTTGTACTTCTTAATATCACTTGTCATTTTGGTGGTAATTCTGTGATGAGTAGAATTGTGTTCTGCTACTCCAAGCCAATAGTTCTGCACCCTGTGGTGAGAGAGAGCTGATCTTTCTACCATTTGGTGCATGTAGTTTCCTGTACTAAGTTCCACACAGTAAGCCTGAATATTTCCTGGTGCTTTCTAATCTTTTGTTTTGCTAGCACAAACTATACTTCTCTAAAAGGAAGTACAATAACATTTTAAAAAGAAAATAACATTATTTACTTTTTTCTCCCTCCCCACCTTGCCCTCTCTTTTTAGAAAGAAATGGGATGATGCAAGGGTACAAACTCAGCTTCAGCCTCCAAATGCAGCTTACTAAACAGCACTATAAAATCATACTGTGTTTTCCCAAAAATAAGACCCTGTCTTATATTTTTTTGGAATCCTGAAATAAGTGCTTGGCCTTATTGCCATGTGCTCAAAAGCCCGATTGGGCTTATTATTGGGGGATATCTTATTTTGGGGGAAACAGGGAAATAGCCAACATATTCCTGCCTTTCCAATGTTGTCCTCACTCAAGCACACCTTGAATGTTTATGTTGGGCACAAATGCCATTATAAACTGTCTGTGAAGATATTATAAACAGAAATCTAAAAAGAGAAAGCAATAATGTAGACAACAAGCCCTTAGAATTTTCCAGTAAAGCTCATTCAGCCCACAACACTCATCACTCAATGTAGGCTTTGCAGAAGATTCAGGATGGAAAGTACCGCCACGTCTCTTCAAGTAAAGAGAGGGTTATATATTACATTTAGAGTATTAGACAAAGATGGGGAGCATATGGTCTTATGCTGTACTTAAGTAGATTGGTTAAGTTTATTCAGTAAGGCTGTTACTAACTTAGCTATTCATCTGTTTATATATGTGTACCTCTGTTTATCACAAAAAGTTTGTCCTAAGTATCCCTTTTTGTTAACTGGAGAAAAACTATTTGTGGATGATGTGTGTAATCATGACTGATTGTCCCTATGCCTTGGCAGATTACCTGGATACTGACCTGGGAAATGAGGCAATCTAGAGAAACTTAACCAGGATTTTATGCATTGCCCTCTCTTGCCCGGTACATTGCTCATTCCTGCACATTTTGGCCAAATTAAGAGAGATAGCCCTGAGAATTGGGTTCAGATAACCAAGGAAGCAGAACCAGATATCATTGTCTAAGATGAGTAGGAGGGCCAATGCTGGTCAGGACTATTTTCAAAAAGCTTTCAGAACTGATGTTCAAACTTTATAGAGACTGCTGGGCTTTGCCTGGCTTAGTTGACCATATTCAAATCAGTAATAAGATCTAGTTCAGTTTTCCTCTAGTAAAGGGATCTCCAAACTTGTCAACTTTAACACTTGAGGACTTCAATTTCCAGAATTCACCAGCCAGCATTGGTGACTGAAGAATTCTGGGAGCTGAAGTCAACAAGTCTTAAAAGTTGCCAGGTTTGGAGTACCCTGCTCTGTAACCTGTATTAGTCTCAAGCTAATCAGCATTTGGAAAACAGTGTCCTAAAAGAGTTCATTTGTCTAATTTGGTTAAGAAATGAAGTGCCAGATGCAGAAGAAGTAAAGTATTAGAGACTGTCTGGTAGAAACTCAAGTTTGCTTAATTTAAACTACTTCAGTGTTTGTCACCCTTCAATTCAACTCATGCTATCTAGAGAAGTTTATAAAAAAGAATTACTCCATATAACTTGAAGAGCTCTACATTTTCAGTTTATAATACAATCCATTTACAATATTTGGACACCAGGTGATAATCATTTTGCCCATATATCTTTGATCCATCCTGCTTTAAATTGTTAAAATACTTTGAGCCATTACATTACTACCTTTTGCTCCACAGCTCCACTTCCTACTTTGAATGTTCTGATAGTGAAGGCTTTGAACAACCTGCCCGTTTATGAATTGCTTAGAATTGTTTAAACTGGACAGACATCTAGTTTAATCTTGATGCTTGCTGGTAAATGGGCTGCAAACATTCTTACATATACAGATGTAAGTACATCTAAGTACATATGCAGATTTGAATACATGTAGCTTTTAACTGCTTAGCAACTTGGTCAGAAACCAGTGGTGGGCTGCCCCTGGTTTGGACCTGTTCGCAAGAACCGGTAGTAAAACCAGCGGGAGGCTCCACCCACTGACCTGGATGTCATCATAAGTGATCTGCATATGCACAGAAGCTACCGCGCATGCGCAGAAGTGCATGCACATTTGCAGAAGAGCGTGTGCATGCACAGAAGAGCATGCGCGCGAGCGAAGCAAGCACAATTGTGTGGGCACGATGCGAACCAGTAGTAAAGGTTAGTAGAACCCATCCCTGTCAGAATCCTAATGTAGGAATCTGCCTCATCCTGTAAGCTACTCAACTATGGTTTAGACTGTGTTCCACATGTTCAAAAATGGTAATTTATGTCATACCAATGGCTTTGACAAAAAAAAAAAAGATGCATTTACCTTTTCCCTGTGATCCCTCAACATGGTAGTTGTTCAGTGATGGGTTTCAGATGGAGCTGCCTTCAGATTTAATAAGAATATTTGATTGCTGCCTTGATCATGTAGTTAATTTAATTAATTCCCATAATTGCATATATGTTTTGACATTACATGACACATTTTAGTATGTTCTCATGTACCAATTACACCAGGTTTATTATTTGGTACAATAATCGTAACCCAAAATTGTTCTTCCAGGTGTGTGGAATAGCACTCATCCATTTCTCACATGAGGTAATATTCCTTTTGCTTATATATTACAGGCCATAAACAGAGAGACCGGAGCCTTAGCTGCTGCCAAAGTTATTGAGACCAAAAGTGAAGATGAGCTGGAAGATTATATAGTGGAAATAGAGATTCTTGCTACTTGTGATCACCCACACATTGTAAAACTCCTAGGATCCTTTTATTATGACAGCAAATTATGGGTAAGTAGACTCTACAATGCAGTGTTCTTCTTTTTCAGGTCATTATATTTATTCAAGAATGTTAACATCTTGCAAGTGTACAAGATTGTGCACAAGCAGGTATATGCCAATTATGTGTAGCTTGGTCTTCTTGAAGCTATTTATTGAATACCTTCATATAATATTTTGCTTATAACATTTTTTCCATAAATACGGCTAAAAGTTGTCATGTGGAATTCATATTTGTTTGTGGTCCTGCTCCATGCTATTAATCTTAATTTGCATTGAGACAGACCTTCCTTTTGAACTACCAGTGTTTCAGAGCTTCCTTGTGCCTATTCTTACAAACCTCTATGCATTTCTGCATAGAAAAATGCATCTTTCTTTACAGCTGAACTTTGTTTTATTCAAACCGATGAAATTCTGGTGGGCTCAGACTTTGAATTCTTAACCAGATTGTAAATTCTGACTAAATGCTGTTTTGTTTCAACAAAGCCATAAGCTGATTCTCAATATCTTTAGCTTACAACAAGGATCATCCTTCACAGCGTAGTAGTTGGTCTAATTGGGTGATTGTTTAATCAACAGAAGTTTCTTATTTTGAACTTTATTGCAGAAAAATTTCTATTACGCAGAAGGCAGACTCTACATTGCAAGAGGAACCTTGGCAACTAGGACAAGAACAAAATCAATCTTCTGTGGCAGTTATTTATTTAAAACCACTAAATTGCACTCTTCTTAAGTAGAGAAAAGTTGCAAGATATGTCGAGGAAAGGAACTTCCCCAGTTCACATGAATACAACTGAAAATAAAATTTGGAGATTTCAGGTGGGAGTTAGTCATATGGGGCTTTGGGGAGGAAGATATTTAAGAAAAGGAATGAAGTGGGCTCTTTGGAAAGATTGATAATTCATAAACCACCCACCTTCAACTGACCACCTTCCATTTGGATTCGGAAAACTTTTTCCTAGAAAGAACTTCACGTTTAAACAAATGCTCTGTTGTTCAGGATTTCTTTAAAGCGGTAAAGATTAGCATGTTTTATCCTTCTCTAAAATGACGACATTCTGAGCTGGGGTGCAGTTGGGAGTTGTCTAAAAGCAACTTAAAAGATAATGGAGCAGAGACAGGCAAATTCTTGTTCACTCAATTTTTCATTAGTTAAGTTTTTTTTCTTGCTCCTAACAGGAATATCTTTGGCCAATGGTTTCCATATTTTGAGTCATATGCTATCTCCGTGAGCTGCTTTTGCTCAGTTTTGAACCAGATTTTCATTTATGAAGATTTTTCTGGTGTATTTTTATTTTGTCATATCTTATTAGGTTTAATATATCTTCCCTGGTCCAAAAAACTCTTTATTACAATGTCCATTATATTTCTAATTGATCCAATGATTTAAATTCTTGAGCTCTATTTCTTTTTCAGTTATTTTAGCTGCCTTGCTTAAAATCATTTCATGCATAACCCTATCTTGTGCTGTTTCTCTGCAGATATGAATATTTCACCATAGTATGGAAATCCTAACAGAGTGATTTTTAAAATCAATGTGCATCCTAGATGTGATGTCCATATTGTAGCTTTCCCTCTAAAAAGTTTAGTATTGTATATGAATACAAGTTCCAGCTGCCATCACTTACACAATTTAAATTGAATTAAATGCCTCAGTGGAGGTGGAATGTTTATATGTGATCATTGCTTATAGTTTCTCAACTTTGGCAACTTTAACATGGGTGGACTTCAACAAGCACCAATGGGGGAATTCCAGGGGTTGAAATCCACCCATTTTAAAGTTGCTGAGATTGAGAAATACTGAACTAGTTGGAGCCCCAATAACAGACAAATGGACAACATCCCTATTGGATTTTCTGCAACTGTTTCTCCTATGTTTAGGTTTAGTTTACAGAAGTGGAACTTCAGGAACAGGAAGGCTAAAGTGCAGGCATGTGCTAAGAAGGAAGGAACTTTACAGTTCCCTGGAATTTTCCAGATGTCTCTAAATGATTTATTTTGAAACGTTCAAAAGGCAACTATGCTTGACACACAAGCTCTGACATGTGTCTCATGGGCATGAATCGCCAAGCCTCTATGAAGTGTTTTATTAATACAAATTGTTTTTTTTTAAAGCTGATTAAATTAGTGAAGTATATTAAAATGTTCAATTTGTTGATTAAAATATTTTTCTGGATTGAAGTGGATATCCATTCTGAGTAGGTATCCCTCAGTTTAGAAATTTATTTGCAATATAATAAAATAATGAACCCTCAGTTAAGATGTTGATTGCCAAATAAAGGGTCAAAGAAACACAGTTTATATGCAAATAATAATTAAAAAGTTAAAACAGCCTCCACAAAGGTAACGTCATATATGAATACTATACAAGTAGTCGTCATTTAGCAACTATAATTGGGACAAGCAACTTGATAATTAAGTAAAACAACTGCTGTGAAGTGAAACCATGACTGGCATTATGGTCTTACTTCAGCTTTGCTTTACAGACCTGCATTGATCAGAGTTACTTTTTCATCACTGTCATATCTGTAAACAGTCATTGTCTGATCAATAAATGAAAACTACCTATACCACCCTTCCTACATTAATATTATGAATAATAATTTCAACACTATAACCTCTAATGCTATATTCCTGAATTAATTTATTGCAATAAAGGGAGAAAGTGACATTTGGAAGATGTTGTTTAAATTAGTCCTCAAAGCTAAGTAATTTTATTAGCTGAACTCACCCAAAGACATATGAGCTGGCCAGAATTAAAAGTATGAACTGTTGATCCTTCATACCATGCAGTGGCAAACATAGTTTAGGACAAAGTATGTGTCATTAAATATTGAAGATAGTTTATAAGAGTTTGGAAACCCAAATGGGTGTAATCTATTCAGTTTTAGACTGCAATGCTAGATTTATTATTTTCTGATTTTTTTTCCCCTCCTCCTGGGACTGTTTTCACTTTGTCTTCCTCTTGTAACTTGCTACTTGGGCTCAAGGGTGACGTTCCCAGTTTGTTGTTTCTCCTAGTTGGTTATTGTGTTTGTTTGTTCAGGAAAAATAAGGCATTATGCTTAATATGCTGGTGAATGGTACTCTTGTATTGCAGAAGAATGATAGCAAAATTGAAGCAATCTGTTTCCCCAGAGAGTTAGCTATTTAAATTCCACCTACTGAATACTTGCGTGCCAGACAAGCTGCTGACATTTAACTTTCCCCACCCCCCAATTAGAATGTCTTTAGATTCTCTGAAGTTACCCCAAAGTGTGATGGCTTTATGAGATCACACAGATGCCTAGAAAGTGTGGGGAAGGCATTTGACATTTATGCCAGACTCCGTTCCTGTTCAGTGACAATGAGGCAGGGATTAGTGACCCATAGCAGTGGAAAACAGATCTCCTCGCTGTTTATGCTATCAATCACATTAGACATGGGAACTTTTACAGTCAGATAGTCGGGCATTGCTAGGCATTTGAAAGATACAGGACAGAAGTCTACCAGCAAATTGTGGAAATAACAAAATGTGCTCAAAGTTGCTGTTCAGTTCCTCTCCTTTCCCTATAAATACACCTATAGGTCTCCAGGTTTTGGAAACTTGAAAAGTTAAGAATGCCCATCCCTCAAATAGCTATTGCATTTCATATATAAATGCAGAGACCGGAGGAAGAAAAACGCAGTCTCCTAGAGACAATTTAAGACCCAGAGATAGTGGGGGGACAAAGATTCAGAAATTCAAACTTCTTTCTAAATCCTTTTTGCAGATCATATTTCCTTTCACCCTCTTCTCAGATGCTCCATCACAAAAAAAAAAAGAAAAGAAAAAAAGAGTAGCTTTCACCTCTGTAGTGTGTAATGAGAAGATCAAATGTTTCCCATTTCTCTTATAGGACAGATCATTGAGCACAGATGGGGTTGCAGAGCTGTTACAGCAGGGCTGTCAAATTCGTGGCCAGATGCTTCACATGGTGGCCACGCCTTTGCCTGGTTTAGCAAAGGGGAAAAAAGTCACAATATGTCATGTGACGACATCATGACGATGTGAGTTTGACACCCCTATGTTACAGGATGAGTATCAACTCGTAAAGCATCCCTGGCCTGCTCATGCTTTAATTAGGGCATCCGTTGGAACCCTGACAATGAGTCCATTTAGAGAGTGTAGTTCTGCATTCAGTCTTTCAAATCAAAATCTTCTTGATGTTTTTACTTGATGCTTCCTCTGCCAAACTGCATTTCATCTTTGTTTTAAATAAGCACTTGGTACCAGTAAAGCAGATTGTCCTTCTGTAGTACTGAAACCATTATTTTCCTCTTTTTTTGTGTGTGTTGGTCTTTCTTAGCTTGTGCAAGTGCCAGTGTTGTGGGGAAAGACCTCATATAGCAACAAATTATGTGTGGGGTTATCTTGGTGTAAGCCACACGGTAGATTATTATCATCTTTATACCAATCATCTTGTGGGTGACCCACTCTTCGGAAAACAGGCTGTAAGGATAGTAGACACCAAAGGTATTCTAGTCCTTTCACCTAACTCCAAGTCTTCCCCACAGGTAATGTCTTTGTCTCTAGAAAGTGTGACCAAATTCTTCAATTCATCCTCTCTACCTTTATCAATTCTTCTTCAAATCTGGGAATCAAACTTGAAAGGTGAAATTCAGGACGGATCTCCCTCATGTCTACTTCTCTGGCCTGTTCTCTGATGAACTCTCTCACAGAGAGGGACTCCTCCGGGTGCCGTCAGCCAAACAATGTCGGCTGGCGGCCCCCAGGGGGAGAGCCTTCTCTGTGGGGGCATCTACTATCTGGAACGAGCTCTCCCCGGAGATATGGAGGATCCCGGATCTACGCACCTTCCGCCGCGCTCTTAAGACCTTTTTATTTCACCAGGCTGGTCTGGCCTAATCTTTCCCATTCTTTTTTAATGTAAATTTTAATGTAAATTTCAATTTGTTCTTAACCTGGGGTTTTAAATTTGTCTTGGGCTAAATTGATTTAATTTGATTTTATTTCTGCTCTTAATTTTTGTATTTTACATGTTTTACTCTGTGCCTGTTCACCGCCCTGAGTCCTACAGGAGTAGGGCAGTATACAAATTAAATTAAAATAAAATAAAAATAAATAAAAAACTACTAGAATGATCAAAACTAAGGACTTTTGTTTTCACTGGTTTCAAGATCATTGTGACTGTTTCTGATCATTTCATCCATATTCTGTTTTCAGACAGCATTGCTATCTAATCTGTAATGTGTTTCATGCTGTTCCATTCTTCTAGAATATATTATTGGCCTCCTTGGCATTGAAGCTAATTAATGGACATGAATTCCCCTGAACTAGTCTAAATTAAGTATACTAAGAAGACCATTCTAACTTTGGCCTTCTATGCTGTATTTCTTCTGAAGCCTGCTATATACAGTAATTGTCTTTGAACCAACCATATGACAGGCAGCTTTGCTAGCAATGCTCTTTCATTCTTCATTCTTTCTTTTCCTGGCATGCAAAGCCTGTTGCTTGCCCAGAAATTACAACCATCCCTTAGTTAGGTCAGCATCTGCTGAGGCTCCTTAGTCTCAGATTTTTGTCTGCATCCACTGAGCTGTGGAATTCACCCCATTTATCTCCTATGCTGATCCTTTTGAACCTGATGGTTTTGCATCTGAAGATTTCTCAGGCTATTGGATATCTCTCATTGAGACCATTCCATAATACTCAAGTTTGGAACCAAGCACCCAGGTCTTTCTACCAAGAACAGATGGATAGTACATTTTTGGCCTTTGAGGTTCAGTGGTCTTCTGAATGTAGTTATCAGGCCCTCTAGCTAGAACTTGGCAAGATAGTAGGCTCCTTGCCTTGAACTCAGCAGAATTTTCCCTCAGCATGGTATGTCTGTCTAAGAATTTTAAATTCTATTTTAAGATGGAGTTGCTTTAAATAGTTGGTTGCAGGGGTGAAATGTTCCCGGTTCGGACCGGCTTGGTAGGTAGCGATGGCGGCAGGCAGTTCGGAGAACCGGTAGCAAAAATCCCTGCCCCTGCCCCCATGCCCAGCTGAGCCACGTGATCATCAGAACCTTTTTTTTCTTTTAAATGGCTCTGAGAGCCCAGCTCTGACGATCCCAGCTCTGATGATCTCAGCTGTTGTCTGCTAATCGGTAGCAAAAATCCCTCCCCCTCAGCTTGTTTACCTTAGCTGCTGGTCGCAACGCCTTGCTTTAATTGCTGCAATCCATTGCATCAGCAAGCAACTGAATCTCCCTGCCTGCAATCAAGCAGGCAGAGAGTTGTGGTCTTCAACTCCCAGAATTTCTCAGCCAGCAAAGCAAAGCTGGCTGAGGAATTCTGGGAGTTGAAGTCTACAAGTCTTAAAGTTGCCAAGGTTGGAGACTCCTGTTCTATTGGGTAAGTTTTTTCCCCCTTTGGGGGCTTTAAAAAAATAATTAATTGGGGTTTTTTTTAGTTGTTCTTTTTTTAGACCTAGCCATTTAAAGTTTATGAAGTTTTAAATTTAGCTCCTTTTATTTTATTTTATTTTATAAAATAAAATAATATTTGTGCAGGTTTCTGAGATTTTGTGTGTTTCTGTAGTGTTTCACTCTAACTACACAAACACACAAAATCTCACAAAGCTGTATGTGGAATTTTGTGTGTGTAAAGTGTGAAAGTTGTTTTTTTGGGCTTTTTGTGGCTGTGTGAGGTTCCTGCTTGTTGCAGGGGCCATTTTGGGTCTAGCACAGCTGCTTTTATATTGTGGGTGAGCCAGTTGTGTTGTGTTGTGTTGTGTTTTGTAAGTTAAAAAAGGGCAAAGAAGTGACATTAACTTGGCCACGCCCACCTGACCAACAAGCCACGCCTTCCCAGTCACCTTACCACCAAGCCATGCCCACTAATTAAGCCACGCCCACAGAACTGGTAGCAAAAAAATTTAGATTTCACCCCGGTTGGTTGCCCTCTGTGAACCTGTAGTGGAGGCCGTTCCACTATTTTAATTAGTGCATTTTTCCCATCTTTGTTATGATTTAGCCAGAATTTCAACTTTAAAACTATTAGAGGAGACAACTGTCCACCTTAGAAAAACTCTAGTTGCCCATGTAATTACCATAGCAGAGGACCAGAATACCAGTTAATCTAATATATTATTGTTTCATCATCCATCATTCCAGCTTCCAATCTTTGCCAAAGCCAATTTCTGTGCCACTGACTCCCTGCTCCATCAATAATAACCTTAGAGTGAAAGAGGATGGGGGAGGAAAGGCAAAAGTCAGGAATGGGACGGAAATATAATTCTTGATTATGGCTTGGTTGTATACAAAATAACTCTGAGTGCAGTTCTCCTTTTTTTAAAGAACAGAATTGAATCTTTATTGGACAATTCTTCTCAGTCATCCCAAGTTTAAGATCTGCCATAGGTTACCTTCTGGGAAATGCCTGCTTGCCTGCCTGCCTATCTACAGTATCTGTCTGTCTGTCTGTCTTGTTTGCTGCCTATTTAAGAAACTTTTAAAAAGCAAGGAAAAGCCTGTTTTTTCCAATTCTTGAATCTTGCATTCTAGAAAACTCTTTAGATGATCACAGTAGGGGTGGGAACAATGTAGAACAGGGGTGTCAAACTCACGGCATAACGGTGGCATCACATGATGTATTGGAACTTTTTTCCCCTTTGCTAAACCAGGTGGGGGCGGGGCCAGCACCTGATGCATCTGGCCTACAGACCGCAAGTTTGACACCCCTGATGTAGAACAAGGTATCTCTCAAGTAACTTGAATCCCAGCTGTTTAGGGCCTTATGGGTAATATCTTAAATCTTTGTATTTTTTCCTGGATAACACAAGCATGCTGTGATCTCTTTGCATTCTGGGGAGGGAGGGGAATCACTACATCAGGCCAGTGTAGCTGACTGTCTTAAATGTTTCTCAATCTAGGAAGACCAGCCCCCTCAAATATAGCACCCTTCAATGGGGAAGTGTCACCCCAATCAATATCAGAGATAAGATATTATAGATCTGGATGGCCCAAATACCGATAGCCACTCAATCTTGGTTGAGCTGAGTTGAAGATGGCTTTTCACCATCCATACCTACACAGTCTCTAGGCACTGAGACAGAACCTTGGTAGCATCAGTTGATTGGCCTGGGGTTGAAAGATATACTGCAGCATACTGATGTTTCCAAACTCAGCAGTTTCATGTAGATGTTGAAAAGGATTACATAGAGCAATCCATTCAAGAAATGTATATCTTGGTTTAAAGAAAGATGGAAATGGTATCAGCAGTTACAGAATTGTGAACGTGACTTTGAACATTTGTGCCTTTAATTTGGTTTGTTGTTTTGCTTGTGGTTGTCATATAGTTAAATAACTTCCTCTTATTAGGAGACATTATGTTAAATGACCATTTAGTAAAATCTAGACTAAGAGACCAGAATGTAGAAAGGTGCTTGCTGTATGGCTCAAAATAAGGCAAACTAAAGCAGACAGGTCATCGGTGTTTCAAACAAAAAACAGTATTTTCCAGTGTTGCGGTCTATCTCTGAGCTGTGATGGGGATTGTTTTCATCAGCTCAGAAAAAAAGCTCCTTTAATATCAGGTTTTCTATTATTTTAGAATCAACCCATTTGATTCAGTTTTTTCTGTGTGTCTCATTGGTGTTTTCTGCAGTATAGACGCTGGAAAAGAAATGTAATTAAAGCCAATGTATAGATTGGATGGTCAAGAAATATAATTTAGTGCAGGGGTCTGAAGTTTTTTTGAATCAGAGTGCATGTTTTAATTTAGACTGTGTGTTATGGGCACTGGAACAAGATGGTTATCTTGGTGGATTTGGCCAAATTTTTAAAAAGCCTATTTACCAGAAATCAAACAACACATTGGATTATGGTCTCCCACCTTTTTATAGAAGCCTTTTGAAAATGAAACCTTGAGGCTAGTGCTCTGCAACATGCTTGCTTCTTAATTGTTGTTATTATTGTGGAAGAAATACTATTTACCTGCAAACAAGAATTGGTGAGGCCACAAAATAGACAAAGTAATTGAAAATGAAGAAGATAAAGTGCTCTAGCACTTTAGAATTCAAATAGGGAAGCATGTGTTGCACAGCACCCCAGACTTAACAATTATTAACTCAAAGAGTCACAAAAACATAAAATCAGATGGAGCAGGGAACTTGGTAGGTACATTTTATTTATATATACATAATTTCTGAAACTACTTGACTTCATAACAACTCTGGGAAGCATATCATATTAACCACAATTTGAGACAGTATAACAGATAGGAAAGGGTGATAAGCATCCAGAGAGAGCAATAAAGTCCATATAATGAGTGCAAAACATTCCCATATGCCACTCCCCCTAGGCCAAGGCCTGGGAGAGAACTTTTTTTTAGGGTTACTAAATGAGATCAGGGTACATACTAGACTCGTAGCTTATAGAAGCCAGTTTGATACATTGGTGAAGATCCTGGCCCAGGAACCAGGAGACTGAGTTGTAAGCCTCCCTTAGCTAACTGCATGATTTTGGACCAGTCACACACTCCCAGCTCAATCCACTTCACAATGTTGTTATTGTGGGGAAAACTGAGGGAGGGAGTGTTATGTAGAGTGCTTTAAGCTGACAAATAAAAGCAAGATATCAGTCTATTAATAATATGGATCTCTAGGGAGTTACTGTTCCAGAGGGTAGCATTGCAACAGAGACAGCACAATTCCTGGGCTCCATCAAATGACCCAGTTTAGTCAAATGGATTCCAAAACATGCTAACTGATTCACCCG
Source organism: Arizona elegans (assembly GCA_022577455.1). Taxonomy (NCBI): domain Eukaryota; kingdom Metazoa; phylum Chordata; class Lepidosauria; order Squamata; family Colubridae; genus Arizona; species Arizona elegans. Next base: position 74,838,823 of record JAKOOJ010000003.1, read on the forward strand.
ACAAGCAAAAACTAGAGGCAGAAGGTCCCTCAGATAATCAGGTTCTAGGCCCGTGATGGTGAACCTATGGCATGGGTGCCAGAGATGGCACGAGGAGCCATATTGGTGGGCACGTGAGCTCAGCTTCGGCACGCATGCGTGCACCGGCCAACTGATTTTTGAGCCTTCTGGGCCCACCAGAAGTCAGGAAACATACTGTTTCTGGCCTCCGAAGGGCCTCTGGGGGGGTGGGGAAGGCCGTTTTCACCCTCCCCAGGCTCCTAGAAAGGCTCTAGAGCCTAGGGAGAGTGAAAAACAGGCCTACCAGGCCCACTGTGCCATCACGTGTGAAAAGTGGGGGCAGCATGGGGGGTTGGGGCACATAAAATTATGGATGTGGGCACACGTGCATGTGACCCCACCGTGCTCCCCCCACTTTTGGCACACGATGGCAAAAAGGTTAGCCATCATTGTCCTAGGCTGTGAAGGCCTTTCTGTCACTAGTGCTCCATTGGAGACCTGAATAGTAGTGACTTGATCTTTTAACTGCTGAAGGAAAGTATGAAACTCTTAATGTTTTGAACACAAAAAGCGAATTGTTATCCCAATATTTTGGACATGATCTCCTAGAGAGTGGATTTTGAGATAGAAGAGATGAAAATGCAAGATTCTTGTGTCAGAGCAGTATTTTTGGAAAGTTGGTAATTAGAATTTAGTTCTGGGACAATTTCAGTAAAGCTAACAGAACACACCCAGTAATATGCAACTATCTCTCATTCTGTCTCTGGCACACATACCCTACTTTTTAGTGTGCTTCCCCTGCAGGATTAATTATTGAGAGAATTGCCAGTTTGTAAGAAAAGTGACCAAAGGTCATGAATTCTTCACACAGGAGGGGTGGTTTTCAGCTCTAATCTTTGCTTACTCGGCAGTTAAATTTCCATGCCACAGACTTTAAGCCTCTTTTGCTGAGAAGAGTGAAGAGTGGGTTAAGAAATGTGAAAGGATGGATTTGATCTCTTTGGAGTGAATTCACAAATCTGTCTCCAAAAATGCAATGGCGAGCATCCTTTTTAAGAATCTTAACAGTCTTTCTAAGAGCACCTGACTTCTTATCTAATGAAACACTCCTCTATTTATTAATCAAGACTGATTTTCAAGATTCTGGTGCAAATCCTTTATGGATGGTATAGATATTGATGTTTCTACAGGAGTGGGAATGACCCCCAATGCAGAGCTACAGTGATCCTAGTTAGCTTCAGTTGTGTGGTAACTATCCAAGAGTGATTGGTCTGGAGAAGCTCTTGTTCCCAGTTTTCTAATCATGTTCCCCAACACCCATACAACTCAACCAGTTCCAAAGCAGTTTTCAGCTAGTCATCGTAACATAACAGTAACAGAGTTGAAAGGGACGTTGGAGGTCATCTAGCCCAACCCCCTGCTCATACAAGAGGCCTATACTAGGGATTCAAACCACTGAACTGCTGAGCTTTCTGATCGACAAGCTCAGCGTCTTAGCCACTGAGCCACCTACCACCTTGTTTCTTTCTTTCTTTTTTTAAGTTATTTGTATTCATAATCTACTCTAGTTTATGATTAAATGCTTATCCTTGAAAACAATTCAATAAATATTTTAAAAGGAATTGACAAGTAATAAAAAGAGAAATAACAAATGTGACATTTGTCACCACTGGGCAGTTCTACTACATGGAACTTATGTTTGAAAGGTTTGGAATATCAAGTCTGGCTTGAACTCAGCTGTGGGACCTACCAATATCGTTACATAAGACTATTTCTTCTTCCTTTGTTTTCTTTTTAAAATCACTTTTATTAAAAATTACTTATAAAATTAAGAGTATGTGCTGTTCAGTAGCTTTTTCACAACTGGAAAAAGAATGCTGAAGCAGATGGGCTGGAGATGATTCAAGAATCCCATGCCAAATTTGTTCACCATTTTAAGGCTTTACAGAAACCATCTGGTGTGCTGCCTTTTTAAGACTAGTGATCAAACATTGGAAGGCAAATTTTAGCTGATAGATGAGGGCTGCCTAGTGCCATTGAGCTAAGGAAAAAAAAGGTCATGAAGTTAATGTGCTAATGTACATGAAAGGTTTAGATGAGTCCTAGGAATAACCAGTGTGAACAACTTTTAGACCTTTTCTTTCCCGGTGTTTCGTTTAAGAAAAGGCATCAACATTGCTACTTGATTTGAGTAGTGAATTGTGTTATTTTCTATTTGTTCCACAGTAACTAAATCTTGTTTCTTTCTTCTGTTGAATTTGACCATACACAACTTGTATACTGTAGCTAGCCAAGAGCTTAAAAAGGGAAGTAAATGTCTGTTTAATATTGTTCTGTAGAACGGAGCACTCTTAAATGTTTATGTTTGGGACTGGAAGGCAAGTCTTGTTATTGGATTTCATATAACTAAAGCTATCACAGTTTCTACTACTACTTAAATAGAATTTCTGGACCCTCAAGAACAACGTGCATCCTAGCAGCTTAAACTACTCATTTTCCACCCTTAGTATTACATGAATTGCACATATATAATTTTTCAATTTCTTAGATTCACAAAGTCTTGCCTCCTCCCCAACATGCTTCATGTTCATGCCAGCTTTTCAAACTTTCGGTCTAACTTTGTTATTTTAAATATATTTATTTATTGTTCCTTTCCAGACCTTCTATTTTGTTACAGTAAAGGAAGACAGTGTAATAACTAAGTCAGACAATATTGATACATCTTTGGTTGGTGTTAATCACTTTTTACCTTAAAAAAATATTGCATCAAATTGTATCCAAGGTAGAGTTATATCTCTTTTCAGCAGTGCAAAATGTTGCATTGAAAAGAAGCAATTATAGCATGTATTTATATATGATGACATATTTATAAGATTCATAAGCCAACTCATTCCAGAGACTCTGTGGAGTGTACAAAATCAAACAAATACAATTATAAACAGTAACAAACAATAATGGTGCAGATCTTCCTATCTTCAAAGGATTTCCATAAATGCAAGTTTTAACTATTCTCTGGAAGGCCCTAAGAGTGAGGAGCATTCTTGCTGTTCAAAAGGAGGGGAACAGTGATAAAAAAAATGACCACTTCCATGCAGCTACATTGGGCAATCAGATGTATAAGATAGATAGAAGAACTCCATCATGAAGATATATAACAAATTAACGTGTGAGTGTCTCAAGCAGAAATGAAACTTTTTAACATTCTTGGATGGAAAGGAGCAAGACCTATAGTGAAAAGAATATATTTCAGTGCAGGAACTGGAGTAGTTGTATGAAGTGAAGATAATTCAATTGGCCAGTGCTCATTGACCTACTTTAAATATTTTGGTAGTATAAATGTCTTGTTTTATCATTTACAATGTCTGCTAGTAAGAAAATAGATTATCTGGAAGTAGTAAATGAAAATGGTTTATAAACCTGGCTGTCTTTTAAGTTAAGATAAAGTCTCCAAGTTAAGCTTCTCTCCTAATAATTTTGCAGACATAGGTATGAGTTTACTTGGCACAATACAATGTAGTTTGCCATTTTCCATTTGTTTTGTTTTTTCAATTTCTAGTACAGTCTACAGCTCCTGATGATTTCCTATATAAGTCCTAGCCATTCTGATACTGCTTAGCTTTTTGAGATCAGCCAAAAGTTGACAAACAGTTGGCATTTAGCTTAGTATTTAGGTTAGTAATCCAGCTAAGCAATTTTCAGTTATGGTGTATCCATAGTATACCAGAGAGGAATGATTCTGCAGTGATTGGTTTTCTTAATTGACTACATTTCAAGCTTGTATGAAGGGAATAAAATGTGAATGAAGCTTGCTTTATTGTTCATTACAGGTCACAGATGCATTGAACATATCAAAATAAAAGACAATAAACTACTAAAATGGCATAGGAACAATTGCAACAGCACTTCATATAACCAGTAAGAGCAATCCCAAATTAATTTACTGTTAGCAAAGCATAAGTTCTCCAGCTATAGATGCAAACAGTAGGGTTGTTTGGGGACTTTGGTCTGCCAAGAGGAGCTTCACTTAAAATTCATATGAACAACTAGGGAATGGCTTAATGAGCCATGTTAGCAGCTCTATAAATATCTATTTAAAAAATCGTAGCAGACCAAAATGTGGTTCATTTATTCAATATTCCCAGACTGACAAGTAAATGCTTTCTACATTAAGGGTTTTCTGGAATCTGTTTTCCAATATGGTTGATGATAACTTTCAAACTAGAGTAATGAGAAAACCTTGTAGGATTGTCCCTGGTACAAAAAGTGTAGGCAACCAAGGGAAGGAAGGAATTTGTGAGCATGCCTAGTATGCCCAATGAGTGAAGGAATGAATTTTTGTGCATGCTCAACACATATAAAATGCTGCGAAGTCTCATCCTTGCTGGAGACTTGGAGATGGCACAGGAATGAGCAAACATTTTCCCTGGTTTGTGGGTTTAAAGCAGTGTTTCCCAAACTTGGGAACTTTAAGAAGTGTGGACTTCAACTCCCAGAATTCCCCATCCAGCATGGCTGGCTGTGGGATTTGGGGAGTTGAAGTCCATACATCTTGAAGATCCCAAGTTTGGGAAACACTGGTTTAAAGAATGGTTAAGTGGTAAAAGGGATGCTTGAAAGAACCGCAAAGACTTACAGCGTCCACTTTACTCCTTAAAATCTGATTCAAAAGATGCAGCTCAATTTAGAAGGTTGGCATTATTTTATGAGTGTACCTGGGAGGAAGTCACACTTCTTCTTCTGCCTTGCCTGGGTAATTATGTCCTCTAACAAGTTGCAGATATTGGCCTAGGTGGTTTAAATTCCACTTGCAAAACAAGCAGTTAATTAAATAAAACCTAAAATGTCATATACAGTCATTTAAAGTATTCTGAGCTGCACGTCCAATTATTTGATATCAAATATCTAATATATCAAATGACACAGCCAAGATCAACCAGATCACACACCACCTCATTTGTGGCCTAATATTGGGGGAGATGGGAAATAGGAATTTAAAGCTTTTTGAAAGGCTAACAGAGTTGGGAACATTTGAAATCCATTGCAGAGGGGAAATTGCCAAAGGAGGGGCACTGCCCCAAAAATGGCACAAATCCTATATCCCATTAAATGGCATTGCCTTATGGAAGAGATCGAGAATATGCCCACCTTGTGAGAGCAAATGGGATAGGCAGAAATAAGATAGACAATTGTGTGAATAATCTTGTCCATTATCATGTGATGTACAGATTTATAAGCAATAACTTTGTTGGTTCAACTCAGCCTTTTATCCATGACAATAGGCATTCCTTTTTCAACCCATTTCTGGTTGAAAAATATCTCAGTATTACTTGAATATAAAAATAATGCTGGAATTGTATTGGTTCAGAGTATCTGTTTTTGCAATTTAAAAAATTCATGTTCCAAATGATCATGCCAAGAAATTAAATTGTGTGTCTGATTGGTTTTGACTAAAGGGAGGGCATCAAGAAACGTATTTCAAAAGATATGATAATGACAGATACAGAATATTTATCTAAATATCCTATTAGCAGAGTGGAAGGTGGAAACTGAACAACAGCAAAAACCTGAAAACTGATAGCTCCTTCAGCCCCTCCCTCTCCAAACACTTTGAAGGCAAAACTGTGCTGAGAATTGATAATCATTGAAATAACCTAAAGCGGAAGAAAACATCCAAATAATATGGTGAATTGTCTAGGCTTTCAAGCTGTTACCACATCTGCTATGACTGCTATCGCATTCTATTGTCAAGTGCAAATATCTGGAACAATCCTTCAAGCAGCAGTCAAAATCTCTAAACCCATGAAGAGACAATGTGTGAGCCTTAGCCATTTTGGACAGAGACATTGAGACATAGTGGGACTGGAGGGTTTTGATTTCTAAACTAAAAGGAATAACTGTTGGGCATGTCTAGCCCAAACTATAACAATACTATTGTTTCAGTCTAACTCAAAGACAATCTAATGTGCTTTGAATGTATTAATAGTTTTGAAACAAATTATTATTTTTGTTAAAAATTACAAGGACTGTAAGATGATTTGCCTTGACTTTAACACAACATTTTTCCTTTGTTCATAGGAGGAAAGATAATCTTTTTAGTTATTCTTGTATTTGAATGAGCATCTTAACACCTCGTTACAATATTTCAGAAGCAGCAAGGAGTCCAGCTCAGTTGTGAAAATGTTACTGAAATGCAACTTTATTTTGGAGAAGAAATAACTGACTGAAATTTGTTATTGTTGTGGTTGTTTATTCAGTGATTCCAGGTTTTTTGTATATAATTTTTATATAGTCATGCGTGTATACAAATACTAGATATATGTATGTTTTACATAACTGATTTGTTCATTTTGCATATTTTATGAAATAAAATGTATATCTTATATAAATATCATTTCTGCCTACCCATTTAAATTATTTCTTTCTTTCTCTTTCTCTTTTTTCTTTAGATTATGATTGAGTTTTGTCCTGGCGGAGCTGTAGATGCTACTATGCTAGGTAAATACAATGAAGTTTCATATTGTCAAACTTTGGAGTATGTTGATAAATAAATAGGTACTAATCTCTGCCTATAGAGTAGATCATCCCATATCATATAGATTATTACAGCTTGTGCATAAAACATTCCCATAATAAGGTCCCCTCGCACATATGTGCTAGTCGTTCCTGACTCTAGGGGGTGGTGCTTATCTCCTTTTCAAAGCCAAAGAGCCAGCGCTGTCTGAAGATATCTCCATGGTCATGTGGCCAGCATGACTAAACACCAAAGGCGCACGGAACACTGTTACCTTCCCACCAAAAGTGGTCCCTATTTTTCTACTTGCATTTTTTACATGCTTTCAAACTGCTAGGTTGGCAGAAGCTGGGACAAGTAACGGGAGCTCACCCCATTACGCGGCACCAGGAATTCAAACCGCTGAACTGCCGACCTTTCGATCGACAAGCTCAGCGTCTTAGCCACTGAGCCACCACGTCCCTTATTCCCATAATAGCCTGACAATAATCATACAGGAAATTCAATAGTAGGAAGATATATGCCATTATAAAGAAAGCTTATTTTCACAGCTTTCCTTAAAATACAACAAATCAGGCAAACCTATTAATGTGCTTTATTTTTGAGATCAACCTGGGAGTTGTGGCTTCATCATGAAGGGTGAGAGGTGGCCAATGGTGAAAAAAGATAGAGCAAATCTATTTTATTAAAAAAAGGTTCTTCTAGTGATGAGGTTTAATTTGCTACATCCGATATTTCAAAGTGACCTATAGTGATAATCTTCCTGATAGGAAAGAAAGAGTTTTGTGTTCTTCAGAATTTTAATTGCACAGGTTTATTTTTTCCCCCCACAAATCACTTCCAGGACTGAAAAGGTGCTTTTAGAAGAAAGCCAAGTGAAAGAATCAAGCAATATTTCAAATTAAAACTAAAAGTTCAGCTGCTGCCCTTAAGGCAGGGAGTAATGAAGTTCTGTTTGCTTGGAGGTAACTTGGCATAGAAGTTGCAGATCTAAAGATCTAAAGCAAGGGTCCTCAAACTGTGGTCCCCAGGCCGCATGCGGGCCGCCGAAGCCATTGATCCAGCCCATGCAGGAGCACAAGGCTGCCCTGCCCACCCACCAGCCCCCATCCTTCAGATGAGTGCAAGACTTACCTTCGCGAGCCCCGCAGGCTGGAACTGGAAGGTAAGGCCAACAATTTTGGCCTGCAGAGATGTTCTGGAGGCGGGGAGGTGAAAAATGGGCCTATTTTAGCTTGTTTTTGGCCAAAAAATGGGCCATTTTAGCCCATTTTTGGCCTGCAGAATGCTTCTGGAGGTAGAGAAGTGAAAAATGGGGCACACAGACATCCCGGGAGGCCAAAAACAGGCCATTTTAGCCTGGTTTTGACCTGCAGAATGCTTCTGGAGGTGGGGGATGTAAAAAATGGGCTCGTTTTTCACCTCCCCCACCTCCAGAAGATAGACAGAGAAAGAGAAAGAGAGACAGAGGGAGAGAGAGAGAGATACAGAGACAGAGGGAGAGAGAGAGAGAGATGGAGAGAAAGAGAGAGAGAGAGAGAGAGAGAGAGAGAGAGAGAGAGAGAAAGAAAGAGAGAGAGAGAGAGAGACAGAGACTTGTTGATTGTAAGCTCCTTGGGGTTGAGAACAATTGCTGTAAAACTGAGTTTCCTGAAGTGGACCACTAGACTCCTAAACAACTGAAAAAATGATCTAGTAAAAAGAAAAGTCAACCAAAAGAGCAACATGCAAACAAAAGCAAATAAAACACCCCCAGGAGCAAAACAAATTAAAGTTTAATTTGTGTGCATTGTTAAATTGACCACGCCCACATAGTCACATGACCTAGCCACACCCAGTCACATGACCACCTAGCCACCACCCCCAACCAGCCAGTCCGGGCCCCCAACAGTCTGAGGCACTGTGAATTGGCCCCCTGTTTAAAAAGTTTGAGGACCCCTGAGCTAAAGAAAGAGGGGGGAACTTTAATATGCAGTTAATCATTATACAGCACTGATTCTGATCACAGGCAATGAATCCCAACTGTACCCTTTAGTTTCATGATGAGCCTATCCTTTGGTCACTGCAAACCTTGTAGACAACTTCAGCTTGGAGAGGACTTGAAATCCCGAAAAACTATGTGTTGCTATCTCTGGAAACATTTTGAAGAAATATAATGCCGACAAAGAGAACATTCCCCCTATCCCTTCAACCATGTCTGCCCTTAAAATGAATCCAACATCTCTACTGGAAGTGGACAAAAAGAAACCAGCGCTGAAATAGGAGCTTTTTTTCCTTTGTTTAAAATGTTTTGCTGCTGAAAGAATGGCTGTCCTATTTAACAGCTCCCTCTTGGAGTAGCCCGATTTGACATTCATATGGGGCCATGCTACTTAATGCAAAAGATAGGGAATATTCTTAAATGTCTTATCTATTAAGTTTTAGCAAAAATAAAAAATAAGGAAACTAATTTCTATTACAATAACTGTGAGCCAAGGCTTTATTATTAGTCATCTGTAATAATTGTGCCTTGGAGAATTATATATTTATGTATATAAATATCCTTATCTCTTCCTCCAATGAACAGGCATCTTTTGGTATGCTAAACAGCCCTGTTGGCTTTCAGCCTTAAGGCCAAGGTTTTTTTTTCCCCCTTCCTGGGCAATGGGCCAGAGTTTTGGATGGGCCTGTCCTACAAAGCTTTCGGAATTTGGCATATTTGTGGTTGGCCTTGATTATTCTTTATTGTGGTATGTGTTTGTGTGTTGACTGTTTTGTGATTCTTAGATTCTATGTTTTTAACCCATGTAAGAAAGTGGCTAAAATGCTGAGCTTGTCGGTTGAAAGGTTGGCAGTTCAATGGTTCTAATCCCTAGTGCCGCATAACAGGGTGAGCTCCCGTTACTTGTCCCAGCTTCTGCCAACCTAGAAGTTCAAAAGCACGTAAAAAATGCAAGTAGAAAAATAAGGACCACCTTTGGTGGGAAGGTAACAGCATTCCTTTAAACCTTTGGCGTTTAATATGTTGGCCACATGATCATGGAGACATCTTCAGACAGCGCTGGCTCTTCGGCTTTGAAACGGAGATGAGCATCATTCTCTAGAGTCGGGAACAACTAGCACATATGTGTAAGGGGAACCTTTACCTTTAAGAAAGAAAAAGTTGGTGTTTGCAAGTTGGGCAGCCATATGAATCTTTTAAAGAAATAAAGTCAGTACAAATGTTTGATAAAACAGCAGTGCTCTAAAATCAATTACAAAAAATATATCAAGTCAGCAGGAAATTGCATCTTCTAAAGTTTATGTTGCCTGTAGAAAGAATGCTTTTCTGAAGACTGACTTTTGCTTAGTACCTCTTATATCCATTCCTGCTGTGAAGACCAGCAAGATTTATGGTTATGAATTTGACCAAGGGATTGAGTAGGCAATCACTTTTAGGATGCCCTTGACAGAATAGATTTCTTTCAGCTTGAAATAGCTGCACAGCCTAACTCTTTTTGGATGCTAATGGATGGCTAAGCACTTATTTGTTTGTTATCCTTGTCATTCCATAGGCCTTAACATGGGCTGCAGGCTATCCTCCAAGCCAGTGGTGGGTTTCAAATTTTTTTACTACTGGTTCTGTGGGTGTGGCTTGGTGAGCGTGGCTTGGTGGGCGTGGCAGAGGAAGGATATTGCAAAATCTCCGTTCCCTCCTCACTTCAGGGGAAGGATACTGCAAAATCCCCATTTCCTCCTGATCAGCTGGAACTCAGGAGGCAGAGAATAGATGGGGGCAGGGCCAGTCAGAGGTGGTATTTATCGATTCTCCAAACTACTGAAAATTTCCGCTTCTGGTTCTCCAGAACTGGTCAGAACCTGCTGAAACCCACCTCTGCTGCAAGCTAAGAATCACAAAACAGACAACACACAAACACATACCACAATACAGAATAATCCTCCAATGGATTTTCCAAACTATTCCTCTATGACACTAAAACTTTAACCTATTTTGTTGCCAGACTATAAGGGAGACTGATAGTCCCAACTGATTTCCCTGTTCCAGACACTAATGGAAGTTTTGCTAGAAGTGAAGAGAAATTTCACTAGAAATTTCCAGAAAAATCATTTAGATTCATACTGTCTCTTCCATATTCAGATCACCGTTTTCTTGCTTTGAAGTAAAAACGAAAGATGAGGTGTGAGTTTTTTTATCTCTTGCTTTTACCTGAGGTAAAACAAGAGATTTTTAAAAAATGTTCTTGCTATATGGGACCAGATATCCTTTTGAATTGCCTCATGATAACCTCAGCCAGGATTTAATGATTGGGCTGGATTCAGTATCCCTCCAGTGAGGAAAAAAGGGAAAGCTGTTAATGTGTGTGACAAATGAAAGCGACAGTGCACACTTATGTATAGTATCTTAATTTTTTCGGTAACAATGGCATTTGAATTTTTACACTTTAAACCTGATTTTGCTCTAAATACTTTAGGCCTGAATATTGTAAACTCCAGATTCTGAAAATGAAATTTATTTATTTATTTATTTATTGATTGATTGATTGATTTATGTATTTATGTATTTATGTTTTTATGTTTTTATGTTTTTATGTATTTGATTTATATACTGCCCTACTCCCGAAGGACTCAGGGCGGTGAACAGCCAAACAGTAAAAATACATAGATACAAAATTTAAAAACAAAATAAAATCGAATTAAACAATTTGGCCCAGACAAATTAAAACACCCCAATCATTTAAAAAAACCGATTAAAATTTGCATAATTAAAAAGAGGGGAAAGATTAGGGCAGGCCCGCCTGGTGGAATAAAAAGGTCTTAAGAGCATAGCGGAAGGCGCGCAGATCCAGGATCCTCCGTATCTTCGGGGGGAGCTCGTTCCAGATAATACATGCCCCCACAGAGAAGGCTTTCCCCCTAGGGGCCGCCAGTTGACATTGTTTGGCCGACGGCACCCGGAGGAGCCCCTCTCTATAAGAGTGTACTGGCCGGTGGGAGGCTATTGTTGATAGTAGGCGGTCCCGTAGATAACCAGGTCCTAAGCTATGGAGCGCTCTAAAGGTGGTAACCAAAACCTTGAAGCGCACCCGGAAGACCACCGGGAGCCAATGCAGCTTGCGCAGGAGAGGTGTTACATGGGAGCGCCATGTCGTTCCCATTACCCCCCGCGCGGCCGCACTCTGCGCCAGTTGGAGCCTCCGGGTGCTCCTCAAGGGGAGCCCCAAGTAGAGAGCGTTACAATAGTCCAGGCGGGAGGTGACGAGGGCATGAGTGACCGTGCGTAGGGAGTCCCGATCCCGATAAAGCTGTATTTAGTATGGGTGATAGATTTTACATATTAACATGAGTTATCTATATTTAAGAGGAAACAGGCCATGGTTCCCAAAACAGTTACAAGTAGTTCTTGACTTATAACAGGTTGTTTAGTGACCGTTTGAAGTTACAACAGCACTGAAAAAAGTGACTTATGACCATTTTTCATATTTATGACTGTTGCAGCATTCCCCTGGTCACATGATCAAAATTCAGATACTTGGCAACTGACTCATATTTATGATGGTTAAAGTGTCTTGGGTCATGTGATGACCTTTTGTGAACATCTGACAAGCAAAGTTAATGGGGAAGCCAGCTTCACTTAACAACTGTGTTACTAACTTAACAACTGCAGGGATTCACCTAACAATTTTGGCAAGGAAGGTCATAAAATGGGGCAAAACTCGCTTAACAAATTTCTCACCTAGCAACAGAAATGTTGGGCTCAGTTGTGGTCCTAAATCATGTTGTTTTTAGTCGCAAAGTTGTGTCCGACCCATTGCGACCCCATGGATAAAGAATAACTGAATAAATAGTGAATAAAACTAAAGAATAACTGAAAGAGTCTTTTCAACTGTTTTATAGAGCTGGATCGAGGCCTGACTGAATCCCAAATCCAGGTGATTTGTCGCCAGATGCTGGAGGCCCTCAACTATCTGCATGGCAAGAAGATTATCCATCGAGACTTGAAGGCAGGCAATGTGTTGCTAACCCTAGATGGAGATATTAAACTTGGTGAGACATATACTTAGCTCTTCAGTGAGAAATAGTTGTTATGCCAAAAGATTGGTTCTTGTATTCAGCAAGTAGGGAAAGGTTTATATTTAACAGTTGGGACTATTTTGTTGCGAAAATAGCAATCAGACAACTAGGCACATTTAGCTGTTAGATAATAGTCTTTTGTTAGATTGGTCTTCCTCCAGCCTTTTTCACCAATCAAAATTTTTTGGATTGGAAAAGAAGAATTTGCTGAATGTAATCCAGCAGCTTTTATTATTGACCAGATTTCTGAATTTCCTTTCAATAAGTTCTTAATGTACAATCTTGTATTTAGAAAGAAGTCCCACTATTTAATGGAATTCCCTCCTGAAAAAGCATGCACTGGATTGCAGCCTTGGTGGGCTTTTGTCATGTTATTTAGCCATGACAAAATGCGAAAATATTTTAACTGGAAATGTATTTCTCCAACAAAGAAGACTAAATGTATTCAGTCATGGGGCCAAAAACTGCCAGAGAGAGGCCCCATGAAGTCAGAAACAATGCAAATAAAATTCTTGTTCCTACTTCAGACTTAAGAGTATAGATTAGTTGCCTCTTGGGGATTCACAGCTTTTTATAATCCATATAACACAGATAATGTAAATGAAATTTACAGTGAGTTCAGACTTCATGAGCAAAATGAACATGGAACTGTTCTCTGGCACCAGATGGTATCCATACAGAGCTTTTTTTTTAAAAAAAGAACTTGTATTGAAATTACAAATCTTCTAGGAAAGGAAGAAAGGCAGAGTTTTAAGATTTGAGGATGTCTCAGGGAACAAGGATAGAGACTTTATTTAAGAACATAAATCATGGCACAAGAATAAATGGACCACAATTGAAAGATGATTTCTGAACAGAACCCTCTATGGATTTATTGAGCCTAATGCTTTTAAGCATGTTCATAAATGGTGTAGAGAGAGTCAGCAGAGATGTAGGTTAGTGTAAGTGGATATAAATCAATAAACATTTTGTAAAAGCAAATGATTGTTTTTTTAACAGGTTTTATATGGGAGAGAGTCATAGTCATAGTTGCTAGGTTCTTAGCTTCATCTTCAGAACTTTAGTGCTTGCTGCTGATCTCTCCCCTCCATCCCCTTCCAGAAAGTGGGGTGTGTGTGTGTGTGTGTGTGTGTAGGGGGGGAGTCAGTTCAGCAACTTTGTCATTTTGTGAACTTTGTGGAATGTAACATTGGCTACAGTGAGAAAGACACAACCACCAAAGAATTTTCTTCTCTTACTGGCTTAGACAGTATTTCTTTGTCCAAAAGGCCAACCTTTTCCATGCTGCCACATAAGGATAGCTGTTGTTCTAATGTTCTTGTTAGACTCTTAGGATTTTTACTCACTATCCCAATCTCTTAATTGTCTAGTAATGATTCCTTGGGATTGGATGCTTTTGTTTAGAACTCATTCTCCTTTATAAGCAGAAGTTTTTAATAATTGGTTAACTCTAAATGGAAACCTGTTTGCAGAGCAGGTTAGTGTTGGGTAGGTATTTAGAAGACAATGCTATATAATCAAATATCTCAATAAGTCAGCATTTATCTTTTCAGGAACAGAACAGAAGTTTAAATTTTGCATTACACATGGCGCCCTTTCATTACTTTTAATTGTGACCTTCTTTCTCAAGTTGTCATCCCATTGTCACCATATATTCATCTTCATGCTTGTCCCATCTTAAGTCTATTCAGGGTAGAATTATGAGAGGTCCAGTTCTGCCAAGAACATAATTTAACAGCATGTGAATTCTCTGGAACAGCAGTTATAAAATCCAAAATTGCACAATGAAAAGTCCTGCATACAAGCTGATAAAGAAATTAGGCTCATTAAAAAGACTAATAAAAGCAGAAGTAGTAGGTGTAGGAATGTAAGGAGTCACTGAAAGCTACTATGAATTCAGCATTTTTCTTATTGTTCTGTGAGGGCTTGTGTATAAATCAATGCTTGCTATTCTTTTTGAGTTTCATGAGAATTGGCATCATTTCTATATCAGTGGAGAATTTTATTTGTTGATGTGGAGAGATAAGAAGGCTTTGTATCCTCTTTATAGTGGAAATTTCTGGGAAGAGGTGGAAATAATACTTACGTACTGTAAAATGTAAATTATTGTAGGAAATTGAATTTAAATAGCAAAGCCATGTGTTAAAATGGGGGGTGAAGTCCCTGACAGTGAATTGTTTCCCTCTTATAGTAAAGCAAAATTCTGCTCTAACTTGATGACAGATGTAAAAGTGTTTTCTTTACCATCCCTGTAATTATGGTTATCTAAAAAAAGCAAGTTAATCAGATTCCTAAATTACTTTTCACATCCTTCTCAAATACTCATCCACGTTGAAATAGTCTGTTTTAAGAAAAAAATATTTGGCAATAATATGTTTTGTGGGTATAGATTCCATCATTTGACTATCATTGTATTTATATTTTTAACATGTTTCAGATCATTAGTATAGGCTAGATATGGGTAGAGCCAATTCCCAAATTTGGGGGTTGTAGTACAATAAGATGCAGAGAGTCCTTGGTGTCCATCCAGGTTAAAGTTTCTATTAGTCCTCTGTATGCTTGCTTTGAGAAATAAACCAAGGAGTGATATAATTAAAGGTTGCCCTTTTCACTGCAACCCAAAACATTCATTAAAGAATTGAATGTGATTTCAACTCTTTTCAGCCGATTTTGGAGTATCAGCCAAAAACATGAAGACTGTGCAGAAGAGGGATTCTTTCATTGGCACACCATACTGGTAAGAGGATTATTTCAGTAGCATGACCTTTAAAGAAGTTGCTGCCAAATTTCATTGGGAGGGAAGGGGAGATGTTGTGTCCTATTCAACATACGGTGTTGTAGTTATTTATTATGGGGCTGCATTTTAAAGTATGCCCTGCGTGTTCAGATATATTTGTCTCTGTGCTGTGTGACTGATATCTTGATCTTAATTAGTCCCATTTGTATGTATTTTAAATGAATGTAAAATATAAAATGAGTGTGTCACCCTAGAAGGCAGTGCTGTATTTAATATTTGTGGGGTTTTTTTTAATGAGTTTGTGTGTTTCAAGGATTTTATCCTTGGAGATGGAGGGAAAAATATGGAAGAAATAAAAACTGTCAGCTGCAACAATATTCTGTCATTTGAATCACTGCCTCTATTAGGGCAGTAAAGAAAGTACAGCTTGTATCTGGAATGAGATATTGATGGAATTTGGGCAGTTCTGTCTTCTTTTTAACAACCCCCCCCCCCCCAAAAAAAAATTGGTGGAATGTCCTTTTGAAGCAATTCCAAGGATATAAAAACAACTATTCACTCCAAGAATTTAATCGTGAAATCAGCTACATCACCATTAAGGGGATGTAATCAGCGTGCATTTAATTTGCCATTTCAAACAGTATCTAGGCCAGATGTCATTAGCCGACTGCTTGCCTTCTGTGGCCAATTGAGAATGGAGAGATGAATGACCGGGAGTGTATATGTAGGCTGGATATGGCCTAAAGAGGTTAACCATCTTTGTTATCTATTAATTTCAGTAGAGGATGCATTTCTATGTTATATTCAGTAGTATTACCAAAGACAACGGGATTCAAGGAGTTTGTAAAGCTGGCTAGTTCATTCTGAGTACAGAAGGGATGAATTTTCATATTTCATTCATAGTTTAGTTGCAAAGTTATACTTGTTATACTAAGCCTAGTCTAGTTGAATATATATATAGTTTAGCTTGAAAACAAGATCTGGTTCTTAGAACCACTTTCAGCGAAAATGAATTTGTGGTAGAATTTCACTCTTCTTTCTTTGATTTGTTTTTTTTAGGATGGCTCCTGAAGTAGTGATGTGTGAGACTATGAAAGACACCCCTTATGATTATAAGGCTGACATATGGTCCTTGGGCATAACACTCATAGAAATGGCACAAATAGAGCCACCTCACCATGAGCTGAACCCTATGAGGGTCTTACTGAAAATAGCCAAATCTGATCCTCCAACTCTTAATTATCCATCAAAGTGGTAAGAGGTTGTGTTTTTTCTTGTTCATTAACAATCATGAATACCTACAAGAAGTGTCCTGGTCTTCTGTCCCTCCCACATTTACTAACAACAATTGTCAACATTCCCTGGTAAACAAAACAGGAAATATGACTGGATGAGCTAATTGTACATTATTGTAAGGCTACATTCATAGAATCTTGTAAGGGTGAAGATATAAATCTCCAATCACCACTTTTAACTGCCCAATCATTTAGGGCAGGTCTTTCCTAAATTTCTTCTTCTGACTATTAAACTCCTGGGGATTCCTACTCTTCTCTGATCATTTCCTAAGCAGAATCTCTTCTGTTCTCCTTCAAGGTCATTTTCACATAGGTAAAGGTAAAGGTTCCCCTCGCACATATGTGCTACTCATTCCCGACTCTAGGGGGTGGTGCTCATCTCCGTTTCAAAGCCAAAAAGCCAGCGCTGTCCGAAGACATCTCCGTGGTCATGTGGCCAGCATGACTAAATGCCAAAGGTGCACGGAACACTGTTACCTTCCCACCAAAGTGGTCCCTATTTTTCTACTTGCATTTTTATGTGCTTTTGAACTGCTAGGTTGGCAGAAGCTGGGACAAGTAATGGGAGCTCACTCTGTTACGCAGCACTAGGGATTTGAACTGCTGAACTGCTGACCTTTCGATCGACAAGCTCAGCGTCTTAGCCACTGAACCACCGCATCCCATCATTTTCACATACCATTATATTAATAGGAAATATTTTACTACATTAATCACCTTACTTTGTAAGCAGACAAAATAAGTCTGTAGCAGTGGTGAAATGTAAATTTTGTTACTACCGGTTCTGTGGGTGTGGCTTGGGAGGGGTAATATGATAGTGGGTGTGGCCAACTTTTTTTTTTTTTTTTACTTTTTAAAAGTAAAAAACCTGAAGAGGTTGTTAAAAAATGCTTTTAAAGCCTCTGATGATCCCAGCTGACTTGCCTGATTGGCAGAGGCTTTTTCTTTTTTTTTAAGCCTCTGACAATCCTAGCTGACTTGCCTGATCGGCAGAGGCTTTGTTTTTACTTTTAAAAGCATTTTTTCTATAACCTTTTCGGCTGAAGAGGTTGTAGAAAAAATGCTTTTAAAAATAAATTTAAAAAAAAGCCTGTGATGATTGCGCGGCTCAGCTGGGCAATGGGGGAGGCAGGGATTTTTGCTACCGGTTTTCCGAACCACCCACTCCATCGCTACCGGATTGGGCGATCCGGTCCGAACCGAGAGCATTTCATCCCTGGTCTGTAGCAATTGGAATAATCATGGTAGAAAAGATCTGAGAAGTTGAATTTGAAAAGCGGAACCTTTCCAGCTGTTGCTGAATTCCACCTACCATCAGCCTCAGCCAGCATGGCTAATTATTAGGGTTTCCCAGCTGCTATAAAATATTGCCATTTCCAATGGGGACCAATTTAATAAAAAAGTTCTCAAGGAGGAATAACCAGAGGAAAGGAAATATTTTTCTTATTATTTTAATAACCTTGGACTAGTTCAGAAACACACCAAGCCCTTACTCGAAGCTGTAATGCTTTAAATGCATCCCTCAGGACTACTCTATAACTTGCCACTAAATTGTAATATTTAATCTGACAGAAAAGGGAAATAATTAAAAACATGCTGAGTAATCACCTTAACTGCATTTCATTAAGTCAATTAAAGTAATTTTAATTAGATTTTGTTCTTCCCAGTTTGTCAAATGCAGCCCTTTGGGCATCACTTGAAATGTTTCCAACAAAAGGATTATGTATCCCTAGTCTTGATTAAGATTCCCTATGGTGATCTCCAGGTTAGCTATAACTTCTGCCCCTTTCACTATTGACCATGAGTTTTGCAGCTGATGGAAAGTATTATTCCAGCAATGTCTAGCAAGCGTAACATTGAGATATCGCTCATCTTGGTGACTGTTAGTACTACATTGTAATTTGTTTATACACAAATCTCTACTTATCCCTCAAAACTAGGTAATGTTGGGCAAAGATCTTTGTCTTCTTAGCGTATGTTCCTAAAACATGTATGTAAAGGTGTTACTTGATAGAGTGGGCTGTGAAAATAACCTTGAGGGAAGAAGAGTCCCAGCCAAGACAATAGTCAGATAGATCTCCACCCAAAGCAGGAATGGAATTTGAGAAATTTGCAAGATTCCGTTACTGTAACCCTATAATAAAAGCTGTTTTAGTATTCATGATTTTGGTGTCTGATTCTGGGCTACCTCAAAGGGCTGACACATACAAAAGTATACCTTTTGTATACTTTACAAAAGTTACAAAAAGTATACCTTGAATTCCTTAGAGCAGCCTTTCTCAACCTGATGTTCTCTAGATGTTTTGGTCTACAACTCCCATTATCATTGTCCTTAGTTTTTTCAATCATTATACCATTTCTTATTTATATGATATTGCAGTGTGCTGTTTTCCAGAATATTTCATTTCCAAACTCTTAAAATACAGTCTTTCCTCCCTTAGAACTATATAATATCACATTTTTCTGCAGCATCCGAGATATGAACAAAGATAATAGCTTAGTACCCAAGTACATTCGTTGTAATAAGAAGATACCAGGTTCTCCCCCTCCATTTAAAATGTGTATGATAATAAGGGAGAGGAAAAATTCCCTCCATTCTAAGACAAATTCAAGTGTCCTTGCATAACAACTACTTGTTCAGTAACTGTTCAAACTTGTGATGGCACTGAACAAGTAGTACTTATGACTGGTCCTCACAGTTCTGGCCATCACAGCATCCCCATAGTCACACAATTGCTATCTGAGCACTGTGTAACCTCACAGTTATGGATAGCAGCATCTTGTGGTCATGTAGTTATCATCTGCAACTTTCATTGGTGGCTTCCAACAGGGGAAGCGAATGGGGGAAACCAGCAGGAAGTCACAAATGGTAATTGTGTGATGCCTTCACTTAATGAAGTGAAGAACTGGACTGCAGAAATTGTTGTCACTAAACAGCATAGTCATGTGACATCACACTGTATGACCGCATTGCTTAGCAACAGCAAATCCAGTCCCAATTGCTGCTCTTAACTGAGGTCTACCTGTAGCTTGACTGGTGCAATGTAGCTTTCTCTGTTTCTGTGAAAATTTGAAATGTGATTTATGATGATATTTTTAATGCACAGCACAGTCCCCAGCAAATATCCAACTAGTGCAACTTTGTACTTTTACTTTCTGAAGCTTCTTTTGGCCTCTCCCAGGACACAAAATGTTTATTAGAAAGTCATCGAGTTAGGCTTCCTATTACAAGAGGAATAGAAAACAGCAAGACTCTCTGAATTTCTTGCATAGGAATAAAAAGGTAAAGGTTCCCCTCGCACATATGTGCTAGTCATTCCCGACTCTAGGGGGCAGTGCTCATCTCCAGTTCAAAGCCGAAGAGCCAGCGCTGTCCAAAGATGTCTCGTGGTCATGTGGCCGGCATGACTAAACGCCAAAGGTGCACAGAACGCTGTTACCTTCCCACCAAAAGTGGTCCCTATTTTTCTACTTGCATTTTTTTTTACGTGCTTTCGAACTGCTAGGTTGGCAGAAGCTGGGACAAGTAACGGGAGCTCACCCTGTTATGTGGCACTAGGGATTAGAACCGTTGAATTGCCGACCTTTCGATCGACAAGCTCAGCATCTTAGCCACTGAGCCACCACTTCCCTTCTGCGTAAGAATAGGACAGTATAATTTTTCTGACTAGAAAATCACTGAGTAGAGGTAGCCATATGTGAAATATTTGCTGTGGTTATATGTAGAAACTGGCAGTAAGTGATTTTATCTATTCTTACATGGCAGCCGGCACAGAAAAAGGGGTGCAGGAAGGGAGGAGGGTACAATCAGTTGTCTGACATAAGGCTTTGTATTAATTTAAACTCAGGCAGCCATTTGTCCCTGCGTGAGCTTGCTAACATTTGGTCTTTGGCATGAATCGGGAACAGAATGACAGCATGTAACTTGCTTCTGAACAGCTACAGTATCTGGGTTGCAAAACAGCGGTAGATCTGCAATTAATCAAGGCCACTTTTTTTTTTTTTACTAATATTATTAAATATATACAAATTTGTGCTACTTTGTGTTTCTTCCCACTGAAAAGCACCAATTTCAATTTGTAAACCGTGTAGTGTGTATCCAGGCTAGGATGTTCTTGTTTTCTTTCTCCCAACATTTTTAAATGTGTGTGTTTGTTCATAAAGGTCTCTAGCATTCAGAGATTTTCTGAAGACTGCACTTGACAAAAACCCTGAGACCCGGCCAACTGCCACACAATTACTGGAAGTAAGTATAGCATCTCAAGTGAGTCACACACGTTGACACTGCGAAAGGCTCATAAATCCACACACATTCCCTGGTTAGAGTACAGATTTCCTCCTTGGTTATTAATATAGAGAAAACTTGGATGGTTGCTGGAGTTTAGATTTTAATTATGTAGGAATTTTGTCTCTCATGGGACAAAGAACTCTGCCATTTGCATAGTTCTGCTTTCTGAGGCATCTAGCACAATCTCCCTTGTACTTCTGAAACCATTTTACACTATGGTCTTCACTGGGTTTTTCCAGGTAAGTCTGTGTATATACTGTACATGATTAGGTGGTTCTTCTTACCTGTTCAACTGTGATGGAGGGACATCTAACATAACATTTTATATATTTCAGCTCCTTAGTTGCTCCTAGGATTGCAGTTTTTATGCATAATGCTTCTATAGGCAGGAACAGTGATACTGACTGAAGTCCCATAGATTGAATGTCATACCTGAGAGCCTAATTTAGTCTTACCTCATAGCAACAGTGCCCAATTTTAAGCAGAGTGTTTTACAATTCCAGCTCACAGTTGCACTTATTAAGCAATAAAAACATGTTTTTCTAAAGCTGTAAGAGGCAGCTAGCCCTTATGTCTTTTCCTGTTTTCTCTTTGCCTTATCTGTGCAAAGAACTTCAGTGTTTCACTGTCAAAGAGAGTATGTGCTTGTGTAGAACAGCTACTTAGAAACACACAAATGCCACAACTGTGAAAGAAACCAGTCTGATTATGTAAAAGACTGATAACTAAATATACTTCTAGCTCCTAACATTTTCTGGAAATGTTTTGGCCCCAGTAATGCAGAAACTGATTTATGACTATTTATTTTAAAGTTAGAGATTGCAATATTATTGCCTGTAACTCATGATCAATACATTGTGCAGGTAATCCTCAACTGACAACAGTTCATTTAGTGACCGTTCAAAGTTACAACGGCATTGAAAAAAGTGACATGACCATTTTTCACACTTACAACCTTTGCAGCATCCACATGATCACGTGATCAAAATTCAGATGCTTGGCAATTAGTTCATACTTACGACCATTGCTGTGTCCCTAACCCTTTTGCCACTTTTGACAAGCAAAACCAATGAGGAAGCCAGATTCACTTAACAACCATGTTACTAAATTATAACTGCGATGATTCACTTAGCAACTGTGGCAAGAAAGGTCATAAAATGGGGCAAAATTCACTTAACAAATGTCTCACTTAACAACAGAAATGTTGGGCTTAATTGTGGTTGTAGGCTGGAGGACTATCTGTATTGAACATGAATATTTGAGTAGCAAAGGAAGAGGGAGGTAGCTGACAAGGCCTCTACATTCACTTTGTCTTGCTCTTGATTTGCAAGAGAATCAGGCTAGTTTGGTAATCATGAACTTGATTTTTTTAGCATCCTTTTGTCAGCAAGGTCACCAGTAATAAAGCCTTACGTGAGCTCGTGGCAGAGGCAAAGGCTGAAGTGATGGAGGAAATTGAAGACAATAGAGAGGAAGGTGAGGAAGAGGACTCGTCAGAATCTGCCTCTGTAAGTTGAATTCCTTTTATTGCATTAAGAGATGTTTGCTTTAAGGAAACAAAGCAAAATATTACTTTTACTCTATACCAGGTGCGAAATCCAGCAGGTTCTGACAGGTTCTTGAGAACCGGTAGCAGAAATTTTGAGTAGTTTGGAGAACCAGCAAATACCACCTCTGGCTGGCCCCAGAGTGGGGTGGGAATGAAGATTTTGCAATATCCTTCCTCCAGGAGTGGGGAGGAAATGGGGGATTTTGCAGTAACCTTCCCCTGGAATGTGGTGGGAATGGAGGTTTTGCAGTATCCTTCCCCTGCCATGCCCACCAAGCAATGCCTCACCCACAGAACCAGTAGTAAAAAAAATTGGATTTCACTACTGACCTATACATACCTGAATGTATACATACTAATGCATACACCTATGCATTAGTAGACACAGACATATGTACTGTATACGTGCACATTAAAAATCCTTCAGAGTCCACAAACTACACTAGCTGGATTTTTGAAAGCAAAGTGCTGGCCCCCTTTGACCCCTGCAGCTACTTGCAGAGGAGAGAAGTTGTGTTGCCTTTATGCAGGTGGGCAGGAAGAATGGGCTCCTTGGATGAGAAGGAATCCAGCAGCCAGGAATCTTTCAAACAATGTTTGGGCAGGGAGCCAAGCCTTCCCTTTCCGCTTGCAAGATGACTTTCTCAATAAATGCACTCGCTGTGTGGACAAACATGTCCCCTAGGAAACGTTTTAATTGTTGGCACCTTTAACTATGAAGAACATAGCCTTTAGCTGTTTAGGATTAAAACTGTAAACTGCTCCCTGGACTGCTGGCTGCTTTCAGGCTTAGTTAGGACAGATAAAAGGAAAGACATTTGGGCAGGGAAGAGGCGTTTGGTCCACTGAATGATTCAAGATCATCAAACAAGGTGAGATCTGCAGTCACTAGCCAACAACAAGGATATTATCTAAAAAAAATTTTTTTTTTCAAACTGGGGTAAGATAGGGCAGACTCTGCACATTCCCATCCATCAATGGTTTTGCTGGATAAAAAGAATGAAGAATCTTCTGTAGAATATACCTTGTTAACTAGCTCAACTTTTTGTCTCTTTCTGCCTTTTGTCCCCGACAAGAATAAAATAAAAACAGCGTTTGAAAGAAGTATTTGGAAGCCTGTACAAACTAACTTTTCAACAAGAATAACCACAAAAAAACCAAGAATATATTGTACTGACTCAGCAGTAGTTTTGTGGTAGGATAGAATGGAGTGTGGTAGCTTTGCTTTCCATATTGCTAGAGGTATAGATTCAAAAACATTGAACGGACCTTCAGCATTCTGGACCTTCTCATGACTTCTTGGTTACAAGGAGGCAGTAGAATATAGTTAGAGTTAAGAATGCATTGCATGTCCCCTCTACCTTCTCTTTGCCCTAGAGACTGTTTAACCTGAGGTTACTTCCCCTGCCTTCCTTCTGAGGTATGTACATATACACACACACAGACAGAGACAGATACACATACACACTCACATGTGATCTCAGGCTCTCCTTCTGTGTCAAGTACACAGGCAGATTTGTACCTTATTGCACGGAGGTTGTGAATTGTAACAAACATTTTTTTTTTTTATTAAGGCATGTATAAAGGATTTGTAAGAGGTTTGTGTCTCTAATACGAGTATCACTGAATCTTATCAAATGCAACACAGGAAATCAAAGATTTTTGGTTTGTAGGAAATATAACTGAGGATTGTTTGCAGCGAAGAATGACTTTATTTATTTTATAGATTTTTTTTCATATAACTTTATTGCAATTTTGAAAAAGAAAGATAAATACTTACAATAACGATTATTTAGAACAGAAGGGAAAAGGAAAAAAAAGAAGAAAAAGCTACAAATGAAGGAAAGAAAAAAAAGGAAAGAAAATATGAAGAAGTAGTTTCCAATTTTCTTTACAGCAGTTATAAATATGCATGTAAATTAACCTCTTAGTCTAGGATTACAACATGATATATATTTTTTCTATAATCTATTTTTTCCAATTACCAAAATCATATATCATAATTTCATTTTTTTTCCTGGTCCACATCAAAAGTCTATAAATCTAGTCAAAAAATCTATAGTCAGACCTTACTACCATTTTAGTGACTCTCATTCTGCCCTTGCTCTGGGCTGAAGCCTATCCATTTCTTGAGATTTCCTTTCCTCATGAATAAAGTTTCTGTTTCTGTTTTTCATTTTGAGGTTTTCTTCTGAACGTATTTTAGTTGTGGTTTTGTAACGAGGTGGAAGAAATGCTATTTTTCTGTCCGATTTGTCTTTCATTTTAGTCCTCACCTCTGCAGCCTCTCTGGCTGTCTAATGAGTAGAAGCCTCATGTGAGAACTTCTGTTGTGGTTGCCTCTCTTGTAATGTAATTGAAGCAGGGGAAGCGAGAGAGATGAAGATTGCTGTAGAGCGGTTCCATAATGAGAGATAGAATATCTGTCTTCATTCCTTGGCCTTCTCCTAACTACAAGAGCTGCAAGAATCTTCCACTTTTTCCATGAAATTTCAGGAAATGTTGTTTTCCGTTGGAGAAAACAATGAAAGGCATCCTCCCCCCCATCCCTTTCAAAAGAAAAGAGTTAAAAATGCAGAAATATAATTTTGGCACAGCACTCCCGTCAGTAGCTTCCAAGATTTTATTAATAATACTTGAAGCAACTCAGATTCTATCCAGTACAATGGTGAGCAATACACAGTTTGAAAAGGAAGTGAAATGGATGGGGCGGGGGGGGGGGAACAGACATTAGTACAAATTATGTAGAAGGGCAGCCTGAAGCCTTCTGCTCCCAGGAAAACTTAAGCTTCACCTTTCGGCATTTTCATTACTAATTTTCCTACTCCTTTGTATGTGAAAAGAGTGAAAAAAAATGCTTGATAGTTATTATCTGGTGAAATCCTCCAAGCAAAAGGAGTGGTTCCCTGAAGTCAAATTGCATGTTACTTTAAAGGAAATAGATAACCGGTTCTGCCTTTGTTCCTTGCTCGGATGAAAGGCAGGGAATCCAGTCCCAATTTAGTTCTTTCTAATAGGCTCTGATGAACTTTCAACAATGTGCCCTTCCTCACTGCAGCTCCAGTTTAGATTTGAACAGCTGCAACTTGCATAGTCCAATAAGAATGCTTGGTTCTAATTGGGGCAAGAGGAATCCTGAAGTTTTTATAAATGCAATTGTTACTAATCATCACCTTTCCAGTCCTATTTAGCTCATTCTAATTCTAGTGGTCAGGAACTATTGCTTTAACAGTTTGCTAGGGGGTGAATAATTGTTTGAATGCCATAGTAGAAGAAAATTGTTTGGACCAATCACTGTTTCTCAGCCTAGTGTGCTTCACAAGGATATTCTGAGAATAAACTGGAAGATAGTGAAATTACTATTTACATTATCCCAAATTCACTGGAGGAAGGGCAGAAAAAATATAGTAGGTTAACTCATTGTCCCTCTATTATAAGGCCAATCTAATTGACACAAAACAAGGAATATAATGGTAATGCAAGACAAATCTGTATAATTTTGATAGATTAGTACTTGTCCTAGCCTGCAGATCTTCTCCTAGCCTGCAGAGCTTTAGCAAAATTGTTCATAGTTCATGAATGTGTAAATGCATTCAGAGTTGAAATTGGGACACAAAAGTGCCAGTCCAATCTAAATAAAGATAAGCAAAAATGTATGATCAATGGCTAAGGTTTAAGATTTATTTCTATAGCCATTCAGCTTAACCAAGTGACTAGGTGTCTTACAATTCTGGGTTCATAAGAAAAGTTAAAAAGTGTTTTTCAAGTTCAGATGAAAGAATAGCATTTCTAGGAAAGCTGGTATGGTTTAAAGACAAGCACAGAGGACACAAGACTAAGGTACTGAAAATGCTTTTCTAGTATTATACTCTGTCCAGGTTCCCGATTTTCATTCAGACATAGCCATCAGTAGCCAGCTGGCTGCACAAGCCAGGGTGTTCAGTATAACAGCCAATTATCAGTAGATCTTCCTGCCAAGATGTCTCACCATAGATTCTAGAGTATTTCCACTCTTTGGATTTCCACATCCATAGTAAAGACATTCTGAAGATTGGACAATATGGACGAAGAGGAAGAGATTGGTTCTGTAGAGGTAGAAGTGGTGATCCCTGCTTCTGCCTTAGTAGTGCTACAGCTCAATCTCTCAGATGTCTAATATCCCATCCTGTTCCCCTTATTCTTGTGATAGCATGCCAGAGGCATGACAAAAATTCAGTATTCTTGGTTGCAGACTTTTTCTATTTTATAAATTGGAAGTCCTGTAACCCTGACAGAAGGCTTACGGAGGAGAGATCATCAGAAACAGAGAAGTGTAAAGGCAGGCCGAACGAAGCAAAATTGGCAAAGAGTGAGCTGGGGCAACATACTTCAAGTAACGGTTCACTAACAGTGTCAAAGAAAAGTCAAGACACAGCCTACTGGAAGATTTTGGCAGGATGTTGTCAGCTGTTCTGTAGCAAGGAGAACACTTTATAGACCAGCAATGAGACCTTCTGTGAACTGATGAAGCAGAAGAGGAGAAAGCATCTTCATCGGTGCCAAATTACTAGGAGAGAATTAAACTCTCCCTTTTACTTCTAACTCCCACATCATCCCCACCTCCACTATATAAGTTGGCAGAGAGGGGAATATTCTCTAGGTACTCAAAGTTTCCTCAGAACTCAATGATGAAACAAATTACCTACTTCAGCCTAAGTTTCAATGGTTTGTTTGCAAAAATTCTTTTCTGGAGGAGAATGTGATCCTGTTTCCCCTTAGAACGAGTCTCTGTTTTATCTCAGTGTGTTCAGTGTTCTGTTTGTTAATTGTTCTTTCTTGTTCCTTCAGGCAAAAATGTTTTTTTTTTAAAAAAAGGATAATTTCATTATCTTCCTCTTGTCTCCCCTCTTCCTTCACTCAGCCTCATGACGTTCAGAAGAGGGATTCCTCTCTTTCAAGCCAGCTAGGTTTGGAAGGAGAAAAGCTTCAAGAAAACCGCTTATCACTTGTGGCCAATGGACCAAAGTTGCCTTTGGAGCACATCAAGGAAGCTATAAATGGGCAGGACAGTAGGCTTTTGGAGGAAGAAGCTAGAACTGAAGCCCTGGTCAAAACTGCTGAGCATTCAGATATGTTGGGAATTGAAAGTTATTCAGTCCTGCCTGGTGCCAAACAGAAGTTAAGCACCAGCACCCAGGCATTGCAGCCCAATGAAAACATTCAACCCGAAGAGGATGGGGCTGCCAACCACCAAAAAGAAAGCACTGAGACAGCAAACAGTGAGGATTCAAATTGGGGAAGCCACACTGTAAACAGCCTCCTTGAAACACCGACTGAAGAAAAACTCCCCAATGGGAGTGTGAACTCTTCTCAGTTTGAGAATGACAGCCTTAAGAGAGATTCTGATTCTGGTAGCACCTCTGCTTCAGAGAGTATGGACCTCAACATCTCTTTGTCTACTGATTTGTCCTTGAACAGAGGCAGTGAATCCCACTCCCTAAAGGTAAGAATTGAAGATTGTGGGTGGGGCAGAGGGTTATGTAGGCGCCCCCATTGAATGATCAGCAAAAAGGCGCAGGAGCATCAGCCTCTCTTTTGTGCACTGATGCAACAATGCATCACTGGATTGTAGGATTAGGAAATTCAGCAGCATCTTCTACTACAATCAGGTTGTGTTTTGGGCTGCAGTGGATAGGAAGGTAAGAAACTTTCAGGTCCAGAAATCAGAGGAAAACAACCAAATGCTTCACAAGTGTTTTGGATTTTAATTCTCATTAGCATTACCAACTAATTTTTTTTTTTGACTGAAGACACACCATTGCAAGTGATGTCATTGAAAAATCTAAATACTATGTTGCCTGCCTAGAGATAGTACTGTAATAATAAAGTATGTAAGGAGGATGAGTCCTATTTTTTGGTGGAAAGAGAAGATACTTAAATATTTGTGATTTCAGAGATGGTTCAAATTTTGAAATTTCAGAAAAATGATTGGCATTCAGTAACTGTCAGTTCCTCCTGGTCTTTGTAAGTCTTCTAATTGGACAGGGTGTCTTCCCTTCCCCAAACTCCCCCAAATACAAATACTAAAAGCAAAATGAATCATACAAATCAAGAATATCTGTGGGATCTGTTGTTTTAATTTCTTAATATTGTCTTGGAATCTGAATTTCCTCGCTAGAAATCTTTCCTTTTTTCCCCATGTTGATTATGATTCCTGTGAAGGTTTTAGAAAACACATTTTGTTTAGTTACAGTAAATAATTATTTCATATTCAGAATGTCTTATTGTCTTTTTACACTGTTTCTTTTGTTATATGTGTAGAATGCAAAAATGCAGAACATGACACTGAAACGAACAAGAAGATTTGTAGTAGATGGAGTGGAAGTGAGTGTTACCACTTCAAAAATCATCAGTGAAGATGAAAAGAAGGATGAAGAGATGAGATTCCTCAGGCAAGCTAAAACTGTGTTTTGTTTGTAAGGATTTGTACAGGCCTGACTGTTTAGGTAATCAGTGAAAAGGTTAAATACTAGGAAATTTTTTTTGATGGTAATAAGATTCAGCCTTGGATCAGAGAATCTATGAAAATAGTAGGGTCATTTTAGATCTTGTTCAAGTACAGCACATACAGAAGCATATCTATGAGGTTTCTATTCACTAGAGAGTAGAAATTGTCTTATGGAACCAGATATTGAGAATTATCATCCAGTATTCCATCCAGCTTGGCCAAAGGCTAGCTTAGATTTATAGGAATTGCAGAATAATACATCTAGAAAGCACGAAACCATGCAACAGGACAAGAATGGGGAACGGAAAAATGAAAGTTCAGCAATTCATTGCTAATGTTTTTGCTTGCTCTTTTTATTACCACAGTAGTCAATAAATGTCTGGCAACAGTCTGGCAATCTAAATTATACCAAAACAAGTGACATATGGTAAGTTTTCTAAAACTCAGTTCAACAGAGGTCAACACCACAAACTTACCTGAATTGGTCATTATATTTCTTTCAGTTTGCTAAGTTTCAGACAGAGATATATTCTTGCATGCCAGTTGTATTAAACTGCATTTATTCAAAACGTTTGCATGATGTAATCTGAATAATTCAAGGCCAGAAGTGCAAATATAAACAAGAAAGAGCTGAAAAAACCAGCCTCTTCAAAATATTCTGCCTGCAGGCCAAAAGTGGTGTGTGTTCATGACAGTGATTGAAAGAGTCAGTTCTCCCCTCAAGGAGATTCCTAGATCCTTAGAATGCAGATGACAGCAGGCAACCCATCTTGGCTAGTCTTCATTATGATTATTTTAGCCTAAATGGTGCTTCTGTGTAGCTTTAGTTTTAAAGGGAAAGCTTCTCCTTTGTTTCTAAACTTCTGTTCTACTTTACTTCTGTTCTGACTTCTGTTCTATTCTGCAGGCGCCAGGAGCTGCGGGAGCTACGTTTACTTCAGAAAGAGGAACATCGGAATCAGACACAATTAACAAACAAACATCAGCTGCTTGTGGAACAAATGTTAAAACGTTTTGAACAAGAAATGAATGTAAGTGGGAAAAGGAATTGTCATCTCAGAAGTTGGCTGAAGATGGAGAAAAGAAAAATTAACAAGCCATAAGTGGTATTAATTAGTTTAGAAAGAAACCTAAACCCTGGCACTAAAAGTAGTGTCAGTTCTCTGAAGAATTATGGATAGAATGGCAATCTTGTCTGTGTGAATGTATCAATATTAATACATTATATATTGTATATCATATCGTAACTAACAAAACATAACATAACAAAAAACATAAAACATAACATTCTTTACAATAGGTGTGAGAGGCTTATAATCTTTTATTATTCAGAATAATTTTCCTGTGTTTATATTTTAGTGTCTTCAAACGTTGAAGATCCTTTGGAAAATCCTTGCTAAAATCATAATATCAAGTAGCAAAATCCCAAATGTTTTGAACTCCTAGAAATTCTCATGCTGATTTTTTGAAGCTGCAGTTCAAAACATCTGGAGCATACAAAGTTTGATATTCCTGACATATTCTTAGCACATACAAAACAAGGGCTATTCTTCCTTCTATCCCTAATAATTTCTCACACTACTAAAAAATTGCAGGAATCTCCCATCCAAACATAATTAATTTTTAGTTATGCATTGTTGCATTGTAAAATTTTGGTATACATTTCTGTTCCAGATTCTCCTGCATGTTCAGAATGCCAGGAAGCAGCATATTTAGTTAAACATTCTGGGAGAAGAAATCCCTTCCAGTCACTTTTCTTATGTCTCATAGTATGCCACCTCTAATTCAGCATCTTCTGCAGGTGTTATCCCACAACTAACGGCATGCAGACAACATGACTATAGTAATATGGGTTTGTTGGAGCTGTACTCCAACACATCTGGAGAATGCAAGGTTGAAGAAGAGTTATATAAACAGATGCAATCATTTCATCTGCCAGTATCAGCATTGCTGAATCCTTCTCAGTTTCTCTATTGTTAAATCTTCAAAAAAAATTGGCAATAATGTTTCAAATACTATATTTGAACAATTAACAGTCTCCATCCTCAAGTTTTCTCAGGGCTATACATTCCCAGTTTTCAATCAGGCTTAATAGGGATTTCTCATTCTTTGATCATTTGAAATTATTCCTGTACTTGAACAATTTTTCCCATTATTTTTTCCTGTGCATCATCCAATCTTATATATAGAAGGAAGCTTGAACAGCTTTTTCCTGATCTACTGTAACACACACACACACAGGCAATCCACAGCCTACAGACAAGGATGCCACAGTCAGGTCTTAATGGTTGTTGTCCAGACTGTCATTGCTGAATCAATCATCAGCAACATGAATCCTATCATCCCCAAAAGGGTTGCATTAAGATCAGTGAAGCCACTAGTCCCAAAATATTGCTTCAAAATATTGTCCATTCTTCCTGCACTAGTTCAGAGGTTTCTCATCAGAGCTACTATTGTTGTTAAATCCTGCATACTGCCTGACTCTCAACAACTTTGGGTGACTCACAACAAAGACATTACATTAAACTAAAACATTAAAAAAATAAAGATGGCAAGCATGATGAAGTGAGTGGTCTTATTTTCTCTTGCTGAATCCGAGATGAAATAATAAGAGTTACTTCTCAGTTACAGCTCCAGCAGTGGACTCTTATATAATGTTCACAGCCAAGATAGTGTGAGGATCTTTTAGATTTAATATGAAATTAACTAATGATTCTTATCTGAAACCAAACTTAGGTACCTAAGCTTGTTTCCCCCCCCCAAAAAAAAACCTTTGTTTTTATTATTGAATTAAGAAAAATATCAATTTATTTAAGGTTCTATCTGACATTTCTTGTGTAGTCAAAGAAGAAGTTTTATGACACGGAATTAGAAAATTTAGAACGGCAACAGAAGCAACAAATTGAAAAAATGGAGCAAGATCATGCACTGAACCGGCGAGATGAAGCTAAACGTATCCGTGCTGAGCAAGAACGGGATCTGGTTAAATTTCAAGAACTGCTGAAACAAAAAAAGAAAGAGGTAAAGCTTTGAATTCTTACATGCTAGGATAATGCTAGGATGCCAACCTAGCTCTCAGTTAAAGTCTTTGTCATAAACAAAGCAGTTCAAGGGGGTTGGAAGGTGAAATCCAGGACACTGGAAGAAAGTAGTCCAACGAAGAAAAAATATACAGGAATGCAGAGAAAGGCGTAAAGGAAAGAAGAATGAAAAAGTGAGGTGAGAGAGAAGGGAGGAAAACGTAAAGAGCTAACGAAGTTGCTTAATGATTGAGCTGTAAATTGTAAAGTTCCTGGTTCAAATCTCATTTCTTCCACAAACTTTTTCAACATCTTTAGACATTTCTCTATAAACACATTAGAAATACATTCTATTGACCTAGGTGGAGCTGCTGAATAAAAAAGTATTGAGGGAGGAATTAGGGGGACAATGCCAATTTAAAAAAGGCCATTAATAAAAGAATGAGCAACAGTAAGACAGTAAGAAGGAGAGACAAGAGAAACAAAAAACTGACTGCACTCTTCAGTTTTCTGCTAAATGTATGAAACCTTATTCTATATCCTTCTAAGCTACAAAGGGCTCCCCAGTGGTTCTGAATATCTCAAAAGTTTGACTGCTTGTCTTTTTCCTTGTTATGAAGCTCAAGAATGACATTGAAAAACTCCCACGGCAACAACGTAAGAGCAGCATGAAAGTGAAGATGGATGAATTTGTACAAAAAAAGCAAGTTATGGTAAGGCCCAAGAGAGATTTAATTGACATTGTAGCACAAACTCTTACAGCAACATAGATTCCCAACCAGAAACACTCTGGATTATCTCAAAAGATCTTCAGAGAGCCTAGAATTCTAGTTTCTAATTAGTTTGAGAATTACCGTCCCAACGTATCTAAAAGTTGGCAGATTTGGGAAAGCTCTGGCTGGCCAAGACGAGTATTCATACATCTCCTCTCTCATTCCAGGAACAAGACTTTATAGCCAAGCAATCTGAGGATATGGAGCAGGCTATGAAAAACATTACAGCTCAGAATCGGAAAGAGATCTGTGACAAAGAACGAGATTGCCTCAATAAAAAGCAGCAACTTATGAGAGGTGCTTTTTTTCCTTAAATGGACCAGTTAGAATGGATTACAAGTAACAAAGTCGGATTAAGAAGAATATGCTTTCATTTAAAGGCAATGCAACCTATAGGAAAGCATTAGCAAAGCTGTAAACAGGAAGAATGCAAATCCTTTACAGTAATGAGAACAGGGATGAAATGCTCACGGTTCAGACTGGATTGCCCGATCTGGTAGCGATGGCGGCGGGTTGTTTGGAGAACCGGTAGCAAAAATCCCTGCCTCCCCCCACATGTCCAGCTGAGCCATGCGATCATCAGAGGCTTTTTTTTATTTTTAAAAGCATTTTTTCTACAACCTCTTTGGCTGAAAATATGCTTTTAAAAGTAAAAAAAAAAGCCTCTGATGATCACGCGGTTCAGCTGAGATCATCAGAGGCTTTTAAAAGCATTTTTTCTACAACCTTTTCGGCCGAAGAGGTTGTAAAAAAAAAAATTCCTTTAAAAGCCTCTGACGATCCCAGCTGAGTTGCCTCTTAAGGTTGTAGAAAAAATGCTTTTAAAAGTAAAAAAAAAAAGAAGAAGAAGAAAAAGTTGGCCATGCCCACCGAGTCACATTACCTCCCCCCCACAAGCCATGCCCACAGAACCGGTAGTAACAAATTTTACATTTCACCACTGAATGAGAAGTATGCCTTAGATTGTCTTGATCATCAGTATTTATATTATTGAATAATATTTTAAGCTTTTAAAATAATGTTTTAAGACAGAGAGTTGTTTTTGGAAAAGTAGCCAATTAATCTGAAGTTATAAGTTTCCAAGCCATTTTTTGTCACAGTGCTAGCTTGAAAGCCAACAATAAAACATCAAAAATAGAGCTTACCTATAACACGGGGATGGGAAAACTTGTGATATTCCATATTCTGATATACAGCTTTCAGCTTCCTGGCTAGTGCTGGTGAGAGTTGGAATCAAAAATTAAAACAGAAATAGAAATGTAAAAGTAAACCTTTGCTACAGATTTCTAAGGAAGCAAAAGCCACCATAGTATGAATTCTTCCCAGATTATAGTATCTGGTTGTTCGTCTTTCTTTAATAAAAGATCTCCTCTGAAGAACTGTTCATAGAAGATATGATGGGAAGAGATCTCATCTCTCACAAAGCTGTATTTTATGTACAAAAAGTATTTGCATTTTTTTAAAAAAAGTACATATGTGGAATAGATATGCAAAGAGAAAAAAGTGTCAAGTTCAGGAAACCAGAGCCAGTATAGAGTTCAAAAGCACTGTGAGTTTATTCCCTGCAACCTATATACAAGAGCCTTGAGGCTTCGGAGAAAGGCGGCATACAAGTTGAACTAATAAATAAAAACCTGATCTACTAATAGTCAAGGCAAATTGGTACCAGATAAAGAGTCAACAGGCTAACCCTAACCCTAACCCTAACCCTGGATGTGGGTAGGGCTGGGTTTAGGTCTCTTGGGGGGTCATAGTGACTCCAAATTTATGATGCATTTGACCTTCTTCTCAGGCTCAGCCTGATCATCTATAAAAAAAATTAGGAAAGAAAGCAGAAAATTCTATTTTAAAATGGAATTCATATGCAAAATTATACCTTAGGGAGGCTTATAATTTTTCTTTTAAATGTGAATTAGGAAAGGAGCGTGCCAAAGCTTTATACATTAGGAGATGTTTCAAGGAACCACCAATTTTTGAAAATTATTTTTAAAAATGGTATTAACACAGCATTCTATGGATTGGAATACTATTATAGGAACACAGATTGGGAAATGATTATTTGTACTGATCATTAACTGCTAATCTAAAGGTTCACAGGTTTTCCGTCTCTGTAGCAAAGATTTTGCAATCAATTCCTTCCCACACACACATATTCTTCCTCTTCTCTTGCTTTGGGAACTCCCGTGCAAAGAAAAACAGCTGCTCTTGTCATTCATTTACCTTTTAATTTCAGGCCCATAATGTCATAATATAAAGAGAAGGTTGAGGGGGACAGAAACTGAGCATGTGGGTAGACGTCTTGAGATTGAAACAGTTACTCTTCCCCTCTCTGTTCAAGTTTTGAAGGACCATATATATATTTAGTTTGGTTTTTTTTTTTTAACCCTGTAGACCGAGAAGCTACTATTTGGGATCTTGAAGAGCACCATCTGCAGGAGAAGCACCAGACTTTGAAACAGCAACTAAAAGATCAGTATTTCCTCCAGAGACACGAGCTGCTCCGGAAACACGAGAAGGTAGCAGCATTTTCTGTTCTCGGTTCTTTTGAATGATAGGTGAGATCTAAAGTTGCAGATATACAAATCAAGTGTGCAGAAGAATCAGAGCGTGGAGATATGGGAAAGGTTATTTGGTAGAGCATCATAATGAGGAAGATTTAAAATTGTATGGTAACTGTGGGCTCCTAAGAGCTCCTGGAAAGGAGTACTCTGGTTATAATACAACCATCTAGAGTTATTAGGGGGAAGACACACGCTTAGAGTTAGTCTCTCCTAAATTAGGATTCTCTCAATGTGTTGGGTTGTAGTTCCAATATCCACTGTGATTATAGTCAAGTTTGCTAAAGAAAATTTCTTCACACCAGATTAAACTCTGATTTCAGAGAAAGAAACAACAACATTAGATCAAATGTTCCATTTCCGCCTTTTGCTGTGATAGAAATTGCATTGAACCTTTGGCAAAACTGCTTATTTTACATTATGAAACAAGATGTCTTTCATTTCCATTAGAGAGGTTTCTAATGTTCCTTCTCTATATGGAGAATACTAATATATACAATAATATTGTACTAATAGTCCACTAGTATATATTGTACCTCTGATTTATTGGCACCTGTACTGTAGGTCTGGATGATCGCTAATATTCATATATTGCTTATTATGTGCATAGTTTATTACACATCACTACACATTGCACTGAACAGTCATCTTTCCGCACATAAATAGCATACTAATTATGATTTCCATTAAGAAATCCCACTGGATAGATCTGTAATTTGGCAGCTTTCTATGATAGCTTTTATATTTCATCTGGTTTAATTAGCATTGTTGTCTGTGATAGTTCCCAATAGCTTACGCTTGGGATGCATTCATAGGAGCTGGAGGCATTGATGTTATTTCCGTCAGGAAAAAAAAAAACTGTACTACCCTCCTCTGCATCTTCAGGTCTTCCAGTTTGATCTTACTTCTCTCTCTCCCCCTCTCTTGTTTTTTTGTTCAGTAACTTGCGGCTCCTTGCCATTGATGTCTCTGAATGTAATGTGGGGCATTCTCTTACACTGGCTCCCACCACTGTGGTGATTTATATTGCAGGAACGCGAGCAAATGCAACGATATAACCAGCGCATGATAGAACAGCTGAAAGTTAGGCAGCAGCAAGAGAGGGCCCGTCTCCCCAAAATTCAGAGGAGTGAAGGGAAAACCCGCATGGCCATGTATAAAAAGAGTCTCCATATCAACTCCATTGGAAGTGCCTCAGAACAGAGAGAGAAGATAAAACAGGTGAAGTTTGCTGTCAGAGCTGGGTAGTCACCTTGCTGAAGGGATTTTCTTGAGAACATTCATTAGATATAGAGATGTCTTGGGACCAGTGCTCTTCAACTTCTTCATAAATGAGCTACATTCCGTTTTGGCGGACCAGCAGTAGCAGCAGCAGCGCGGGGGGGGGGGGGAGTCAGGATCAGTGGTGGGTTGCCCCCGGTTTGGACCGGTTCTATAGAACTGGTAGTAAAACCGGAGAGAGGCTCCACCCACCGACCCCGACGTCATCAGAGCTTGCGCACACACGCAGCCCCATTGCGAACCGGTAGTAAAGGTAAGTAGAACCCACCCCTGGTAAGGATGGTTTTGAGTGCACACGCCAGTTTCACACGCTTGCATGCATGGGTTCGTTCACCACTTCCATGGCTTGATTCTGAACGGGCTGTGGCCCACCACCAGGCCATGAGCTGGGGGTTGGGGACCCCTGACCTAGATGAAGAGATTGAAGGGCACTCATCAAATTTGTGGTTGAGGGATTGCTAACATTTTAGAAGATAGATTCAAGATTCAGAAGGTAACAGGTAATAGAGTTGGAAGGAACCTTGGAGGTCATCTAGTCCAAACCCCTGCTCACACAGGAGACCTGTACTAGGGATTCGAACCGCCAAACTGCCAACCTTTCTGATTGACAAGCTCAGTGTCTTAGCCACTGAGCCACCTAGTCAGGCATCTTGGCAATGTTGAGCATTGGGTCCTATCCAATGAGATGCAATTCAGCAGTGAGAAAAGTAAGTTGTTGCTCTTGGGCAGGAAAAATCAGATGCACTAGTACAGGATAGGCAGTAGTGCCTATGAGAAGGATCACTGCTTAAGGATCACTTAAGGGATCACTGGTGGACCACTGCTTAAGCATGAGTCATCAGTATGCTGCAAAGCCAAATTAGTCCAGGGCTGCATCAATAGAGGGATAGCATCAAGATAAAGGGAAGTAATAGTACCACTCTATACCGCATTGATAAGGCTGTATTTGGAATGCTACATCCAGTTCTGGGCACCATATTACAAAAAAGATGCTGAAAGATTACAGAATACAGAGAAGAGAAACAAAGATGATAAGGGGTCTGAAGACTAATCCTATGAAGAATGGCTAAAGTAACTAGATATCTTTAGCTTAACAAAGAGAAGTCTCAGGGAAGACAAGATAGCAATCTTTCAATATTTGTATGTCCAATATAGAGAAGAAGGTCTGGATTTATTCTCCCTAGAACCTGAGGGTAGGGCAAGAAGCAAGGGGTAGAAGCTCATCAGAGAGTGATCCAATCTGGAACTAAGGAGGAATTTCCTGACAATGACAATTTTCAAGCAGTAGAACAGCTTGCCTCCCAGAGTGGTGGGTGGTTCATTGCTGGAGGCTTTCAAGAAGCGTTTGGACAATCATTTGTCCAAGATGATAGGAGGACTCCTGTCTCTAAGGTCCCTTCCAATCCTATGATTCCATGATTATGGATGGAAAATAAGCAGAGGATTCTTTTGTCAATGAGTCATTTCATATAACCTGTTTAGACATGTTACAGGATTATAACAATAAAACATTTTTTTAACAAAGAGAGTAAGTAATAGGCATATTTTAAATAAAAAAACAAGGTAATGGTAAATGAATATGCTATTCTATACTTTCCCTCATTGTATCTGCTACCGCATCCATTAGTGGGCCCAGCTAACAAATTATGGAGGATTCCGAGACTGAGAAGAAAAACCAGGGACCCTCCTTTGAATAATATGATGAATTATCTATAGATAGAATCATCCAAGATTGTTTAGTTGTGCCAGCTCACAGGAGGAGCCATAGGTACTGCCACAGCAACACTGTATGGACCAATGCACTGCCAATTAATTGCTAAACAGCATTTTGGCCTTACATTTGTCATGCAAATGAACAAAATAAATGTATTATACTGTAAAAATCTGCTAGAGATAGCCTACTGGGAATTACCGTATTTTTCGGAGTATAAGACACACCTTTTTCTCCCCTAAAAGGGGGTGATAATTTAGGTGCGTCTTATACACCAAATGTAGCTCTGCCCACCCACTGGCCCCCATCCTTTGGTCTCTGCCTCGCAGCAGTTACCTCCTTGCAAGCAAACAGCAAGAAAAAACAGCTCCTTTCAGCTTCAGCAGAGGCTAATTATCACAAGTTGATTGGATCAGCGCAGGGCTCTGCTGCTTGCTGCAAAGAGGTAAATTCCTGGAGCAGATTTTTTTTTCCTTGTGCTAATCAAGCTATGCTGAAAATGAAAATAAAGCAGGCTGTTTGCTGTTTGCTGCAAGGAGGCAAAATTGAGGCAGAGGGAGATTTCTTTTTCTTCTTTTCCTCACCAAAAAAGATAGGTGCGTCTTATATTCTGGTGCGTCTTATACTCCGAAAAATGCAGTATTTGTCTAGCTGTATGTCATATCACTGACATTTAGGCTTCAGTATTAAATGAGTTTCAAAATAGAAATAATTCAGATTATCTACTATGTCACATACTCTGATTTCATGAAAGGATGATCATAATTATGATCACCGGTCCCTCTTATTTTTGGTGTACCTTATGTAAGGAAAAATGAAATCAAATAATATTAATAAAGCACTCATCATCCAAGCAAATATTAGACAAGATCCAGAAATCCTATAACTATCCAAGAAGTTGATTTAAAATAGTTTCACTGACAATAAATAATTAATCACAAAGGTAATCTTCACTTACTTTCTGTAGCATTTCAAAGTTCAGGTATATAACTGTTGTGGGAAACCATCCAAACCTTGCATGATTATTGGTGCTCTCCCCATTACAGTTTGCACAGCAGGAAGATAAGAGACAAAAAGCTGAGCGAATGCAACAGCAGCAGAAGCATGAAATGCAGATGAAGGAGATGTTGGCTCAGTGTGAGAGCAACATGAATGAACTGCAGCAGTTACAGGTAACTTAATATCAGTGGTTCAGTTTTATTTATGCTTATGTTAAATCTTCAGAAGTACAGGACGTATGAAATCTTTGAGCTATCTGTTACCCTGTTCTGAAAGATTTGTTAATGTTGGTCACAGTCGGTCCTTAAAACAGAAGAGATAAATAATATCGGGTTTTTTTTAAATGCTGGCACGTAATTGAAGCTTTACCAAAGGGGTGAAATATGGATTATTAAATGTGGGTTCATTTAATTCATTTAAACCCTAACATAACCCTGGTGAGTTATGCTAGTTTTGAAAGAGAATGGTTTTTCTCAAAGCCATCAAGTTAAACTCCATGGATTACCATAGATCTCAAGTCTTTATGACTAGAGCGCAATATGCTAACCATGCTATATTTGCTAACTCCAAGTTAAGCAGGCACATTGAATCTGCGATATTAGGTGGAATGAGACTTCTTTCTACCTAATGTCAGAAAGATATTAGAACGATAACTTCATATTATTTGCTGCTGGTCATGCAATCTCAAATTAGGTCAAAGAGATGGTAGGCCTGGTGCTGTTTCTTCCTTGCAAAATATCTTCTCATATTTCTCTCTCTCTCTTGCTTGTTTCAATCTATGTAGAATGAAAAGTGCCACCTTCTGGTTGAACATGAGACCCAAAAACTGAAAGCCCTGGACGAAAACCACAACCTGACCCTCAAGGACTGGCGAGATAAACTTAGGCCAAGAAAAAAGGTGATTAAAAATTTGCACTCGTATCAGAATTAAATTGTGACATTTTTATTTTCAGATCCGTTGATCAAAATAAGGATAAAAAAATGTTAATTTCCACAAGATAATTTAGAGGAAAACAAATAGGGAGGACTTTGAATGTTTGTGAGCAGGTTTGCATTGTATACTCTGTTTTATTCTCCTTATTCTAATGTCATATTCATTTCAACCTGCAGCTGCATGTAAGCTGGCAGGAATCCAGAGAGAAGCCAAGGTTATTACTAGCAAAACATCATCTTTTCACCTCTTCTGTCTTTGTGTTTCAGGCACTAGAAGAAGAACTGAATCAGAAAAAGCGAGAACAAGAGATGTTTTTCAAACTCAGTGAAGAAACTGATGGCCTGTCTCCTATATCACCAAACAAGCCTGCTAAATTTGTCCCATTCAGCTCTGCAGAGGCTTCATAATACTTGGGTTAAGAAGGCAAGGCTTGGTAATACGTTCCTTTGCCTGTTGGAGGGAAATCAACAGACAAGGCTCCTTCCTTTCTTTGCCAACGCTGATCAGAGTTTCCTGTTCAGTTGTGTGCCAGATAGCCAATGTGGCTAGCAATCTGATCCACTAGCGGTGAGGCAGGTTCACATATAGGTTAGAAGCAAGCTTCAAGGGGACCACCTGATGGGGTCGACTGCAGAATCTACATTGCTTGCTGAATCCTTCCCCGGCCAGTTTTACCATTTCCTAATGGGATAGTGGAAAAGATCTAAGAGGAGATTAATTACAGTATTGGTTTAATTTTCCAAGTTAGCTTTCCTGTGTATTTGAGCTTAATGAGTAGGTGGTTTTACTCAACAGTATAACTTTGAGACTCAATAGTAGATGATGTTTACCTGTGATAGCCTTTAAGATGACAGTAAATCATCACCTGTGTTTAACATGGTCTCTACCCTTGTAGATTAAGCAAGACTGCTTTTTGTTCTGTGCTTCCCTTTTGGAATTGATCAGCATCTTCCCGAACAGCTTGTGACATAATTTGCATTTTTTCTTTGATATAGAATAGCTTGAAATTTAAAAGCAAAGCAGTCTTAAAACAAACAGGGTAGCCGGAGGAATGAATTTCTATCATGGTGAAGGTTGAGTAGAGACTATGGAAAATGCTTCCAATCTGGGCTACGTTTAAATAAACAGACTTGCCCAAGTTAAATGGTTGTAAATGTACAGTAAGGAAGAATGATTTTTCTCTTCTTTGTCAATCATCTGTGATCCCAGTAGCTTCTCTTTTCAGATGCAGCATTGCACCTTTGGTTTACCTGTGTGCTAGTGAACCAGAATTCTGTGGTTCCCTTTCTTTCCACAGTCAAGGATGAAGCTTCTGCTGAAGTTATGGAAAGAGCTAATGTTTACTATTTAGGTAAATTAAAGAAGAGCAACCCCAGATGTCTATGGCAACAAATTTGTCGCTGGATTAAGATTGAAGGCACTTTGCTTTGTATCAAATTGTATATGATTTTCAAGTTTTCATAGAGCAGCAACTGCTAGCTTAGGGATTTTCTCGTGCTAAATGATTGGGTGTGCTCAGAATTGAAGACATAATTTTGAAATAAAGCAATGCTCAGTTGCTATGAGTAATTCCAGCCTTTGTAGTTTTTCTGAATCAATAGAAAGGGCCACCTAAGAGAAGCCACAGGTTGTAGAATATATTATTATATATTTGAAATGCTAAAGCAGTTCAGTATTTCAAACTTTTAAAATGCTATTTTTGACCAAAGAGATCGCTTTTCTTTCCCTCCCCCATGTTTTTTTATTTATTTAATATAAATTTCCTCTTTGCCAGTTGGCATTTCCCTATGAGTTATATTTAAATTGTTGTTTTCACATTGATGAAGTATAATTCACACAGATTTCAATTTGAGCAACCAGCTATATGCGCTAAATGCATTGTTTGGTACTTGTTTAGCTATAAGTCCAAACAGAAAGCTGATACAATTCATTTTCACCATCTCAGAACAATATGCATTTTTGGAGAGAAC
This sequence comes from Arizona elegans, assembly GCA_022577455.1. NCBI lineage: Eukaryota > Metazoa > Chordata > Lepidosauria > Squamata > Colubridae > Arizona > Arizona elegans. The sequence goes on from JAKOOJ010000003.1 coordinate 74,880,987, forward strand.
ATGGTCCAGTGTTCCTTTTGATGTCCAGTATAGGGTCATTCTAAGCATAGCTCGTTGCTCTCTCAGTAGGAAAAATGGTTCTGTTTTCTTATGCACTGTTCTTCAGAGCACTGTAGCTAACGACCTGATTTCTGTGCTGACAGCTAATTTGTCGGAATGTCAATTGAAGTTTAGTAAACTAGTGGCTGCTGACAGAGCCAGCCACAATGTGTCAAACATTATATTAAAGGTGGCAAAGCGAAAGTCCAATCTGAAAGAAATGTCTGCTGAAAGGATACTGGATATTAGAAGTATTTTAGGAAGTGTGTGTTCACAAAGCACTTTAATCCCTCTTCACACTGTTTTAGATCTTTGTGCATTAAGATAATGTGTGAGGAGAGAGAGAGAGAGAGAGAAAAGGGAACAAAGCCTGCACACGAATGTTGAAAGTAAAGGCAAATTTTCTTTGAACAGTGTTAGCTTTGTGTTGAAAATTATGGATGCTTTATAACAGGAGTCTCCAACCTTGGCATTTTTAAGACTCATGGACTTCAACTCCCAGAATTCCTCAGCCAGCAAAGCTGGAGTTGCAGTCCACGAGTCTTACAGTTGCCAAGGTTGGAGTCCCCTGCTTTATAATCACTGTGTCTTGGGTGCATTGGTTTGTATGCACATTCCTGCTCTTTCCTCTCTTGGCCAAGAAAAAGCATACACTCACAATTGCTTTTTCTCTCTTCCCTGGCTGTTTGATTGATTGATCCTGGCTGTTCCCAAAGGGGTTGGAACTTCCCTTTGTGCAATATGCATCTTCTAGTTTTTCCAGGAAGGTTATTGAAAGAAAAAATATCCCTTCCCTACTTTAAACGCTTGTTAACCTAGGGGAAAAAATATTTTGGTTTCATGAGGGGAGAGAGAAGATATTTTGTATTTTTATAGGGGTAAGGGTTTTTTGTTTTGTTTTTTTGGAAAATAAAAAGATCTCAAAGATTTTCTCTGGGTTACCACAATGATGTAAATAATCTAATGAAATATGAACCACTAAGCCAGGGGTCTCCAAACTTGGCAACTTTAAGACTTGTGGACTTCAACTCGCAGAACTCCCAGAATTCCTCAGCCAGCTTTGTGGAGTTGTAAGTCCACAAGTCTTAAAGTTGCCAAGTTTGGAGACCCCTGCACTAAGCCTTTGCATAGCAATCCACAATTGCATTCCTGCTGCGTTGTCTCTTTAGGTTAGCAGTGCTGAGCTGTATTTATACATGATCTTGGCTTGGCTACAGTGGAATTGTGTTTCATAACTCTGTTGACTGGCATTTAAAAAAAAAAAAAACCCAAATCCACAGCTTGCTGATCCTGTAGAAAGTGTTTTTAAAATATAGATGGTCTTACTTGAAAATATCTGTACTGTATTGGAATGTGTTAATATTAAACTATTAATTCTTGAAGCAAACTGTGATTAGTTTGAACTATGTACAAGGCTCCATCACTGATTATTTTTAAAAAAAGCTTGACTTTGATAGCAAGGAAGATCTGCATCTTTCATAGACACTTAATGTAACTTTATAATAGTTCTATTTTGTTATGAACTATTATACTGTATAATAATAATAGACTGGGAGTGCTGAAGTATTTAAAAGGGTGTAATTTCATGTACCTGAAATTACTTTAGTTGAGGCCAGTGAAGAGGGAAGAGTTGTTGGAAGAATAAACAACAACAACAAAAAAAAATAGAAGAAACAAACTCCACAACCACTGGAGAACTCTTCCTGCCCTGAGAAGCAGTCTCCTAACAAGGCATCATTGCAAATTCCTTCATTCTAGTGAGCTGTAATGCATTTGCCATGTAAACTAAGGATGTAAGACAAATCACCACCGCCACCTCACCCGACGCTGCCTCACTCCAGCTGCCTCGCTGAGATGTAACTCACTGTGGGATGAGGGAAACTTCCTCCCCTGTAGCTGATGGTGGGGGGAGTGGGAGGACAAAATGGGGAGGGGATGAGGGAGAGAGTCACATATTTTTCTATGCCCAGGAGTTTATGCCTCAGAGTTCAAGGGGTATTTTGGAGGGAGAAGGAGAAGGAGGTTGCCTTCACCTCTGGCATTTTCCTGTGATGAATAGTCCCACACGACAACCGGCCAGGTCCAGCAACTCGGTTCCAGCGAGTTATTCCCTTTCATATTCCCTTCCTGAGTTTCCGGAGAAGGACGGCATATAAATCAAACTAATAAATAAATAAATATTGTTAATACCCTTGGTTTTATTTGCAAGACAGCAACAGTCAGAGGCAGGGAGGTACACAATTCCTTAGAAACTGAAATTCTATTGAAAACTTTTTACAAATTATTTTTTTTAGTAAAGAAGATGTTACTACTTTGTTTCCTAATCAATAATTCTACCATCAATAGATGATTCTCTGTTTCTGAAATTGGTATACTATTTGTTTTCTCTTTCCTGGATTCTGTCTTCCCCCCTCACCCTTCCTCCCAGTCACTTGAGAACAACTGGGCCTGGTGGGTAAGATTGAAGGCATTTTTCCTTAGCTATTGGAAGGTCCTAGTGGTCATCCTGGGCCATTTAGATGGTTGCTGAAGGGAGTGGTAAATGTTTTGCTTTAACTTTCTTCTGAGCCTTTAGACGCTGGGCTGTCAAGATGCTAGTACCTGGGCCTACTTAAAAGAGGTTACCTTTGACTTATACTGGTTTCCAAGTGCCTGGTCCATTTGTAATTTGCTGGTCCACACTGGATTTGTAACACTTGATTTATTCAGCTTCTCTTTAATCTCACCTCAGCCACTGCCCCATTTCTGCCTATTCCATTGTCTTCAGTGCCATTCAGCATCACTGCTTAGGCCTTACTGCCACTGCCAGCAATCTTCAGCTTTCTCTACGGTCCTTCCTTTCTTTGCTCTTCTTGTAATTTTGTTTTCTCTCATCAGCACTAAATCCTTTTTAAAGGGTCAGCTTGAACAGTTCAGAAAATCTGAGCCCTTAATAAGTAGGGAACCAAAAGGTGTAAGTGTTCCAATTGCTATATATACTCCACCATGCCTAATATTTGCATGCATGATTTCTGTGCTTGATAGACCATATGTAAACAAGTCACGCATATACTTCCTTTCTTATGTATAGCACAGGGTGAAGTATTGTATATGTTGTTTGTAATGTTATTTAAAAAAATTTAATAAAAAAAACCAAATTAAAATAACCATTCTGATCTAATCTCCCTGTTCAGTTTGTTTTTATAATCAGGATGATAGGAGTTGTCCATGATCTCTAAGTAACTTTTGAAAATGTGTTGTCCTTTTTCAAGCAATCCACTTCAGTGTTCACAATGCCATGATGAACAAGCCTTATTTTGTGGGACTCAGGCTGTGCATTTTCATCTGATTCTATTTTCATTTGATATATTTCAAGGTTCCAGTTCCTTCCTTGAACTCTTCCGTTGCTTCTTTTAATGCCTTGTAATATTTCCTTACCAGATTTCTTCCATAGCAATTTGTCAAACATGAACAACAACAACGACAGTTCAAGGGTAGTACCTTCACCCATGCTTTCCTACTGAGTGCTGGATCTTAACTTTTAATGACATATAACTCTGGCTGACATTTGCTACTTTCATGTTTCTATATCAACTTTTACCATTCCTGTAGATATATTTTTTACTACGTAGGTCTTCAGCAATATCAGTTAATGTCTAGTTTACAAAATTTGATGACTGATTTTTTTCCTCTCTCTGTGGCATTTAATCTTCACAGATCACTAATTCCACCTTATTTTTCCAGCTATCTGTGATGTCAGTCAGACAGGCACATATTGTACGATTCCAGGGTCACTATTTCACTTTTCCTATCAAGGGCATTAATTTGGTGATTCTCTGTGCTGTGAACTGTCACAATGATTTGTGAATTCACAAATTCAGACCGTCTGCACATACTCAAAGGGTTACTATATTAACAAGAGTGTGAAGAAGTCTCTGCCGCAATAAACAGAGATAAATTTGAAAATGAAATTAATCTCTTTGCTAAGATTTCTATAACCACCTTTCCTTTCCGATAAATCTGATTGAAAAAACTTCTGATAAATTTGCTTTACTTGAGATTAGCTTGAGATTGATCCTGGTGACTCTTCTAGTCCTCTTACAACGAAAGCTATATTCTTGTTCTTGACCTGGACCATGCAAATGACTGGGAACAGAAGGGAACACAGAACAGGTCACCAGTACCTCACTTCAATAGGGTCTAGGACTCCGCGGTGAAGGGACTGGGATGGAGGGGCCATGGCCCATGTGCCGGGGTGAAAGCAGGGGTGAAATCCAGCAGGTTCCAACAGGTTCTGGAGAACCGGTGGCGGAAATTTTGAGTAGTTTGGAGAACCGGCAAATACCACTTCTGGCTGGCCCCCGAGTAGGGTGGGAATGGAGATTTTGCAGTATCCTTCCCCTGGAGTGGGGTGGGGATGGAGATTTTGCAGTATCCTTCCCCTGGAGTGGGGAGGGAATGGGGATTTTGCAGTATCCTTCCCCTGTCACACCTACCAAGCCACACCCCACCCACCAAGCCATGCCCACAGAACCAGTAGTAAAAAAATTTGGATTTCACTACTGGGTGAAAGGATGGGGGAGGGCCAGCCGAGGAGAAAAGCTTGTGGATAATAACGCAGAGGCGAAACCCTGGAGGAGAAATAGGCACGGCCAAGGGTACGAACCCGAAAAGTCCCATTCCGGTTCAACATTAGCAATAGGTAGATTCACAAACTAGTCAATTGACTACTGATGTTCCTCAGCTGATGCAGCAATTTGGACAAGCCAGCTATAGCCATTATCAATGCATCTTCTGCCATTTCTGTTCTTTCATAATGCTATTACATGAGGGGGGGGAATTGAGTGGGAAGGTGGTTTTTATGATATTTTCAGAGTGTGGAAAAGAAGATGGTAGTTTAGAAACCATTATCACAAGCTTGGAATTCTTACATTATTCCATTATCATCAATAAAGCTCACAGCTAGGTCCCTTCCTGACCATTAACAAGGATGTGAAGACACTCCCATCCTAAGACACCTTTGAGATAATTTAGATACTAAAAGGAAAATACTTGCTAAATTTTGTGTAATATCTTCTGCTCAAGATATCAACATTTCTTTATACAGAAGTCTATAAATCTTGCTTTTGGGAATAATCGGCTGCCAAAAATTTGGCAGCTTGCACAGTGAAGATCAGATCCTTTACTTGTACCTTCAAATGTTCATTGCACAAGCCATCAATCTTCCCCTTTATAGATGCCTACTCTTAAAGATACTTTCTGCTTCTAGGCTGCAGCAATGCCTCTGGGAAAGAGAGAGAAGAGGGGAACTTATTTATTCATTATCTGTGAATAAAGCAGTGGTGGGATTCAGCCGGTTCGTACTGTTTCAAGTGAACCGGTTGTTAAATTACCCAGGATCCACTTGATGGAGGGGTGTAATTTAACAACTGGTTTGCCCAGGTCAGGTTGGCTGTCGCGGGAGGCTCATCCCACATATGTGGCAGAGCTGGAGGACGGGGATGGGCCATGCCTCCCATGACAGACAACCTGACCCTGAGCGAAACGGTTGTTAAATTATTTGAATCCCACCACTGGAATAAAACCCTAATATTTCTGGCATTCTATAAGCAAATCAAGGCAACTTTATTCCGATGCCTGCTCAGCTCTTAATTTATAATAATATTTCCTTCCTAAAATCTTTCACCTGTAGTAGGTTGCTATGCAGGTGTCATGCAGATGCAATACTGCTGTGATAAAAGTAATTACTTAAATAATGCAGTAAGCAAGCTGTTAGTTCAATATTACTTTGCAAATTCATGTTACTATTGAAGGAACAAGAGATTCCATCTGAGATAAATAGTCTAGTATCATGATGGCAAACCTATGGCATGTGTGCCAGAGGTGACACATAGAACCCTCTCTGCTAGCATGCGCGCCGTCGCCCTAGGTCAGATCTCCGTGAGCTTCTGTTTCCCTGCAAACAATGAAACAGAAGCTCACGAAAGAAAAAGATCTTACCTCTTGCCACACTGCCATGTTGGGATGCCCTGCCTCCTGCCGGCCAGCTGGTGTTCGGGTCTCTTGCGCATGCGTGAATGTCTGCACCTTTCACTTTGGGCATGCGTGTGCGTGCAGTTTGGGCACTCGATGTCTAAAAGGTTTGCCATCACTGGTCTAGTACAAAGGCCCTCAACCTTTTGGACACCAGGAACCAGATCTGTGAAGTGAGGTGTTTTTGCAGACGAGGGGGCTTCGTTTCATGTGCTGCCTGCATCACACAGATGGGGTTTTGCTTGTTTGCACGGCCCAGTTACTGGCATGCCATGGACCAGTACCGATCCATGGATCTGGGGTTTGGGGACCCCTGGTCTAGTGGTTCCTGCACTGAGCAGAGAGTTGGGCTGCTCTTTAAGATGTGTCCCAAGGGCATGATTCTATGATTCTAGGAATGTGTGTGGAGTCCCCAAGTTACTGTTAGCATTTTAACAGCAACATCGCCTTCCAATAAATCCCCACATTTTTAAAGTCCTGGATTCTTTGACCAACTTTGTATGAGTGTTATCAATCTGCACACCTAGAAGTTCTTGCAAGAAATTTTGATATCTTGAGCAGAAGTATGAAAATGTTCAAAGTACAAACATTTCCCTTCTCATCATTGTCATTCTATATTTTACTGCTGTGTTCATATTGTTACCATTTTAAAAAATAATATTGCATTTTAAACATACAACAAAAGATGCAAAATCATTCCAAGCCTTTCAGTCAGGAGTCTACCATTACTGAAGTATGTCAAGCTATTGTAAGGGTAAAATAAGGGTAAAATAAAGTTGAAAGAAATCTTGATCATTTTGTGCATTTAAAATACTCTGATTAATTTTTATAGATTTTTAAAATTTCTTTGAAAAATAATATTAATGGAAAACTGGCCTGAAGATAACACTAAAATAAGATAAAAAATTGATTTCTAAAATCAGATTGAACATAGTTTTTAATTTCTGACCATTATGATGCAGTCCCCAGAAAGTCCACTAGATGGTACTATATTAAAATAATGATTTGAGTTTTTGGTGTGTGTTTTTATCAAGATGTTATAAACTAAAGATAAGAATGATGTTTTGAGGAATTTTATTAGGTAGCATGATCTGAAATGACAAATTCACTAGTGAAATTGTATTAAGACTAAATTTATTTTGCTTAAATATGTTTTTCCATGGAATTTTTAAATGCAACTCCATATTGTGATATCCCTACAAGCCCTGAATTCCCAGGAATCTGGAATCAATGGTATGGTCACTCCTATTAATTTTGATTAAAATAAACTAACTCACTAAAATAAACTTAACAAAAAAAAATAAGAACTATATATTCATATAGAATGTTGCATTTTACCAACTATTGCATTTCTTTGCTTTCTGTTATCTATATTTCACCAATTCAGATGTAAAAAAGTAAAATAAAATAAAAACAAAAATCTTCTATAGCAGATAAAGCTTAAAATGGTTATAGATATGTAGGTTAAAATGTCCAATCACAGATACACGGGATGGGGTGGGGGGTGGAGGAAAAGGAGACAGTTTAGAAGTCAACATTAATCAAGAGGATTCAGGAAATATAAGACTTCAGGGAAGCCCATGTGAATCCAAGTAAGTGTTAAGTTCCCATGCTCCTTATGATGAAGCATCTGTGTAACCAAGAGACTGATTAAGAAATGTGAGGTTTCATTATGCATCTGACTAAACAGAAGTTTCTATTATGACTTCTCCTATTGTTTAAAATGATAGTGTCTAATAAAAAAAGGTCCTGGCAAATAGATGGGGGAAGAAATGGAGGTAGTGACAGATTTTATTTTCCTGGGCTCCAACATCACCACAGATGGGGACTCCAGCCAAGAAATTAAAAGACGCTTTCTCCTGGGGAGGAAAGCTATGGCAAATCTAGACAGCATACTAAAAAGCAGAGACATCACCCTGAAGTACGTATAGGCAAGGCTATGGTTTTCCCTGTTGCAATGTTTGGCTGTGAAAGTTGGACCATAAGAAAGGCTGAGCGCCAAAAAATTGAGGCCTTTGACCTATGGTACTGGAGAAGACTCCTGCGAGTCCCTTGGACTGCAAGGCGATCAAACAGGTCAGTCCTAGAGGAGATCAACCCTGACTGCTCTTTAGAAGGCCAGATCCTGAAGATGAAACTCAAATACTTTGGCCACCTAATGAGAAGGAAGGACTCACTAGAGAAGCGCCTAATGCTGGGAAAGATTGAGGGCAAAAGAAGAGGACGGCAGAGAACGAGGTGGCTGGATGGAGTCACTGAAGCAGTAGGCGTGAGCTTAAATGGACTCCAGAGGATGGTAGAGGACAGGAAGGCCTGGAAGAACATTTTTCCATGGGGTCGCAATGGGTTGGACACAACTAACAACAACAAAAAAAAAAAAAAATAGAAAAGGTCTTTATGGAGATACGGAATGTTTTTTTTTTTATCCTATGACATTCCAGAGATGATGATAATCCACTCCATGTTATGTCTTACGGGCCTTCACAAGCAAGGGTTCACACCAAGTTAAGAAATTGTGGATTGGCAGTGCTGTAGACAACAATCCATCTGACACAGCCCATCTCATTCAAGTAGTATCGGTATGGTGAACCAGTCTTTTTCTTACAGCTTCCCTGTTGCTAGTTGCCTTTCTCTTAGACTCCTGACAATTTTCTTGTAAATGATACACTGGAGCGTCTTAATGATGGAGCCAATTATTGGGTGCAGGGGAATAACAAACTGCTGGGAGCCTCAGTGAGATTAATTTCAATTATCAGAATAAACAGAAGAACTACTCAATACACAGCGGTTACTGAAAGGGCACCAAAATTGTGTGCATGTGATATTAACATTCAGAAATATTCAAGTACATATAAAGAAACAAACACAGGTTACTTTCGAATTATTTTTTTTTTAATGTTTATAAACAGCACTAAACAGAATAAGTTACTTGAAGATGCTGCAGCATCTCCATCTAAGTCCTACTGGCTTTATTTCCAGAAATGATTTTGTAGAAATTAATAGACTATTAAAAGATGGTTTCCACTGTACAAAGCATAATTAAAATAACTGATGCCTGGTTAGTTTGAATTTCCAATCCATCTTGGACATTTCCAGTCCTACTTGCCAAACTTTCGGATAACTACTTGGTGGAATCTTTCTTGGCTTCATCTACCAGACAAAATCTCAAGATCCGATCTTGTCACAGGCTGACCTCCCAATAACCTCCACTGGTGAACTATTCCTAAAGTAAAGTTCCAGATAGAATTACCTAGATCAGTGGTTCTCAACCTGTGGGTCGGGACCCCTTTGGGGGTCGAATGACCCTTTCACAGGGGTCGCCTAAGACCATTGGAAAACACATATTTTCAATGGTCTTAGGAATAATTTTATGGTTGGGGGTCACCACAACATGAGGAACTGTATTAAAGGGTCGCGGCATTAGAAAGTTTGAGACCCACTGACCTAGATAATATTTTATTGTGATTTGTATCATTTCCAAGGAAAGTAGCAATTGGTGGTCTTTTTTGTGTCTTGTTCATTAACTGGAATTTATTTGGTCCTTTGCTTGCTTGAGTATGGCCCTCTTTGCATGCCAGGTTGCTTTCCACATATATTTGCCTGGTTTTTAATGAGACTAAAGTAGAATCTTGGGGGGCAGGTTTTCCTATGGTAAAAACAGGCCAAATTGCAGTTGCAGCATTAGAATTGGAATCCCCCACCTTTGTACATACATGTGACATCAACACACATGCCAAAAGGGGAAGTTTCCATTGCAATGCTATCATATCCAGTTTGGACCTTCCCTACAGATCTTGCTAGATCAAAGAAAGCTATAAAACAGGCATGTCCAACCTGTGACCATTGGCCCACCTGCAATCCTGGACAGCTAGTAATGCAGCCCCGCAAGATTGTGATATTTTAACATTATTGTGTGATTTTTAAATGATATTTAACTATATTAACTATATAATATTAACTAGTTTATGGCCCAAAACAATTCCTCTTCACTCAAGGTAGCCCAGGCAATGGACTACCTTGCCCATTGGGTTTCAATTTAGTTTGCTACCGGTTTGTTTGTGTATGTGCGCGCACATGACGCTTCTGCGCAGGCGCCTCCTGCCACTACCACTACCAGTTTATTCAATTTGGGGCGAAGCGGTAGCAACCCACCACTGATACTCATGCTGCAAAAGGAAAAATTTGTTCCTTTCATGAACACATAATGTCTATACAACTGGGTTTTGTGTGTTTGGAATAAGAATGATGGCAGTCAAATCTTTTTTAAAAAATGGTATGGAGTGTTTTCAGAGCTTGATCTATCTCATAGGACTACAGTAGTTCCACAAATATACTTACACATGTATACACAAATATATGATCAGGTTATTTTTAAAGAACATTATCATGTTTAGAAGCGACCACAGAGATGACAGACACACTGTTCTTCTAAAGTATAAGTGGAATCTTATAATGCTGACAAAGATCAGCTTTTATAAATGGAGGAAAAATCATCCATACATTAGAATATAAGTTATTTTGCACCCAGCCCCCCTGCTGCTGAATGTAAGGAAGGTTATGATTAAATGGATGTCTATAGATGAGGTTCTTGTGAGAAAAGTCGATCAATTTGAAAGATGGCGGTATGCCAGCACTAAATCTAAATTCATTTTAAAATGCAACTCAGCAATTACATAAATGAAGTCTACTTCCTATGATCCAATTTCCTTGTTTCTCCATAATTCCTGTTGCTTTTTTGAATGTCTCAAAAATGGAAAATCCACTTTTCTAAATCTGAGAGGATGAGATAACAGAGCACAAAATGACAGCTAAATGTTCTTTATGATGTGATATGAAATTTGTGGAAGGTGAACAAATCAGGAGCTCTGCCAAACTTATCATGTCTATAACATCCATGCTGCATCAGAGAAATACAAGGTCCACCATAATGCTCTGTCCAGAGACCTAGAGAAGGCTCTGCTATTAGCTAGAGAAGATAAGATTGTCAGTTGCAGTTACCTGGAATGCAGCATGTCTCAGAAGTGAGACTTAACATATGAGAACTGTTTGGTTGTGGGATAACGTATTCCCTGTAGCCTAACTAAACAAAGAAGAATTGCTGGACTTTGATATCTCAACTGCAGTTTGCTTCTGTTTTGAGCCCCTGTTTTGCAATCTGCTTAAGGATATTTTATGAACCGAGCAGCAAACCAAAATCAAAGTATTGTTTGAAGTTGAAATGCAAACACCATGAAAAAATTTTTTGTATCAGTGTAAATTGTCAGAGGTGGTATTCAGATTATCTGTGCCTATTCCCCATTGGTAAAATAGGCATATGTATTCCATCGAAGAGAATTAATCATTTTAAAATAGAATTGAATATGTTTTACAAATTAAGGCAAATTTTGCTTAAGAGTAATTTTTAAAAAATACCTCCTGAGAAATAAATAAATAAAAGCTATTCAATCAGCACCATTTTTTTAAAAAAAAATCAGTCCATTTATTATTGAATGTAGAAGAAGAAGAAAGAATGGGTTTCACCTCTTGACAGCCAATATAGAAAGCAATCATACTCATATTAGACTATGCTATGGACCAAACTCTTGCATTTTTATTAGGAACAAGCAAAATGAAAGGAAAATGGCTTGCAAGCGTCCAGTAATTTACACAGTTCCAACCGCTTCCATAATGGCAATTCTTTCCTACCTCCAATATTTAATTGACTCAACATTACTAGGAATCCAGATTGCCTTGCAGGAGGCTTTTCCTGCATCCACCTTTCCTCTGGCAGTTTAAGTAAGTGACTCCCCTAATGTCCTTTTCCCTGGTCCCTTCTGCCATATTAGGGGATGCCACAATATCATCTTGCCTATCTGTTATGTCTCTAGGCAAATAGGCTTGTTCAAGTGATGGCTAGTGCCCCTTCAGGGAGACAAAGGATGGCTGATCAGTGTCGAAGTTCTCTGCCATTTTCTCTCCCTTTTCTTCTTCTGCAAGGACTCTAAGAAATACTCAAGTAATACTCAAGTGAGGCAGTGCATTTGACAAGCCTTGGACACATTCTTTGAGATAGATTAAGAGTATCTGTTTTAGGCAGGAACTTAAAACACCATCAATATGGAGAAAATGCTCATCTCGGACATGTATTTGGGTTGGAATAGCAACTTCCTTAGTTGTCTCTTGCCAAGGCTCATGGTTTTAGACAAAATGAAACAAAATGGGAGATCTGACTCATGAACTGCTCTGATGCGTGACAATAAATAGCTCTCCTGGTTAAAGAGTGCAGTTCTAATGCGATTTCATCATATATTCGCAAGAATATTAGCTAATTTTTAGGCCACAGGAACAAGGAAGTGTTTTTCCTGCTTTCGTATGCTGAGATTCCTCATCTTGGGTTATTTTCCTTCTGTGGCCTGGCAGATGGAGGCCTTCTCCCACATAAGTGAAGTAATAAAGTCCCAAAAGACAATTTCAGTCCTGCTGAAAACAAAAGTAGAGCTTTCACTGACCTGGAGAACAAGTCTACAGATTTAAGAAACTCCATGTAGATCCTTACTGTTGTCAATCTGTCATTTTGTAGTGGAGGGAGGCTGAAATGTAAGAAAGGAATCATCCAGTTGGAAGGTAAATCCAGAGAGTCTAATATATAGAGAAGTTGTGGAACCTCGTTAAAAGTTAACAAAACAGAACAATTACAAATGCTGCATATGTCAATTAGTCTCATTCTTCTGCAGTTATCAGTCTAACACAGAACAACTCCTTCCGTGGGCTCTGGGGTCATGGAATTGAGCCCATGTTTGTTAGCTGCATGTTTTCCCTACATCTATGTTGTTTTTTTTGTTGTTGTTTGTTTCTTATTTATTGTATTGTTTTTAATCTTTGTTAGCTGCCTCGAGTCCTATTTAGCAAGAAGGGCAGCCATATAAATTAATCTAAAAAATAAATTAAGCAAATGCTTCTTTATCTTTAGGCATCCAGATTTCACAATAATTCCTTCTATTTATTTATAAATAAAAGTAAGGTTCTACATTTGGGCAAGAAAAACAAAATACACAGATACAGTATATGTAGTACCTTGCTCAATAGTAGTAACCGTGAGAGGGATCTTGGAGTGGACAACCATTTAAATATGAGCCAGCAGTGTGTAGCAGCTGCCAAAAAAGCTAACACAGTTCTAGGCTGCATAAACAGAGGGATAGAATCAAGATCACGTGAAGTGTTAATACCACTTTATAAGGCCACACTTGGAATACTGCATCCAGTTTTTGTCACCACGATGTAAAAAAGATGTTGAGACTCTAGAAAGAGTGCAGAGAAGAGCAACAAAGATGATTAGGGGATTGGAGATTAAAACATACAGTATAAAGAGCGGTTGCTGGAACTAGGTATGTCTAGTTTGATGAAAAGAAGGACTAGGAGTGACATGATAGCAGTGTTCCAATACCTCAGGGGCTGCCACAAAGAAGAGGGAGTCAAGCTATTCTCCAAATTACCTCAGGGTAGGACAAGAAGTAATGGGTGGAAACTAATCAAGGAGAGAAGCAGCTTAGAACTAAGGTGAAATTTCCTGACAGTCAGAACAATTAATCAGTAGAACAACTTGCCTCCAGAAGTTGTAAGCACTCCAACACTGGAAGTTTTTAAGAAGAGATTAGATAACCATTTGTCTGAAATGGTGTAGGTTCCCTGCCCAAATAGGGGATTGGACTAGAAGACCTCCAAGGTCCCTTCCAACCCTGTTATTGTTATATCACACCCTTATTATTTTTACAAATAACTCAAGGTGAGGAACATGTCCAACAGACTTTCTTCCTCCCATTTTCCCCATAACAATAACTCTTTGAGGTGGGTCGGGCTGAGAGAGAGTGACTGGCTCACGGTCATCCAGTTGGCTTTAATGGCCAAGGCAGGACTTAAACCCTGGCTCTCTTGCTTTCTAGCCTGATGCCTTAACCAGTAAACCAAACTGGCTCTCCTTACCTACCTACAAGCCAATTTTCTCATATTCAGTTCACCCAAATATGTCCACTTCTGCAGATGCTCAAGAAGATTTTGGTGGACAAAAATCCAGAAACTGACCGTTTAGAATTCAGTTGTGTGGAATAATGAGGTTTGAATAAGGGACAAAGGTTGTAGGAGGAATAGAATGGAGTGTGTACAAAGGTTAAAATGCCAAAACAAAAATAAGAAATGTCATCAGATTGTCCAGATAGGGCATATCACTCCGAGATGCTATTTGCAGTTACAAACACCAATCAGCTCTCCATAAATGGAAAGATGGAATAAATTTCCAACCAAAGAGGAGTGCTTAAAGCATCACTGTATTTGAATGACGTGCAACAGCTTCTACTGAACATAGATGACCAGTGTCTGAACTTTAAACATCCGAAGAAGTAATGTTCATAAGTAAAGCCATTTTAAATATTATGTATTTATAAGGTGCATAAATTCATCCAACTCATCAGTATGGACAGCAGGGCAGCATACAGCATAAAAACAATACGGGGTCATTTATATATAGTGTATTGTATGTATGTATGTATGTATGTATACAATATATATATTGTAGGGGTCATTTTCAGCATCAAGACTGTGCCATTCCCAGAAGTTCTGCATATATGCATGTATAGTTCAGCTTTTGTAAAAACAAAGAGAATTCTTTTCACACCAAATTGATGCCATAAAAATTGGGATATATTGGCTATTCAAATTTTCTGGGATATTTTCAGTGAACTTGGTTTGGGTCAGAAAAGTTTATTCCATGCCATTGTTTTCCAGTTGTTTGGGGGCATTAATAAAAATGTAATATCGAAAAGGATAGAGATCTTAGTTGATTTCTCTCTAATACATTGAACTTTTTATAAGGGCAACCATTTTATTTTAAAAATGTCTATGCTGTTCGCTCTGAGACTCTATTGGTATTTCGCTGATGGCCCGAAGGTGGCCTGTGCCCCAGCTCAGAAATCACTCACGTGGCCTCTTTTTTGCAACAGATTCGTGAGTTTAGTTTAGTTAGTTGGTTGGTCTTTTTGGAGATTTCCGATTCCAACCTTTCATGCATGTTTTTCCCCCGTGGGAGGTAAGGCGCGATATTGGATTTGAGACAAAACTGCTGCTAATCAATCTCTGTTCCTTCGCTCACTTAGAGGGGAGGGGGAGGAGGTCAAGCGGAGGTTAAAACCTTGGAAGCAGGTCTGAAAATACCTACTCCCCATATATCCCCATATATCCCTCTGCCCGAGACCTACCACTTCCCGAGCGCTCTCATTCTTCCCCTTCATTTTCAACGATCGCTTCTCCCCGGTGGGGCGCGCAGATAGATGGGGCGGGAGTGGGGCGGGGGGAGAGAAATCCCAGCGGCTTTTCTGGTTGCTTTGCATTGATTTTGCTTGCCTTGCCGTTGGGTTAGCCGGCTTCCCTTCTCCTGCGGGGGCTCGTGTCCCTTTAAGAGCCCTGGTGGATTGGAGCACATAACCACATTGTCTGAGCGGCCCTGGCCGGGGTGGAGTCCCCTCCCGCAGCTGCAAACTCTGGACAGAGGCAGACCGAGAGGGGGAGGAGGAAGAGGAGGAGGAAGAGGAAGCAGACGCCGAGGGTGGTGTGGCTCACTCCTGCCTATCCAAGTTGCCCGCGAGCTGCGCCTAAAAGTTTGTACTGTACCTTTCTGTGGCAGCCGTGATTCCACCACCCTCCCAAAGAAGGGGGCTCTTTCGCCCGCCTCTCCCTCGCCCTCTCTCTCTCTGTTCTCCCCCCACACCCCGATTTCCCCCCGCCTTTCAGCCCGAGGTTTGCCCCGTTTTCTGGGGTTCGCGTTGCAGACGACCAACGCTATGCCCCGGAAGAGTATCGTGGAGGTGAAGGTGCTGGACGTGCAGAAGAGGCGAATCCCCAACAAGCATTATGTGAGTCTGGGGAACGCCGGGTGGGTGGGTGGGTGGGCAGGGTGGAGATGGCCAGGATCGGGCCCGTTCCTGCTTTTCAAATTCAAAAGCGACCCTTCTGGATCGGAGCTCTTAGACAAGGATTCTCTCCCTATGGGCAATGGCTGGAGGGGGGGAGGGAGGCTAAACTGGCAAAAGAGGCTTGCCAGATGGCTCTCCTGACTGACGGTGATGGAATTGCAGCCCAGCGCATCTGGAAGGGCACCAGCTTGGAGAAAGGGCCCGCTGAAGGATCTCTCTCCCCACCCTTTTGCAACTTCTGTGTGGTCCCTTCCTTTCTCGGCTAGATTTCTACTCCGTGAATGTTGTAATTGGAGCATTTCGCCTGTGCTGCAACTTCCTAACGAGCCAAGCAGGAAGTTCTTACTCCTGCCTGGTGGGGGGGGGGGGGTTTCCCTCTTTTCCCATTTCTTTTTTCAATATTGATTTTACAAAGGCAGGACTCTATTGACTATCCAGCATTCTAGATGACTCTGTTGAGAGTCACCTGAGAGTCACCACTTCCCTTGGCAGGGGTTGGGGTTTTTTTGGTCTCAAAATGTGCTTGAAATGTTAAAATGCTGGAGAGGATCTGGAGAGCGGCTGCTGTCCTGGCAGAGAATCCGCTACGTTGGATCTCTCCCTTTTGAAAAGAAAGTAGTGGCTTTTTCTGCCAGATTTGTCTTCCCACTCCATAGGGAAAGCCATATGCCTGCCCTGTGATAGGTCAGCTGGGCTGGATGTAAGAGAGGTCTCCTTCAGACAAGATACTGAAGATGATGAGACATGCCTATTTCCATAGACTCGTAGGGCAGCCTATGAAATACAAATAAAGAAAAAGCAGTTTAAACAGATTTTTGGATAATCAGAGTTAGTGCCCAGTAAGCTTTGCAGACATTGTAGAGCAAGAGAACTTTACTGCATAGGTCTGTAGTACTGAATTCTCTCTGAGGACTTGAATCCTTGGGGGCTGATGCCTGCAATTGGTTGGATGCTGCAGCAGCTTATCATCTCGAGAAAAGCAGAATGCATCTGCAGAATAAGCAAATACCTCTCATTTCAGGGTTTACTCTCATCTTGAGTATCTGGTTTATTTCCTGATGAATCCCACAGTTAACCAGCCCTGCCATCACTTCATTTAGTTCAATAAACATTCCTCATGCGTTACAGATTGGGGTGGGAATGCATTGTTTAAGCCCCAAAGAGTTGGCTAGCAACTGAACTGTTAAAGAATCCGAGACAATGTTTAATCAATTTGTAGCAAAAGTGGAAAGCCATAGGAGTGAAAACAAAAACAAAAAAGGGCTGAAGCTGATTGCTCTTGATCATAATGTAGAAAGAAGTTGAGTAGGAGATGGCTAGGATGCAGAGGAGAACAAGGAGTGAATGGTGGTGTAGAATGAGACAGTTTTGTTAGAATACAGGTTTCTCATGTGTTGCTGTCTGTAATTTCTGCTTACTGAATTTAAAGCAAATGACTGCAATGTATACATGGGGAGAGGGGGTTGGGTTATATTCAAACTTTCTTTTCTTTTTGCCAGAAAATAAATACATCACTTAACAGACATGAGAGTGCTTTCTTTTTTGGGTGATAAATTGATAATGGGAATCCAATTCTGTTCAGATTATTCTGCCTTTTTATAGAGCTGTCTGCTCATCAACAGTGGGCAGACATTATGCTTATGAGATTTGTTTTCTTTTTGGGGGAAAAAAACTTGGAATCAATCTATTGGGAAAATAGTAGAGCAATAGAAGCTCCTACCCACTTGGAATTAAGAATAAGGAAAGAATATCTCAGGGCATACAGTCAATTCAGAAATGTGTTTTCAGATCAAAACTCATCTAATGGTTCTGTTCCCACACAGAGGTTATTATCCAGTTATCTTTCCTTTTAGCAGTCTAATTCACAATCCTTCTGTGGGTATGTGGGTAAGCGGAAGTTGTTGATAATACTGTTACTTAACAATAGGAAGCTATAAATAGTTTCATATCTATTGCAAATTGTCCTGATATACAAATATTCATAATGCTTCAGAATTTTGTAAATAAAAGTGGGGAAAAAAATCTTCTCAGGGATCTTTGAATGGAACTTTTTAAAGAAGGATCCTGATTCCATCTTTTCTCTGAGGAGCTCAAGATGATATGTACTTGATCTCTAGGTCATGTTGTCATCAGAAAAACCCACACACAAAAAAAGACTCTGGTGATTGATCCCACACTCAGACAGAGAAGGTAGAGTGGAGAGTCCATTCTGGAAGTATCTTTCTTAATCTGAGATTATAACCAGTACATACCACAACATAGCTGGCAGTCTTCCAAAATCCAATACTGATGTGAGACAATACAGCCCAGTGGGAGGGAGAGGGAGAGTCAGAAAGAAGGCAGAAAAATAAAGTGATTAACATCTTGTGCATTTTTGTTTATTTCCAAGCAGAACTTTCTTACATGCAGCAGAACTGTATTTCCAATTAGGTTTGTGTAAAATGATGGACCAAGTGCAGTTATATCTGCTTAGCTTTGGATACAGATAAAATTGTTTTTCATCCGTAGGCAGCCTGCTATCATGTTAAACAGAGAGAGGGAGAGTTATGGAAAGTCTCAATCTTGCCTGTTATTATACATAATAACAGATACACTTCTGCTTTAAAATGCACCTGAAACTTCTTTGGAAAATTCCTTACAGAGAAATGCTGATTAGACATGCACTAGTTTTGTGGAGTGTTATAGTGTGCAAGAAAATAGGTGGTATGAGGAAAGGATCCAGGATGCTCAATGCTAATATTATTACTGCAAAGCACAGCAAAAGAGTTCTTTTTAAAAACAAGTTATTTGGGGAATGATAAGGAATTGTGTCTTCTGATGCTCACAGTGTAATCATTGTGATAGTATAACTGTTCATTTCAAATATTTGTAAGGTTTCATTAGCATAACTTGTGTGACTTAAATGAGGCCATCCTAATTCCTATCTAAACCTCAGCAGCTCTGTAGCATTACTACCACTTATGTGTAATCTCAGACTGTGACTTCGCCTTGTAGGAAGAATCTCTTCTCCTTTTGGAAGGGACAGATTTAATTAGTTCCTGGTTTGTTCAGATCATACTCTGCTGTTACATATGAATGGGTAAACTATGGGTAAACTTGCAAGCTTATAGTACATGCAAAAGTCATGGTTTGCCACTTGGAATGTAATAAATACAGTATTGCTTGCTACACACTGTTGCTACTGTAGTTGTGTACTTTATTTAACCATAATTAATTTTGTTCCTGTAGCACCCAACTGTGGTTCAATGCCAGTTTTGAACCAACTTTTAGCATTAAGTTCCTTGCCTTTGTGGAACATTTATATCTGTCCTCAGGTTATGGATATTTTCTTACTGTCCTCAACTGAGAACAGTTCATTTAGTGTCCATTCAAAGTTACAATGGTGCTGAAGAAAGTGACATACAATCATTTTTCACACTTATGCACACTTATGACCGTTGCGGCATCCCCATGGTCATGTGATCAAAATTCAAACACTTGGCAACTGACTCATATTTTTGACATTTGTAGTGTCTCAGAGACATGTGATCACCTTTTGCGACTTTCTGACAAGCAAAGACAATAGGGAAGCAGGATTCACTTAACAACCATGTGATTCGCTATCAACTGTGGCAAGAAAGGTAAAATACGGCAAAACACGCTTAACAAATGTCTCACTTAGCAATGGAAATTTTGGGCTCAATTCCGGTCATAAGGACTAAGTAGTCGAGGACTACTTATAGTCTCTAATTCACAAATGTTAAGTGGGCACACAGTGCTCCAATTGTTTGTCTAGCATTTTATAAAACAGTTACATGGCAGGAATGGTCACATCTGGGGAAGAAATGGCAAACTGAAGCTAGCTCCATAATAAACAGAACCAATGACTGCAGTGAAATGAAGCCCCAGTGAGTCGACCAGCTCTTCATAATTGCTCTCTAGACAAGGAGATGCCTGAGATTACCCACAAGTACTCCAGACAATTGCTCCTCAGGAGGAGACTTCAAAACAGCAGGCAAGTCTGCAGTTTTAGAGCTTTGGGAGATGAAGGAATAATCATCTTGCTCAAACCACAGTTGGGACCTTTAAAAGGATACTTGGTTTGTTTCCTTTTCTAACCACTTTCAGAAAATGTTTTTTAAGTGCTTTTCAGCTATTAGGAATCTTTGGATCAGCAAGTTTTATAGCACTGGATGAGTTTCTTCCAATCCTTAGCGAAATGAGTTTTAAATACAAGTTTAAGGACTTAAGTTTTTTTCTGGACTAATTTTTTTTAATTAACGATAAAGAATCCTTCCTGATAAAGAATACTTTTGCTTTGAATTCTAATAATAAAAATATTCTAATATCATTTGCTTTATCAGTCTAATGATAAAGAATACTTTTGCTTTGAATTCTAAAAATAAAATAAAACGCGTGCACGAAGAGAACCAGTGGTAATACCGGTTGGAACCCACCACTGATTCAGGAAAATGTAAATATGCAGCATCATAGCAACATTTGGAATCTACCTGCTATAGCAATTAATGATTACAGGGAATTAATGATTAGATCAGCCTTCTAATCAGCTGCCATCCAGATGGAGAGAATTAGGTGTGGATTGAGACAATAGCGTAAACAGAGGGTTAGATGGAAATTACCCTTCATTGTTACTAAATCATTATTTGCTAGTTTGAAAATGGGGAAATATTTAATGTCTTCTTGTATGTATTGATTATTTATTGAAAATGTTACTTTCTTATCTTTTTAAAAATACATTCCTTAGAGTTACTTTCAACTATATGGCCTGATCTGGAAAACGCTGCAGGGATGGGGGAGGGAGGGAGGGAGGGAGGGGGAGGAGAGAGAGAGAGAGAGAGAGAGAGAGAGAGAGAGAGAGAGAGAGAGAGAATGGGAGAGAGATATTGATTAATGAATCTTCATTGTTTGTTACAGGGTACTCTTTACTTATCTTATTTCTTACGTTATTTATGGTGGAAATATATTGACTTAACCCCTTGGAATAACCTGAAAATAGTCAGTGATGTCATAATTTAGTTACAAATACATGCTTCAACTAAAGACTCATAATTATTACATTTCGTCTTGGCAACTCAGAATCTTTGAACTCCAGAAATGAAACGTGCCACCACAAATATGTTTGCTTTTTTGGATCAGTTACATGACTCTTTAACCCCTGAAAGGATAACAAGCTTTAAGTTTTTTATAAAGTAGCTTTTAATAAGTTTCATAGGAATATTTGACATATATTTTCTGTGTAATTTTGTATAGTAGATATTTGTTATTTCTGCCACTTGTTCTATATTATTCACTCATATTTGTTCAACTCAGCCTCCAAAGCGAAAATGTAAGAAAAAGTTTACTCTGGATTCTTCAGTTAATGGGTGGATTCTTACATAACACTGTAGATATAGGACAGTCTTCTGAAAGTGCAGGAGGAAAAGGAGAAGCTGTTATGGGTTCCCTGAAAGAAAGGATGTACATGGTTTTTAAAAATGACATTGTTGTTTCTGAAATTCTGTGAATGAAATGAGTGCTGCCGTGAATCAAGATGCTATTTCCATATGAGTAAGACAGATCTGCAATGATAGTTAATTATAGGACTTCCAAACCATTTCTTCCACAATAAGTAGGAAAAATGAGAGTGAGTCATCTTACCATAACAATCAATAGGCAGTATATGCTGTGTTGGAACCAATAATAAATATTCTACTCTGTCCTTTCTAACCATAAAATTGTCTTTAATTTTCTTCCTAAAAGCAGCTGCTTAGTATGCTATGAGGGATCCTTGGTGCTTTCTGAACTTGGTTGTTTTCTTGCAGATGTTTCATTATCCAAACTAGGTAATATCATCAATGCATTTGCAAGAAAACAACCAAGCTGAGGGAGCACCAAGAACCCTTCATTTCAACCCGAACTACAAATATTCTCCTTTATTAGTATGCGATGAGTTTGAGAAACTTCCTGCTCATTAAGTTCAGCAGAATACCTGAAAAGTGTATATAACTTTATTTATTTATTTATTTGATTGATTGATTGATTGATTGATTGATTGATTTATATGCTGCCTTTCTCCGGAGACTCAGGGCAGCTTACAATGCATTATTGGGGTTGTTCAAACCTTATAATCTTTGGAAAGACACAGATCTAGATGATATATGGAGAGAGCACTATAATACAGAAGATAAACACAATCTGCCATCCTGTTGTATGGTCTTCCAGATATATGGGTTTTTATTTGAGACTTATAACTTGAGTTTGGGAAAGAGCTTAAGATCCAGTAGTATTTTACAGTAGGAGAGACACTAGCTAAGGAACTTGTAGGAAATAATTATTGTTGTAATTGGAGTCAAAGGGAAGAAAAATGACTACGAAGCAATAATGGTCTATGATAGTGATGGCTAAAATTTTTGCCATCACGTGCCAGGAACAGAGGGGAGGCGGGGTTGTGTGCATGCGTGGCCACACCCATAATTCTATGCACCCCACCCCCATGCATGCACGCGTGACCCCCCAGCTCCCCCCAGCTCCCCCAGCTCCCCCCAGCTCCTGGCACGCAATGGCATGGTGGGCCCCGTAGGCCCGTTTTTCTCTCTCCCCAGGCTCCAGCACCTTTCTAGGAACCTGGGGAGGGCGAAAACGGCCTTCCCCACCCCCGGGACACCCTCCAGAAGCCGGAAATGGCCATTTGCCTATTTCTGATCCGGAAGTTGGCAAATGGGCCATTTCCGGCCTCCAGGGGGATGGGGAAGGCCGTTTTCTCCCTCCCCAAGCTCCTAGAAAGGCTCTGCAGCCTGGGGAGAGAGAAAAACAGGCCTTCCCCACTATCACCCTGAGGCCCTCCGGAGGCAGGAAACAGTGTGTTTCCCTACTTCCATTGGGCCCAGAAGGCCTGAAAATCAGCTGGCCGGCGCGAGCTCACATGCCCACCGATACGCTTACATGTGCCCCCTGTGGCATGCATGCCATAGGTTCGCCATCACGGGTCTATGATCATCTTGGATTGCTGAAAGTTCTTGGGTGATTCAAGATTGCTATAGAAGGGTTGGCAAAGAACTAAGAGCAGAGAAAGACACTGCATGGGATCCTTCTATTTGGTGCCGACGCCTAGAGGGAGAACAGGAACTGAAGACACCAAAAAGAAAATCAAAATGTTGCTAATTGCAAGAGGTTGCCAGCCAATTTTAACAAAAACCCTTAATTAACTCTGGGAAATTTATCATTTTGGGTAGGCATACTGTTAAATTAACTGAAGAAACGATATTGCCCAGAAGACAGATGTTTAATCTAAGAATGTAGACTTGGCATGAAACAATTCACCTTCTTATTTTGAAGGCAGAAGCCTAAAGAGGGAGAGGAGCTGAAGCTTTGTAACTTTAGCTGATTTCTGCTTTTTGGTTATCTGAAATCATCACTCTTTTTGAGAAGCTATATTTTTCTATCCTGGATAAGTTACCACTAAAAGTTAAAAATAGCTTGATTAATAAGCAGCTTCTTATGTGCAGTATTTTGATGTTTGATCCTAAAGAACACACCTCAAGGATTTTAGTTGCAAGGCAATGAGAAATTGTCCAAGTAAAGGGCAATGAGTGCCTAGCTTATAGTATCTTTAAAGCACATAAAAACACCGTCTTTTAAGATTATGGTGCTGGGCTTCTTTATCTCTAGCCTGGCTATAACAGAAGAGTCCAGGATATCTAAGGCATCTGTGCCTTTTCATGTTGCTTCTATTTTCTGATTTGAGAGGAAAACAGGCTTCAAATACATCTAAAGACTCCTGATTTGGAATTAATCGTGGAAGATGTTTGAACTTTTATCTTGCATGTCTCGGAATGATCTTTTAAATCCAGTTGTCCGATTGCTCAGATTCTCATGTTAAATTTCCCAAAATCTTCAATGTTCTGTGCATTTTCCCCAGACTTTCTGCACCTAGGCCAAAATACCTTGACGTTAGAACAGTTGCTTTATTCATAGAAAACAGAAGCCATGTATCAGTGGTGAAATCCTACCAGTTTGCACTCGTTCGGGCAAACTGGTAGTAAAAAAACCCTACTGGTTCCTCCAAACCAATACTTTCAACGATCAGCTGTGCCGCGCAATTTAAAATCGCTAGAAAGCCAGAAATCCTACTTTTTAGCGAATCTGAATCGCGTGGCACAGCTGTTCCCCCCCTCGCTGTTATACTTACCTTCCGAAGCCTCCTTTTTCTGTGTGTTTGGCACATGCGTTTTGCGTGCACTGCGCATCTGCATGCACAGTGCGTGCTTGGCACACAGCGCACTTGGCACGCATCACGCATGCACAGCTGGCAAACTGGTAGCAAACCGGTTCAGTTTTCACCACTGCCATGTATGTTAATCTAGCAGCAGTCTCTGATTTAACACTAATTGTATTAATGTAGATTTTTCTTCTTTTTAAGCATAGTACATTTATTTGGCACAAACTTGTGTGAGCTACACCTTCTTTCATCTTGCATAGTAAGCTTGTTGGTGTAGCTAATCGTATGTTTGAAAATCCACAGAACTATAAACTAATGTTTTATCAAGTTGGTGCCCTTTGGATTTTAGGGGTTAAAGCATCAGATAGGGAGACATCTTATTGGGGGAAGCTAGTTTACCAAATTTCCTTGTTGGTTCTGCCGTAAAACAAACACAGGTAACACATTATGGTTAAATATTAATGGAATAGATCAGATAGATTTTTGTTTAGGATAGATTACTCCATCTGACCAACAAGAGCTAGAGACAGCATGATATACATGTGTTGCTGCACACCTACTCACAGCCACTTTGTGTCATTAGTTGTCCCTGCAAAACTCTTTTATTTATTTATTTATTTATTTATTTATTTATTTATTCAGATTTCTATACCGCCCTTTTCCTTTCGGACTCAGGGCGGTGAACAGCCAAGATAAAAAACATTTATACACAAAAGTTAAAAATAGATTTAAAATAATTAAATAAATTTGGCTCATAATTTTAAAACATTTCAATTAAAATCCATATCAAATTTTAAAACCAACCATAAAATCAGGACAACCTGGCTAACTGAAAAAAATAGGTTTTTAGGGCCCGATGAAAAGTCTGGAGGTCGGATATCACTCGTATCTCTGGGGGTAGATTGTTCCAGAGTGTAGGTGCCACCACAGAAAAGGCTCTCCCCCTGGGGGTCGCCAGCTGACATTGTTTGGCCGACGGCACCCTGAGGAGGCCCTCTCTGTGAGAGCGAACTGGCCGGTGAGAGGCAATTGGTGGCAGAAGAAGGTCCCGTAAGTACCCCAGCCCTAAGCCATGGAGCACTTTAAAGGTGATCACCAACACCTTGAAGCGCATCCGGAAGTCCACCAGAAGCCAATGCAGCTCGCGCAGGAGAGGAGTCACATGGGAGCGCCCTGTCGCTCCCATAATCCCCCGCGCGGCCGCATTCTGCACCAGTTGGAGCCTCCGGGTGTACCCCAAGGGGAGCCCCGTGTAGAGATTATACACATCTTCACAGAGAACTGGAAACGGCTTTTAGAACAATCATCTGGACTTGTCAAAGGATGTAGCCTTTCCATTGCTTTAATGAGAGGATGTCTCCCTTGGACAAGCATGCTTTTCAATGCATCTCCATTGAATGCTTTGCACAGCTCTAATGCAAATGCTATAAATTATGGACCATAAGCTATACCTTGTTAACAGCTTTCCCAGTTAATCCTTGCATGTTTATTCATTCCTTTCTTTGTCAGCATTTGTATTGGTTTAGCAAATCTTTCTTACATTATGTTCCTGCATGTCGTGGCAACCATTTGAACTACAGGCATAAGAGTTGCTCTTTGGATTTGTATCTAGCATGTAGTTGAATCAGTCAGACCAAAGGAAAATAAGTGTGATATTATACGTGAAAGAAGTGCACACAAATATTGAGATACCGTGTTTTCCCGAAAATAAGACCCTGTCTTATATTTTTTTGAACCCCGAAATAAGCGCTTGGCCTTATTTTCGAGGAGGTCTTATTATTTTGGGGCCCATGGAGCAAGACGGGGCTCCTCTTGCCATCTTACCTGATTTCCAGCTCTGTCTCCCTAACACTAACCAGAGGAAATGGCAGGGACCGGCTGCGCATGCATTTAAATATTTTTTGGGAGGGCTTATTTTCGGGGGGGGCTTATTTTAGCACATGCACTCAAAAGCCCAATTGGGCTTATTATCCGGGGACATCTTATTGTCGGGGAAATAGGGTATAGCCATTTAAGAATGGTGATCCTATTGAGATCATTTCAATAAGACTACAAGGAAGGAAAAACAACACAAATTTATTGTGAGGGTGGGCTGTAGATCTAATTTCATCTCCTATTGTTTTAGCATTTCTCATCAAATTGAAGGTAAAACCATATGTTTGAAAACAACAACTCTCCATCGAATTATTATAGTAATTAATATTTTTATTTCAATAAGTAGTGGATGAGTTACATATACAGTAACAGTTTTCTACCCTGCTTTCTTGCCACTTAAAAAAGAATTCCAAAACAGGAGTGCAGAATGACTGTGTCTTATAAACTATTGGTCTCACCATCTGTAAGGGTGCAGTAATCATGCAATGAGATGTTACATTTCATCAGATTTGACTGTAGTCCTGTTATATGATCCTGTTTCGTCTTTTATATTGAGATAGTTATATAAAAATGCTATAGATGCACTCTTTGAAGTCAATGGAATTTAAAAGAAATCTAACTGGCCTTCCTACATCATTTGATTGACATAGGAATTGTTTGTTGTGCATGGAACAAAGCAGTCATGATTCTACAGAAACTTCTTATATTCTAGAAAAAATAACCCAAGTCTGTTTTTCAAGGGGCAGACGTTTAGCAATATAAGCCATTGTCTCTTCCATAGTTCCAAAGAGCCAAGGTGGTGCAGTGCTTAGAGTGCAGTACTGCAACTGCTTCAGCTGACTGCTAGTTCAGCAGATCGGCGGATCAAATCTCACCGGCTCAAGGTTGACTCAACTTTCCATCCTTCCGAGGTGGGTAAAATGAGGACCCAGATTGTTAGGGGGCAATATGCTATTTAGTATACTGTCTTTGGTGTAAGCCGCCCAGAGTCCTCGGAGAGTGGGCAGCATAGAAATATGACTAATAAAATAAATAAAATAAAATAAATAGTTCGGGATTGCAGAAGCCATGAATCAGAAAGAGCCTGGTATCATGTCTTCGGTTCAACAAATGTAATGAAAAGACATAAGTGTTTCCGATAACTCATTCCATCAGATGCATAGGGATTAATCTGATGCAGCATTTGAAAAGGGGATAAGGCAAGAGGGAGAGGAAGGCATGGTGGTTTTGTAGGTGAGGGGTATGTGTGAGACAGATTATAAGTACCTCCTCAATTAGAAACTGTAATGCATTAAAAAAACTATTGTGTTTTCCAGGACCTTCTGAGGTAACTTGAAACCTTATGATGTATGTAAACTCAGGGGGGATTAAAATGCATGGATATTAGCTTGTCATTTTGAGTCTTGATATCAAATTTGTGTCCATTAAAAGCTTTGTGCAAAGTCAGACTTGTTTGCATAAGAATTCTTTGTTACTCAGAAAAGGTGCTGCTGGGCTCCTTTTCTTGGATTCGTATGGGGGATTTAAGAAGTTTAGTGTGTCTAAACCTTTTGATTAAAATACACTTTAGATTACAATAAGAGGTTCAGTTTCAAAGTAATGTATCATTTACATACAGCAAAGTACATCAGGCTACAGCATAATGTGATTCTGTGTCATAGCCTCTGTTTCTTAGATTTAATGTTCTGTACTCAGTATTAGCTACTTAACTTTAAAAAGGCACAAGATGTCCAGAAAAGTTTCCAGAAAATGCTTGGAGTGCAATGAGAGAAAATGGAATAAGATAAAGCTATTTAGTCCTCTCCCTCTCCCTCCCTCCCTCCATCTCCCCCTTCCCCTCTCCTCCCCTCTCTTTCCTGCTTCCTCTCCATCTCTATCTATCTAGTATGCCATGCAACCCAATGACTCTGTTCAACTCGCACAAAGACATTATAATGAAATCAATAAAACATGAAAGATAAAACATGGCAAGTGCAATACAATGGGTGGGGGTTGTCTCACTTTCCATCACCAAAAGCCTGGGTGAAGAGGCAAATCTTCTTCTAAACAACAAAGTCAGAGCCATCTGGATCATAGGAGAAACTTGTTCTGGAGGGCTGCTACAGAGAAGGTGCATTTCCTGGATCCCAGTAAATGACATTGTTTAATCATAGAAACCTGCAGCATGCCAACCCTATACAATTGAATCGGCTAGGCAGATACTATAGGAGACAGCGTGACTTCACAGTGACTTTATGAAAAGAAATTCCCTTGAAAGGTTCATGTGGTTGTGAATGTGCCCTCGCCTAAAGCAAACTTCCAACTCGTATACAAGTTGAGTTTCTGCGGAAGCCTGATGTTGTCAGCCTAATGCATGGGCTAGCAGATACAAATTTAGTCAGATAACAAGTTAGAATCTCGACTCAGTGTTTAAGTCCACAAAATCTTCAAAGTACACCATTTGTTTGCTTTGTAAGGAAAAAAATAAATAAAACCAGTGTTGTAGAATACACATTTCCTTTTGATAAGAGCAAAGACTTTCAGATTGCTAATCATCTGTAGTTTTTTTAAATTTTTCAGAGCGATTGAAAATTACTGATCTGATTAATCTGGGGATCTCCTTAATTGATATAACTTGTTCAAAGCTTTAATATAAACTGTCTTGCTAAATGCAGAGGAATGTGAAAATAATTTAGGGGTTTCACCAACAGTAGCAATTAGCGTGTAAGTTTTAACTTGTTAAAAATTGTGGTTCCTATTTTGTTCTGTTTCTATTTAATATTTTATATAATATATTGTAAGAGTTCTTTTATATCTTGGGTGTAAGACAGAAATCTGAGATACTCATTCTTTGAGGCACCATTTTCTTAACTAGTGTTGATTATGGAATTCCCATAACACTCAAGAGAGTATAGCCCAAGGAAAACTGATGACTAACGTATATGAAAGAGTAGGGTGGGGAAGGCTGTTTTAAAAATAGTCCTGCAGCTTAATTTTGATCGGGTCGGGAGAGGCAGGGACATGCTATGCCACAAAGTACAAATAAGGTATTTTGTAGTTTCAAGAAAGCCTAATATATATTCACTAGTGGGAACATGTTTCATAAAACAAAGACTGAGGGGGCATTGGTCTCTTAAATTATGCGGGAAATTACTTTGTCAGTTGCAGATAAAGAATTGAATGCAATTTGATTGGCTAGGACCTCTTGTGAAGGGAAAATATAATGAAAGGAACCCAAAGCAATTAAGATAGTAAACCACTAGGACCTCCAAGAACAAAGAAGTTGCACAAAGGCAGAAGAAGAGCAACTTCAAAAAAAGGGGGGGAGCAAACACAAAGAGGAGCAGGCCAATGAGACAAAATGGTCTGAGGAATGGTCCATCATAATCAAGTGTAAACTGCTTTAATATTTCCCCGAATGAGAAGTGAGGTTAAAATGCTGTAAATAAAGTTGGGTCAGAGTTAAAGATGCAACAGGCATTTTCCTGTAAATAAGCGATTCTGCACTATCCATTCTTCTGAAAGGATAATAGATTAGAAGAGAATGATTTGGCTGTGGGGAGGAACTTGATAGCAAGGGGGAAATGTTGGCTTGTGTTTTAAATAAGGATCGGCATCTTTCCAAACAGTCCAAATCTTTCAATTCTATGCATAAGCAAGCCTGCACAGATATAACCTTTTACTAATTTGTTTAAATTATACCTCAAATTATGTAGTCTTCACTCCGGCGTTCACTAGGAGCAACTCCCAGCATTGTTGCTGGGTCATTTGATTGTTCCCAATTCTTCATAACACAGTGTACAACTTTCCACCAAGATTGACTGACTATTCCTGTAAGCTCATGCTTATGTCATGATGATGTCTAATGATTTGCCTTCTATACTATTGGCTCTTTTTTATTGCCTTAGATTTTTCTGATCATTGAGGTCTGCTCCAGTAACTTTTGTCTTTGCACTATTTGTCCAAAATAACCAAGCTGTAGCATTTGAGCTTCCAACGAGTTGTCTGATTTTATTTCATTTCTATTGAAGGATTAATTCTTGCGATCCAACCTTTTCTCCACACTGTTCTCCAGCAACACAATCTAAAGGCATCATTTTTCTTCATTCAGTCTTTCTGATGATCCGGTGTTTACATTCATATGGTTTTATGGGAAGACTGCTGACTTTGAAAATATATACTGTAACTTTGTTGCCAGTGTGCTTAGGGACTATTTGAAGTTACAACGGCACTGAAAAAAGTGACTTAAGACCATTTTTCACACTAACAACCTTTGCAACATCTCCATAGTCACATGATCAAAATTCAGACACTTGGCAACTGGCATGTATTTATGACGGTTGCAGTGTCCTCAGGTCATGTGGTTCCTTTTGCAACCTTCTGACAAGGAAAGGCAATGGGAAAGCCCAATTCACTTAATAACTACGTTACTAATTGAACAACTGTGCTGATTCACTTAACAACTATGACAAGAAAAGTTGTAAAATGGGGCAAAACTCACTTAACAAATGTTTCAGTTAGCAACATAAGTTTTGGGCTCAATTGTGGTTGTAAGTTGAGGACTATCTGTAATTGTAGATTTGGTTTTAAAAAAACCCTATTGAATTAAATACAGTTATATCTTGGTACTCAACTATTTTGAAATTCATTGAATTTGGTACTCAATGCATTTTGATGTGAAAATTTTGTCCCGATACTCATTGTTTGTTTGGCACTTAACACACAAACTAGAACTTGTTCGATGTCAGCTGCCTTATGACTCACTACATTATTCTTTATGGGAAAATTGTTTGTTTGCTCATCATTTTTGGTACCTCCTGGAACCAATTAACTATGAGTACCAAGGTACCACTGTACAATGGCTTTTGTACTCGTTTCTATTAACAAGGAATTAAACCTTCCTTGGTGATTTATAACTTTGTCATTTGTATCTTATGATTTATTATTGTATCTTATTTACAATTTATGATTTATCACTTTGTTGTTTGTACACTGAGAGTTATGCACTAGAGACAGATACCTTGTGTGTTTAATCATACTTGGCTAATAAGAATATTCCATTCTATTCCACTCATCAGGTTCAACATATCTGTGATTATTAATATTTCTCCCAGCAATTTTAATTACAGTTTCTGTTTAATTAAAGATACAATTCCTGATTCTCTACTCCAATATTTTTCATGATGTATTCTGCAAAAAGTTAAATAAAGTGAGAGTTTGCAATCTTGGGTTTCTCAATTTTAAGTGATTTAGTTCCTTCATTTGATTGCTTCATTTTGATTTAGTTGTCCCATTTTCCATTTTTGCTACCTGTCATACACATTTTTCAGTAGGAAGGATGACCACTTTCCTATGTTTTTAAAGATTACCTACAAACTGTTATGATTAAATGTGTTTATGTAATTAATGAGACAAAAGTAGTAATTATGTTTGCAACTCTTTCACTATTTCTTTCTCAATTAATGTTAACAGTGTAATCATTATTCTCTTAGTAGTGTGTGAGATAAGTGCAGTTGTTCAGTGCTATGAGCCTTCTTTAATACGGTTTTGTGTTGTGGATTATAAATTGACTTTTTCTAGTCACTTGGCCATTATTTTGCTTTCTGGCAACAGAGTGCAGTTAAAACACTACTTGTGGTTTCTGGCTTGCATAGTTTTAAATAATTCTGCTGATATTTCATCCAATTCTGCAATTTTGTTGTATGCAATATTTTCTAGACCCCAGTTAACTTCACGTTCCTGGATGTGTGACTCTAGTTTAGTGATTAAAACATATCATCAATGTTACATACTTTTTCTAAAGTTATTCTGTGTATTTGTACCAACTCTTATTTATCTTCACTGCAATGATAAGGAATGAAAGAGGTCATATCTTGTTGTTTCATGTTTTTGTTTTCTTAAGTTGAAGATAAAATTTTAGAAGAAGATCTGAGCTGCAATTAGTCTTGTTTTTGCTGGCTTCCTGAAAGTTCTCATCTTTGCTTTCACAGCATATATTCAATTTTATTTTGTTGTTCCCCATCAGTTGATTTCCATATGTAGATCAATCTTTAAGTTGTTGGAAGAAGGAATTTGCTATAACAAAATGGGAAGAAGTTTATTAGTTTGTGACTTGCTTTGTATTATGCACCAGTGACAACTTTTCTCATTCTTTCAGATGCTATTTTACTTTAATTTCAGCATTCCAAGATCCTATAATTAGCATGGCTTTTTTGGTGCTGTTTTGATAAGATGGTGTATAGACTTGTTCAGCTTTCACTTTTATTTTATTTATTTATTTATTTGTTTCAATTTCTATACCGCCCTTCTCCAAATAGGACTCAGGGCGGTGAACAGCCAAAGTAAAAACAGGACATACAAAATTTAAAAACAATTTAAAATAATTAAATATTTTGGCCATAAATTTAAAACAATCCAATTTAAAATCAATTTAAAATTTAACTCAAGCCAGCCCAGCTAGTTGAAATAAATAGGTCTTCAGGGCCTGACGAAAAATCCGGAGGTCTGTTATAGTACGTATCTCTGGGGGGAGGTTGTTCCAGAGGATGGGCGCCGCCACAGAGAAGGCTCTCCCCCTGGGGGTCGCCAGCCGACATTGTCTGGCGGATGGCACCCTGAGGAGGCCCTCTCTGTGCGAGCGTACTGGCCGGTGGGAGGCTATTGGTGGCAGAAGGCGGTCTCGTAAGTACCCCGGCCCTAAGCCATGGAGCGCTTTAAAGGTGGTCACCAACACCTTGAAGCGCACCCGGAAGACCACCGGGAGCCAGTGCAGCTCGCACAGGAGAGGTGTCACATGGGAGCGCCTCGTCGCCCCCATAATCCCCCGCGCGGCCGCGTTCTGGACCAACTGGAGCCTCCGGGTGCACCCCAGGGGGAGCCCCATGTAGAGAGCGTTGCAGTCGTCCAGGCGGGAAGTGATGAGTGCCTGAGTGACTGTGCGTAGGGAGTCCCGATTTAGAAAGGGGCGCAACTGGCGTATCAGGCGGACCTGATAAAAAGCCCCCTGGCTACGGCCGTCAAATGATCTTCTAAAGACAGCCGTGCGTCCAGGAGGACGCCCAAGTTACGAGCCCTCTTTGTGGTTTGAGTTGTAATGTTTGGTATTGATTGGCTTACCGTGGACTCAAATTGAGTTGTCTGTCACTCTTGACTAACTTCCTTTTGTTAATAACAACAGTTAGTCCATTTCTTCCAAATTTCTTGTCCTCAGTAGAAGAATTGATGCTCCTCTAATGTAAAGTGGCCAATCCCAGACCATTTCAATTTCCTGATTCCCAGCATGTTAAACTTTGACTTTTCTGCTTGGGCATCATCAGCTTTGTGTTGATTTATAGGTCAGACATTCTATGTCTTAATGGATACATACCTTTGCTTACCGCGCTAGATTTTTGTTTTGCCTCTGGGCTGTGGCGGCTGAAGTTCTTGTAGGTTTAATCCAATGATATCATAAGCACCAAAGCTATGCATTTTCCTCAGCTCTTTTCTAGTACCTTATTGAATACCTTTAGACTTGGAGAATGTGGGGCTCACATTCCAGCACTGTATTGTCTTGACATTTTTCCAGTTGTGAATGTCTGTTTGGGTTTGTTTGGGGTTTTTTGGGATTTTTTAGCAGAGAGTCAGTTCTTTCTCCAATTATTTGCTTTTAGTCTGAGTCCTTGGACTATGAGATGCCAATTGTGGGTGATACTTGCAGGAATGCACATTTTCAGTTGAATAGCTCATTGTATCCTTGACATGCCTTTACTACTACAAAGTAATTCTTCATAAAGGGGGAAATTAGAGAACCTTGGTTTCTATTCCTGTGGACTTTTTTTTTTTTTACTAGATGAGGTAGAGATGATGCTTCAGGGTCTTGATGGGTATAGCTAGTACAAAAATTCCCTAATTTGTCATTGTGAATTTTGTATTTATTTATTGGTTCGATTTATATGCTGCCCTTTTCCAGAGACTCAGGGCGGCTTACAATGCGTTAAGCAATAGCCTTCATACTTTTGTATATACCTGCTTAGAAGGGCTTTTGCCCCCCCCCCAAGCGGTGTTCTTTTTTATACAAAGTCAGCTTATTGCCCCCACAAACCGGGTCCTCATTTTACCTACCTCGAAAGGATGGAAGGCTGAGTCAACCTTGAGCCTGGTGAAATTTGAACTTGCAGTAATTGCAGGCAGCTGGTGTTACTTTAACAGTGCATTAGTCTGCTGTGCCACCAAGGCTCCTTGTATGATTTAGACAGTTCAGAAATGTCTCATACCAAGCATGTTAGTACTATTGGCCAGTCAGATACAAATAATAGAACCTGCCCAATGCAATACTAATAACTGTGCTGGCATTGTATATGTTTTCAAATGTATAAACAGATAATGAATAGGTGCTATGCAGCTGTTCTTATGGTATGAAAATTCTGAGATGATGGTACAGTTGGGACACTTCTTATCTTGCATTTTTGGAAACTGAAACTTCATCTCTTACAAAAAACATAGGATCTCTGTTTTCTAACCCACATGGCTTGTTGAAGTCAGCTTGCTACATTGAATTAAAACAGTTGCACATCCTACAGCAGTATATTGAAACTTTTAGGATTGTAAAGATAAATCATATACAAAGTTAGCTGCAGCAAATAAACTGAAATTGATTTTTTTTAGATACCCATGAGTTGAAATGGACTGTATTGGTCACTATTGATCAGAAGATCCTACCATTTATGGTAATGGCCAGGATATGAAAAACAAAGAAGAGTCATCAGAAAGGATATAGTAATAACAGTATTCTGGTACAATGTATTCAATGAGCAAATAGTATCAATTAGACTTGGTGGACAGTTGTTTAATGTATTAATGATTTTGGTAATGATTAATGATTTTGTAGTAGTGAATAGTTTCTGCCTTTAAGGACTAACTATCAGTAATAAAGGAAGTGAGAGACAAGAAATAGGTTGCAGACTAGCATTGAATAGCACAACAATAAAGACTTGGAAAATATATTCAGATGATGTTGATGTGTCTATTCCTACAAAGATTAGAATCGGGCAGGCAATGAATGGCTTTCCTGTACCACTATGAGATTGGGCTCTGAAGAAGCAGAATAAAAGGAATATTGATGCTTTTGAACTTTGGTATTGGAAAAGAAAAAAATTGTAGCACAACTCAATCCAGAGTTTTAACCCTAATGATCAGGTTCAAATTATCATGTTTTGGGATGTATTATTCAAATACCTAGTTTTCTTGAGAAAACTAGTGCTGGGAAATAGGGAAGGAAAGAAAAGATGAGAATCTTCAAGAACAAGATGGATGGACTTGTTTAGAAGAGCAATGTTGGAAGACCAGCAGGGCCAAATTAAGGACAGATCGTCCTGGAGATGCCCTGTATATATGTCACTAAGAGTAGCTTGATGTCACATACTGATTTGATCAAAGCCCCTGAGTTCATTTCCAGAAGATTTAGGCAAACTAATTCCTATTTTGATAACAATACTATTCATTCATGCTGCTTCCTAATTTCCCTTAAGAAGACCTTGAAGAGTAAATTGTTACTGGAATGAGCCCACCACTTCAAAAGTGGAGGAAGAAGAGAGATATTTTAGGTCAACTCTTTTTCCTTTGCACCAAGTTGCTTGAGCGACCCTTTATTCCTTGACAGCTCTGTTACAGTTGGACAAATTCCATTTGCATTTCTCCAGCAGTCCAACTTGTCATTTTGGACAGGTTTTTTTTTTTCTTTCAGCTTTTTCCCCCCAGTTTTATTTCCCTCAATATGTCAAAGAAAATCTCTGTATGGAACAATCTGCTTGCCAGCTGTTTGTCTAAAAGGCTCTTTTTCTTCCCTCTTTACAGACAGAAACTGAAACAAGGGACTGTTTAACACAGCCAAGTCATCTTTGAAAAATCAAATCAAATATCCATGCTGTTCCTTATTTATTTTTTTTTTCTGCCTCTACATGCATGAAGATTCTTGAAGGATGAAAATAAATACGATTGCACAAAAATAAATATAACTTGTTACAATTAACTTTTTTGCACATAAGTGTTGATAATTACAGGGGAATTTACTAAATGGGGAGCAGATATATTTTATGCCAGTTTCAACTTCTGAGTTGCCTTCAAGGGCAACCACATGCAGCATGAATTGCACGAGTTCAGCCAAGATGTGACAAAAGCACGAATCACTCTTTTCAACAACCCCTGGTTGGGAACAGACAGTGGATAACTTGAACCCAAGCCAGAGAGGAGATGTGATAGAAGTCTTGATCTAGGGCTTGATGACCATAAAAGATTGAGTGGGACATAAAGGCTGCAGTTGTATCCCAGCAGGACAGAGTAAGAAGCCCACTGGTTCCAAGGATTTTCCATATATTGCTCCTGATGGAATCATGCTACCCTAGAAAGAACTCCTTGCCTCACATTCCTATTGGAACAGCAGTAAAGGTCTTTGTTGACTGGTCCACTGTCAATGTCAGTCTCTGCCAATCATTCTCTCTCAGCCTAACCCACCTCATAGGACTGTTGTTTTGGGGAAAATAGGGAGTAGGGTAGAGTATTAGGTATCTTTGCCACCTTGAGTTATTTATAAAGAATAATAAAGGTGGAATAAAAACCAAATAATCTAGCAATCAAAATTTAGTTTCTAGGGACTTTCATCTATACTCATGTGATTGGTATTAAGTGTATCGCAGTACTGCCTCTCCCAGACCATGTGTGGGACTCTGCGGTCTTTACACAAAGGAAGCAGTTAGAAATGTGACCTGTTGCCCTTTATAAAACAGCTATTTCTGTTTAAGGATTGCATCACTCAGTATCAGGGTCTCTCCCGCTGCAAAGGTGTGTGTTCACTGTGAGATGATCTCACTTGGAGCAGAGTAATCCCCTTGGTGGTGTCCATTGTTTTTCTTTCCACAACTGACATGGGCTGAAGAGTTTTTCCTGTGCTGGAGTTGACCCAAGAAACTCTCGTGCTTAATAAAGCATTTTTAATCAGCATATTTTCAGGGGGGAAAAACACTGTTGTAGTCATTCTATTACTGTGTTCCTCTAGGATTAAAATCTGAATCAAATATTGCTGAGGGAAGAGGTCGTCTTGTCAGGATGTAATTTATTTCAATCTTTTAGTAAAGAAACCATGGCAGTATAATTCATCACTTTTTATTGGTCTGTCTCCCTGCTAGGTATATAGTGAAATGTTGGGGGTAAGCAGGCTAAAAGCCTGCTCTGTTTCCTGGAATAATTTATAAAATGAATAATTATTATTATACCAGCCAGAAACCTACTTAAGCCATTTGTAGAAGAACATCATGGCTGCCATCCAAAGACCTACTTGAAGTATACCCATAGGCTAAAATGGGCCTAGTGAGACTGTTTGTAAATAATCAACTCCTCCTTTTTAATGGCCTTTGCTATGCTGTAGGGATTGCTGTGATCAAAATGGAAATTCAAAGCTATCTTAGAAACCCAGATCTGTCTGTCCAGTTCCTTGGATCTTGTCCAGGGTCTGGTAAAGTTCAGTTTGTATCATTCAGATGGAAAATACCATATGAGAACCATCTAAGACAGTGGCCCCCCACCTTTTGGGCACCAGGGACCAGTTCCATGGAGTTTTTCTGTGGACCCGAGGGGGTGTGGTTTCATGTAGGCAACATATGGATGGGACTTTGCTTGTTTCTGCGGCCCGGTTTCTGGCATGCTGCAGACTGGTGCCAGCCTACGGACCAGGGGTTGGGGACTCCTAATCAAAGATGCTTCAAAGTGTATTTGTTTATTTTCTCATCTCTATAAAGTGACACAGATTGGAAAGGAATGCATGTCTTTAGAATTATTACCTCTTTTAAATAATTTGACTATTTCTATTACAGTAAATATGTACACGTATTATATGGTAATATGTACATATAAATAGTGTATGTTTACTCAAATTTGTTTGCCGTTCTAGTGATGCTTCATAATACCAGCTCACACTGTATTTCGTACAGCAATGTCCTCTTCTACATCAGAAAGTCAGCTTGTGAGGTATATGCATCCTAGTGCATGTGCCCCTTTCGTTGGCACTCTTGAATAAATGCTCATTGTGTGATTAGTTTCTCACCCACCCCACCCCATTACTCAAATGGAATTCTCAAAATGCCGATAGTGTGAATCAGCCTACAGTTTCAGCCTGCATGAAATATATACTGAATCGGTAATTGAAGAGCTTTCAAGAAAAGCCCTCCCCTCCCGTTTTTCCCCCTGTAATTTCTTTCCAAGAACTCACAATAACGTGCTCAAGAATGCTGAGGCTCTCTCTAGCTTTAAAAAAAAGGGTATTCCATCCCTTTCCAAAGGAATCCCAGGATGCACTTGGTTCACAAAAAGGCCTGTTGCAAAGCAGCCAATGTGATGACATCATGCAGGCCTTTGGCCCGTGGAGGTTGGCTTGCTAAGCATTTGATAGCGTTTCAGTAATGGATAGTCTCTGGCAGACTGCCCTGGAGGGAATGAGAATATTCCATTGGTCTGGGAAAGCCTGTATCAGTTGCTGCCTTTCCTTTCTCAAGAGTTTTTAATCAGATTTATGGAAACCGCTTTTAGGGGCAGATTTTATTTAAAGCTGAGAACAGTGAAAATGAACCTGGGAAAATAAACACTCGCAATATACAGACGTGCACAAGAGAAAAAATGGGAAAGGAAAGGAAGGAGAAAACAGTTAAACTCTTGGGAATTTTTTTTTTAATTAAGTATTTCCTTTATTATTCTTTTTGGTTTGCAGTGCTTTAGAAGCAAAGCTTAATCATTTCTCCTGAAATTGAGAAATCAAGAATGCTTCCTATCTCCTTTAAGAAACAAAAGTTGGATTTGCATCATATTAAACATAATGTGGTTTGATTGATTTTGCATAGCAAGTTGCATAACCCCAGCTCACCTATTTTGTTTGCTAAACCATCTTTAAACATGGTTTACTATGTTTAGTTGACTATGTTTACTATGTTTCCTTAGAGAAAGAAAGCTAACATACGACTGATGTATGTACAGTATACAGAATGAATACTTTGTCTTCATGTATACATAAGGGTGAAAATGGTTCTTGGGCCAGGTGAGTGGAAAGGCTAAAGCATTAACAAAGAGTAAGTTA
Organism: Arizona elegans; assembly: GCA_022577455.1. Classification (NCBI taxonomy): domain Eukaryota; kingdom Metazoa; phylum Chordata; class Lepidosauria; order Squamata; family Colubridae; genus Arizona; species Arizona elegans. The sequence continues at coordinate 74,920,126 of JAKOOJ010000003.1, forward strand.
TAGGGAGAAACTTGATCTCAGCATCCCAGAGATCAAAGGTGGACATACAACAGCAGTGTAAGATAGGTGGGAAAAAGTAGAACAAAAATGTACAATTCATTTCCTGTATGGGGAATGCAGAAGGGATTGGGCTGTCCTCGCAATACAACTGGAAAAATCAAGGCCGAGCATCTCATTTTCCAGCTGTGAAAAACGCATAACTAAAAGTAGGCAAAACATTTCAGAATTCAAACGTCCCACTTTGTGGAATGGCTGTTTCAAGGACAAAACAGGCTGTTCCAATTTCTTTGGGGGGGGGTATTCTGAGCTCAAGAGCCTTCTGAAATGATGAACAGTTTTTCACAAGAAGAGAAAAGGAAATCAAATTCAAAGCAATTAGAATCCAGAAACATTTTGTACACGATTCTGTGTAGCCAAGCCAGGAGAAGTGGTCTAGGGGTTTGAAGCAGAGGTGGGGAACTATGGCCCCTTTATGACTTGTGGACTTCAACTGTCAGAATTCCTGAGTCAGCTATGCTGGCTCAGGAATTCTGGGAGTTGAAGTCCACAAGTCATAAAGGGGCCATAGTTCCCCACCTCTGGTTTAAAGAGATGTTGGTACTTCTGTAAATGTTTGCTACATTTGTACAAAAAGAAAAGGCAAAAATGAGGCAGCAAACACTTTTAGTGAAAGCTCTGCAAAGTACTCCAGCATGGTTAGGAGTGGAGTGCCTAGGACTAATCCATCACTTAATAAAGGTCACATCACATTTCTTTGGTTGGATGAGGTTTAATACATAGACAGTCCACATAGAATATTTTCAGAGAGGCTCCGTTTCTACCTTTAAGAACACAGCAACAGGAGTCATGATCAGTGGAAGATGATTAGGTTCTTCTGGCTCACAAGGCAAGACAAAACTTTTTTCATTATAATTTGGAAAGATCACTCTGATTTTTTTTTTTTAAATTTATATGCCGCCCTTCTCCAGAGACTCAGGGCAGCTTACAATGCATTAAGCAATAGCCTTCATACTTTTGTATATTTATAAAAAGTCAGCTTATTGCCCCCCACAATCTGGGTCCTCATTTTACCTACCTTTGAAAGGATGGAAGGCTGAAAAAGCCTTGGACATCTACATTTCTTTGGTTTTCTTATGGGTTTTTTTGGGGGGGCAAGGAGAGGGACACTTAAAGTTGCAGGGAGCTCCTCCAAGACCAAGGAATTTACTGGAAAAGGAGCACTGGAAAATATATTCCCTTGTGGGAATGTTCCCTTCCCTTAGGGAAGATTTTAAATGTGAAAAATATGTAGCAAATCCTGAGGATGATTAACATGTTTATTTGTGTCTCTGAAAGACAAACATTACATTCTAAATGTACTAATTCAAAACAATGTATGTGGCCCAGAACCAAGAATGACACGTGGCAGTTCTTCCAAACTGAGTTCTTTATTGTTTCACACCTATAGAGGAAATCTTGCCAGACTGAGCACTTTGCTGTCTGCATCTACAGTATTTTATGTAAGCTATTAGGGAGGGGTTGTCCTCACCCTCTTTCTCTCACACATGATATCTGGGCTCAGCTGCCAATCTTATTCCTCTGGAATAAATCCCCAGTTCAATCTTCTACTCAGATTCTGTGGCTGAGGTGAATTTAATGTTGCTGTTCACCAGGGCTGCTTTTTACAATCCAATGCAATCTATTTGAATGAAGTGGGATATCAACAATTCTGAGCCACTAAACACTAGTTGGAGATTATTAGAATTTTAATTCTAATTTTAAAATTTTAAATCACAGTTGAGGATATCTAATTTAGGATGTGTTTTCCTGATAGCTAGGAACCTATCTATGTTGGAATGTAAATTCATGACTTACAGAAGTGGCTCCCTTTCAGCTGAGTGTATTATAGGAGAAGGTAAACAGTGCCCTATCAGCTCCACCATCATAGATGTAATTGTTACTGTTATTACATAAATTACATAAAGTAATTGTCACTGTTGTAGTCTGCAACTTCTGGAACTCTCATGTTGCCTATCTCTGATGCAAGAGGAATTGTTTTTGGGAGAATTAAACCTAATATCGTATCAATATAAAAATAGGATATATCTTGTCTAAATTATCTAAGTATTTAGAACAGGCTGAGGAAGAGAACAAAATTTCTAGGGAGCATTATGTGGGCTAAGGACCTAATTAAATATGAATGGGCTCTCTAAGATGTCTTTTCTGCTTATATATTTAGATAAGATATATCCTATCTTTATACTGATAGGATATTAGGAGCCATGGTGGTGCAGTGGTTAGAATGCAGTATTGCAGACTAATTCAGCTCACTGCCAAGCATTTTATCCTCACTGCCTCAAGGTTGACTCAGCCTTCCATCCTTCCAAGGTCGGTAAAATGAGGACTCAGACATATACCACATCACAGTGCTTTACAGCCCTCTCTAAGCGGTTTACAGAGTCAACATAGTCTGGGTCCTCATTCTACTGAACTCGGAAGGATGGAAGGCTGAGTCAACCTTGAGCTGGTGAGAATCGAACTGCTGCATTGCTGGCAGTCGGCAGTCAGCAGAATAGTGGTGCAGCAAAAGCAGGCAAATGTTGGTCAGCATTGCCAAGTCTAAAAGTCTTTGATCTCTAAACACTCCCTAGTTATCCCAGATAGCAGAGTCTGCAAATGGGTGGGAACTAGCTTAGGGAATTTTCCCTAAGGAACATGTTTCTGATTCTGCTTCTATTCTTTTTCTCTGCTGTAAAGACAATTAAATCATTCAGAGTCTCTATAGCACTCACACTTTTAGGATTATGGGAAGACAAAAGTTGCTGTTGTGAAGTTTAACTGTATGTCCTCAGGACTTGGATATGACTCAAGAATACAAATGCTGTAGTACTACAAAGGATACGAAGTACTTGTCATGCTTCATCTTATATTAAATAATTTCATAGAAAGTTCTTTGTCATAGAGTGAAAGTTCATAGAAATTTCATAGCAAGTTCTTTGACAATAGAGTGTTTTCTTTGCAGGAGGCTTTATTTAGCTGGAAGAAAAAGTCAAACTTCAGCTAACGTTCTCCCCAACTTTATGGTTTTCAAATAAAAGGAGGGTTTGAGCAGTGACAAAATAATTATCTCTTGCCATCACTATGTACCTAGTACCCACTAGAAACTCTTTAATACATTGTGATTAAAATGTATTAACTTATTAAAACACATTAAAATGTGTTGCTCTCTATAGATCTGCTGCATTATCATGCAACCAGAAGTAAAACATGCTGCCCCCTCTCAGAAATCATATTTGGTTCTGACCATGAAGCTATGAGGGGGACCACTGTTAATACTAGAAATAAATGACAAAAGGCAAGAACAAATTGGCAGCAAATAAATCCAGTCTTTCTTCCCCAATATCTTTATCTTCCCAATAAAGCAAAGTGAGATGTGCTACTGAAGCCCCGGCTTCAATCTGAGATTGTGGTGATAAATCTTACTTAGATGCTTAGAAGTGGCATAAAGTCACTTTGGGTGCATCCTGAAATTCTAAAAAGGATTGTCTGTCTGAAAAGGAAAATGCTATCCTCCCGTCTGTTCAAAAAGAAGTATCTACTAAACCAGAGTAATTTGTTTGACCAAGAAATGTGCTCTGAATTTTATATGTTCTCTGCGTTCAACTCGGATGTCTTTTCTGTGGATGCCAGAGTTGGTTCTACATATGGCCTTTTTGTACAAATAACCCATGCAAATTGCTGCCCAATTTGTGGTATCTTCTGTGGACTAGGTTATTTATTCTAAAATAGCTCTTTACTGAACACTTAGTGTCTCAATGATCCGCTTGTCCAGTTGGACCTGATATTTCTAAATCATATGTCTTCTTTCCTGCAGGTGTACATTATCAAGGTCACTTGGTCCAATGGCTCAACAGAGGCAATTTATCGACGCTACAGCAAGTTCTTTGATCTGCAGGTAAGATTTCTAAATTTCTCTCAGAGACTGGAATTTTCATTTCATGGAGTGGTAATATTATTTTACTTGATTTTGTGCTCACACTGTATCTTTAGGGCAACATCTTTTATACTTACATGCATGCAGCTATAGGCCTAATATTACTGCCTTGGGTGCTATTTTAGACTTGATACAAAAATAATTCACACTATTTGTCTCCAGACTTTTGCTCAGCTGTTTTCTTTTCCTTTGTAATGGCTAGCAGGAGACTTCTTTCCTATAAATATATAAGTGCATTAAGAGCATTTATAACAATATTAAAATACCAACTTAATCAAAATCAAAACGTATCTATAATTATTATTGAGCAATCCAAAGAATCATATCTATATCTGATCAGAGATAAGAAAGATTCTACTTGGGTCAATCCAAAGAATATTTTTCAATGGTCTAGACTAGGTCATAGCCATGTTCATATTAGTAACCTAAATAGGAAGAGCTTTATCAATTACAGTTCAAACTAATGTTAGTGGCTTTTATTAAATCTGTTAACTCCATGTTGTTTGCTATTTGGCTTCCAATACTGTACATGTTTCATTTTCTTCTATTGTACTTTTTGTCTTGGTATAAAAAAGAAAATTGGATTAATATGTGATGATAACTTTCTCTTCAGTTACTTCAGACAAAGGAATAATTTTCATAGGAACAGGACTTTTTCTATGAGCTCATATTGTTTTGTGCTGGGCAGGAGATTTTAGATGCCACTATTAAGAGAATATTTGAGGCTCAGGGTTGAACATTGTCTTTGAGCATCGTTGTTTTCTTGTAGACATTTCATTATCCAAGTAGGTAACATCATCAGTGCACTGATGATGTTACCCTTATGGGTAATGAAATGTCTGCAGGAAAAACAACCAAGCTCAGAAAGTACCAAAGATCCCACAGATGCCACTATTTTGAAGGGAAAATGCTTTTGGCACCTGAATAGATTTTATTTGTTTATTTAATGAATTTCTAGGCAGCATATCTCAACTCTGGCTGGTGAATAATATTAAAACGAGTTAAAAGCAGTTCCAGTCAGAAATAACAAACACTAAAATACACAGTAGCTGAGGAAGGTATCAAATCAACAGTCACTAATACAGCCAGGAGGCAAGTTTGTCCACTTACTCAGAGCCCTCGGTCCAGTCACAGAATCAGATCTTGAGGGCCTTATGAAAGGTTTTTAGTATTGTGATGACTAATCTATTTGGCTGATATTGTGGAAACTTTGCTTGGTATAAGAACTATTGTTTTAATTCTTTGCCGAATTGTACCGCAGAATTCCTGCCCTTTAAATTTTGATACTTTTTTTTTTTCAAAGGAGGCTTTTGAAATATTTGGACAGCAATCCTTGAGCAGCATAACCAAGATCTACTTGGTTTTTTCCCTGTTTCTAAAGCTGACCTTCCAGTTTTGAAAAAATTTGTAAGATTTTAAAACAAAGACCTTTTTTCTTAGAAACGTATGTCTATTTTCCTATAGGTTTTCTGCCTCCACACCAGTATTCCTCTCTGTTCAAAGATATGCTGTGTGATATGCTGAGTTAATTTGCTCTAATCCCAAGGAAGTGAATGAATATATTATACAATGCTTCTGTGCAAAAGGACTATAAAAGCTTGACTATTATCATTCTCTAGTATCTTTAGCCAAGCTGCATTAAGAGTAGAATTTGTCCTGTCATGATTTGTAAATAAGACTACCTTAACATGATCCTCTGCCTATTTACAAATTCTAATTTTTAAATTTACACTTGCTCACTTATAAAAATGTTTGTTATTGCAAACATTTTACATTATATAGTTCAAGCACTGCTGTGTCTTAATATTGTTATTATTTCAGAAGTCATTTCAAACAAATCAAAACATTTTTAGCATCAAATTATAATTGTAGAAGAGCGGCTGAGTTGGAAGGCGGAATTAAATATGTCATCAGTTTGGAGTCATTGTGTTGCCACAAGAGACCCAAGTCCAGCTGCCCCATGAATTCCATTGACCCTTACCCAACGCCAATTTAGCTTTGACCATTAGTTGACTAGATTCTTGTGTATAGCAGGGGTGAAATCTACTTACTTTCCCTACTGCTTCGTAAGTGCGCATGCCATCGTCACATCCAATTTTTGACCCTCTGCACATGCGCAAAGCCTTTTGTGCATGCGCAGAGGGTAAAAAACAGCTTACTTCCTGGTTAAAACTAGGAAGTAATGACATCCTGGCAGATGGGCAGAGCCTCACGCTCCCACTGCTACCGGTTCACTGAACCACGTGCCGTCCCCACTACCGGTTCGCTCAAGTCGCACAAGAACTGGCAGGATTTCACCACTGGTGTATAGGTAGCAATAATAAACTCTTCTTACTTTAAATAAATGAATGCTCCTGGTTATTTGCTCCCGACAATAACTGTTGATTGTAGTTTATCTAGCAGAAGCTATGCCTCACTGTTGAATGCTGTTTTGTTACTTAATTTAAACTTAAAAGTATGAATTGTTTGTTTGTTTGTTTGTTTCCTGCCTTTATTATTTTTATAAACAAGGCAGTAGACATATCTAATATTCTTTCCAATTTTCATGAAGTCTGGTGCTTTTCTCTGAAGTACTGTAGTCTGGTAGTACTAGCTTTTGGTCTCAGTCCATGCAGGGCTTTCCTGCATTGGCAGCTAGCAGAAGACTCATTCCACCAGGCCCCCAGAATAAGCCAAGCTGGCTGGAAAGTCACCTTGATATTAAATCTCTGCTGCTTTTTATGCACTTCTCAGTTGAGTCTTACTTTTTTGAATTATCTGAGAAATTCCCCCATATTGTGCCAATATCCAAAATAGAATGAGCAAGTGGTGCATAAGGAAAACCCATTAGAGATACCTGACTCTGGAACAGTGTTTGAAATCCAAAATCCATGAATGGTTTGTTATGTAATCAAAAGCCTGAACCTTATGAGGAGCGGGTGGGGGGAAGCCAGCTCTCAGTACTTCTGGGCATCAATTCTCTTGTTTGTGAATATGAGTGATGCGTATGATCAGACTAAATTCTATTTATCACTGCTATCCTTTTCTTGGCAATGTCATTGACTGCAGTAAAGAGGCCATCGTATGAGTCTATATTTACAGTATTAGCCATAGGAAATCTCAGATTCCCAATCCTGAGTAACTTGAATAAGAAATGATCAGAAACACACACAGAGAGCCACAGAAGCAGGAATGCTATTATAGAGGGAAATGAGTATGGTAGCCTTTAAATAAACATGTGGGCACACCCTTAGCCACAACAGCATTGCTGAGAGACTTGAAGAGAGATTAGTGATTCCAAATTCAGGTAGGAATTGTATACCCCTACACCTTAACTTCTCGTGTTTTAATATTAGCATGTTAGATGATATCTACAATATCTAGCTTTTTAATAAGGAATTTTTATCAATTAATACAATCCCCATACACAGGGGAGTCAATGCAGGGGATGTAATTTTGATGCCAGCCAATCCTAGCTGAGCATGGAAAAATTGAGTTGGGCTTGTTGGAGTGTATAGATGGAAGACCTTTTGGTCACCATGATGTAAAAAAGATGTGGTCACTAGTAAGAGTGCAGAGAAGAGCAACAAAGATGATTAGGGGATTGGAGGTTAAAATATATAAAGAATGGTTGCTGGAACTGGGTATGTCTAGTTTGATGAAAAGAAGGACTAGCGGTGACTTGATAGCAAATGTTCCAATATCTCAGGGGTTGCCATAAAGAAGAGGGAGTCAAGCTATTCTCAAAAGCACCTGAGGGTAGGACAAGAAGCAATGGGTAGAAACTAATCAAGGAGAGAAGCAACTTAGAACTAAGGAGAAATTTTCTGACAGTTAGAACAATCAGTGGAACAACTTGCCTCCAGAAGATGTGAATGCTCCAACACTGGAAGTTTTTAAGATGATGTTGGATAACCATTTGTCTGAAGTGGTGTAGGATTTCCTACTTGGGCAGGGGGTTGGACTAGAAGACCTCCAAGGTCCCTTCCAACTCTGTTATTCTATTCTATTCTATACCACCAGATAATCACAGGACTGATAGTACAGACTGAGAAGTAAACAGCAACAATTCAGGGGAACAGTGTTAAATCCCTTCCGATTTTTTGCAATAAAAGTACCATGAATGTATCCATGCATTCATTGGGAGCCGAGTTTTGTTGAGGGAAGCTTTAGTTCTCTAAGAGAAAAAAAAAGTTGCTTCTCTGTGTTGCTTTCTTCAGCTATAACTAGTTTACCTCCTTCAGCCTTGCTGAATGTAAGGTGTTTACTTCCTAATCCTTCAGATGATATGTTAAAAAAGTCAGCACCACTAACTGGATGCATACTAGGAAGAATACAATGTTGAAACACAGGCACTGCAAACTGGAAGATGGGATACCTTCAGAATTCCCAATTTAATTTTCTATCTGTCTTCATTCCCTCGAGAAGTGATAAAATATACTTTTAGAGTAAATGATGAATCATTAGAGACCTATAAGAAACATTGCTTGCCCTTTGTTACGGTTTCAAGTTGAAGGAAAAAGTTCAAATGGGAGCTAATGTCTGAACCACCATACAATCACTTAATAAGAAACTGTGGCAGAAAAGCTGTACCCAGCCATTTTTGACAGAATTGGGTCAAGGTTGCAAGATCCTGTTGTTAACATCTCAGACTTAGAGAAAATAAGTTAGTACCCCATTATCCTCTCTTACTGAAGATTTAGTCATTAATCGTAGGTATGCATTGACTGGAAATGATGCTTAAATTATGTTATTAATCTTCAAGAAGATTATATCTTATTTGCTATGATACGGTTTCAATCAATGCTGCAGTTTACTATGAATGCTATTATGTGTAAGTCAAAGATTAGTTAACTTCCAGAAATGATACTCAAAAAGAAGTGATGATTTTGATATTCCTTTATTAGCTGAAGAGGTCATCAGTAACTGTTTGTAAGAACCCTATCTATACAAACACATTAGACGTGTGTCTTTTTGGATGTATGCATAAGCATATGGCTGACATGCCAAGACAAGATACAAATATTTTTCATTTTGCAGAATACTAAAATGCTGATTTAGGTGGTTTGATCTGCTGCTTTATATGTAAAAGCTTTCACACAGCCACAACATCTGACCCATTTTGTATAAAAAGCATAGGGCTACATTTTTCATTGTTTCGAGGGAATGCATATTGAAAAACGATTAAATTGGAGATGCCAAATCAGCAGTTTCATGTAAAAGAAGAAAAATTTCTGGATGGCTCTTATGAGATGTCAAATGACTTTTAAGTAAAAAATGCAAAGCTTTCAAAGAATTTATTAATGACTTGATACGCTGAACACTATTCATTTTTGCTGATCTAAGTAAATCATTCTGATGATAGAATCGAAGCTCTGGGTATATTGCTACCCCAAGAGCTTAGAAGAATAAAGAAAAGAGCATATGTCTTTTGTTAGTCAGGGCCATTTTTGGAGAACACATTAACCGCTTACAGATTATAATCTTTAACACAGCAGTGAAACATTCTTGCCAAACAATCTGTACAGAATACAATTCCAGACATGGCTGATAGTAGCAACAAGCTCACATATGCCCAGAGTATATATTATAAAACAGGGTTGGTGACATTTTTTTATTAATTGCTTAGGAAAATGTAATATAACAAAATAGTATGAAGTGCCCCTATTCCTAACAGGCTTTTCAGTCAGTGCAACGGATTAAGGCAAAAATTTGTGAAAGTTGTTCTTCTGAAATTTGTATCATTGCATTGCATTGCATTAGATCAGCCTTATATAACCTGGTATCCTTTGGATGTTTAGGGGCTCTTACTCCCAGGCATTAATACCAAGTTGAGGAACACCTTGTTAGATCAATCCCCATCATAAAGTACATGGTGTCTTCTTATTGCTTTTAATCTTGGTTTGGTAAATTGTCCTCAAAATATACATTGATCAATAGCCACATAAATAGCTGAATATGAATGTTTGTTTGAATGATGCTTAGAACGTTTAAGAAATAATTAATTAAATGCCAAAATAATAATAGAAGTAGTAACTGAGACCCACTTTAATATAGTGGTTAAGGCATCAAATTAGAAACAGGTAAATCTCGTCCTCTCTTTGTTACAAAGCCACTAACTCAGGGGTGTCAAACTGGCGGCCCATGGGCCGGATGTATCATGTGCAGACCACGCCCATCCCAGCTCCCGAATGGGAAAAACGTCACGAAACATCACGTGACGGCAACGTGAGTTTGAGACCCGTGCCCTAACTACTTGGGCTAGTCTCTTTCTCTCAGGCCTAGGAGGAAAGAGGCAAGGGCAAACTACTTCCAAAAAAACTGCAAGGACTAATTAAGTAGTAATTATAGTTGTCAGATATGGATTGTTATGAACTGGTAGCAAACTTGCTAGTTGATGCATTTATGACTGTTAGGTAACTGTTAGTACAGATAAAGAACCAAGATGAGCATGTAGTTGCAAATATAAAAGTAAGTAGTGTTAAACTATTTAATTTACTGATTTCCTGAACTGCAAATTACATCATAGTCACAGCAAGAAAGCAATCAGTAAACTAAGTTGCACATAGTTCCTTTTGAGGAGGTATTTGGGTAATGGGAAAGAACAGTCATGAGAGTAAAATTTCCAAGTTGGGTAATAATTGTTTAGTGAACATCTTTGAATGATTCACTTGAGTCATTGGGAGATTTGTTTCTATCACATTACCTTTGAGGAGTGCCCTGAGTTTATCTGGAGTAAATAGGGAGGAGGTTTCATGTTTGACTAAGGGGGAAAGAGTACATTCCATATGAACAGGAATTGTCTTTTTTTTTTGTCTGAATATTTGCTAAGAACTTTTAAGAGCTGAAGTATGACTAGAATTGATCTGAATCATACAATAATAACCCAATGTCATCAGCTTAGGATATGGAAAATATATAACTTTTTGAATAAAGAGTTTCTGGATACCTGGATAGATCCGCACATTGCAGTACAATTTGCAGTAAACAATGCAGTACAATATGCAGTACAATGCAGTGAGTCTTGTGCAGATCTGTAAATTGGGGAAACAAAACATCAATTTCATAAGCGCATGGCATAACATAGGAGAACAAACACATCAGGATTAGATTCAGCAGTCCATCTGCATTTAAAAGACAAAGGCCACTCTTTTGAAGACAGTAAAGTCCACATTTTGGACAGAGAGGACCGCTGGTTTGAAAGAGGGATTAAAGGGGCTATCTATGTCAAAATTGAACAGCCCTCTTTCAACGGGGGGGGGGGGGGGGAATACAACATCATTTAATTACAATCTACAACACAGTCCTTTCAACAGTTCCAAGATGGCCCCTCACCAATTTGCACCATGCACGTGACCCTGATGATACAGATAAACCTCCAGGTGATCTTAACAACCCGCTAAAAGAATGCAAATGACCAGCTGTCTGCAGGGAGTATAAATCCTTCTATTCCCCACCATCCAGTCAGAACTGAAGAAGTGTTTTGGATGAGAAGTGAAACGTCTTCAAAGAAAAACCAAAAAGTCCAGTTTCCTCTGAAAAAAACCACCTTTGGGACATACAATATTGAGGCATCTCACTTTTGAACCATGTAGGGAAAATGTATATCAAGATGATAGAAATGAGATTAAGACCAATTATAGAACCACAACTAGCAGAAAAGCAGATGGGTTTTAGAATGCAGATTTTGCATTTAAACAACTAATCGAAAAGAATATGGATATAATAAGAATCTCTTTGTTGTCTTTGTAGACCAAGAGAAAGCATTTGATAGAGTTGATGGGAAATTGCTATGGCAAACATTGACCCAATATGGAGTAAGTGAACATCTTATTATTGTATGCAAAAGCTTATACAGTGATTGCAGAAGGGTAGTTAGGACAAACCAAGGAACATCAGAATCTTTCACAGTAACATCCAGAGTAGAACAGGGATATGTATAGTCACCACTCTTGCTTATCACTTACATTTACAGCATAAGCAAAAAAGCCAAACCCCAAAATGGAAATATATCAACTAACTATTCTTTGCAGACATTGAAAGCAAGTACAACTATGAAACTACAACAAAATCTTTTAGCCATAAACCAAGAATGCAAGACAAATAATATGAGAATCAGAAAAGAGAAAACAGAACTAATGAAATTGGAAGAAAAAAAGCATAATTTAAGCAGAGTAATAGAGGGAACAAGGATAAAACAAGTATCAAAGTTCAAATCTCTAGGAACAACATTCCCCAAAGATGATAAAATGGATGATGTAAGATTAACATAATAAGGCAGTAAGGAAAATCAAGTATTGGGACAGCTAGCTCTAGTCCAACAAAATAAGGCAGTACCAATCAGCACAGAGAAACATCTCCTACAAAGCATATTCATCCCCACCCTGTTACCAGTGCTAAACATGGGCACTTAACTACAAAACATAAACAAAAGTTAGTCACCACGAAAATGAGATGTTTGAAAAAAGCTGCTGGAATGACCCGAAAAAATAAAATCAGAAATGAGACTATCAAAGAAAGAATTGGCATAGAGCCAATCCTAAACTCTATACAGAAACAGAAAATAAAGTGGTTTGTTCACCTGCAGAGGATGTCTTGGGATTCCATACCATACAAGGCATAAACAAAAAGAGAACACGAGGCAGACCCAGAAGAAGATGGAGAGAGAACATGAAAGACATGGTACAATGACATCAATTAATAATGATTGAGACTGCCAGAAGAGAAAGAATCAGAATCTCTTTGTATCTCTTTGGCCCCCAAAGCAGTAAAAGAGGAAGTAAAGAAGAGGAAAACGACATTCGGATAGAAGCTTGATCCCACATTTTATCACTCTTTCAAACATAGTCTGCGTTGCCACTGTGCATCTCGCAACATCATTTGGAATGAGCTCCACACTAAGTTTAGAAACTGTTGCTTATATACATCTGTTCTTTATTCTGTATTATTGTAATTTCTGTATTTTGTCTTCATACACAAGGCTATTGGAGATTTGAAAAAATCAAAATCTTAATGATAAAGATGAACTGGGCAGAGAGATTCTGTTTTTGGTTAATTAGGAGTGCAAAAATGTGATCAACATGTGGTTAATGTATGAACTAAAAAAACCTTTAGCTCTGTATTCATATGGCAGAGCCTGTCTACTGTAGGTGATGGGTCATGTTGAACAACTGGAAACAGTACAAGTTTTTCTTATTGAACACATTGCCGGTATAATGGGATAGCTAAAAAAACCTAGAGAAATCAGGAAAGGCATCCTCATGCACAATAATAATAGAAAATCTACTAGGGAACATAAGGAAAAAACACTGAGAAATGAATACTCAAAGATTGTATTAATATCTGGTGCCAGTTCATTTTTAAATAGTGTAGTTAAGTTCCAGTTTTGTCTGAGTGCATGGGAGTGAGGATGCCTCTTACATATATTTATGTTGGCTTCCCTCTTGTAACTTTCTCAGGGTTCATAATTGATCACAGTTTCGGAAAATTAAGCTAATACAGTTGTTTATTGTGTTCCTTGGACGCTGTTTTGCTTGAAAAATCTGTATACATCAAGGCTAGCCCTGGTTTTATTGTTGTTTTGTTTTACTGATCTGTGGCAAGGGGCTATCTTGGGTTAACTGAGAATTTTAAAGAAATATAGGGACACCCAATGTACATGCTGCGTCTGATTCATGTATTTCTTTGAGCTGGTAGTTTGGGGCAAGTGAGGGGAAGCTAAATAAACATTTCAGACTAAGGAAAACATCATGATTTTTCCATCAGATGGGTTCCAGCAAGCGGCCTTTCCCATCTCTTGGATCACATTAACTCTTTTGCTGAACTCAGTGCTGTTTCAGCTGAGGAGCTGAACTCATCAGAATTAGAAAGCCAAGCTAGGGAAAGGACAGTGGTCAGTTAAATGTCTGCACGTTAATTGTAGCTCAAAAACTAACCTTAAAACCAAAGAATCATTGACATGCAACTTTTCTTCAACCCTTAAAGTAAATGTTTATGGGAAGCCTTTTCGTGACTAGTTGTGGGTAGCAGTGGTTACATTTACTATATATTTACTATGGGGTATGGGTACAGTAAGCATTTGTCCCTTACCACAAAAGGCAGCTCTTTATTTCAGAAAGCTGTCCTTTATGTTTACTTGATTTAATTGTTTATTTTGTTGGTTTGGCTCTTGAATTTTCCATTATAATGTAAAATTATGAACTTAAAGATTTTTATTTTAAACCTAATGAATCTCTTTCACATTTGCCCCTGTAAATGTTGGTCCTTTGCAGGTAGTCCTCGATTATGACCAGCCGTTTAGTGATTGTTCAAGCTCCGATGGATTTCCCCCCCCCCCCCCGCTCATGATCACGTGGCTGTGTTTTGAATGCTCGGCAAGTGGCCCACATTTATGGTTGTTTGCAGCACCCCATGATCACAATTTATATCCCTTTTACTGAAAACCAGTATTTATTTCTGGTTTTTGACAAAATTGCCCCAGAGCAAATAATGGTTTCACTTGATCGTAGCATTCGCTGTGCAATCATCACATTTGCTTAATGATTGCTAGAAAAAATGACATAAAATGGAACCGGTCATATGATGACCTGCTTTGTGAGCATCATAACTTAAACCATAATGGGCATGCTCCATTACACCATAAGTTGAGGTCTGCCTGTACGTTTTTCCAAGAAAATATGATCGTTATAGGTATGGTAGCCATTGCTCATAAAAGACAACCACATTCTGGATAATCAATGAAGCAAACAATAGCTCCACTAAAGTGTGCACACAGTAGTCATCACATACCTGGGCACAAGTTGCATCTCCTCTTCAGTGTCAAAAGTATGTCAAAATATGTTTTTGCAAGAAGGTAGGCCAGGGTGTCAAACTCAAGGCCTAGGGGCCGGAACTGGCCTGCAGGATGCTTAGATCTGGCCGACGGGGACACCCTGGAAACAGTGAAGGACTGGCCCATGGTGCCTCTGCCAGAGAAAATGGAGCTCGGGAGGGCCGTTTTTACTGGTAGAGGATTGTAAGAGGCCGCTGCAGGCGAAAATGGGCTCCCAAGCTCCGTTTTTGTTGGAAGAGCACTTGGGCCACCACAGGTACCCCCGACATGAGTGACATTGAGTTGTCCAGGCCCACCCTGGCCAGGCCCACCCCAGCCCCCTGAAGTCAAACACAACCCTGATGCGGCCCTCAATGAAATCGAGTTTGATACCCCTGAGGTAGGCAGAGTAAATAGAGAAAAAGAGAAAGGTAGGAAGAGAAAGAGAAAGCCAGGAGAGAATTCTTCGCTGAAAACTAGGCTGAAGTTGCAGATTGTCATGGCAGACAGAGAGGTTTTTCACAGCAGTGGGAAACAAAAGAGGAAAGCAATGCAGAGAGAGAGAAAGAGTAAACTTCTCATTTCATGTTTTTGTATAATTTTGGAAACTTCTAACTGTATGGTATGTTCTGCACTTAAAAAAAAATCTGCTCTGGATAATTCTCAAATAAGCTGTTTACCCAGAGTTGCTACAAGTAGTCCTCAAGTTACGACAGCCTTGGAAAGGCTTTTTGACCCGTAAAGCACTTCCGGGCATGATAAAATGTTTCGCTGCTCCCCATGGTCACGTGACTGCATTTTGGGCAATTGGCAACCAGCTCACATTTATGACCAGTTGCAGTGTCCTGTGGTCCCATGACCGTGATTTGCCAGTTTCTCCCAATCAGGAGAACAGATTCATTTAATGACCACATGATTTGCTTAACACTCACCATAAAAACAGTCAAAAATTGGGTTTGGTCATGTGGGTGCTTAGATTTATAACCACAATGACTTATGGTCACAATTCCAGTTTCAATTACGGTTGTAAGTCGAGAACTACCTGTATTATATTTTTGGTTAAGAAACTAGAATATGAATAATTAAAACAGGTTTGAAGAGTGAGACTGAATCAGGAAGAAATGGCCTGTTGTATTGAATTTTGCTTTTTAGTCCCGCCACAATGAAAATTAATTAAAGTTGAGGCTAACTAGATTGTATTCATTTTGTGTAATATGCAAAGTTAATCAAAGTCGAGTCATCTAATCCCAACGGCTTCTCCATTTCTAGATTATATGTTGATTTGGAGTAAAGGGAGTTTAAAATGTCATTTAAAATGGACCGAAGGCACCAGGTTGGAGAAAATGTGGTTAAACCATACTTGAGAGATTATTCCTAGGACCTTTGAATACTTGGTTTTGTGCATCCATGATAGTTCAAATTTTTTGACAGAGCAGCCAGGAAGTTTTTAAAAATGTGCTGCCTGTACACATTAGTGCTACTTACTGCTTACTTCTTTAAATACAAAAAATAACAGTTCAGCTTTGTGGCTTAAACTGAAAGGACAGTGTTTAGGTTTTGAAGTTCAATTTTGTATTATTCATTGTTGGCGTATATTTCAGGGATGGACAGTTGGCTGGCTGAGCTAGGAAATTTTTTTAGTCCACCTTGAACAAAGTTTAGGTTATGGCTCTTCTGACCACCCACCGTGGTCTGCTGAAGGAAGATGAAAAAAGCAATACTTCTGAAAAAGAACTCTTCGTTGCTAATGAGAAAAAAGGATGGAGAGAATAGCCAGTTGCAATTATATTCTATAATGACATTTTTCATTTTCTCTCTCTATGATGGTAAGATTTTATTAGGGAGTTCAAATCAGTTTTGAGCTAAATATTAAACACAAGTTTTGACCAAAGTCCACTTTCAAAGCAAGGTTTTGTTCCCCCCAATAATAAATACCTTGTTGAATGCGCCACACATTATCTGCTTGTGCTTACCACACAAGTGGTAGAGTTTATTTTATGTGTGGAGAAAATAGGCAGGAGAAACTTTCCTGAAAAATAAATACTCTAGAGTTGTAATCTAAAATAAAAGGTATCATTATGTTGCGTAGGAGTATACTTTGAGGTGAAAAGGTTATAGGAAGTACTAGTGAAATGTCAGTAATCTAATTTTATACACAAGTGTATTCCAGTCTTTCTGTTATGTCTACAGTATAGTCTCAGGTTGATCCAAAGATAATCAAAATCTGCAGATAATGTTCAATGAGGAACTCCACATTCAAGGTGAGACCAGCTTTTCCTTCACCCACTCCCTTATCCAATCATATAGCTTGAAGTTAAAATGTAATCTGTTTCTCACGATGGCCCATGCTGCTTAAAGTTGCTGATCCTCATAGTTCCCATTCTTTCCTTTACATCTGATATGTAGTAAGAGAATCTCCTGAACCATTGGTTTGTCAAGCGCCAGGGAAATCAAAAGATTCAGACAGTTTCAGTGAGTAGGAAGATCTACTGCAAGCTTAAGCTCTCTACAAGAATCTGAACTACTAATGGTCAAGGGAAACTAGCGGGAGTTAAGAAAGTATTCAAGGTGGGTTGGACTTAGATGTCTTGTGAGTGCACAAGAACTCATGACTGATGATGCGTTTAGAATAGAATATAATAACAGTTGGAAGGGACCTTGGAGGTCTTCTAGTCCAACCCCCTCCTTAGGCAGGAAACCCTATACCATTTCAGACAAATGGTTATCCAATCTCTTCTTTAAAATGTCCAGTGTTGGAGCATTTACAACTTCTGGAGAAAAGTTGTTCCACTGATTAATTGTTCTAACTGCCAGGAAATTTCTCCTTATTCTAAGTTGCTTCTCTCCTTGATTAGTTTCCACCCATTGCTTCTTGTTCTATCCTCAGGTGCTTTGGAGAATAGTTTGACTCCCTCTTCTTTGTGGCAACTCCTGAGATATTGGAACACTGCTATCGTGTCTCCCCTAGTCCTTCTTTTCATTAAACTAGACAAACCCAGTTCCAGCAACTGTTCTTTATATGTTTTAACCTCCAGTTCCCTAATCATCTTTGTTGCACTTCTCTGCAATTTTTCTAGAGTCTCAACATCTTTTTTACATCATGGCAACCAAAACTGGATGCAGTATTCCAAGTGTGGCCTTACCAAGGCCCTTGACCCCTTCCTCAGGCTGAGCCTAGTCATCCCTTATATCTCCCTGGAAATAACTTATTTGAGCAACTGGCAGGGTATCAAGATTAAACTTGATGATGCTGAGTTGATGCCTTGGACACTTTTGGAAATGTGGGAATGGTCCAAGCCATTTGATTTGAACACATTACACTAGTGTTTTATCACCTGTTGCCAGGATAGTTCAAATTGCCCTTGAAATCCTAACTCACATGTTTTTCCACATGCCAAGTTCTTCAGTAGAGGGTCCTAACCAAGAATTCCCTGCACTAAGAGATAAGCAGGCGATTTTGTTGGAAAGTGAATTTTCAGTAGTGTTGCCATGGTTATAGAATTTGCTTTCTGGATAAAGTTGCCTTGCTCCTACATTATGGCTCTTTTTACAAGATATAAAGGCCTTTATATGTTCATAGATCTTTTAGAAACGTCATTTGAGCTGCTGGTCTACCAAGATGAAAGGAAATCTTTCTCAACCTCTTTTTAATCACAAAGGCTCCCTGGCCAAAAGTGGAGATTTCCTGGTTAGTCACTTTCAGCTTGGTGCACTGTAGGTGAAGCAGAATACATAGACTGTGGTGGCTGGGGATTACAAAAGAGCTACAGTACCACACTTTTGGAGGGCAGGATTTACTTTGAACAGTGTTCCTACTGTGACATATTCTTTTGAAATAATAAAGCAGTGGAGAAAATACTTGCTAGTTGAGGAGAAGCAAAAAGAAGAGCAAAGTCAGCGATAAGCTGCAAAATCTCAGCTGTTCAAAATGTATATGACTTCCTACAACCTTCAGTTTTAAAAAGGATGAGCTCCCCAAAACTAGTTAGAACTTTAAAGTTGATTTTGGGGAAATTTGCTGGTGTCCATTAGATGGAGTCTCTTTCCTAACCAATCTCTTCAGTCTTGTAACAGTTTTCAAACTGATTCATTTCTCTTTTGTTCAATTTAATTGGGCAAGAATAAGAGCTGCAACAGGCACAGTGGTGGCAATTGTAGTGGCTTTAACGTTGGGCTTTGCACCTCTGGAGGCAGCTTTTTTTACGTTGTTTGGTTTTTTTCTGCTGATTCCAGCTACATTTTTCTCTCTTACAATTAAGTTAGAACAGTGTACAGTTACAGTATATAGAGAGTTTCCAGCGACTTCACAGGAAATTCCTTTCTGAATTTATGCTTTCTTATCCTTTATAGCCTCTATTTGTTATGTGCCATGCACTGATTTTTAGGATGGTCGTTTATTCTATATGCTTCTATTAATACAAGAGTCAGCACTTTGTTCATTAGACATTACTGCATCTAGCTAACTTAATTTGAAAAAAAGCAAAGCATGGGCATGATTAATAGTTAGATGAGAGACCACCAATATCCCCAGGGCTAGCAGCTTGAGTGGGAGGTTGAAACAACATCCCAGAAAAAGGCAGTGATGGAAAAGGGATGAATGTGTCAGCAGATCACCGGAAGTCAAACTTGACTCAAGGGAGACTTTATTCTTTTTGAACTACGTAGAACTGCAAACTCAGATATTCTCTTATCTCACTAAGTGATTAATGAATCTGCATATGATGTTAATAGTACTTAAAAAATGAATTAAAGCTATGGAGAGAGAAAGACAGAAAAAAATCACTTTATTATAAGTAGTGAATTAGAGAGTGGTTCTTCAGGAGTGTGTTAAATGTACTTTTATGTGCTAGACAGAAATTTTCCAAATTTGATTCCATTGTTACTTCAGCATTTAAAAATTGGTTATAATTTAAAGTAGCCATTTAATTATCATAGAATAGAATGGAATGGAATGGAATGGAATGGAATGGAACGGAACGGGACAAAACAGAATAATAACTTTATTGTCACTTTGAATGTACACCAATCGGAATACATTAAAATGAAATTTCGTTTCATATAGCTCTCAAAGGGTAACCCCCTCCAATATACACTACATAACCATAAACAAACAAACAAATATATACCCATATATATTATATGACACAGAGAAACAACACAGTATAGTCCAGATGTATATATGCACATGGTGAGAGAAACAAATCTTGTGAGTTTACCAGACAGATGGCATAGGGAACAAAGCTGTTGCAGAATCTGATAGTCCTGCTAGAAATACTTTGAAATCTCCTCCCAGAGGGGAGCAACAGAAATCTTATGTCTATCCCTGTATCTAGTACCAGATCATTTTCTAGTATTTATTATTACCTTGTTCAAATCTTGCTTGGTATAATTGCTGAATTTCCGAGACTGTTTTAGAAGGGTTGGACATCAAATTCTGGTTATATTTTGTTTGCCATTTTATAAATATTGAGTCAAGAAGACTAGCTCATGGTGATTTCATGGAGAAAAGTGTGTAGGTTTTTGGACAGCCTTATGGAAATAGTTTCCCCTTTTCTGGGACATTTTTTTTCCAATTTTCCAGTCTCACTTCCAGCCCTGCTATTGCATGGGACACTCTTATTCACATACTAACCAGGTCCAATCCTCCAAATCTAGACATGGTTGGCCAGTGCTGATTTCTGCTGAGAAGTTGGATGTACCTGAGATTCACTTGGTGTGATGGGGTGACAGAGAAATATGATAGAAAGACTATTAAGTGACTGTTGTTGGAATATCACCAGCCTTCATTCATGCTAAAATGTACACTATTTATAACATAGTGTTTGGATCTCTTGTGAGTCTACTTTAACTCCAGATATCTATATTTGTAATTCAGACAGTTCACAAAGCAGTTCTTCTCACGTCTGCTACTGGTGGCTGGGAATTATCAGTGCTATTTATTTTTTTGATGTTACTGTCCAAAAGGAAGGCATTGTATTTTTGCCATACAATATACCTAGAATTTTCTGCCAGGCTATGTGTTATTTTCCAGCACCATGTACTGAAGTAATTGATATTGTTCATAGCATATCATTTATCCTAAATATTCCATTTTTCTTATCAAGAAAAGAAAGAAGGTGTCCCTATCTTTGCCCATTTCTGGAAGGCTCATTTTGCACATGTTCATCCCTTTATGTCCTAGGTAATATTTCGTCAATATACATTTCAAAGGCTTTTATTCTCCTGGTTGTCATTTTGGGTCAAAGCAATTGCCCCTTCCAATTGAATAGAATAAATTATACATCAAGTGGTGTCAAAGATGAATCCTTAATAGCACATATGGAAGTGAGTTTTATTGAGGGACAGAACATCCTGTACATTACAAATTGAATCTATGTTTGTGATAGAGAGTATATAGAGATTTATTAAAATTACCCCTCTTAGAAATGGTCTTAACTATTTATTTTGGAAAAAAGCAAAAAAGAAGCTGAACTTTGATTTTCAGTTCTTTGCTGCAGTCTTGCTTTTTATTCTTTGAAGGGGAGAGTTTGTACAATTCCATAACTGTACAAACATTCTTGAACTTCTGCTATTTCCTAAATCTGATCATGCAGTTTTGCAAATGGTAATAACAGTCTCTTTGATTGTTATATCAGGGGAAATTTTCCTGTGGTAGTATTTTTTTTTTTCCTGCTTTAAACTTGGTTCCATGATTACATTTGTTCGGTGAAAACTAATTTCAGTTTCTAAAACTGTACATAGCTATGGGGTAATGCATAAAAATTGTTATAAAATTATTTTAAGAAAAAAAGATCATCTTTTTTATGTTTTGTAAGTTAAGTTTTATAAAAACACAAGCTAAAGTCACCGAGCCTGCAACTGTAGCCTTTTTTACTTAAAAAAATCTTAGAAACAATTTTGACTGGCCCAGACATTCTCTAGATGCTCAAATATGTATAAATTTTACCTCATGAACCTGTATCCCTGCCATCAATTGATTGCTGGAGGGAGATGATTGAAGATTCTTAGAATCATGTTTATATACTGTATATCTGCTTATACTGTAGTTGCAATTTGGATTTTCTTTTCCTTAAATTAGAATGACTCCCTCCTTACTTGTGTTCTGGAAACAAATAACTCTTTTCCTTGAACCTTATGACCCTAGTAATTGGATTTTTATGTTTCAGGATGATTACTGTATGCTCTCATGGTTTTATTTGAAACAAGTTTTATTATTTTTTTATAGCTGTGATGTTTTGATTAAGTTTTTACTGTTTAGAGCTGCCCATGTTTTAGAAAGTGAGTGACCTACAAATACTGTAGAATAATTTAATAAATTATAACATAGAGACTATTATAGCTCACTGTAGCTATATAACGAGCTTGGGGGTTGTGTTGGTTGGATTTGATGATATAAAGTCATTTAAGCATATAACATGTAAAGGTATATGCATATTCAAGAATTATGATACCATATTGTTTCAAGAATGTGAGAATAAGCAAGAAAGTTGGTTAGGACGATTATATGGAATCATGTTGTATTACACAGCTCAGGAGAAGACAGCAGTGTCCCCATTTACTAATACAAAACATAACCTTGTGACTGTTGTGTCATAGATCCATCTCCGGACACCTTTCCAGATGCAAGTTCAGAGGAGGAGGGCAAGTTTGAGTCTGCAGAGGAAAGTGTGGAGTCGTGTATTGGTCAGGATCAGGGCTCAGAGAATGCTAATCTGGTGGAACAGCCTCAGCTGGAGTCCATGGATGAGAACAGGCTGAGACTGAGGGAGGTGAGCCACAGCTGCAGCAAGTTGGCCAGGAGGCTCCAGGACTATGAGCAGCTGCAGCCTGTTAGCAATGAGGAGGTGGAGTCCACTCCTCCTCCTGATTCAAAGATACGTAGGGGAGACAGGCATAACGCTGGTCAGCTAGGCTACTCATGAGAAGGAGGGAGGAGGGCACCATAGTGACTAAAGAAAAGCTGATAATCCATTCCAAGCAGAACACTCTTTTCGCTGATTTTATTTACAACAAATGTTTATTATAAAAACTTCTGTAGGTTTGGGATACCAACTGGTTGAATTGATCCTTGTTGACACAATCGGCTAACTCTAAAATTAGAACTATTGGAAGTAGGAAACAAATGCAGGTCAAAATTATTTTTTAGCTTCTTGTGGGGAACAGTGGAGTTTGGGGCAAAGGATTGTTTGCATTTCAAGTGCAATCAGGTGAATTGAGCAGCATGATGCGTATAAGTAAAGCACCTAATTCTCCCACTGGGATGCAGAGTGGGTCAGGAGTGGGTCAGAAGTGGGATGATCCAGCCCGTCTGACCAATCACTGAGTCGGATAAACTTGGCCATGCCTACTCAGGCCTCCCTTCCTTCCAGTTTATTCGACTCAGTGGTTCTGACCAGTCGCTTCGCTGAGTCTCTCACTTCTGACCAGAATTTTGAGATCGTTTCTGTTGCTGGGGGCTTCAATTTTAAACGCTGTTTGAACATTCAAGACTGCCTCCATTGCCTCTCGAACATCAGAGGGACGTGAGTGTGACTTTCCCTTTCAGCCCCCATTCTCTCTAGTGCTGTGCGTGCGGGCCATTTCAGTCTTCCTAGGCTGAAAACGCCGCCGCCGCGCTCCTCTGACAGCCGCCGTCTCAGCGCTCATCAGCTGAGGGGCGCGAAGATCGCAACGCTTCGGGGACCGGCTTGTTTCTCCCACTCGCCGTTCCGCTCCGCTGTCAATCTCCACCTCAGCGCTGATCAGCTGGAGGTCGGAGAAGCCGCAGAAGCCGGAAACTCCTCTGCCGGGCTTGAGAGATTCATTCCGGCTCTATTTACTGCCGCCACTCTTCCCAGCTCCGGGAAAGACGGCGCTTGCATTATCGCTGCTGTTGTTTTGGCGTGGGTGCTGTCTGACGCTTCCCCGCCAATTTCTGTGCCGCCATCTTTTCTTGCAGCCGTTATTTAGCCGCCATTTCTGCGCGCCCTTTCATCGGCTGCTGGGACCTGTCTAAGCACCTTGCTTGGTAAGCTTTACACTTGCCTGAGTATAAAAAAAAAGGGGGGGGGAGGAAAGGCAATGGAAGCAGGTCTGTGTTTTGTGGATTTGGGATATTCGGAATTTAATCCCAACTCTTGGCGGCCATTTTGTCTAGCCCTGGAAACTTGTTCCCGGGCAGCCATTTTATCTCCAAACAGGGGAAAGAATTTTCTTCCTTTGGTGGTTTGATTGTGGCAACGGCTTCCCTAATTATTCGCTGGATTTAATATAATGTGGGAAATTAATTTGAAGACGCTGTCTCCCTTCATTAAAAAAAAATGAAATAATAATTATTCTTGTCTTGATACTATTGATATCTTACTGCTGTCTTTACCATTGTTCATTTGTGTACAGATTTCCTGCTGTAGCACAGCTTAACCATCGCAATGGCAGACCAGTCATCTTGCAAGATTGATTCTGGCCGTAAGGCCTCTTCAAAATCAAAACATACAAAAAAGTCTCATCAGCATGCTTCTGATCTGACTACGCATACTCATAGAGATAAGCCAGACCCGGAAGTCGGTCTCAATTCAGGGGTTGTAGAGGAGGTTGATTTGACCAAAGCCTTCTCCCCAGAACGACAGGACAGCCTTCATGGCTCTCCAATTAGACAAGAGGAGGACCCCTTTGATTGCTCTATTCCTGTTCAGGATCCTCCACCAAGTTATCAACCTAGGTCAGATCTGGAGAATCTTCCTCAATCAGTACAGATGTTAATTGCCAGGGCCATTTCTCATGGCATTTAAGCAGGCATCAGGGAGCATCGCTCTGTCTCTCTTGTCTCTGAGAGCCTTCATTCCAGAAGATCAAGGGTTTCTCCTGATGCCAGCCTCACAGGGTCCCCTGATCACTCCCCGGTTAGATCTAGGGGCAGTGCTGATATAGAATTGGAGGATGAACCTCAAAGAGAGGTGGATTTATAGGATGACCAATCCACTGCTCCAGATGTGCCAGCCTTTACGGGGCTTTTCCCCCAGGGACTTTTTAAATCACTGCTTCACAAGGCCAAAGTCACCTCGGGCCTAATTGACACTGATTCTGTCCCGTCAACTTCTGCCGCTTCTACCAGTCAGGGCATATTTTCTGAACCAGTAGCTGAGCAACTGTTTGTCCCGGCACCAAAACTTTTCGCTGATGTGGTTCGTAAACAATGGACTAATCCAACTTCTCTCCCAACTCCTAGTGGCTACGATCGTAGAAATTACAACATGGATCCTGTCCTGACTAGTCTTTTGCAGGTTCCCGAAGTCGATGGCCCTGTGGCAGCACTTTTCTCGTCGTCTCCTTTTATCTCGGGGGACACTTCTGAGGGACTTAAGCCGGAAGACCGTAAGTTTGATTCATCTTTCAAGAAGGCCCACCAGGCCTCAGCTTGGGCAATTCAGGCCGCTACTGCGGTCTCATTCTTTTCACGGTCATCACTTTTGTGGCTCCAACAACTACAGTCCTGATTACCAGCTCAGGATGCCAAAGTCCATCAGGACTTGAATAAGGTAATAGCTGCCACACAATTCACCTCGGATGCCACACTAAATGCGGCCAAATTTGCCTCGCGGGCTATGGCTTCTTCAGTAACCTCCCATCGCCTCTTGTGGCTCAAACCCTGGCATGCTGACCTCAAGGCCAAATGGCATCTAGCTTCTACACCATATTCTGGGACTAAATTGTTTGGTGCTTCCCTTGACCCTTTATTAGTGGAGGATAGGGATAAAAGGAAGGTCCTACCTTCCATTACTAGACGGGCTGATCGCAGGGTTACCCCCTACTACCGCAGGCAACCGGCTCGTAACTTCTTCCAGGAGGGCCCCAGTCAGAGGTCCTACTCACAGGGTTCCTTTCGTCCCCAAGATAGAGGCTCCTACAGGGATAAACCCAAACCCTTCGCCCCTCAGAAACGGTCCTTTCGTGGAACTGGCGGACGTCAGTTCCGCCGCCAAAAGTGACTCCCACTTGATAGCTCCCATTGGGGGGAGGTTGAGCCTGTTTCTCTCCGAATGGGCTCGCAGTACGACAGACCAATGGGTTCTCCATACCATCGAATTCGGCCTCCCATTGGAGTTCCTCTCCCGTCCTCCGAGCCGCTTCCTACCTTGCCCTGTCTCCAGTTCTCTTACCAAACGCCATCTGATGGAGCTCGCCATTCAGCACCTTCTGGAGATCAATGCTGTGGAGGACGTTCCTCGGGAACAATGGAGACAGGGGTTTTACTCGATCCTTTTCGTGGTACCGAAGCACTCGGGGGATGGAGAGCGATTCTAAATCTAAAATCCCTGAACACTCATTTAGTGTATCGCAAGTTCAAAATGAGTACGCTGAAATCTATCCTGGAGGGAATCAGACCTGGAGACTTCCTAGCCTCCATCGATCTCTCCGAAGCGTACCTTCATATACCCATAGAGCCAGCTCACCGGCGGTACCTCAGATTCAGCTACGAGGGGCGTCACTTACAATACCGGGCCCTTCCATTTGGCCTGGCATCGGCCCCGCGCAACTTCACCAAGATCCTGGCAGCCTTGGTAGCCCACCTGCGGTCCATACCGATTCGAATTCAGGCTTATCTGGACGATATTTTAATACAAGCCTCGTCCCTCGACAAAGCCAGGGCCAATGTGTTTCTCACATTGGAAATATTACAGAGTCATGGGTTCCTAGTCAACAAGCCCAAGAGTCAGTTGGACCCTCAACAGAGCATAACTCATCTAGGGGCAGTCATAGACACGCAGGTAGGACAGGTGTTCCTTTCTCAGGAGAGAAAAGACAGCCTCAGATCTCTGATTCGGCATCTGTTACAAGATCCGACGGCTCCCAAGCTAGACTTATCTCGCCTACTGGGAAAGCTAGTTTTGTGCACAGACATAGTTCCCTGGGCTCGGCTCCATGCCCGCAGCCTTCAATGGCTGCTCCTCCCTTATCAGCGGGCAAGGACAGCGGCCTCCAAATCCAAGATCAGGGTTCCTCTGTCGGTTCGCCGGTCTTTGCACTGGTGGCTATCCCCAGCTCTGGACAACGGGTGCGTCTTCTTGGACATACACCCACTGATTATGACTACATATGCCAGCCTGACTGGCTGGGGCGCGCACCTGGGTTCCCAGGTCGCTCAAGGGCGATGGTCCACGACAGAGGCAAGGTCAAGTATCAATCTTCTAGAACTCAGGGCCATTCGCTTGGCCCTTCTGGCCTTTCATCAGACTGTACAGGGACAACACTTGCTTGTGCTTACAGACAATGTGTCAGCGAAGGCACATGTAAATCGCCAAGGAGGGACAAGGTCCAGGACCTTGATGCAGGAGGCTCTTATTCTCGGGAGGTGGGCAGAATCTCACCTTCAGTCCCTCAGGGTGGATCACATCGTGGGGAAGGACAACCTCCAGGCGGACTTCCTCAGCCGCACCACGATAGACGCATCAGAATGGCGCCTCAGTCCCGCTCTGTTTCAGGACATCTGTCTCCGGTTCGGCCAGCCACAGATAGACCTCCTTGCATCCCCAGAGAACGCACAGTTACGTCGATTCTTCACACGCTACCCATCGCAGAGGGCAGAGGACACAAATGCTCTCCGTTGCCCCTGGCCTTGAGTGCTCCTTTATGCGTTCCCGCCGATCCCATTGATTCCGCGGGTCCTTCGCAGGATTGTAGACGAGAAAGCAGACGTCGTCTTCATCGCTCCTTATTGGCCAAGGAGGCCATGGTTCTCCGACCTCGTAGCCCTCTCAACGATGGACTCTTGGCGGCTCACTCCGGAGAAAGTGTCCCTCAGTCAGGGAACAATTCTACACCCAGAGCCCCAGTGGCTCAACCTAACTGCTTGGCGCCTGAAGGGCTGCTCTTGAGGGAGGCGAGGTACTCAGAACATGTCATCTGGGTGATGCAGGCTGACAAGAGGGAATCCACCATCAGACTCTACAACATCACGTGGAAGGTATTTATTTCGTGGTGCTCTGCATGCGAAATTAACCCGTTGTCAGCTTCTGTTCCACAGGTGTTGGAGTTTCTCCATGATGGCTACAGCAAGGGCCTGGTGCATAATACCCTCAAGCGGCATGTCGCAGCTCTCACCATGGTGTTGTCTCCCAGGGACGGCGTACCTCTGTCTCACCACCTTTCCATCCGGAGATTCCTGCGTGTGGTACGAAATCTGTGTCCACCCGTGGTTCACCGGTATCCCACATGGGATTTGCCACATGTATTGTCAGCCTTGACAGGTCCACCCTTCAAACCTCTCCGGACTGCCTCCCTTAGATTTCTAACAATGAAAGTGGCCTTCCTGGTGGCCGTAACCTCGGCTCGCCACATTTCTGAGCTGGCAGCTCTATCTGTCAGACCAGACTTATGTGTGATACACCCAGATAGGGTAATTCTTATTTTTTTTTTTTTTATTGAAAAAGTTTTCAAATACAAGTTTTTCCCCCTTTCCCCCCCCCCCTCTTCCCTAACCCACCCTTTCCACCCAACCCCCCCTGTGACTTCTTCACAACAATAAGCTATTTCATAACTAGTTACATACATAATATCTTCCCTTTCCCTTAATCCCTTCTCGGAATACTAACCCTTAACTTGTTAATCTTATAACTCCCATTTTTACGGTAATCTGCCCTTTTTCTCCTCCCCTAAACTTATTGAGTATTATTACAAATTAACCTTTAATCTTTTATATATATTAATATAACATTTTAAATCGGCCTTCTCCCTGCAACCAAATTTATTCAATTCTGTCCACTTCCTCCACTCCTCTAAATATATGACTTGAAATCAGACAATACAATTCTAAATATAATCCACTACCCACTTTACTAGAATATACACATATCTATATATGCATCCCATTTTATAACAGTCAGTAAACTAACCTCTTTCAGCCCTTCAATTCCTACAAAATCATGCAATACGATTCTAAATATAATCAACTGCCCACTTTACTAAGATATACACATATCTATATATGCATTTCATTATGTAAAAAGAGAAAAGACAATAACTTTAAGTTTATGATCCATATAATATCTTCTTTGATGTCTTTCCACTAGATTATTAAATCCATCACCCATAATAGGGTAAAATAACGTGCTGGTGCAACAGTTTGTTCAAAATCTTCAGTCATCTTCTGCCCCCATCAGTAGTAGATATCCGCACACCTGTATAAAAGTAAAAACAACCACCCGAGTGACATTATAATTATGAATATATCCGTATGGTTATAGTTGTGGTATTCATCAGGATTGTTAATTCCCGTCATCCTACTGAGTAACATCCAGATCTTCTGCATGCCCCAGAAAAACTCTCCTGCCTTATAACTCAAAGTAGTTATAATATATTTCCAAGAGAAAAAAAAAGTAAATAAGAAAAAATTAGATGATTCAAATCCAACAAAGTGAGGCTCTTTCCACTTCCTAAAGTCATGGCCTTGCAGAGATCTGCCACAATCCTCAGGATAGTATCAGACAATTGTTCGCCACCACTGTCTTTTCTAATATTCATTCATTTTTTAAAGCGCCTGGCTTCACTGTTGCTTAGTTTGGAAATTGCTGTTTCTATAAGATCTGTTTCTTTTCTTTTTCTTTTTCGGGTTGAATTTCCATCCTCTTTTCTTGCTTACCAATTGTATATCTGCTGGTTGATTTTCATTCTGCTTTGTGGATTGTTCTTGTTGGGTTAATTTTATCATCTCATCTTTCTTCTCCATCACTTGTATATCAACTGATTGCTTTGCGCACTTGTCTGTGACTTGATGATTCATCACCTTGGGTTCGGATGACACTGCTCTCTTATTTATAAACAGTCCAGCTGGGGTTTCCAAGGAGTCCAAAGACAATTTATCCATCACAGCCTCTGTAATTTGATGTTTTCCTTTTATTTCCAACTCCTTTTGCTTATCCTGTATTATGCCTAAAGGTGTTAAATTCATTTTTAGAATTTTTTGATAAAAATCTTCCGCTTTTTCAACAGTGTGCAATTGATATCTTACGCCTTGATATCTCAATATTAAACCAACTGGGATGTCCCACCTGAATAGGATATTTCTTTTTTTTAATTCAGTCACTAAAAAGCCAAATTTCTTCCTCTCCATTAACATCTTGGGCGGGAGCTCCTTGAAAATCCAAATCTTTCTTCCATGAAATTGCAAATTGGAATTAAAAGAGTTCTGCACAATATTATTCCTAATTTCTTTATCTGTAAAATAGATCACCACATCTCTAGGCAGTTGCCTTTGCTTTGCCCACCAGGAGTTTATTCTATAAATTCTATCAATCCTGCAATACACTTCATCAGATTGAACCTTTAAGATCCCAGCCAGAATTTCAGAAGATACTTTCCTTAAATCATCTCTATTATTTTCCTGCAGACCTCTCAATCTAATTGCATATTCTGTAAAATTATATTGAATCATTAAAACTTCTCTTTCAATCCTCTGTTGTACATTTTCCTCATTACCAATCTTTTGGTCAGTCTCCATTTTAGATTTGTCTTCCAAGCTATTATCCTGAATGTTTATCAAATCCTTTTTAATTTTTTGAGTCATGTCATCCAAATTCTCCTCGACTTCCTTCATTTTAGTCTCTAATAATTCAGTCTTTGCCTCCATCCGAATCAGAAAGCCTGATAAACCATTAGCAACTTTTGAAATCTTTTTATTCAAGAAGTCAGACTCTGATTTCACCAATTCACCAATTTCTTTAATTTCCTGCTTAAATTTTTCAAGTTGCTGATTCACAATCTCATCCCTTCTTACAATCTCTTCAAGGATAAATTCTAATATATTAAAATCGGGTTTCTGACGCTGAAGAGTTGAAATTTGTTGGCGCAATTTCTTAAGGGGGGAAATTCCCCCCCCCTGTTTGTCCAGCTGTATAAGTCCTGATGCCATTTCCCACACAGACAAGATTTAGCAAAAATAAGAGAAGAAATAGAAAACAAAAAGACTTTCCCTCATTAAAAAAAACTTCTGAGCAGCACAGGAGCGAGGTTTCTCTAGAAATGTAGCCAATGATATTTATTCCGCTACATTGTAATAATGAAAAACGGAAGGACTTTCCCTTTTAGCCCTTCTCCAGCCACAGCAGACGCCATTTTAGAAGGCTCTTTTTCCCTCTTTTCCTCTGCTCTTTTCTTTTAAATAGTTTTTGAAAGGGTAAGATACTTGCGGTTCAGTATTAAGGGTCCAGTTCTTCATTTCTTTAATTATTCTTTTAGATTCAGAGGCTTGCTCTTGACGCCTGGCTCTGCATAGGCAGAGGTCTCCCAAAGCCCGGAGCAGCGGCAGGGGATATGGGGCTTCTCATCCGCTCCGTCCCAAAAGTTAAAAAAAAACTTTTGGGACTCTGCGGGGAGTTCTACCCACCCCTGCCGGCTCTCTCTCCATTTCCTCTTGGAAATGGAGTTTTTTTGAGCCGCCATCCGCTGTAACGGCGGCTCTATACAGGCAGAGGGAGCTGACGATCCCAGAGGAACGTCTGGTGGCGGCCAGCAGCAAACCGGAAGTCCAGATAGGGTAATTCTTAGACTGGACCCAGCATTCGTGCCAAAAATTAACTCACGGTTCCATCGTGAGCAGGAAGTTATCCTACCTAACTTTTGTCCAAATCCATCTCACCCCCTAAAACGCAAATGGCGGACCCTTGATGTTCGCAGGGCTTTAAAAATATATATTTCTCGGACCGCATCCTCAAGATGCTCCGAAGCCCTATTTATTTCTTTTCAACCCTCATCTTTGGGATCCAAGGTTTCTTCAGTCACCATAGGGCATTGGATCCGAGTTTGCATTTCCAAAGCTTATGACTCACGATCTCTCCGCATTCCATGTCATATTACAGCTCACTCCACACGGAGTGCAGCTACTACCGCTGCTTGGGCCACGCAGGCCTCCCTCGAGGAAATTTGCCGGGCAGCTACCTGGGCCTCTCCTGTTCCATTCATCAAGCATTACCGTTTGGACACTTTTGCCTCCGCCGAGGCAGCCTTCGGAAGGAGAGTCCTCCAACAGGTTCACCTGGCACCTCGACATCGACTTTCGCAGACTTCCTGCCCGACGAATTAACAAGCTTGGGTATGTCCCACTTCTGACCCACTCCGCATCCCAGTGGGAGAAGAGGCGTTGGACTTACCGTGAACGCTCTTTCTCCATGGGATGCGGAGTGGGTCAGCCCGTCCTGTCTGCGATTTCTCTTGTATTCTAGGCTTGAGACTGTTTTGCAGATCTGCCTTCGTCGAACAAACTGGAAGGAAGGGAGGCCTGAGTAGGCATGGCCAAGTTTATCCGACTCAGTGATTGGTCAGACGGGCTGGATCATCCCACTTCTGACCCACTCCTGACCCACTCCGCATCCCCTGGAGAAAGAGCGTTCACGGTAAATCCAACGCCTCTTTAATCAATGCCAAATAGGATACTATGCCTGTATTCACATTCTTAGGTGCTGCAAATTGTGAATAGCCTTGGTCCATCCCACATGTTCTATGCTTGTAAAAACCAAATGCTGCTGCAACAGTGCATGAGACTATCAGACGTGTCTCCCATGCTGACATGGATGCTGGGGCTTCAGTTTCCATGGAAGATAGTTGCTATCTGGTTACAAGAGAAACAATTGGGAGGAAGCAGAATCATCCTGGGGAGAACAGGGAAATTGTCTAGAAGGAAAAAAAATAGTCATATACTCTGTAATCATGAATTGAATGGATTTGCAGCTCAGTTACCTCTCCTGAGAAACCCAGTCCTTCAGTTTGGCAGACATGAAAATGTATCTCATTTTTTTGCTAAAGCCTCATTTCTCCCATGTTTAGTACGGCATCACATTCTTCACTCCTGTATCTGTTATAAATGTTAGTGTCCTTCCCAGACAAAAAGTGTGTGTCTGAATCGTTCAGATCTTCTCAACATAAAATAGTCTCCCGGTAAAATTTTAATTGGCAATATTTTTAGCAGATGAAAATACTGATGTATAAGCCATTAATTTTACAAGGAAATGGAACAATGTAGGTATCCTACAAACCTAATTACCTTCATAAATTATATTTCTGACAGTTGTGTGGTCAAGAAAGGGGAAAATGTTATAATTTAGCTTTTCATTATCAAGATCCATCTTTCTGTCTTCTTGGTATCCAATTGTTCTCTATTAATGATTTCTTGAGAAGGAGGAATGTCTATTCTGTACTTAAATATGAGTGTAGGATAAAGTTCCTACTGCTACATCTAGTGGAGGGAGTAAACTGTCTGGGAAAATTGTTTTTTTAGCATTGTTAAGTTGATCTAGGTGATAAATTTTTCTTAGAGGAAAAATCAAATACCAAAATTGCCCCACATATTCCTAGGTGAAGTCTGTGTGCATTTCTATTTTTATTTTGTTATCATATATTCCAAGGTGCTTCCAAAAATAAGGAGGCCATTCCCAAATGCCTATTCAGCCTTCTTCAAAGTACAATAGTGTCTTCCAGATGGCTAATGATTAGAGTTGCAGTCAAGCATTTTTGGATGGTATGAAGAAACTTGTCTTACATGAATCCTATATCTGTTTTATGCAACCCTTTGTTGAGATCACCTAATGTGATGCAGTCCCACTTTGGGGTAGAGCTTGAGGGGAGGAAAAATAGTAAAAATACAAGCTCATCTGTGTTTGATGTTGCAATCAGATAGGAAGCTAATGTAATGTTTTGCTTTAGTAAGATAAGAGCAGACTAGCTTCCTCAGCCATATTTATGTGACATGTTGCATTCCTGTTAACAGCAAGGAGACAATATTGGTTAGTTTTAAGCATACTGGCAGTGACATCAGTTGTCTTCAAGTCATGGAAAATGATACATGCTTTATTTGTGTTAAAAACCAGCATTTTTTTTTAAATTTGATTTATATGCCGCCCTTCTCCGGAGACTCAGGGCAGCTTACAATGCGTTAAGCAATAGCCTTCATACTTTTGTATATTCATACAAAGTCAGCTTATTGCCCCCACAAACTGGGTCCTCATTTCACCTACCTTAGAAAGGATGGAAAGCTGAGTCAGCCTTGAGCCTGGTGAGATTCAAAGTTACAGTAATTGCAGACAGCTGGTGTTAATCACAATGCTATCAGTCTGCTGAGCCACCAGGCCCCTATACCATTGAAAGTTATTTGCTCTGGTGATTCCTGGGTTGTAGCGTTCACTTGGTTATATTATGGATCGAAATAGTTGGCAGCCTCTATATGGCCATTTAACATGTTTGAAGAGGTTGAGAGCCACAATATCAGTGGAGCAGTATCCCTGATATTCCTGATCAGGCTTTGGTTTTCTAAGGGTTTCTTAAGGATTTTTTGTTATTGTTTATTTTAACTGTTGACCTGCCTATTTCTAGGTTTATGTGAGTTTTTATTCCTGCCTTACTTGAAATGGCATGAAAATATATCATCATTGTTCATCAGTTATGGTCACAGGGAGCCTCTGAGAACATTGGTTTAAACCCTCTGGATTTAATTCTTCCAAGAAAAATAGTTGAAGAATTGATTGCTTCCTTCAAGCATTTGGGAAAGTGACCCGATTACTTTTATAACATGCCCTTAGGCAGCTCTAATTTTACATACATTGGCAGCCATTTAAGACATATTTCTGTGTCTAGAATGTAGTCCCTACTGCTATATATAAACCTCTAAAAAGTTTTCTCACTATAATATTGTGCCCTGTTCATAAAGCTGTCCTGGGAAGTTTTGGCCTGGGAAGTTTTGCTACTAACTTTGGCTGAAACTGTGAATTCTTTAAAATGTGAGTCTTTTAATATAAATCTTGCCTTTTACAGTATTACGTGTTGTGACTGTTGTATTAGAAAATGCTGTGTAGTAAAACTGCATTAGAATATCTGCAATAGATGAAATTGTAACAATTTATAGATTTGAGAAGAAAAAAAGTACAGGTGAGGGCTTGGAGTCTTGATAACGCTGTTTTTGCTTTCTTGCATACCCTGCTGTGTCTTTTCAAAAGATTCTTCATCTGCCACAGGTTCATTAGTAAATCGCCATGAGTCCAGTAGATGTGAGCTTGAACACAGGAATCTGCCTTTCTTTATTGAATTAGGCCATGTGGTATGTCCTGACATTGATTCTGAAGTGCAAGATAGGCAACTAATGCTCGCCTAGTGTTCTGGCCTCCAGCAGGGTGACCAGAGATGGGTTTCAGCCGGTTCTGACCAGTTCTGGAGAACCGGTAGCGGAAATTTTGGGTAGTTAGGAGAACTGGTGGTAAAAATTCTGACTGGCCCTGCCCCCATCTATTCTCTGCCCCCCAAGTCCCAGCTGATCAGGAGGAAATGCGTATTTTGCAGTAACCTTCCCCTGGATTGGGGAGGGAATGGAGATTTTACAGTATCCTTCCCCTGAAGTGGGGTGGGAATGGAGATTTTACAGTATCCTTCTCCTGCCACACCTACCAAGCCAAGCCACATCCACAGAACCAGTAGTAAAAATTTTTGAAACCCGCCACTGAGGGTGACCAATGGCCAAGAATTAGAGGAGTTGACGTTGAAGTTAAAACATCTGAAGGGCCCTCATTACGTTTCTAGATCAGAGATTGTTTTTACCTCTCTGCTTGGTTTCATCTCATATCCAGTTTGAGCAGAATTCAGACAAAGATCCCTACTTCTCTCTAAAGTCAATTAACACTTACCAAGCTTACTGTGAGATTTTTAAAAGGTAACCATATTTTTACTTATTTATTTTTTTTTCAGTATATGTAGCTGCCCATCTCAAATATATGACTCTGGGTGGCTCACAATATTGGTGTGCTGAAAAAAGATATTTCAATACAGGTAGTCCTCGACTTATGATGACAATTAAGCCCAAAATTTCTGTTGTTACTTTAGACGTTAAGTGAGTTTTGCCCCATTTTATGACATTTCTTGTCACAGTTTTTAAGCGAATTACTGCAATTGTTAAGTTAGTAACCCAGATGTTAAATGAATCTGGTTTCCTGATTGACTTTGTTTGTCAGAAGGTCACAAAAGGCGATCACATGACCTCAGGACACAGCAACTTGTCATAAATATGATCCAGTTGCCAAGCATCTGAATTTTGATCCACGTGACCGTGGGGACGCTGCAAAAGTTGCAACTGTGAAAAATGATCATAAGTCATTTTTTTCAGTGCCATTGGAACTCTGAACAGTCACTGAATGAACTGTTATAAATCAAGGACTGCCTGTATATCAAGATTGTTGTGAACAGTGTCATGGTGAACCTTTTTACCTCGTTTCTTCTCTTTTTGTCTCATGAACTGCCTGTGCTGGTGAATCAGGAAGAACACACACAATTTGACATCCATTTGCAGACATAGTGTTGAACGTTCCCATAAATATTTTCCCATTCCCAACTCACATTGAAAGGGAGGAAAGTTAAAGCTACCCATCCCTTCTCTTATTAAGATTGGGGTGGTGGTGGTGAATCTGTTCATTGCAAGGTGCAGTAAGTATGGATATGCACAATATAGAAATCAGAGAGATTGCCTAAGGCTTTGGAGAAATTGAGCCTTTCCTGTTTCTGCATGAGGAGGCATTGTTTCCACAAGGACTCTAAACATGAAATCTTTCAAGAAATTAAAAACAGCAGATGCGGCATCAGTCTTAGAAAGTCTGTCTGGTGGAGTTTGTATTTCTGAAAACACCAGGTGGCTACGGTTATATTTGTTTGTCTGCAATACTGATTTCTTTTTAATGTAAACATTCATTTATTATTCTGTGGCTATGTTAACTGTGTCTCTCACACACACGATCTTTTTTTGTTTTGTTTTGTTTTAAAGATGCAAATGTTGGACAAATTTCCAATGGAAGGAGGACAGAAGGACCCTAAACAAAGGATAATTCCGTTTTTGCCAGGTTTGTAAGGTGAACAGTATAGTTCTCAAATGAAATATTTTTATATATTCTTTCTATCTGTGTCTATCTAACTGTTCGTCTGTCTATCATCTATTTACTTATCCATCCATCCATCCCTTTTCCATCCCCTCTCATTCTTTTTGTCAATCAATCTATTATAGATTAATGTAGCTCTTTATTTCTCCATTTTTTAGTAACAATAACAGAGTTGGAAGGGACCTTGGAGGTCATCTAGTCCAACCCACTCCTCATGCAGGAGACCTATACTATTTCTGACAAATGACTGTCCAGTCTCTTCTTAAAAGCCTCCAGCAATGGGGCACCCACAACCTCCGAAGGCAATTTGTTCCACATTGACTACAAGTTTTGACTTCTCCATCAGATTTGGCCAAATAGTCATGTTAAGTATAATGACAGGATTTTATGTCAACACATTTATTTATTTATTTGTTTAGACTTATATGCCGCCCTTTCTCCGAGAGGATTCAGGGCGGCTCACAACAATAAAACAGAAAAATGAAGCAAAAACTCTGGGTTAAAAATTACACATAAAAACCTTAAAATCAATTAAAATCCATTTAAAAAACCCCCATCAGTCCAGGCCGGCCGGCCAAATAGCCACGTTTTTAGTTCGTGGCGGAAAGAGCGAAGGTCGGGGGCCATCCGGAGCTCCAGGGGAGCTGATTCCAGAGGGTAGGTGCGCCCACAGAGCGCATTTAGTCATTTGAATGGAAATTTGTGATTAATTGGCTATTTCCAACATGGAGTTTGTGTTGCTATGATCTGCTGCAGGGCTTTTCACTGCTTTGGTCTTGTTTGATCCTAATTATTTATGTTGATTTCAATACGGTTCTGGCCTGAATATCAGATAGAAATGACAGTCAACCTGGGAAATGATATATGCTGATAATGTATCATAGAATTAAGTTAGAAAATACTTAGATATTTGGCCTAAGGTGAAATCGGTATGTGGATGATACATAGCTCTATTTTTCCTATCTGAACAGACAGTTTTACAATGGATGAGAGAAAACAAATTGAAAAAAATCCAGATAAGATTAAACATGGATGGTGGTTTTAGATCTGATATTAGTTGGGACTATATCAGGGGTATTCTGATACATTTCCTATATAAGAACAAATAGAATAATCTGTGCATTGCCAGTGCCAGTTAGACAGATCCAATTAAATGTACTCTGGCAATGGGACTACTACTAAAATGCATTGCATGTGATGCTTCCTTTAAAGATGTTTTAGAAATTCCAGATAGAACAAAATGCATCTCCTAAGATCCTTATGAAGCTGGATATTCAGAACAGAGTACATCAGTACTGAACTGTTTCTGTTTGGGGTCTATGATACTTCGCCATAGCCAACTTGCTGTGTCGAACTCACTATGGCCAACTCACCATGGGACAACTCACCATGGCCAACTGGCTGTGGGACAACTTGCTGCAGGACAAGTTACACTAATATCAAAGAAATGGTGGAATAGAATAATTAAAGAAAGGATGCAAAAAGAGGGACAGAATGAAATGTGAAAAGAGGGACAGAACAACAAAATTTTAAATAAATTTGTATTTATTTTAAATAATTGTATTGTTAAATTGTCCCATGGTGAGTTGGCCATGGCAAGTTGTCCCATTCCATTCTGTTTGTTGCCTTTTTGATTCTATATTGACTCTATAGTCTTCAGAAGGCCATTTTGGGACTATGTGGTATAGTATTTCAGATTTCCAATTGATCATGGAAGAAGAGCTCAATATTATGTGGGAGTTCTTTAAAATTGTAGTATTAAAAGTACAAAAGAAAAAAGATAAGTATAATAGGAGAAACTGTGTGTCTGT
Source organism: Arizona elegans (assembly GCA_022577455.1). Lineage (NCBI taxonomy): Eukaryota > Metazoa > Chordata > Lepidosauria > Squamata > Colubridae > Arizona > Arizona elegans. The sequence continues at coordinate 74,958,574 of JAKOOJ010000003.1, forward strand.
ACAGAAACTTAGTGAATATCTGAAAAAAGAAAAAAAAACACATTGTGGAAATATAAAGAGGATTGGGGGGGGGGAAGAGTATAGACAAATATTCTGGAACTGTAGACCTATTGCCAAGACAATGTTCAGAATCAGCTGGGATCAGGAAGAAGATTGATTGATTGATTTTATTATGAGTCATCAAGTCATTTTTGCCTCCTAGCAACCAACATAGCTTGATTTTTTTCAGAGGAATTGAAGCAAGTTCAGAGAAGGGCAATGGGGATGATCTGGGTTCTGGAAGCTAAAACCTATGTAGAGGGATGAAGGAAATGGGAACATTTAGCATTTAGAAGAGAGTGAGACTGAGGGTATCCTAAATATTTCAAGAATGTCACACTGAAGAAATAGGAGATCTATTTTCTTTTATTTGAGAGTGTACATCATGGAATAATAGATTTAAATATCAGATGGCAGACACTGACTTATGGTTAGCTAAACCTTCTAATAGTAAGACTAAATGTATCCTTGAAACCAGTGTTGACTTATCTCATATTTACAAATCAACTGTAGACAACTCTTTATTTGGGTAGATTAATTTGGATTTCTGCACTGAACAGGGAGATAGACCCCATGGCCTGTATGCCACTTTCTAATCCTATGGTTCTCTTTTAGGATCACAAATATACTTGTTCTGAACTATTGACTCGTTTGATTCAGATTGATGGAAGTTGTATATTTGGAGGAATCAAGGCTGGGAAGGGTGGCTTTAAGATTCGGATTCTGTCAGGCAACTGAGCATCCCAAATTTCAAATCATTATTCTTCCCCAAATCTCTCCATTGCTGCAGTATAGTATCACAGATTTCCAAATAGACTTATGCTATTTGAATGTGTTTCTCTTTTGGCTGTGTAATTATTCCCATTAAAACATTCCATTATGCAATGATGCTCTTCCTCAGATATAGGCAGAATTGCAGCTTAGTAACCATCATGGTTATTTCCAGGAGTTGCATTCTGATTCCAGCTGTTCCTTGGATTGTGGTAACAGCAAAGCAAGGCTCAATCTGGCATGAGTGCCGAGAAGAAGAGCATGCTGTGTGGTTTTCCATGCCAGCAGAATGAAATAGGAGAGATATAACAGCTTGCCAGCATCTCCGATTTGAACAAATAGAAATTACAATTTGAGTATATTCTGTTTCTGAAGCATTGTAACCTATTTTTGGATAGCTCAGGGAAATTTGTTTCCAAAAAGGTTATAGCAATGGTACATTTTGCTTGCTTTTAGTGCCTTCTTTCCTTTTGGGAAGCTTGGAAATTTTCCTTTTTATGGAATTATTTTACAATAGAAAGCAGAGGTGAAGGTGATGTTCTCCCAATGTGAGTTCCCAACAGAATTTGGGCAATTCCATAAAAATAATCACAAATGAGGAATTCAATATACAAATGTCTGACTCCATAAAATCCCAGCAGTGGAATGGACAGTTCCTTCTTTAAAAAAATTCAGTTTGAATCATTCTTGAAAGCTGGTATCTGCAATTGTCTGAATGCTTCCCTCAGGAAGCCATCAAACTGCTTATGTAAGTGTTTCTTCACCTTAGTAACTTTGAGATATATGGATTTCAATTCCCAGAATTCCCCAGGCAGCATGTATCTGGGAGCTGAGGTACACACATCTTAAAGTTGCTAAGATTGAGAAACACTTGGCTTATACTCTTAGGAAACTTTGCCTGATGTTCAACCAGAACCTGTTGAATTCCCTCTGCCTTAAATGTTAGACTTGAAGAAATGTTACCAGCTTCTCTGGCTAAGACTTGTTTTGTACCTCTGGGAGATCTTTCTTGGCCAAGCAAAGCTTTTATAGGCTGAGATTTATAAATGGTTGGAAATAATCAGACATTCTGTGTTTGGCACTTTTGCAAGGGCAGAATGATGTAGGTCTGCAGTTCCTTGAGTCTTCTCCCTTGTTCATCCACTGAAACAAGTTCTTTATTTCAAACCCCAAATGGCTGGGAAACTCAAGACAGGAACCAGAGTTTTCTGTATCATCTGTCACTTATGACTCTTTCTAAATAAAATGTGAAGGAAGAGGGAATAGCTTTTGAGTTTGGGTGTGTAGATGTGCTTGTATATGTATTTTGGGAGAGATAAAGTGTTGGTTTTACATTGAGAGCCTAGGCTTGTTTGCATTCCAACTTCTTCCAGTTATCACCCTTCTTATATTCTTCCCTTCTGTGCAATTTTTTTTAAATAATACCATACCAACCCTTGAATTTCAGTACCACTATGGGAATTTGGCTCTTGCTTTATAATTCAAACATGCTGCTTTCTGGGAAGCCCTCCTTGGGTAATATTATACATTGTGGTTCCTGACATCTGAAAAATGTTTCCAGTTATCCTGTCTACCCAGCTGCCTCCAGCTTTTCTTTCTTTTTTCTTTTTGCAAACCTCTAACACATTTAGATTTGAAACCTTTGATAGGAAATAAAATAGTCAATCAGCAGCTTTGAGTATCTTTTCTTATCTAAGGAAGGTATTTTTAATACCATAAATATTTAAAATTACGTTTTAAAGGATAGGCTGCAATGGTTTTGCTATGATTACTTCACATTATCGTTTGAACCTGAAAGAAATGTAAGGAACCGGATAGAAATTGGGAAACATACAAAAACATACAAAAATGAACACAAGGTAACTGAGCTTGCAAAATTAACTACAGGGAAGAAAATCATGCTTAACTTTAGTTTGTTTTTCTTTAAATAAAAAATATCTCTGTCACTTGATTGCCAATTCATGGTTGATGGTAATCCATAATAGTATATGATAAATGAGAAGACATTAAGCATCAATAACCTGTAACAGTTGATTGCATTTTCATTAAGACAGGTTATAATATTTAATATTATAATATTCAAGATTATAATTCTATACCTCAGATAATAACACTGAGATTTAAACAGTTGAATTGGGCCTTTGTCTTCTGGACAGACTGCTCTTTTTTAAATACTGGAATTGCTTTATAATGTCCTGGAACCAGAGGGCAACAGAGGCTTCAGACAGGATCATGCCTTTATGGCTTCTCTTGACCCATTGGTCCCGATACTCCCCATGGTTTACGGAGGAGCTGTGGGTTCTGAAAAGGGCTAAGAGAGGACTAGAGAACTGCTGGAGGAAAACAAGGATTAGTTTGATAAGACATAACTTAAAGCTGCTATTAAGGCATACCTCATGGCGGTAAGAGTAGTGAAGCACCATTGTTTCTCTACCCTAATTGCATCTATAGGATGTCATCTGGTGGCCCTATTCAAAGAATTCTGGCCGGTGGGATCTAGGAGAAGAGCCATGGCTCCTGCACTTTAGAATATCATGCTTCTTGAGGTGTGATCCACACCCACCCTTTTGGCCTTTTGAAAGAGCTGAAGACCTGGCTCGCCAACTGGCCTGGCGCCCCAATGAGGGTACATTATTCTGGAGGTCATCATCAAACTAAGATAAGAGCCCACCTCCACCTTGTGTGCATTTTGCTCCCTTCCTTCCCACCTTTATAGATTTTAAGCTAATTTAATGTTACTATTTATTGTTTTAATGTTTTTAATTTTTTTAAAATCATTGTAAGTCATCTAGAGTCACCCCAGGTGAGATGGGCAGTAACTGAAATAAATAAAATACATACATACATACATACATACATACATACATACATACATACATAATATGGTCTTAGAATATAATGGAATGGAATGTCAGCAGCAATGCCTACTCGGCCATTTTGTTTATAAAGGTTTAATTAATGGAGGAAGAAGATGAAGAATGAGCACTCTAATTCTGAACTCTAATTATCCTCATTGCACACAATATTTTGAGGGCAAACATATGAAAAGATATGAAGTGGGGGTGCTTTTCCATCCATCATGATTCCCATGTAGTTTAGAGCCCTAGATAATCAGTAATCTAAGGTGTTTCCAATCCTAGATGTCCATCTGTTTTGAACTCCCAATTTGGCACTTCAGCCGCACAGTGATGGCTGAAGGAATTAAAATGGTCAAAGTCCAGCACATCTGAAAGACACTTAGATTGGGGAATAATGGCCTAAACTAGATAGTTTGGGGGGGGGGTGTTTTTAATTCTAGGAAACAATTTTAATGTAAACTGGAATTTCTTAGACATACTTGATCATAATGAATACACAAAAGCAAAGACTATGATTAAAACTCCCCACATGTAACACAAAAGTTGGCAGATAGAAAATCCTGCATGATTTTCTAAATATGGAAACATATATGCAAAGTTCTCCAAGGGTGGCAGGGCATGGAGAGGAAATGCACAAGGGGGGAAATCTGGACTAACTATGTACCTAGATCTAGTCAAATTTCTCAGGAAACAACTTTTATATACAGAGCTGAGTCTTCCAAATATTGTGTTCATTGTAATCTAGAGCATGTTTTCACTAGTGTTTTCCTAAAAAGGCCAAGATGAGCTGCATAGAGAGACAACTTTGCCCAAATTTGAAGTGTTTACTTTTAGCTGTAAAATTGCAATGATCTTAGTTAAACCTCTATAAAACAATACCTGAGACAAGAAATGATTTAAAACAGTATGCATGAATAAATTCAGTCAAATCTATGACCTTTCTTACAAAACCTCAGGTTGACAAGTCCTTACACTCATAGAGTTTATCCATTCCATTATTTAATTATATGCTGCCTCCCCCCACCCCATTGTGCTCCCTTCTCCAGTTCTATTCTCACAATAATAGCAGTCTTGTACTTTATCGTTTGAACTGAGAGAGTGTGACTACCTCAAAGTTGCCCAGAACTACCATGCTTTTGTGTTGATTTGATCATGCTTTAGACTAAGGCAGAATGTGACACTTAATCCTATTTAGTATAGCCTGGTGCATTGGATCTATACATGACAGGCTATAAGTAGTGGGGAATCTGCCTAGCTAAGTACATAATATGGTAGTCCTCAACTTACAACAGTTTGCTTAACGATTTTCTAAAGTTACAACGGCACTGAAAAAAGTTACGACCATTTTTCACACTTACGATCATTGCAGCATCCCGCATAGTCATGTGATCAAACCTTGAATGCTTGGCAACTAGTTCATATTTATGACTGCTGCAGTGTCCTGGGGTCATGTGACCACCTTTTGCGACTGACAAGCAAAGTCAATGGGGAAGCTTGTTTCAATTAATCGTGCTGCTCATTTAGCAACTGCAGCAATTCACGTTAACAACTGTGGCAAGAAAGGGGGAAAAATTCATTTAACAAACATCTCACTTAACAACATAAATTTTGGGTTCAGTTGTAATCATAAGTCGAGGACTACCAATACCTGTGCGAGAAAAGATTATTAAACTCCATTAATGCTCCACTTTGCTTGAGTTCTGTGGAGTCTTATGCAACATTTTGTGGTTCATGTTGTACCAAATCTGCATTGTAGAGAGACTTCTGCTACAATGGCCCTTTTCCATTTCTCTCTTGTTCTAACCAATTCCATCCAAGAAAGCTAGTAAATTGGTCACTTGTTTGCTGCAGTGTATTAATTTGAAAGAAAGGTCTTTTATTTTTCACTTTTGTCTTTTACAGTTTTTCCAAATTTCACTTCGATTTATTTACCATGTCGCGACATTATATGATAGTATGTCCTGACACCATATGGGGCCAAAAATATAAATTCCTAATTGAATTTCCACAAAGAGATGGAAGATTCTGTGTTTCCCTAGGCAGCTTTTAGTCTGGTGTTCTGTCCATTGTAAATAACAAGCCTGGTCTATATATTTAGTTTGATGTTAACAGGAGGCAGCGCCACCATTTATGTGTTGAGCATTGTTTGAAACTGTAGCCGTCAGGCATATCTGCCAGTTCCTGGCAACCATCCGTTCCTTCTGGAAAGGAATTGTGTCCATATGTTTAAAAGTGAATCACAGCCAAGAGTGTCTAGGTGAAATTTGAGAAGTGATGAATAGCAAATTACTTTCAAAGGGGTAAAAGTGGGTGGGGGAAGGAATAGATAATACAATGGTATAAAATCCCTTTATGAGCTGACAGACTTCTCTGTGCAAGGGGTGGAACATTTATTCTCTACGCAAGGGAAAGAAAGTCATCCCCCCACACACAACACACAAAAAAGGGAGCAAGGATTGTGTCAGTGATGCAATGATATTACTCAGATAAACAGGCCCCAAACTTGTAGATGAGTTTAAAGGCTGTAGTTTTAAAACATATATTAACTTTTATTTGAAAAGGAGAAAAAAAAATCCAAGAAAAGCTGTGTGGCAGATTGCCACAAATTTTATCTCTGTGATCATGGGAATTTTGGGATACTTGGACAAGTCCCTGTAATCTATAGGCTACCGGTTACCCATTATTATTATATCCTCACTGTCTATTCAACATAATAGCTACTCTATATTTAAACCAGTTAGAGGAGCCTGTAAAGCACTGTGAAGCAATATATAAATCTTAAGTGCTATTGATATTTCTACTGCTTTAATGCAGATCAGCTTTCCACTAGGTCAGTGATGGCTAAACTTTTTGGCACCAAGTGCCAAAAGCGTGCACGTGCACACACCCATAATGCAATGCACACCTGACCCCCCCATGTGCTTTGCCCTCACGCATGCGTGCGACACCCCTGCGTGCGACCCGCCCCTGCGCATGTGTGCACGACCCCCATGCGTGTGCCCTGCCCCCACTCATGCACATGCATCTCCCGCATGCACTCCGCCCCCTGCGCATGCACGGCAGAGGCCCAAAAACTGGGGGGGAGGCACGTGGCCATGCGCAGCACAACAGAGTTGGGGCGATGGCTCACGCGCCTGCAGAGAGGGCTCTTCGTGCCACCTGTGGCACTAGGTGATAGATCAGGGGTGACAAATTGGCAGCACGCAGGCCAGATGTGTCACATGCGGGCCATGCCCACCCCAGATCCGCGAAGGGAAAAACATTGTGAAACATCATGTGATGGCAACCTGACGCCACAAGTTTGACACCAGTGTGATAAATGGACTTTTTCTTGCTGAATCACTGTCTATATTGCATAGTGCTGAAAGATTGCAAGAGGAAGGACTTGTCATTCAAAACATAGTTCTATGTGTTGTAAAATGTCCATTCCTTTTTGGGAATGCATTGCTTCATACAGGAAATTGGATTTATGGAGACAATACAATTCAAACTGACAGTTGAAATGACCACAGGACTGATATCTGGAATCTGTGCAGCAATTAACCCTTGTCAGATGGCCATTCCCCAGTAACATAAGTATGTTTACTATCTAGGGTGCTAAAAGTAGCAATAGCACTAAGACTTATATACCATTTTATAGTGCTTTTACAGCCTTCTCTAAGCAGTTTACAAAGTCAGCACATTGCCCCCAACAATCTGGTTCCTCATTTAATCGATCTCGGAAAGATGGAAGGCTGAATCAATCTTGAGCCGGTCAGGATTGAACTCCTGGCAGTCAACAGAATTAGCCTGCAATACTGCATTTTAACCACTGTGCTACCATGGCTCATAAATGAGTAAGTTAGCATCATTGTTATTTAAAACCATACAAAAGGAAAAGAAATAACGCTTTCGGAGTGGCAGTAAAACTCATTTTTAATGATAATCCACTAATTGTTCTTCCTGATATAGATCTATGACTGGAAGAGGGGGTTTGAAGAGAAGGCTAGAGGGATGGGTTTAACCATTTGTCAAAACCTTTCCATCTCCTTTAGTGATCTTATTATCTGTCAAACTCAGGCAATGGTGGAAAAATACACTGCCTGGTAGGCAAGGCACTTTCTGCTGCTGCATCTAGCAATCTTCATGCTATTTTAGCAACTGGACAGGTCCTGCCTGCCTGCTTTCTATAAAGCAAACTGCCTCTGGCTGTCCTGGTCTACTCCTTTCTCCAGCATTCATAGTGCTGCTACTCCTCTCCTGATGTCATGTTGGGCTAGAACAGGGGCCAGCAACCCGTGGCTCTGGAGCCGCATATGGCTCTTTCATCCCTCTGCTGTGGCTGCCTGTAGCCAGTCGGCTCCACAATTGATAGGGCTTTTGGTTAGGACAAGTAGAGGAAAAAGGAGGCTGTGCTAGGAGGAGACTCTTGGTGGGGGAACTGGACTTCTGGTCAGCTCCAGAATTGAACGGGGGCTCCTGGTTAGGACCTTTGTGGGTCTTTGACTATTTAAGGTTGCCTACCCCTGGGCTAATAGCATAAACCAAAACGACCATAGAAGAAAAGTGGCAATCCGGGTGGTGGTGGTGGCAGGATGCCAACAGGAGATGATAAATTCCATCCCCTGTGGGCGTTCTTGTCAAAGCTTCACAAATCATACAATACAGTCAGGCTTTACTGTAAATTGCCTATTGTATGTGGTTTTTTTATAAAAAAAAATAGAGTCAAGAAAAGGTAGAAAACACTACTTCTATATCAAATCAGGAAAAAAAAGTAAAAAGCTGGGTGATCTCTGCTCTGAGTTGGAGAGGAAGCAATACTGCAGAAATACTGGAGAGGAGAAGTATTTCTTGAGACATATCTTTAAGAAACAATTAATGAGGTATTCTCAGACTGCAGTTAAGATAGGTCCTGTTAGGGATTGTGTGATATTTTTACCCATGGAGTTTAGTGCATGTTTGTATGTCCAGGAACTGTGATGGAACCATATTTCATCTTACTACAGTTCCTCTAGATCAGAGGTGTCAAAATCACATCAGGGCGGCGTCACGTGACGTATTGGGACTTTCCCCCCCCCCAGCTAAACAGGGCGTGGCTAGTGTGTGACACATCTGACCCATGGGCTGGAAGTTTGACAGCCCTGCTCTAGATAAAATTGTAAATATAATCATTACATATAACCAATGGTTTACCACCATTTACTTGGAAATTATTTTAATGTAGAAATGTTAAAGTTAGTAGCAAGTGTTAATTTTTTTTTATTCCAGTTTTCCATTCTCACAGCCTACAATATCTACTGTCTAACTGCAAGATGTATTAATTCAGTTCTCTGATTCACTCAACTAAATTTGGCCTCTTCAAAACAATCAGTTTGATGTTTTGCATTCATGAGAACGCAATTTATAAATAATGGTGCATTTGAAGAATGCTTCATAAGGTTGCCTATTGTTTTGTTTTGTTTTGTAATTGGAATGAACATCTTTCTGGGTCTTTAAAAGCCTTCCACCTTCCACTCTCCACCTCCTCTCTGTTTAGAAGTAGCTTGTGGAAAAATGTAGCTTTATAAGCAGTTTCTTATTTAAAATAGGTAAAAGAAGGCAAAATATAAATGGTTGAATGGAAGAAGGTTCTATAGTCTAAAATTAATGTTATATAGCAGGGATGGCAAACCTTTTTGGCACCAAGTGCCCAAACTGGAAATGTGTGCAGGTGCACGTGGCAAAGCACTGGAAACCCGAAGACCAGGTGGCTGGTGTGCACATGCCTGTTTTTTGCTGTTTTTGGCTGTTTGGGGGGCTGTTTTCAGGCCATTTATGGGCCATTTTTCAGGCTGGTTTTTTTGCCATTTTTCAGGCCATTTTCAGGCTGTTTTCCAGTGCTCCAGTGCCCGTGAAGACCAGCTGGCTGGTGCATATGTGTGCACCGGAAACCAGAAGAGCAGCTGGCGAGGGCTCTGCGTGCCACCTCTGGCACACGTGCCATAGGTTCGCCATTATGGTTATATAGTCTTCCTTACCCTGGTTTCTTTCTCTCAAGCTTGAAGTGGTTAAGTCATCATAGCCCTGTCATGTTGCAAAAGTCTGCTCCAGATGTTGATCTGGGCATTGCGCTTTGAGTGTGTGTAACAAGGTGTTGTGTAGATACTCATTAGGGTTTTTTGTTGTTGTTGTTGTTTTTAAAGCTAGGATCTGTGCAGAATTTTAAGAGCTGGAAGATTCTAATCTCTTTCAAATTAGCTTCTTACCATTTCTGCCTACAGAAAGCTATTCTGAGTATGCATAATAAAATAATTAAAGTAAATCACCGGTTCATGTTCATATAAGAGGAAAATAATCTTGGCTATATGTCCCTATTTTTTTTAAAGTAAATTTGCCTAAACCTTAAGGGTAAAATATGCTGTCATTGTATATCTTAAAAAACATTTTGTGGGTTTCTAGAGACCAGGTCTACATTTATGATAATGACAGAGTTCTTCTTCCCAAGAATCAAGAAGAAAACATCTTCTATTGTTGAGTGTCTTTTTGGCTTCCTACCAACTCTGTCCTGTGCCTTCATTTATCAAGTCAAAGTATGAAATATTTTACCCTGCTTTATATATGCATGAACTGGTCAAGAGGTGTATCAGAGATTAATGCTGCAGCCTTTTTACATTTTATTGGAAATTAAAAGTGTTTGTAAACTTAGAAACACCTTAATTGAACAGATTTTTTGAAATACAGCAGTGATACATTTGGTACTTGTGTTGTTTGACAGAGGATCAGATAAATTGGTAAATAAAGCAGCACCAGCATGTCTGTCATCGGCTAAGAATATGACAACTGCCTTCTGCCTTCTGTAAGACCTTAAAGCTTTTTATATGTTGTCTGCTGCCTTAAAATAATGTAAATTGTAAAGAAAGCAGCACCTGTGGATTAGAAGAAATACCCCTAACATTCCTCATTGCAGTGGAGACATGAGCATGCATTACTCTGATTGCTTGTGCAAATGGCAAGCAAGATTAACTGGCCATTTACTTTGATTGCCTGAATGGTTTATGGGTACATCAATAAGAAGATATGGGTTGTAAATTTTAATTTACTTCTGCTGGCTGTGAATCTCAGATAAGCCAACCTAGATGCTTTTGGACTTCTAAATATAAACTAAATTGTTCTAAACCAACTCACTGGAAAACTAACTTGCTATTAAACAATTTATCAAAGAAATATTTAAATCTGTAACGGTGATTTGTTAGAATTTGAAATCAGTTCTGCCCAATTATATAAAGCAGGGTTTCCCTCCTTTCCGTGGCAATTAAATTTGTTCCATATAGGAAAAGAGGAGAAATATCTTAAAAGTGTCTCCTGGAAGGAATCCTTTAAAATCATTTTTGACAAGATGGCCAGTTAGATCTGAATCAGAGGTGGGTTTCAGCAGGTTCTGACCAGTTCTGGAGAACCGGTAGCGGAAATTTTGAGTAGTTTGGAGAACCGGTAGATACCACCTCTGACTGGCCCCGCCCCCATCTATTCTCTGCCTCCCGAGTCCCAGCTGATCGGGAGGAAATGAAGATTTTACAGTATCCTTCCCCTGCCATGCCCACCAAGCCACGCCAACCAAGTCACACCCACAGAACTGGTAGTAAAAAATTTTAACCCACCACTGATCTGAATGTCTATATTTGTTTTCACAGGAAATAAATCTAGTGCCCTATAGATAATGCTGGCATTTCAAGATGCTCTTTTGGCCTTTAAAGCCGTATATGTTACACGGCCAGGTTATTGGAGGGACTGCCTGTCCTGGTTACATCTACCAATCCCATCAGGTTTGGTAGGGCAGGCAAGTCATGGATCCTGCCTGCTAAGGAGTGGCACCTAATGAGACCTAGGAGATGAGCTTTTTCTCCCATAGCATTTACATCATCACCCTGGAGGTGTGATTGGCCTCAATCCTAATGATCTTCCAAAAACCTCTTAAAGTGTGTGTGTGTGTGTGTGTGTGTTAACAGTCCTGGGGATCTTCTGGTAACAGGGAGCCTGCATATGGGTAGTGTTATAGGTAGTCCTCAACATACAACTATAATGGAGCCTGCCTATTATGTCCCTACGTTGTAACGATCATAAAAGGGGTCAGTCACATGACCAATTTTATTATCTTTTTTGTGATGGTCGTAACTTCAAATGGTTGCTAAGCAATCGATCATAAGTTGAGGACTATCTGTATGTGTAAGGTCATGTATTTCTATTTATGTCTAATTGTTTTGATTTTTTAAAAATAATGCTTTATTTGCTGGTTTTATTATGCATACCTATAGTCACATGGACAAGCAAAAAAAAAAATGAAAATAAAACAACCAACAAAAAGCAAAGAGGTTGGGGATGCCACAAGGATTGATAAATGTCAAAAATGTGTCTGTGTTCTCCTAGATCATGTCTTTGAAAATAGATTCCTCTGTTAAATCAAGATTTTGATTCAGCATAGAGAATTTGCCTCCTGTGGTTCTTAGAATTACAGATGACTGGCTAGGAAGTCCAAACCATCTGGAAGCCCAATATACCATATTGGGGGAAACTTGTGTAAGAGAACTGTAAGGTTCTCTCAGAGAACTGTGTATATCTGCAATACACTTGTGGATGGTTCCATTTGCACTTTCTGTTTCATTACACTGACAAATTGATACAAACAGTATTTTGCTTTTCCTTGATTAGTTCCATATTATTTTGGGGTATGCAGCTAAGAGATTGGTGTACTCTGTGTCCTGTTGCTATTGTTTATATCAGAAAGAACTGTCTAATAGTTTTTCCAGAGGGCTATTTTGGAAATAGCTTGTAATGGAGAGAAAAATATTCCACTTTCATCCCCAAATCCACTTATATTTCCCAGAAGACCCAAGTTTCTACAAGTTTCAGTTATCATAGATATGAATAAAACAACTCTTACCTTTGAAATGAGCTTAAATGGACTCCAGAGGATGGTGGAGGACAGAAAGGCCTCGAGGAACGTTGTCCATGGGGTCACAATGGGTTGGACACGACTTCGCAACTAATAACATCAATCTTTGAACACTTATATGTGAATGCCCTTCTGCCTTTTCCCAGTCTGTGCCTTCCCATTGTGTTTGAGTTTCAAGATTGGAAAAGAACCTTTTATATAATTGTTCTGAAAAGTATATTCATATACAATTGACTAGGAATTATTATCACCTTATAGTTTGCAAAAGAGTGAGTTTCTAATAAAACAACTAATATCTTTGTTCTTTCTTTATGTTATTTATCACAGGCAAAATTCTCTTCCGCCGAAGCCACATCCGTGATGTTGCCATTAAACGCCTTATACCCATTGATGAGTATTGTAAGGTAATGGATATTTTTTATTAGTTTGATCAGGGCACCACTTTCAACATATGGCTCCTTATTATGCACAATCATCATTATTGGTTCATCTTTATGCATTTTCATGTGACATAGAATGTCACTGCTCTTCATTCAGCTGTATACATCTGATCAGAAGGCACTACCAAGTAGTAGCAGGTTACTTTATAAAGACTTGGAATTGAGGGGAGGGGGAGAGAGACCTGCTTTCATCCCCAAAATCCAACTACTACTTGTATGGTCATCTATGGAGGGAGATGGGTAGTTGAGAAGTTTGATAAGTGTGTGTGTGTGTGTGTGTGTGTGTGTGTGTGTCCCAGAATTCCAAACTGTCCAGATAATCAAAATTGCAGACCATTTCATTTAGTATAGAGGTAAACCAAAGAGTTATATTTGTTTGTTTCAGGAATACTACAGCTTTATAGAATGTCTATGTAAATGTTAAATAATTGTGTATTTTCTCTCATTAGATCCTTTGGGCATTTGTAATGCTTTATGGAAATGCTGATTTATTATTCATATATTATCATTAGATTCATTCGGTATTTGAAGTTCACTATTAAATGCTGAATTATGGTGAATACATTGTCATTAGAACCATGTCAGTAAGTAGATGACATAATGATTCTACTAATGCCAAGCGAATAAAATTGTAATTTGCCTCATTTATTACTCAATCACTTATCATCAAACTTATTCCTCGATAGATCCTAGCTGAAAGATGAAAGCAACTTCTCTTCTCAGCTAGAGAGAAGTTACTTCCATTAGATTGCTCTATTTTCTATCACTTTGCTGAAAATAATTCACATTATATCCTTCAAATAATAGCCTTTATAATACAGTTACTGCTCAGTTACAGGGGTCCCAAATCTATTTGGCTCATGGACACATTTGGAATTTTGATTGTCTACCCTAAAATTATTGTCTGGAATGCACATGGATGTGTGTGAATGAATGAATGTCTGTCTGTCTTTCTTATTATAATCTCTGTTTCATAGGAAGACAAATTATAGAGGTATAAAGGTACATAATTTGTCTGAGATTCTGAATACATGTATGTATTTCTCAGTCTAAAAAGGTTTGGTATTTAATGCAAGGTAAATCTGGTCCTCATTTCAGGTGAGGAATTTCTACTGTATACAATTCTAAAGTGGAACAAAGCAAGAAAGGAAGGTTGATGGTTTATGTGCCATCAAGTTGGTGTCAGCTTTTGGTGACCTCATAGATTCTTTGCATAATGATCTGCCCCTAATATGGTCCTTCAGGTTTTCCAGTGGTGAAAAACAAGTTTAGTTGGCACCTATTTTGAACTTCAAAAGCAGGTTTTAGTATAATTAGGGTAATGATTATTTATTTATTTATTTATTTATTTATTTATTTATTTATTTATAAAATGTATAGCTGCCCATCTTATTTCAAGGCAACTCTTGCATGGAAAAAAAAACAGTAAGAAAAGGAGCAATTGATAAGTGGCATTTCTTAAAGAAGGAGATACAAAATGCACAATTGCAAACAATTTCAATGATGAAAAAAAATGGAGGACAACAGAAGAAACCATAATGGCCATGCAAAGCAAAAATCTGAACAGAAAAAGGACACATTTAGAAAAGGAAAAGAGGGCTGGATCAAGAAGGAAGAATACAGGGAACTAATCTAGAACTGTAGAGTGAAAGTCGGGAAAATGAAATATCCAGATGATTCAGGTAAAATATTTAAGACTAAAAGGGCTGTTTCAAATGTCTTCAAAACTAATGAAAAAGGATCTGTATATAAAGAAAAAGCAGAGCTAAACAATTCTCCCTTAACTGTTCTACCATAACATTATGAGCAATAGGATGAAGCGGGCAAGAGAAAAGCTTGAGCATGGTGGAAACCTGTTCAGAGATACTTCTTTGAAAAAATAAATCCGTAGGATCAGATGAATTGTAGCTTTGCATTCTGAAGAAAGTAGCTGGTGGTATAGCCAAACTCTTATGCATTTAGCTTTGAGAAATCCTGGAGTAATGATGAAGTGCCAGATGACCAGAGGAAAGCAAGTAGATATTCCTTTTTTAAAAAAGAGACCAAAGGGAGATTCAGCAATGTATAGATCTGACAAGTCTGACATCAATACCTGGAAGGATTGTAGAGCAGATCATAAAGAGATCAGAGTGTAAGTGTCTTCAAAACAATGCAGTATTTACCTGTGGTCAGAACTAATCTTTCCAGACTAACTTTATCTCATGTATTGATTGGGTGCCTTTGATAGATTGTGCTAATGCTATTCACCTAATGTATGTTGACTTCAGCAATGCCTTGATGAAGTAGGAGGTCTAATGGGATGTTAATTCACAATCTGATTTTGTATGCTCTAGGGATAGAGATAACTTTCAAGTGAATATATTGCTGGCTTGAAAATCGTAGTTGACTTGCTCCTTATCACATTAGAGAATGGTACCTATCTCCTCAAGGTGCAGTCCTAGGTTTTCAACTGTTTAATATTTTTATTAATGACTTGGATGAGAACACGAAAAGATTGCTCACAGTTTTGCAGGTGGCACAACTTTGAATGGGTTTACGAATTCCTCTAGGATCTTGATGGGCTAGAGAAATGGCCTGAACTTTTTTTTTTAATGAAATTTAATGAAGACAAATGCAAAATTCTTGGTTTGCAAAATAAAAAAAAAAACATAGCTATTGGATGGGAGATATGTGACTTGGATTACTTTCAATCAATCAATCAGAATAGAGCTGGAAGGCACCTTGGAGGTCTTCTAGTCCAACCCCCTGCTCAAGCAGGAGACCTTATACCATTTCAGGCATGTGACTGTCCACCCTCTTCTTAAAAACCTCCAGTGATGAGGCACCCACAACTTCTGAAGTTTCTTCTTAATTCTAGATTGCTTCTCTCCTTAATTAGTTTCCAACCATTGTTTCTTGTCCTGCCTTCTGGCGTTTTGGAAAATAAGTTGACCCCTTACTCTTTGTCTCCATCTCTCAAATACTGGAATATTGCTATCATGTCCTCACTAGTCCTTCTTTTCTCAAGACTAGCCAAACCTATTTCCTGCAACCGTTCTTCATAAGTTTTAGTCCCCAGGCCTTTAATCATCTTAGTTGCTCTTCTTTGCACCTTTTCCAAAGTCTCAATATCTTTCTTGTAATGTGATGACCAAAACCAGATGCAGTATTCCATGTGTGGCCTTACTAAGGCTTTATAAAATGGTACTATTATATCACATGATTTTGATTTATGCCTCTATTTATATAACTAAGGATTGTATTAGCTTTTTTGGCTTCCGCCATACACTGCTGGCTCATATTTAAGTAATAGTCCACTAGGACTCTAAAGTCCCTCTCACAGTTATTGTTTTGAGCCAGGTTTTGCCTAATCTGTACTTGTACCTTTGGTAATAAGGTCAAGCGCTTATTTCGGGATTTAAAAAAATATAAGACAAGGTCTTATTTTTAGGGAAACATGGTATGTTTGCTACATAATTTGCTTTTATGGTCCCAAGTAAATTGCATTTTATTTAATATGTTTCTAAAATATTTGTTTCTTTGGGGAAAATGCACGGAGGGGACAAGGGTATGCAAAATTGAACCAGCTTCTAAACAACAATCCCAGGTTTTAAGATTAAATATACCAAATACATTTAGCGTAATTGTAATTGTTATATAGGCCATTCTAGCATTCTTTTCTTAGTTGGTGAGTCTCATAACTTTGCACTGCCTTCCAACTAATGGTACGTACTGTATGCATTTGGTGACTAAAGAGAGTGGGTTGAAAAATGCTATGAAACCTGTATGTAAGCAATTCCAATTTCTCCCAGTATGAGTACTACTTCAGCAGTAGTGGTATCCTTGGTTTAGTGCTTTCTCTCATGAGAGACAGGAGGAAAACATTTCCATATAAGTAAAAAACAAAATAAAACATGGAAATTGCTGTGGTTGTGAATATTTACCAATGTTGCTGAATGCTGCAAGATTTAAGATTAACCACGTCCTTTTGACAAGCTGTATAAGCAACTATCACTTCTCTTATTTTGCTTTCTTGGGAGAGAAAAAAAAAGCGGGGGCAGTATCGTTTCCAAGGGTAATCTTGTAGTATTTTCATGAAAATAAATGATAAATTCTTCCCATAATGTAGTATCACAGCCCAAAAACCCAAGAATAAATAACCTTTGCATAGGAACAAGAGATGTAATAGAAATAGAATAGAAAAGTTAGGCATCCTAACTTTTAATAGAAAAAAAGTTAGGCATCCTCAGAATGAATGTTATGGAATGCTTTTGACCATTGGGTGCAGCAGTTGGTTTCAACCCAGGGCTACCGGATTGCTATCGGTTGGAAGCAGGCAGGCTTGCTTTGCGAGCACACAGCGCTTCTGCGCATATGCAATAGCTTCTGCGCATGCGCAGAGTGTTTTTGATGATATCTGGGTGGGTGGGCGGAGCCTCCCACCTCCACCTCTACCGGTTCGCCCAAACCGGGGCGAACTAGGAACAACCCACCACTGATTGGGTGGGAAAACCTACATGAAAAGCAAGTTTACCATCATGTTGGTAGTGGCTGATCCCAAACGCTAAGCAGCATATAGAATAATAAAGTTGAAAGAAAATTTGAGATCTTGTAGTCCAACCTCCTGCTCAAGTAGACCATTCCAAACAAATGGCTATTCAATCTCTTCCTAAAAACTTCCAGTGATGGAGGACCCACAACTTCTAGAGGGAAATTATTTCACTGATTAATTGCTCTCACTGTCAGGAAATTTCTCCTTGGTTCAAGGTTGGATCTCTCCTTGATCAGTTACTTCTTTTTAATGAGAGAGAAAGGGAGAAATAACGAAATAATCAAATTCCAGGCTTAAAATACCTAATAGCCCAATGATGACTAAATAAATTGGGTTTTATGCAACCCTGGATCTGTTTTATTTTATAGTGAAAGAGATTTGTTGGTTTGTTAAAAATGCTTACATGAATTTTAGTCAATTTAATATTCATGTAGTTATGTAAATTTTTAAAATTAACCATTTTAAAGAGCCATTAAAAACCATTTTAAGAGTCACGGTGGTGCAGTGGTTAAACAGCAGTACTGCAGGCTACTTTCGCTGACTGCCGGCTGCCTGCAATTTGGCAGTTCAAATCTCACCAGGCTCAAGGTTGACTCAGACTTCCATCCTTCCAAGTCAGATTGTTGGGGGGCAATAGGCTGACTCTGTAAACTGCTTAGAGAGGGCTGTAAAAGAACTGTGAAGCATCTAAGTGCTATTGGTATTGCTATTTCCTTTCAAGTAGATTAATCTTCCCTTTTTGTTTCTTAAAGATATCCTTATCTGGTATTGCTCTACATAAAAAAAAATATCAGTATATGCCTGAATGTATTATTCATATTGGGAAAGTTAAAAGTGAATTTAAAGGAATAGATTTAGCTTTTTCAAGTTAGTACTCTCTAGAACTGTTGTGACTGTTTCTAGACTTAACTGAGTAGGAATTCTCCAAACTGGTTCCCAAACATATCTGAAAAGCATGAGATTATGGAAAGCTAATACAGATCTCTTAGTAGTTAGTAGTTTACCTCCTCCAATAGTGTCTTTATGACTAAGTCTTGGATCTTTGGCAGGTTTACAGGTGTGGAAGGATAACATAGGTACCTTGTGTTAGTTAGACAAATGCCTGCATTTACAGTTAAGCAGAAACTGTAGAGAATCATGAAGGACTAGAGGAAAAAAGAAAGAACAGTTACATAAGCAAAGAGGGTTGAAACATTCCTTAACTGCTGGGAAGGAAGATAGCTTTCAGAGGAGACTCAGGCAGGGTCCTCTTTGATTCACTGGGATATATGAGGGAGGGGATGTAAAACATATTCAGGCTTACAAGATCCTGTTACTATAAGCTATCTCAGTTAACTATAGTTCTAATTAACTCTTGTCCTGTGGAGTCTGTTTCCTGATTTGGTCGAGTTCCCTGAGCAGTAGCCAAATAACCATGTTTCCGACTCCTTAGAGGGGCTACTTGGTTTTTTTTGTTTGTTTGTTTGATTCACCCTTGTAGAGCAAGGGTGTCAAACTCGTGTCATCACATTATCGTCATGTGACGTATCACAACTTTTTTCCCCTTCACTAAACCGGGGGTGGATATGGCCAGCACATGATGCATCCAACCTGTGGACCATGAGTTTGATACCCCTGACATAGAGTATCTGTCCTTTTTTAAAAAACTTCTTCCTTCAATGTAAATTTTTAGAGTACTGGTTGGGGAGAAAAATAAATGTTTGCCTTTATTCATGAGAAAAATAGGTGATGATATGAGCTAATTGACTCAGACCTATGACTGTAACATGCTATTTTGAAAGCTAGATTTAATTTTTATGGAAGAAAATAAGAGTCTGAGAAGAAGAATTTATCAGAATTTTTATTTTCGACATTAAAGTTCTAGAGTGTTCCAGCTAGTAATTAAGCCATCCATGAAAGTTAAAGAAAATCTGGAAATATGAAAAAATTAAGACCGCATAGTCAATTAAAACTAACATTAAACTTTTGTGTTCCTTTTTAGTAATTAGATTCTCTGTTTCTCTTCTGTAACATTTTCAGGAAATATTTATGGCATTTTCAAAGCCTGAGAAGCTGTAAAGTTTCTCTCTACTTTCAGCAAGTGGTTATTCACACTGGAAACAGTGGCTTTATATTATGCTGTGGTTTGTTGATGAAATAGTAATAGAATTTATGCATTACATTAAACAATGCATTCAGTTTTGGTTGCCACGATGTAAAAAAGATGTTGAGACTCTAGAAAGAGTGCAGAGAAGAACAACAAAGATGATTAGGGGACTGGAGGCTAAAATATATGAAGAATGATTGCAGGAACTGGGTATGTCTATGTTGCGGCTCCGTCCTCCGAGCCTATCTTATCGGAGGGAGAAGGCTCAGAACATGAAGGAGAGGAGTCGGCCAGGCCTCCCTCTCCAGGCCCCTCCTCTATGGCACTGCCTCAGGTGCCGGCCGAGGAAGAGGAGATTAGCCAGGAGCCAGGTGTCTCCAATGATAGCGATGGAGGCGATCTGTCGTTCCTGGATCCATGCCAACGAAGGCGTGATAAACGGTTGCAGCAGTTGAGGAGGCGTGCCAGGGATTAGGCTGAGTCACTGGACCACACCCCAGAGACTATATAAGAGAATGTGGTGGCTATTTAAGACTCTGTGACGGACAAAAACGAACTCTGGCTAGTCACTTTGAACAATGCCTAAATCTGCCGAAGGTTTCTTGTTTTGAACTGGACTATTTGTAAACTGTGTGTATTTCTGTTTATATGGTGAAGGGATAGTCCTGTTTATTGAAGTAAAAGCACTTGGCAGTCAGTGCTCATATTGCTGCCAAGTTTCTGATAACAAACTGTGTGCGTGCCAAGTGCTTCCTTAACCCTCGACTGGCTGTGTGTGTGTGTGTGTGTGTGTGTGTGTGTGTGTGGAGACGGGGACAGAACAGTCTAGTTTGATGAAGAGAAGGACTAGGGGAGACATGATAGCAGTGTTCCAATATCTCAGGGGTTGCCACAAAGAAGAGGGAGTCAAACTATCCTTCAAAGCACCTGAGGGTAGAACAGGAAGCAATGGGTGGAAACTAATCAAGGAGAGAAGCAATTTAGATCTAGCAAGAAATTTCCTGACAGTTAGAACAATTAATAAGTGGAACAACTTGCCTGCAGAAGTTGTGAATGCCCCATCACTAGAAATTTTTAAGTAGATGTTGGATAACCATTTGTCTGAAGTGGTGTAGGATTTCCTGCCTGGGCAGGGGGTTGGACTAGAAGACCTCCAAGGTCCCTTCCAACTCTGTTATTCTATTCTATTCTATTCTAATAGTCCATGCTTTGCATAGCACGTGGATAGGTTTTCAATAATGTCAAAGCAAGCAAAATACGAAATTGCAGATGGTTTTGCTGAGAGGTGGGATTCACTTACTGTTACTATCGGTTCGCCCAGCACCGGAAATGTGAGCGTGCGCACACATGCGTGCAATTTCACAAATCATGGCAATTTGCTCTTTTGCACCATCCATGCATGCATGTGACATCAAAAATACAACGATATAGGACAGGATTGCACCCAGGCGGGCAGGTCGCCACTACCGGTTCGCCTGAACTGATCCAAACCGGCTGAATACCACCTCTGGTTTTGCTACTTCATATGACAAAGTGGGTTGATCTTGCCATTATTCTTCTATATGCCTTTAAACAAACCACTTTCTCTCATTCTCTGTCCTAATCACTCATCTACACAATAAGTAGTTTGTAAAAGAGATTAATAAGATTTCTACCAAGAAGATGTACATAAACATATTTGAGTACTCCTGAACATTATGAAAATGCAGATCTTCTTTAAAATCTCTTTAAAATTTTAATGTTGTAAAAATGTCATAGGCATCCATTCACAACATGATAGACAGGGGTGGGCTTCAAATATTTTAGCAAGGGGTTCTCTGCCCAGTTGTTGGGCATGGCCTAGTCGGCCTCCTGCACCATGTGGAGGGAGGCATTTTTGCTCTAGACTTCAGAGGCCCTCTGGAGGCCAGAGATGGGCCCATTTCTGGCCTTCCTGAACTTCCGATAGGCCCATTTTCACCCTCCCCAGTCCTCTGCGTGAACCCTGCACTTACCTGCATCCAAAACAGGCCGCGTGGGGATTCCTGGGAGGGGTGGGGTGGGAGGAGAGGGGCTAGCCAGGAGTGGGATTTGGGGGTTCTCCGAACTGCACAGAATCTTAGCTAGAGGTTCTCCCAAACCCCTGCAAACCCCCAGCAGCCCACCCCTAATGATAGGCAATAGTAATGATAAATCTTAAATGATGGGCAAACTGGTGAATTAAAAGATAAGTAATCTGCCCAGGAACTCAAATATATGGCAAAGTTGCCTAAGTGTTAGAATCAAGACCAATAGTTGAACCCATAGTTCAGTTTTGAACCTATAATTCTCAAATCAACTTTTTTTTCAAATCATTGTTTCATTGCATACATAAACATTTCTTTTTGGCTTTCTCTTCAATTGTTCCCATCAATGTTCTGATCTTTATTCTATTCAGTCAGTAACTGGGTTTTTTTGGGGGGGTGGGGGGGGTGTTGTTTTGCCATCTCTAAACCTTCAACTTTTACCAGGCAGTAGAAATGGGATCCATGCTATCTTTTTTTCATTAAAACGCCCATTCATGTCTAGTAAAGTTGACAGTCAGCCTTTGATGCATTTCCAAGTGCTTACTATTTTGATTAAATGCAATGTTTGTATAAATCACAGGTATGTTTGTTTTTCAGGCTCTGATCCAGTTGCCACCATACATCTCTCAGTGTGATGAGGTTCTTCAGTTTTTTGAAACAAGGCCAGAGGACCTAAATCCTCCTAAAGAGTAAGTTATTGTAAACAAGTCATAGTTTCATGTATGTCTGTGTGTGTGTATGAGAGAGAGTAAATTGAGAGAGGAATGACAACACAGAGATTTTCATCAGTGAAAAATGAAATGTAAAAATGAATGTCAGACCTATCCATTTTATGTAGAAAATAGACATTTTCCAATAACGTTTTATTAACAAAAATAAATATAGTAGCATTTTGGTATTCAACTGAATACCAAATTCATTGAAACTCATTTAATTTGGTACTCAACACATTTTAACATGAAAATTTTGTCCTAGTACTCATTGTTTGTTACTCTATACACAAGCTAAAACTTGATGCTGTCGGCTGCATCAATAATCACTACATTATTCCTTATGGGGAAAATTTGTTTGGTATTCATCATTTTTGGTATTCATCACACCTCCTGGAATTAATTAATGATGAGTACCATGATGCCATTATAGAAGAGTTTAAAATAAATTAATTTAGACAAACCTGAAACCTATTTTTTAAATCAAAACAGTTTTTGTTGTTAAATGTGTTTTATTGTTTCATAACACTTATTCCATTTCTATGTTGAACAGTATGTTTTCTAGGTGTCCAAAGTGTTAACATATAAACATCATCATCATAGTCATTATAATCATATGTACATAAACATATGTGATACCAATCGTTATTAAAAAGTATACTATTGTCCATTATAGTATCGATTATACAACCATCAAAATATTTACTCATCGTTTTTTCTTTCTCATGTAGTCCATAAACAGTTGCATTTCTGACATCTGTTCATTGCACACAAAATGTTACCTATCATCTTCATAAAGATAACAGAGGGAGATAACTTCTTGTATATGGTATCGAGAAGTTGAGAAATGTTTCACTTTTCTTCAGGAGATTCTAGAAGGGATAGTGGAGTTCCAAATATTAAGAAAGCTTACTGAAGATGATGAGTGTTTGTTCAGGCTGTCTGTTCTGACCTAGGCTTCCTGAGTCAGTAAATCACACAAGTAGTCCCAAAAATCTCTTTTATTGCAACAGCTGTGAATTCACAGATGAGTCCCAATTAGTTGCAAAGAGTCCTTCGGGAGAAGTCCTTCGGGATAATCACCCATCTTTATCTCCCTTGACACTCTGCCAAAGACCTAATTGCAAAGCCACATGGAGTCCAGAATCAAACAGAGCTTCAGGCTTTAAGCTGAACTGAATGAACAAATGTTGCTTCCTGCAAAGGCCCACGTGCCTTTGCTCCTCTTTTAAGTCTTATGGGAGGGGCCAATCATCTCCCACCCCTACTCCCAAGTTGTCCCTTTTGTTTTAGCTGTTCTTTCTTTCTGGCAGCTCTGCGCATGAGCGCACTGAGAACAGGCTCCCCCTGTTCCTCTGCCTCGCTGAGGTCTCACTCTGGAGGGTCTGGAGGCAGTATGTACCTCCCAGGTGGCCCTTTCTCTGCCTCCGACACAGAGCCCTCGTCCGAGCCTTCCCCAGACTCCAGGACTGGCCCATGTTCCTTCCCAGCCTCCTCACTGTCCGACTCTGCTGCCAGCTCCACAGGCTGCTGGCGGATCACAACACTGTCACTTTGCACTGAACCCAAGTTGATTGCATTATCTAATTTCTTTGGAGTCTGGTCTCATGCATTTATAAGCCAGGTTTTACTACTATGGAAGGGGTTTGCTAAGTTTTAACTGAAACCTTTGATTACTTCTTTGGGGAATTACCGTAAGTGGCAATTGGGTTTTAGAATATGCAGGCTGATGTATTAGCCGAAAGAGTGCTATTTCTGGCAGAGAGAGAAGTAATCTTGGAACTGTAGAACCACACAGTGATTACATTCCATCTTCTTTTGAAGGCAAACACAAGAAGGATGGCAGAGCTGTAGATCTGATAATCATATTCTTGTAATGATAAGAGTAAAGAGGGGAATTAGAATTGTTTCAAGATCCAAGTTGTTATATATTTTATCTGATCTTTGAAAAAATGTAAACACTCTATCACAACCAAATTCAATAGATAACCTTTGTAGCCTTTAATCTGACCTTTCTCCAACTCTAACACAAAGTGATGGAAGGAGAATAGAGTGTGATAGGCAGACTACGGGAAGGGAAGATTGTGAGGTTCTTGGTGAGGTTGTTTCCCTGCAGAGGTTTCCTTACCAACTACTGATAAAGTTATCTTTGTAATGAAACTTCTGCAAGAAAACAACCAAGCTCGGAGAGCACCAAAAACCTCACAATTCAACCCTGAGCTACAAATATTCTCTTTTGTGTTTGAAGCTGTCAATTTGGCTTGCTAGTATGTTCTCTGTCACTTCACAGCTGTCAAAATTCACTCAGTAGAGTGGCTGTGGGGCATATCTTAAGTCTGCATTTCAGTATTAAGTTTTTTTTGGGGGGGGGGGTTGTTTGTTTTTGATAAAACAGTACTAAAATATTTTTTGTGAGTTTACCACTACTGCTAACAAGATCTAAATCAGGGGTCTCCAACCTTGGCGACTTTAAGACTTGTGGACTTCAACTCCCAGCTTTGCTGGCTGAAGAATTCTGGGAGTTGAAGTCTACAAGTCTTAAAGTCGCCAAGGTTGGAGACCCTTGATCAAAATCACTACTTCAGAGACATTTCTTCTTTTGTTTCGCAACAGGAAAGGATACATGATGTCTCCCACCAGTTTTTGTATCCTATGTCAAAACCATCTCACACTTAGAAGTAAAATGCCAATTACTTGTTTCCTCACTTATCCTTTTTTGTCACTTTACCATCTCATTTAAACCTGCCATTCATGGTGCTTTATACTGTTCCAATAGCAATGAACCTTGGACTTGCTTATTTTCTCCATTAATAAAAATGTGCATCTATCAGTGAGTTATAAAGTTATAAACTTCAGCAGTAGGAAAATATATTACCATGTCTAATTGTATACAATTGTTTTATGTCAAGAAAAACCAAGAGCAAAAAAAACACTTTCTTGTTGTCAAATTCTTGAGTAACTTATATTGACAAACAGCAAACACATGCGAGTGTTTTCCTTGCAAAACAAGGATATTTGCA
The DNA here is from genome assembly GCA_022577455.1 of Arizona elegans. Classification (NCBI taxonomy): domain Eukaryota; kingdom Metazoa; phylum Chordata; class Lepidosauria; order Squamata; family Colubridae; genus Arizona; species Arizona elegans. The sequence goes on from JAKOOJ010000003.1 coordinate 74,983,982, forward strand.
ACCCATTCTCTGCCTATCCTTGTCTGATGCAACATTTGCCTTGTGACTATCAGCTGCCTGTGGCTGGAAGCCCTTTTATTAACCATTTTGAGCTTAAATATAACCCATTTGCCATCATCTGTGTGGAATGCACAGTTATGCAAAGATATTGTGCAAATTGTTGTTGGGAAATACTTTATTGGATAGATTAGAAGAGTTGTTATTTTCTGTATCTGAGCACAGATCCTTCCAACACTCATGTCATTTACAAAGAATTGTTTTCAATTGGCTAGATATTCTTTCTGCATCTGTCTTTGAAAACTTTCTATTTCTGTCTTCTTTCATCCTTTTTCATAGTGTTTGCTTACCCAACTTTTTTCTCTTCAGCCATTTGATTCAGTTGGTGCAAAAACCCAGAGCCTATTAACTATGCTGCTTTCTTTTGTCAGCTGGGTTTTCCCTCTTTAGCTTCCTTTCCTTCTGTCAATTCATCAGCTAATGCATTGAAAGACACAAAGAGAAACACAGGCTTGAGTACATGCATGTTGAATATCCTGTTTCCCCCAAAATAAGACATCCCCTGATAATAAGCCCAATCGGGCTTTTGAGCACATGACAATAAGGCCAAGCGCTTATTTCAGGGTTCAAAAAAATATAAGACAGGGTCTTATTTTTGGGAAAACATGGTAGTATAGAGACACTTATATGGTTGCTTTTAGAATAGAACCATAATTTTCTGCCTCATCAAAGGAGAAGTGGAATAATAGAAAGAGATTGTTTCATAGGTGCTCAGGCTTTATGTTCTCTGAGATTCAGTTTTGTTGCTGTAGGAGAGAACCTTGAATGGGCTTTCCCTCCCTCCCTCCCTCCCTATAGAATTGAGCTGAGCCACAATTTTTAATAAAATTGTAGAATTTTCTGTATCTACCTATACAGGTAAATGTGTGCTTGCTTCATGACTTTCATTTCTTGATTTCTAGCATGTGTGAATCCACATCTTTTGTAGGCTGAATCTTTGACCTTTGCTGAATTAATCTTCTACTCTGTTCTACAATGCCATTTGGACTGTATGTGCTATAACGTTGGTTTGGGAGACATTGGAAACATCAAGAACATGTACTATATGGATGACACTAACCCGAAAGTCTAAAAATATAAAGGGTCTGCAGATTGTAATAATAAAAGTCAAGAAGCACAGTGGGGAAAAAATAGGGCTATGATTAAATATAAAAAATACCAAATTAATGATTGTAGGTAGAACCAGTCTGAGAACTGTCAATGGAGGCATTGAAGTAATAGATATTTTCTGGCTTTTGAAATAACCATCAACACTAAAGGAACAAGTAATCAAGAAATACACCATAGACTAACACTTGGTAAAGCAGCCATGAAGCCCTGGGAAAATATATTCAAATATCGTTTCCATATCAGAATCTTGCAAGCCATGATATTCTTTGGGGTTCTCTGTAGAAGTGAAAATTGGACTTTGAGAAAGCAAGATGGGAAGAGTACTAATACTTTTAAACTCTGGTATTGGAGAAGACTCTTGGGAATACCATGGACAGCCAAGAAAACAAACAAATGAATCCTTGAACAAGTCAACCTGGACTTTTCACTTGAAAAGTGAAGACTTTTCACTTTCACTTTGACCAGGCTCAAATCATCTTCCTTCAGATCCATTATGCAAAGACATAGCTCTCAGGAGAAGCTCTAATGCTGGGAAAGGTAGAAGGAAAGAAGAAGATGATCAGCAGCTAGATAGATAGACCCAACTATAGTGGCAATATGTACACCATTGAAAGACCTGAAAGGTTAAGGGCATATCTTCATGGAGATAATCTATCTGTGTGATCAGTAAGAGTTGATAACAACTTGAGAGTACATAATTAATCATGTCCAGGTTATTGCACTGCTATTGAAGTGCCCTTAAATGGGAACACAACCTCAAAATATTGTATTATATTAGAGTATTTGTAATAGTTTATTTTGTAATTAGCTTTCCATACATAATTGCCATGCTGAATTGGTCAAGATGTTGCATTGGAAACTTTCTCCCCTGGGCGCCTACTTATTTCTTGAATGACTGGATGATTTGATGGGCTGCAATGTGATTTCTTTCCCTGTCCTAATTCAACACTTTTATGTAAGAGAAATTACATGTAGTCCTTGCATATTGACTACTTCTTCAACAACCATTCAAAATTGTGACAGTGCTCAACAAGGGGTACTTATTACTGGTCCTCAAAATTCCTGTAGCATCCTGAAGGTCATGTGATTTCAATTCAGGTGCTTGGCAACCAGCTTGCATTTAACGTCATGTGATCACTATTTGCAACTTTCCCTGCCAGTTTCCACAAGCAAAGTCAATGGGGAAGCCTGCAGGAAAAGTCACAAGTTGTTCTGGTAAGTTCTCCCAGCCTTGTCATACTCTCCATTCCTTGGTCTTCCTGTGCTTGTGCACAGACTGCATGAGGCCTCCCAAGCTATGCATGGTCTGTAGAGGCCCTTCCCAACCTTTACCCCCTCCAGCACTTCCCTTCCCTTGTGGCACCCCTGGACTCTTAACTGGGACTTCTGCTTCTCATTTAATGACCCATGCATTTTAAAGTTATGACAGCAACTGGAACTGCCAAGATTGTTGTTACTTTACTAAGCAATGAGGTCATTGCCTTTTAACTGTAGCCTGATCCCAACTGTCATAATCTAAAGACTGCCTGTACATTGTAGCTTCCTAGGCACCAATGTGAACATCCACTCTTTAGAAAGCAGTAGAACTGTAAGATGTGTTTATAAAAGTATCACGGCACTGCAGAAAGACCTGATATGTCTTATTCCAGAACACCAAGCATGGAATAATACATTTAAATTACAGGAAAGTAGACTCTAATCAAATCTTGGAGGGGAGGGGGTTCCTAACAAAGCAGCTGGATAGTGGAACAAATTGCCCTGAGAGATGGTAGCCTCCCCTTCATAGCTGAGTTCAACCAGAGGTTAGACAGACACATTTTTAGGATGCCTCAATTTGGATCCCTGCACTGAGCAGAAAAGGTGGACTTAATAGTCCCTTCTGCCTCTGTGATTCATGGCAGTCTGTCTTTCCTTTGTTTAAAAGAGGCTTTTCCTCTCATGTTAAGAAACAGAGGTTGCATCAGACAGGACACAAAGAGGTTGCTGAGTCAAAGGATTCATTCAGCTACTAAGAGTCCTCAGCTGAAAGCCTGGAGCTTTCATTGGACAAGTGCTAAGTGGTGATTAAAACAATCTGCTCTGCTCAACCAGAGAGAAGTAACAGACAGAACAGATTAGTTTCCTTGCTGACTCCTTGTTCATTCCAGGAACATGTCTTGCAGGCATCCATTTATCATAATAATCTATGCCTAGCAACATTAGAAAGGGCAGAGCCATTCCTCTTAAAAGGAATGCTATAAATGTGGTGCACTTTGATTTGTACTGTAGAGCAGGGGGAGGAAGATGGAGATGGGGATTTTTAATCTGCAAGTTCATCCTTTTTGAGTGGGAAACAGAACTGTGATGGTAAATGCCTTAGAAACATTTTTTTTGTGGCTCCTTATCTTCGGATCTGCAGGATTACTGACTGGGAGGAACATAATGTTTATACTTTATTTACCCAGCAGCAGTAGTTTTTGGTACGGGAGTTCAGAATGTTAACCTTAGTGTTTAAACTCATAAAAAATACACAAAGACTTTCTTTCCTATTTATTTCTTAAGGATCAACCATTTGCAGTACTCGGCTCAAAGGTCCCAACAAATGATGGGATTTCAGGAAAGAGACCTGAAGCATGACCACACTATCTAACCTGATACAATGATCAGATGCTCTCAGGGCCATGTTACAAATAACTTGCCCACCTATTATTCAAGGCTTTTTAGGTGATAGCTAGCACTTTGAATTGTACCTGAAAGAGACTGAAAGCCAGTGCAGCTTGTGCAACAGCTGGCTAACTTGGGCAAAATGTGGAGCACCCAGAAATACAGAGGCCACTAAATTCTAGAGTAGAAACTTCCAGGTAGTCTTCAAGGCAGTTCCATGTAGAGCACATTGCAGAAGTCTAGTCAGGGAGTAACTAAGACATGAGTGACTGTGAGCAAAGCTCCTCAGTCTAGGAATGGGCACATTTGGTCCATGAGATGAATTTATACAAAGGTTCTTCTAGCGATGGCTGCTACTAGGTTCTCGAATGGGAACCTCAGGTAAAGAGTGTCCTTATATCACCAGCTGTCTGGGGGAGTGCCACCCCATCAAGAATTAAAGGTGACAACTCAATGTATTCTTGAGGGGGAAGCAAAAACTTCCTCTGGTTTGCTAAGGTTGAGTCACGGCCAGTTCCTCCTCATTCAGGCCCTTACAGTGTGCACATGCTGGATTAAATGATCTGGACTATAGGTGTATAACTAAATATCATCTGCCTACTGATGATACACATTCCATGCTGTAGCTTCATTTAGATATTAAATAGAAGTGAGAAGATTGAGGTACCTAACATAAGATAAACCTGGGGCCCAACATCAACTGAAACTGGCCACTAAGGAAGGAGGAGAACCACTGTAAAACACTTTTTCTCCTACTCCCAACTGCCAGGACCGGTCCAGAAGGATACTATATTAAAAGCCACCAAGAAATCCAGGATGGTTAAGATTGGCACACCAAGCCCTCCAGAAGTTATTCATAAATTGCCACCAATGCCATTTCAGTGCTATAACTCAGCATGATCTCTGAAAAGGATCTAGATAATCCATTTCATAAAGGATCAGAGTTGGGCACCTACCACTTTCTCTACAAACCTCCCTAAAAAGGGAAGATCAGAGATTGGACTAAAGGGTGGCCTGTTTAGAAGGGTGTATACCAGTGGTGGGATTCAAACATTTTCACTACTGGTTCTGTGGGTGTGGATTGGTGGGGTGGCTGGGTGGGCATGGCAGGAGAAGGATACTGTAAAATCCCCATTTTCTCCCGATCAGCTGGGACTTGGGAGGCAGAGAATAGATAGGGGTGGGGCCAGTCAGAGATGGTTTTTACCGGTTCTCCGGACTACCCAACATTTCCGCTACCGGTTCTCCAGAACTGATCAGAACCTGCTGAATACCACCTCTGACGTATACCATCTCCTCCTTCATCATTAACTGCAAAGAGGCATTAATCGCTGCTTGGGCCCAACCACATGCAACTTCTTGGGAGGCCTTAACCAACCAGGAGCAGCATGGTCCAGAATACAGGTGGCAAAACAAACAGCAACAAGGACCTTGCTATCTCAGGATTAGGCAGTTCAAACTTCTTTTAAGTAACCAAGCCAAGATGTGCCTTCGTCACTTCCACAGGGTCTGCCCAGCCAGTATCCAAATCAAAGTGAAACCAAACAATTTTGTCTGACGGATCCTAGTTGAAGGTTGGGGTTGTCATTCAATGGGTGCCAATATGTGGGAAATTAACTTTGGAGCGTCTTAAAATTACTTAGCCCCAGAGGAAAGAAGCCAGATATAATTTCGTCCATATCAATCACACACTGTTCTGAAATGTCAGTGAGCAGCAAGATGTAGTTGGCGGGTGGTTCCAAATGGAACGTGTCCTGCTCTATTAACCAGAAGGCATTCTGTGCTGTGCCATTTTTTAAAATATACTTTAATTACAGGAAAGAAAGTGGAAAAAGTGCTGAGCAAGTACAGGAAAGTTTCGAATGGAGGATCCTTTCCACTGTCCATGAAATTCCATGCATATGTCAAGGCAAAAGCACAACTAAGATGCATTATACCTGGAAGCTCTTAATGCTATGAAGTGAGCTGATACCCCTATGAGCACTTCTTCTCTTCCCCTGGGAAATCAGTCACAGAAGTACAGAGAAAGCAACCATCTTGCAGACTGTATAAAAAGATCATTTCATCTAAACAGTTTATAAGTCAAAGAGAGAAGACATGAGGAAAAAAACAATATTTGAGTTGGTTCTTATTTAACTCAATCTTTTCTAAATGGGACTGAAAAGGCACATGCAGCTTTATTCTATTTTTGCCTGACGGAGAAACATTTTACTCATATCTGTCGGAAAGAGACAGGCATCCTCTAAATGAGGATCTTGACAAAAGTGAAGAGTGTTGCCATTCAGCACTCAAAGTCTTGTTAACTGTGCTTTTATATTAATTTCTAGTTTGGTACATGTTGGGAGCTCACAGCACGGTTCATTGGGCACGGTTTTATTTAATTTCAACATGTGAGGACCTAACCTGTAAGTCAGCTGTAGCAATGACTTCATGGATTGGAAAATCCGCTTCACCCAGGACCCTCCAAATTTGGGCACTCACCACTCTTTCTACATCCCTTCCCCCACTGCAAAAACCCAGTGAAGTCTAATGCAGGTCCTGAAGCAAACGAATCTTTTAAATCCTTTTATTTGCCATCCTACTTCTCAGATTTCTTCACTTATATCTTTGAGCCATGTCGGAGTGGATTTTCTACCTGTTCTCCCTGCAGGAGGAGGCATTTTAAATCATGTAAACTGTGCCTTTATAGTAACTTCTCTTGCTGTTCAGTAAGAATCCAAGGGCCTAGTTCTCCAGGCAGACAATTTTATTTATTCCTTGTTGCTTGTATTTGGATGCCACCTCGTCAGAGGGAATAGATAGCTCTCACCAGGCTTAATGTATCCCTTGAAACCAGTCATCTTTACTTTTGTCAGGTTCAGTATTGTACTGCTGAAAACAGTGGATTGGATTTAAATCAAGATTTAAATCATGATTTAAATCATGACTTAAATCAACTCAATTTAAATCATAATTTTTAAAGAGCAACTGTCATCTCTGTCCCTTAGCAGCTCCTCCTTTGACCTGCTATTGACTCACCAACAGTCCCAATATTGCAGAATATACAGCCTCAGGCTACATAACTAAGTTTCATTTCATGCTGACTAAACTAAATTATTAATGTATCTTAAATAGAAAACTACCTTTAGATAGAGTTTTACTCCAGAAGCATTTTATTAAAATAAATTTGATAAAAATAAAAAAAATGATTTAAATTTTTAAAAAAAAGATTTAAATTTTTAAAAAATCCGATTTTTTTTTAAATCATCAATTTTTATCTGCCCTGGCTGAAAATAACCAATTAGCTCTCTCTAGCTGACCAATATGAGTTGGGAGATTGGTGAAGAAAAGTAAAGCTAATAGAAAAAAGGCTAAGTAAAGCAAAAGGTAGGATGAGATCCAACTCTATTTTTGTTTTAGATAAATTGGTGCAGTCAGAAGAATGCTTGGCTTAGTCCTTAAAACCAGCTATATAAGAAGGCCATGGGCAGAATTGATTCAGAAGTAGTGCAGAGTGCTTGTGACATTCATTTATTTAAATTTGGATTACTTATTTAGAGCATGACCCTGAAAGGAAAAGCCATCTGAAGACTAGATTTATCCATACATTTGTGAATGTCTTATATCAAGAACAAAAGAAACCATCCACATTATCTTCATTTTCATTGCCATGTTCCTTTGACTTCCTGGTAAATCTTACACTCTATTTCTTGGGAAAGACCATAAATGGGAAATCTTCCCAGGGACCTTGTGACTTTGGGATTTGCTCAAATACACAAGGAATTCTTACCATTTTTTTCAGCAGTCATTCTGTGGCTGTGAAAACCAATTGGTTGGAGTACCAGTGCTTTATTCTCTACGCCTTTCTGTGTACAATAAAAATGTTGCGCAAGAAGAAATAGGCAAGCACAATTTTCTTCAGGTTCTAGGGACAGACCATATGCTCACATTACAAAGCTGAAAGGACCTGATCTCCTACTGCTTCTCATTTAGTCTCCCTTACCTCCAGCAATATCCTGAATCTGCCGAACATGCTTCCTCCTTGCTTATCTGTAGTTGTCTTCTGAAAACTTCAGGATTCTTCAGATCTGTGGCTGTACCTCAGTAGTACACAAGGGCTACAAATGGATCTAGATTTGAAGACTGTTTTTTCCTATCAGTGAGGATAAATTGGAGAGACGAGCTTAGTTACAGGCAGGACTGATAAATGTAGCAACCTATGCACTTCTTTAGTTGTTTGGTGGCTCAGCACATCCAGAAAATCAGACGAATGTGGAGGAAATATTTTCAAAAAGAGACTAAAGTGAGAATTCTATTCTATTCCTGCATTTCATATTTTTTTCTGATTCTTAAGATTGTATCAGAAAACAAAGTGGCTTAATAAGAGAAGCTTTGCCTGATGTAACTCTTGTAGGTTCCATGTTCCAAGTTCAGGACCGATGCTGATCCCATCTTTGCCACAACAGAATCACTTTCCTCCCCTTGAGAAATGTTCTCTAAACATTCTGAGGTTCCTAGAAGCCCAAAGCTGATACCAGGATTTTCAATATGAGTTTGATAATTTCCTGTTACACTAGCCAAGCTTGGCCATAATAATGAAGCAACAGAGCAACTGTTTTTGTTTTGAGCTTCACTTTGTTATGGCCAAAGTCAGTCTCAGTCTCTCTCTCTCCCTCCCTCCCTCCCTCTGCTTGTAGCCTACTGAGATGTTGGTTTTGTTTCAAGGTTTTCCCAATTCTGGCAAAACCTTTCTCCTTTTGTTATTTTCTTACGAAAGCCAGAGAGAAGAAAGCATTAACTAGTATAGGAAGTTAGCACCCACCCCTTTCCTAGAAGAATGAAATATTTTGGGAAATATTAAAAAGGCAGAATATTATATTTCCCTGGATGAGAAATGGAGAAGCATGTCTTAAAGACAAAGCAGCTCCCACCTTCCTGCCCCCCACCCTTTTTTTAAATTTGATTTATATGCTGGGGATTTTTTTGTTAATGGGCCAGAGGCAGAAACCCAATCCTTTGTCAAAGGACATCTGCAACACAATGGGGCCCATCTAGCAACAGAAACTCACCACATGGCACCTGGGAAGATTACATCAGCCAGCAAGGCTAGCTAAGACCCCAACCACCTAGGAGTCTGACAAACAATCAGGATATTCTTTCTGGGCCTCAGGAAGTTCAAAGCCAGAGAGAGCATAAAACCTGGGGACTCGCTGTATCTCGCCCCTTTTTCTGTTCAGGAACTCAAACCATGTGATCCTGCCCACCATTAAACCATCTTTCCAAGCAGTCTCCATGTTTCCAGTGTCTTTTTCCCCACTTGGAGCTGAACCCAGAAGGACATTTCTTCCTACACTAGTATACTACATCCCCTTTCAGACAAAAGTGAAACAAAGCACAAAAACAATCTTGAGATGTCTCTTAAAACACCCAAATCCCTGTAGTGCATTGGGTGGGGGGTGTCTTCTGATTTTAGCCTTTCTCCATTATTTTTTGGGGCTCATATAACAAACACATGGCTTACTTTAGTTGCTGAGGACACTGGATGGAGAGAGGAAGCTGCTGTGTGAAGTTTGCTAATGTTTTATCTGTCACCTTATATCTTGTTGAAAGTCTGAGACCTGTCTCCCTTTACCCTACTTGTAAGTGTAGTGGAGAAAGACATATTACATTTAGTATGTTTAATAAACTAGATCAAAAGGCAACAGATACATTAAACCAAAAGCTCTTATGCAGGAGTCCCCAGTTCCTGGTCTGCAGCTGGTTGGGAACCGGACTGCACAGGGGTGAGCAAGTGTTCAAAGCCCCATTTGTGTTTATGTGGGATTAGGTTGTGCACACAAAACCATCCCTCTCCCTGCCATCATTGCTTGCTGCTGCCGCCGCCACTGCCACTCTACAGAGCTGGAAGGGTTGGGGACTACTGCTGTCCTGGAGAATCTTTTTGGTGTAGTGGTTAAAGCATCAAATTAGATGCAGGAGACCATGAGTTCTAGTCCTGCCTTAGGCACAAAACTAGCTAGAGAATCTTGGGCCAGTCCTTCTTTCTCAGCCCTAGGGAGTAGGAAATGGTAAACTACTTCCAAAAACCTTGCAAAAAAAAAACAAAACAACCCAACCCTTCAGAGACATGTCCAGGCAATCATCCAGAGTCAAAAACTGACTCAAAGGAACAAAAATAATCACTAATGTTCTTATTATCCTCCTTGTTTGTATATTTGGGATCTGGACCATGATAATCTGGGATGAAACAAAACTGGGTTTAGGATTAAAAAAAAAATTAGGTACAAGACCCTTGAGCTTTCCCGCTTGCTGTGTTTCCCTCTCTTTTTCACTAGTTTTGTGTGTTGTGGTTTCCTCACCTCTAGGATCTGTCAGATGAAGCATTTGGTCCAATACAAAAACAAAGAAGGTCTTTAAGGCCAAATTGTGTATTTCCACCATAAAGGTAAAGGTAAAGATTCCCCTCGCACATATGTGCTAGTCGTTCCCGACTCTAGGGGGCGGTGCTCATCTCCATTTCAAAGCCGAAGAGCCAGCGCTGTCCGAAGATGTTTCTGTGGTCATATATGGCTGGCATGACTAAATGCCGAAGGCGCACAGAACGCTGTTACCTTCCCACCAAAGTGGTCCCTATTTTTCTACTTGCATTTTTTACGTGCTTTCGAACTGCTAGGTTGGCAGAAGCTGGGACAAGTAACGGGAGCTCATCCTGTTACACAGCACTAGGGATTCGAACCACTGAACTGCTGACCTTTCAATCGACAAGTTCAGTGTCTTAGCCACTGAGCCACCGTGTCCCTCATTTCCACCCTAGAGCACAACAAAATAAGCACTTTATTGAAAGCAAATTGGCTACACTCAGAAAAACATATTCCTTCCTAACCAGGGGTGGGTTCTACTTACCTTTACTACCAGTTTGCAACGGGGCCACGTGCGGGCGCTCGCTTTGCTCTCGCACGCACGCACTCGTCTGCACAAGCACAGAAGCTTCTGCACATGTGCAGAAGCGTTTTTATGATGTCGGGGTCAGTGGGCGGAGCCTCCTGCCGGTTTTACTACCAGTTCTATAGAACCAGTGCAAACCGGGGGCAACCTACCACTGTTCCTAACCCATCATCCCTAACGTGTCTCTCCCCGCCCCCTGAATAAGATGAAAACTCTAATTAAAGGCCACATAGTAGTCAATAAAGCACAGGTAAATATACTTTTTCTGTTTTCTTAATCTCACCATACAATGGCTTGAACCCCACACCCTTTTCTGAAACCCTTGTATTATTTGGCACTTCTCAGTCTCGTGATGGCTGTAGTGTTCTTTGTAAGATCTAGAGCAGAACTATGTTTGGGTAAGAAATTACCGTATTTTTCAGAGTATAAGACGCACCGGAGTATAAGACACACCTACCTTTTTTGGTTGTTTTTTTTTTTTTAAGTTTTTAAAATTTTTTTAGACAAACACACATACAATGTATTTTCTTTGAACAGAGTATTTGGCTGGTTCACAAATTTAAACAGTGTTTAGTCATTTCAATTAAATTTACAATTTATATATTTCCTTTTTGCCATATTTATTCCTCATTTTTTTAAAAAAACCAATATTGCCCTTCATTCTCATCTCTAATCTTAATCAAATTCAATTTTTCCCTTCTATTCTATATTATACCCCTTCCTGTTGTCATCTATTTTTATATCCATCCTCACATTGGTTAATTATTTAATATTACAATTGTTTAATACAAATTCAACATTTTTATATAAATCAATTAGTTATAACTATCTATGTTGTATATTAATCAATATGAACATGAATATTCCAATTATTTCCATGCAATCCAATTTCTTACAAATCAATTAATTATATTTACCAATAATAATAAACCAAATAATTTCCCCCATATATTCCTCCAAACCACAACTTAACCATTTCTGCTTTCAACACAATATACAATTAATAGTATCTCAATTATTACAATTCCCTAGTTAAATAGAGCTTTTTTTCTTTTGTGTTTTAAAATCTTGAACTCTCCTCTTTTGCCCTAAATTTCCCATTGTTTGCACCTACCATTTTTGGTGAGGAAAAATAAAAATAAATCTCTCTCTGCCTCATTTTGTCACGTTGCAGCAGAACCTGCTTTACTTTCAGTTTCGTTTTTTCAGCATAGCTAGGGGAAAAAAAACTACTCCAGCACTCTTTGCAGCAAGCAGGAAAGCCCTATGCAAAACAGCTGAGAGCAAATCAGCTGAGAGTCGGGAGGCCGATCTAATCAACTTGTGCTAATTAACCTATGCTGAAGCTGAAAGGGGCTGTTTTTTCTTGCTGTTTGCTTGCAAGAAGGTAACTGCTGCAAGGCACAGGCCAAAGGGTGGGGGTCAGTGGGTGGGCAGGGCTACATTCGGTGTATAAGACACACCTAAATTTTCACCCCCTTTTGGGGGGGTAAAAAGGTACGTCTTATATTCTGAAAAATACGGTAGTGCAATGGCTCAGTAATTTGCATAATTTTCTTGCTTGTCTCTTTTATATTCAATATAAGCATCGGGGGTTTTCCAGTCCCCAGACCACACAGACTTGTTCCTTGTTTATTGACAGACAGCTGTTAACATCTTAACTGGCTCATCTCCTGCAGTTTTAAACATAGGTATGCAGATATAATTACGCAAAATCAGCATACAGCATCCATTTTCAACATCCGGAGGAAGCGGTTCCCAGAGTAAAAAAAAACATTCTTAGCAGCTATAAAGTAAAATATACTATGTGAAAAGCATTGGTATAAATGCATTCCATAGAGCTGGATGTTATTTTAGAACATTTATTTGAAATAGTTAAAGTTTAGGTTAGAAAGCAAAGCCTTAGATTAGACACACTTTTATTGGTCCAGCTATAAATAATCACCTCCATACATTCCATTTGGAAAGTAAAGTGAATCAGAGACAAATGCATGCAAAATGTTGCAATTAGACTGTTGTAGAACTCAAAACACCAACAAAATGGCATTTAGTGGCTTGGAAAGCAGGGAAGAAGAGTATATGTGAAGCACATTTGGACTAGCATATTCATTTTTTGCCAGGTTGGTTTTCACAAACAGTGGATAGACAATATGTAAATTAGTATGATCTCTGATAGACTTATCTGTCCTCAAATAGAAATATGACTTGTTACATAATATTTTCCAAAAGTCAACTTTGAGACTCTCAAATTCTAAATATTTCTGGAAGGGAGGATCAGTAATTACCAAGCTACCACAGCCATATGACAATAGACTTTTGACTTGTGGCTCCCTTTTTTCGTCTGGGCTGTCTTCACAATCCTTTTTGGTCTGTGGTCAACACATATATCAGCCATTTCTCTAAAATTCATATAATTCACGTTGCCAGGAAAGTATTCTCCATATATCTCTCTACAGCTCCCAGAAAAATACACATCCCTTATTTTTTCCCCTCTTGTTTGTACTTTTGTAGAAAAGCAATAGAAGGTATTTAGGAAGCAACAAAAGGAAAGGGATAGCTGACTTGTGTGCATTCTTGTGTCAGAATGTTTCAGAAGAAAATCAAAAGAATCTCTTTGAAAAAAATGAAAAATCTTTAAGCATCCTATTGGCAACTAATGTGCAGAACTGTATACTGTAATTCAAACAGTCAGTGACTGGACTACATTGTAGGTCTGAATTTTTATTTCCTGGCTCTTGGAATAAATCCTCTTTCATTCAGATTGACAAAGCTATTTCATTGTCTTACTGATTTTAACTTTTCTTTCTCCTCAGTGAACCAATTGGAAAGAAGAGATCTGGTAAGGCCATTACTTGTACTTTTCTGCTTAATACTTATCTCTTTTCAAACTCTTTTGATCTGTTTCAAAATTATTTGAATTTGCCCACATCTATTGGCCATTACAAAGCTTGACTGATCTACGGGCTTTTTGAACCATCTCTAAGAAAAACTAGATGATTTTTTTCCCAAATTGCGACTTGAATTTACCTTTTACCATTTTATTATCCCTGTTTTGTTCCATTTTCAGCATGGAAGCTAATGCAAGGCAGAAATGCATATGCCAAAAATAAAAGGTGTCAAGGGATGGGGGTGGAGGAAAGTTTCATCTTTTATCTGCCTTTTTTATATCTGTGATGGTCTGTTTGAGATTGTTGGCTTTTGTTCTAGATTTTCAAGTGCAGCTTAAGTTCTTCAGAGAAAAGCTGCAACTTTATCTCCTACCAAATAGCAGATAGCACAGTATTAAAGAAGATGGGAATAGAACCTTCTCGGTGTATTTATAACTATGATTGTCCCTGAATCAGAATTTATATAATCCAATGATACCTAACCAAACAAAGACTCTTGACCAGGGGAAATATTAAGAGTTACTGGCAATAGCAAAGGACATGCCTGTTCCAATTGACAGACGTTTCCTTGTGTTTTGGTGAGGCACATATAAGGTCAATTGAGCAATATATATTCCATATGTGTGAGGGGATCTACTTTTGCTTGCATCACGTTGTACTGGGCTTCTTTGTGATATCACCACTGAGATGAGTAAACAGTGGGAAGAAGGTGTATGTACCATGGAAAGAAGTTTTAAAAAGTAGTTCTAGAAAAACGTAGTTAAAGTAGTTCTAGTTGTTTAGCAAAAGTTTAAATCCTGCATTTCGTTTCATGATAAAAACAAACCAAGGTCTTTTTCCCACTAGGCTATTCTGCTTAGGTTAATTGCTTCAGATAAATACAATCTACAGCAATATTCCCCCAACAAGTTCACTCTGAGGTTTTCCTCTAATAAACAAAACAATCACTTGCATTTTTCAAACACACCAATTTTTATGTTTTGGTTGAGGAACTCGGTGACGCCTGGTGGCTCAGCAAATATTTGATGAAATACACATGTGATTATTCTCTTACCATTGTATCTTCCTTTGGGTTTTCTTTCCACAACAAACGATATCGTCTGAGTTGTGAATCCAGCAGAAAGAAGGCAGAATAGGTTAATTGAGACAGATTGCAGACATACAATTTACCTTTGTTTCGTGAATCTTTCCCATTAAATATATTCCATTTAAATATATCAATCACACAGGGAGATGTTAGGTAGATCCATTGCAAGCAAGGTCAGGCACTGCTTTTCAAATGTTGATCTTTTCCTACAACTCTAATTGTGTCATGGGGCAAGAGTCAGAAAAGACATACACTCTCCAAGAGAAATCAGTCCAACATACACACCGAGCCCCATGGCTAGCACAATCTTCACTTTCCTGAACATCAGGTGGCAACTGTTTGTTGGCTTTGGCTGATTTTTTTTAAAAAAAGCTCATCCTAAACTCCTAGAAAACTGCCAGATCAACATAATTCAGAGGAGGAAGAGAATGTTTAGTTTTGCATATGTCTATTAAGCAGGGTTGGATCTGTAACTAGGTGGATAGAAAATTCCCAGAACATTTCAGACTTGTTGTTTAGATTGGAAAATTTAAAAAATAATTCTGAAAAAAAGCTACCCTGTTTCCCCCACAAAATAAGACATAATAAGCCCAGTCGGGCTTTTGAGCGCATGGCAATAAGGCCAAGTGCTTATTTCAGGGTTCAAAAAAATATAAGACAGGGTCTTATTTTCGGGGAAACACGGTAATGGCCAACTGCTTTTCTGTTCTTTCCATAAGAACCACCTGAATATGTTCACATAGTCAGCAGGAATTCAGTTGAATCGAAGGGACTTCACTTTTCACATTTTCTAAATCTGATTCACCAAACTGTTATATGAGAAGAAATAGAATCAATTATCTATCCATTATACGGACCTCCAAGAGTAAAAATAATTGAATATTTTTTTTTCTCTTTATCCCCCAGATCTTTTTTCTTTCTTTCTTCTGCAAGATTTCCCCAAGTTCATATCTCTTGCTCCTAGATGGATGATGTTTGTTTTGGCTTTACAATGATTCATAACTCTGATAATCAGTTCACTGTTGGTAGACATAACTTCCTTAACTTGAAAATCCAAATTGACATACAGTTAACCTCCCTAATACTCTCCCTTCTCTGAATTTATATTCTTGCACCTTCCTCATGGCCATTCTTCATCATTTTTGTTCTTTCATCAGGATTTATCCAGAGAACGGCTTCTGACCTTCTGAGAGGTAGTAACAGCAAACATACTACTTGAGACTTAACTTTCTTTCCTTACTGCTGAGCAACACTTGCTGCTTCTCTTGGGTATTCTGATCAGTCATGGCTTTGTAGGACCACTGCTTCCTTCTGGGTTGAGCGTGGGACCAAAAAATAATCATTAAAAAATCCACACTATACGACAGTTAATAAAACACCATCTGCTTGATTTTTGGCTAACTAGGTAGCAACTGTTCTGCTTTGCTGGTGGCGGCCTCAGTACTCTGGTGAAAATCTGGGAAGAAATTTCATAATGGGTTGAATGAAAACGACTTGGGATATCTGGTGAAAAATAGTATGGTTAAATTGGATTTGGATAAATCACCACTGTTTTTTTTTCTATGCATTCATTTTTATACCCACAGATGATGAAAATGTCTAATGCCTAATCACAGGATTGAATTACATGTGTTTAACCTGAAAAGCCTATCTCTGATTATTCATAATTTTACATTCTTATTATTATTAAAATGTGCCGTTGTCTTTTGAGGTCTCTTGATGGCTTACAATAAATAAATTAACATCAGAATTAAACCTGAATTATTCTAAACAAGGGAAAAAAACCAGTGTTTAAAAACCTGTTCTCATGGCTCTGGAAAAGGCAACCAAGAGATGATTTTCTTAACTTGAAGTGCATTTCCAGGAACTGTGGCTACTGCAAAGGCTTGGCTCTGATTCAGCATGAACCATGTCCCAGAAGCTGCAGGCAAAACTGCTCGGAGCATCTCAGTAATTGGGAATCCTGTAAAAGGAGATTCTTGCTAGCAACTTGGACCCAAATTATCTTGGACTTTCACTCAGAAACACGTTGGTAGCTTTTGCAGGATTTTTAGCACAAGTGATTTCTCCCAGAGACCAGCCTGGTTGCTGAGTTCTTCGCCCACTGGAACTATGTCAGTCCCATCCATGTAAGATTCATTACAGTAGTCAAGCCTGAAGGTATTCTGATACGTGCACTACAGTTCTAAGACCATATTTATCTTCCAGGAAAGAGCATAGAGCTGAAGCTAATAAAAGGCCATTTCCACCATGTGAAAAACTAGGGAAAATTCAAATGAGAAGTGCCCCTAATTTGCAATTGTGATCCTTCGAGGGGACAGGTGTGTGTGTGATCTATTTGTAACAGGGAAATTTAGCACCTCCCTGGCATTATGACACACTTCATAATGAGCAGTTCCTTATTATCTGGATTCAGCGTCACTTTATTTATTCTTCCACCAATTAACAACTGCAGGCAGGCACTCGAGGGAGCTGTGCCACTAGCTGCAGCTATTGCAGAGAAATAGATTTGGATGTCATGGACATACTGACAGCAGGCATCTTCCAGTGACTTCATCTACGTGAATGAAAGACAAGAATGAGAGATAGCAAGAGTCACTGAGAGGTATATATATAATAGCTTCTGTTTCAAGGAGTGATGTGAAACCTGTGTGAGAGATAGAAACAGAACAAAGCAGCACCTTTTGTTTCTTTGATCTCTTGGGTGATCCAAAAGATTAGGTTATGATAGAATAGAATAGAATAGAATAGAATAGAATAGAATAGAATAGAATAGAATAGAATAGAATAGAATAGAATAGAATAGAATAGAATTCTTTATTGGCCAAGTGTGATTGGACACACAAGGAATTTGTCTTGGTGCATACTCTCCCAGTGTACATAAAAGAAAAGATACATTTGTCAAGAATCATAAGGTACAACACTTAATGATGGTCATAGGGAAACAGTCAATATAAATCGTAAGGATACCAGCAACAAGGTTACAGTCATACAGTCATAAGTCGGAGGAGATGGGTGATAGGGACGATGAAAGATTAATAATAATGCAGACTTAATAACAAGTCTGACAGTGTTGAGGGAATTATTTGTTTAGCAGAGTGATGGCATTTGGAGAAAAACTGTTCTTGCGTCTAGTTGTTCTGATGTGCAGTGCTCTCTATAGCTTCGTTTTGAGGGTAGGAGTTGAAACAGTTTATGTCCAGGATGCGAGGGGTCTGTAAATATTTTCACAGCCCTCTTTTTGACTCATGCAGTATACAGATCCTCAATGGTCAATGACATCAAAGATATTGAGAAGTCAAGAATAATCAATAGAGTCACATTCTTTCTTATAATCCCTAAACAAAGATTGGCCATTGGGCTGATTGCTCAATCTCAATTTGCAACCACTTGTGAATTGATTTGAAATGGATCAAGTTATGGTAATATTCTTTCAGGATTGCCAGAAGATGAGAAATGAGCACTCTGAATTATTTTAATATTTTAAAACTATAGTTCAAACTGGACTATATTTGCCCATTTTTGAAGAGGCTTTTATATCCAGGCTTTTTTATCAGTTGTTTAATAATTGGTTCTTTGAAGGTTCTTTGTATCTGCCCTCAGTGTGGAAGGGATTGCCACTCTCGAATTGGCCTTTTTAGTCACACTAGATGCTGTTTTAGGAGCTCTTTCCAGAGCACGATACCATAGTCTCTTGAAACTGAAGGATGCCAAATCTTTGAAGGCATTTTACTTTCCCTCAGAGCAAGATTTACAACATTACAAAAAGCATTTCTATTAACTTGTTAGTTCAAAATGCAAATTAGATTGGACAAGGATTATCTATTTTCAGGAGACATCAAAAATTAATTTAAATCAATTATTACCACATGTTTAAAACGTATAGCCTAATAGGCTATAACCAATTAGGTATATAGCTGCTGCAAATACTAAAAACTTAATGAAGTGAAAATCCTCTTCGAAGTATTTTAATGGAATCAAAAACTGCTCCCAAATAGTATAAAAATTGTTGTCTTTGAAAGGAATCTTAGGTCTCAGTTCCTGAGCTTTATATCTGTCAGTTTCCTTTTGACTAATGATTTAGTTTTGTCCATCAATAATTAAAAAGTATTTAAAATCTTATTTCTAGAAATAGGTCATTTAAAATCTTGCCTTTAGAAATGTCTCATTGAAGTCTTCTCCAACATTTAATGGTGGTGTTAGTTCTTTTTCCCAATAATGTTCATAAATAAGATATATATAAACATATAAATTTACATCTGAGAGCTACCTAGAGTCACCATGAGAAGTTGGGCAGCCATATAAACTTTCTTAACACTTAAAAATAAATAAAATAAAAAGAATGTAATCTTGTACAGATCTGTGGTCCAAAACTCATGCCAAACAATGATGGCAAATGTTTGGGTATGTAGAAGAATGGCCATTTCTTTAAATAATATGCCTCAATGCAGTGAAGTCAATGAATTGTATAATCAAGAGAATTTCTCCATAAGGTTCTATGGCAATCTATCTAGATAGTTCTATGGAAAACTATCACAGTTTTCCTAAATGTTCATTTGGTTTCCAAAGCATGTTTTATTTGACAGTGTTGGGGAAATCACAGCTTGACTCAAAAGCTCCAAAAGACCTCAATCGTTGTGCTATGTCTAAATTATATCATTTAATTTCATGCATGTTATTAAACAATATAATGATAATGTAATTAAAGAATGTAATTAAACAATTGCCTTCCATTGAGGATCTGTATACTGCACGAGTCAAAAAGAGGGCTGTGAAAATATTTACAGACCCCTCACATCCTGGATATAGACTGTTTCAACTCCTACCCTCAAAACGATGCTATAGAGCACTGCACACCAGAACAACTAGACACAAGAACAGTTTTTTCCCGAATGCCATCACTCTGCTAAACAAATAATTCCCTCAACATGTCAAACTATTCACTACGTCTGCACTACTATTAATCTTCTCATCATTCCTATCACCCATCTCCTCCCACTTATGATTGTATGACTGTAACTTTGTTGTTTGTATCCTTACAATTTATGTTGACTGTTCCCTAATATGATTTGATTGCTTATTTGTACCCTATGACTATCATTAAGTGTTGTACCTTATGATTCTTGATGAACGTATCTTCATCAAGAGCGTGCACCAAGACCATTTGCACCAAGACGAATTCCAATCACGCTCGACCAACAAAATTCTATTCTACTCTGTTCTAAATTGAAAACTAGTTGTTGATCTTTTTCTCTGGTAGTATCTCTTCTGTATACTTATTACTCCTTGAAATAAGTTATCAGTGACTGTGTCACATTCATTTTCTAATGTTGTGGTGCTTTATTTTAACTTGTCATGCAATGTTGAACCTTTGTTCTTGCAACAGTGGTGGGCTTTTTTTGTCAGATTTATATATCTTCTTCATGTCTAATACTTCTAGATTAGTCTTGGGCTTTGGAGCTCAGTTTAAATGCATTTTGGACAAAATAGCTTTTATCTAACCCCAGATATTTGTAGAATAATGCTGCTTTCCATATAGCTCTTTGATTAAATTTAGTAACCACTGCAGCCAATCTTGACTCATTTTGCTGCTTTTGAGCAGCCAAAAATAGTACGTCAATTTAAGAATCTCACACTTATCCCAGAAAATGGGCATTTTTTCCTGCAAATGTATTTACTGTTTAGTGTTTGGGAATGATTGTCCTGGGAAGAAGAAAAAGCTGCTGAAAATAAACTTGAGCTTTTTCCATTCTGTGCTTTTACTGCATTGTGATGATGGCTGTAATAGGCAGTTTGGAGATGCCAGAGCTGCATGTTAAAGCTGCAAATAGCCCCAGGATACTGTGAGTAATTATATAGGGAGTTGGGGACAGGAAAAAGACTTTCTTCTCTTTTCCTGCAGTTGTTTGCCTTCTGCTGACCTCATTCTTTAGTCAACCAGAGGGGCAGTTAGCAACAGGCAAGAGATGGACCCTCCAGTCATCATTGTTCTGGACGCTAGATTTGTCTTTTTGTGGCAGTTTCCTCCATTTATCTTTCAGAGACAGGACACTATAATTAGAAGGAACTATACCTCTGCCCCGCTCACCTTGAATATCAGACCCATGATAGTAGAACCTCATAGTTTCCGTCTTGGTGATATTAGACGATTTCCAACCAACAGGACTCCCAGTCATATCTGGAAAACACCTGAGAATATACTGAGAAACCAATAAAAAAAATGATTTCTTATTTTCAAAGCCTACATTTACGTCCCCATGAAGATGTATTTAACCATAGATCTTCCCAGGATTGATCATGCAGTCATGTACAAAATAGAGTGGTGCAGCCATAAGTTGGCCCTGATAGTCTGCCTGTACTGGCAGAATTAGGCTATTCTTTCTACAAAATATTCTTGTCTTTTCTTGCTGTTGGTTTCATTGTGATGTCTCCAATAAATTTTCTTCATAGCATTGATGTGCTTTGCCATATATTTCATTCAAAGCCAATTTATTGCACCAGTTGGAGAATCTGGCTTGTTTTTGTTGTCTCCATTCCTTTTTCTTATTTGCACAAAAACCGTTTCTTTCCTTTGAATAGGGTTTTAGATCAGAGTCTTTTGTCCCTGACCATCATGGATACTGAAATTTGCAAAGACCTTAAACTTACATAATTTTCTATAGCAAAGGAATGGCAATAGCTTTTAGGTTTATATATTGCTCCGTAGCACTTTACATCACTCTCTAGGTAGTTTACAATGTAGAAGCATTGTTTTGCATATTATCTCCAACAATCTAGGTCATTATTTTACTGACCTTGGAAGGATGGAAGACTGAGTCAACCTTGACCCTGTCCATCCAGATCGAACTCCAGGCTATGGGCAGAGGTTGCCTGCAAGTGCAATACTGCACTTTAACCACGGCTCATTCCTTTTCACTTATATAACATAATCCTCTAGAAATCGTATGTGGTGATGCTCTCACTGAGGGAGAAGCAGCATTCATACTTCTTCTTTACTGGAAGAAGTTACCTACAGAAGTCCCTCTCAGGCCCAAGCTGTTTCCCTAGGAATAATGTAATCCACCATAATTACACACAGATTTTATTGATGTAAGTTAAAACCTGTCTTCATCATTGTTATATCGATACAGAAGTGCTGCGGATGATATAGTCACTAGAGTGGCCAAACAGAATATGCAAACAGTGCCAAAATTTTAAGAGACATACATAGAAATTATTTCTAACCAACAAACTGGGGTTGGCCGGTCCCGCTTGCTTCAGCTGAAAAGGCCTACTTTGGATCCCATCTGCCAAAGAAGTTTAGTTGGCAGGGTCCAGGAGAAGAGCCTTCTGCTGTAGTCTCCACCCTTTAGAACATTCCCCCACTGGAGTTGAGGTTGACCTCCACATTCCTGGCCTTCCAGAAGAGCTTTAAAATCTGGCTCTATTGGCTGGCCTGGGCCCCTGTGGGGCAATCTATGCTGGGACTGGCAGATGGGGTAGAGAGAAGAATCCCTATCCTTAGGATGTCTGTTCTCTTGGTTTTTAGTTTCTCATTTAATCTTTTTACTTTAACCTTTTCATATTTTCTTTTCTTTTTTTACCTTTTTATCATTTTGTAAACCACCCAAAGTCACTGCAACAGTGAGATAGGCAGCATATAAATTTAATAAATAAATAAACCTGTTCCTCAAGAATGTTCTGATTAAAGGGCATTTCCTTCCCCTTAAACCAAGGGCTACTTACTGCTAAAATCAGGCATATTTAATATTAAATAGATAGTAAATATACTTCTAAAAGAAACCAAATATTCAGAGTATGCCTTTGTAGTCAGGATATGCATTACCTTCAAAAGTATTGTCACACATACCCTGTTTCCCCGAAAATAAGACCCAACCGGAAAATAAGTCCTAGCATGATTTTTCAGGATGCTTGTAATATAAGCCTTACCCCCAAAATAAGCCCCAGTTAAGATTGTCAGCCAGATTGGTGCATTTAGTACCGTGCTTCTCCAAAAATAAGACCTAACCAGAAAATAAGCTCTAATGCGTCTTTTGGAGCAAAATTTAATATAAGACCCGGTCTTATTTTGGGGGAAATATGGTAATATCCTCATCTGGGAATAAAATTTAGCTGAAAATGGGACTTAACATTGTGCGTAGGATTGGGCTGCCAAGGAATCCATGATCACACAGACCTATGCTTTATTTCATGTGAATTTCTTGCTGGAGAAAAGCTGAGTATAAAGGCCCTATTTGACAAGAGAAATACTTGTACAATATCCTTTTACTAATGTAGCTCAGCTCGCTTTTCTCATCTAAGGTTGAAAAAGGAAAAGCTTTTTTTCTGATAACTCTGCTGCCCCTTAGTGGTTCTGAATTTCCAAATCCTAGATTTTTGCTTATGCACTATTGAAAGCTTTCTTCTTTGCATGAATATGCTGAATAATGTTTTCTAGGCCTTATGGGTTTTGGGTTACATTATCCTTTGGGTCTCCCCACAGATGGCAGTTAGGGTGATAATTTGGTATGTGAAGGAAGAGCTTTTCTTAGTTTTCTTTACTTAGGTATATCTAATCTTACAAAGAAAAGAATTAGGGTGACATGGCAGAGGTCTTCCAATATTTCAGGGGCTGTCACAGAGAAGAGGATCAACCTATTTTTCGAAGCACCTGAGGGCAGGATAAGAAGTAACATATGGAAGATTATCAGAGAGATCCAACCTAGAATTAAAGAGAAAGTTCCTGACAATGAGAACACTTAATCAGTGGAACGTCTTGTCTCCAGAAGTTGTGGATGCTCCATCACTGGAGGTTTTTAAGAAGATATTGGATAGCCATTTGTTTGGAATGGTAAAGGTTCTCCTGCTCAAATGGGGGATTAGACCAGAAGGACCTCCAAGGTCTCTTCCAGCTCTGTTGTTCTAAACTATGCTCTTAATTGGAAAAACTAGCTTCATTTCGAAAGGCTTGTGGTGCTTGTGGCTTTAAACCACATCCTCCGGAAGTACAGATCTGCTGCTGTTGCTGGGCCAGATGGAGTGACCACAGGAAATGAAATCAAATAGTTGCATTTAGCAAACACAAACCCAATGTAAGGCCAGAGTTACCCTCCCTTCCCATTAATACGGATTTTTCTGCTGAAAATGAGGTATCCAAATAAGTTTAACTACATTGGAAATATCCTGTTATTACATACATTTGAAAAGCCCTTCTATTTTTAAACTCACTTTGATAAATTCTTCTTTTTAGCTAATACACTTAATGACTTTGGAAGTTTTAATTGATTTCTTCCCAGCCTAATTTGTACTCCAACTAATTCAGCAAAGGTTTGAGTCAATGGAAGGTTTTCAGAAATCGGATTTCTGCTTTTAAGTAAATATATATATATATATCTTCCTTTTTTCCTGCTTATCTATCCATTTACAGTATGATATGAGTCAGAGTTAATGTCTCAATCTGGTTCTCTAGTTTTTGTTCTTGTTCTGGCTTTACTCATTGTCTTTGTTGATTAATAATGTACTGACTGATGAACACACTTCCGACCATTAAATTATCGAAACTTGAGGGTATTCTTGAAGGTCAGGGAGAAAAAGATTTGTGCTGTACTAAATACCTGCAATAAGTGGGAAGTGTCATCAAACCTTCACACACAACTTCTCCATACTGTAATTATAACTGAAGTTAAGCGGCATTCAGAAATCTTGTGCCTTCCACCAAAAGCGATGTCTACTATAATCCAATTGAACTGATGTATATATAAGTTAATGCCATTGCTTTTGTTCATTTCACCATCCTGGCCAAGCCAGGAATTAATTCTGCAACTGAAAACCTGGGCATTCAGTTAGAAAGGTTTACTCACAAATTTCAACAGTTGTCATGCCTCATCTACTTTATATAATCTATGCTGGATTCTAAAATACAAGTTTTCTGAGCCAAAAAATAAATAAATAAGGAAAATAACTAATTTTTCAATATATTATATCAATGATCAAGTATGCTGTCTTGTTTCCTACGATATAGCTGGAGATTTGTCATCTGCTGATCCCATGGTGCTGGAACAATATGTGGTGGTGGCTGATTACCAGAAGCAAGAGAGCTCTGAAATTAGTTTGTGTGCTGGCCAAGTTGTGGACATCATTGAGAAGAATGAATCTGGTAAGGGTTACTCATCTGGGATATAGAGGAGTCCAGAAAAAGCAATTTGTAAAAAAGATCTCTTGTTTCTTATAACTTCCTAATATACTTTGCCTAAATGTGTTCTAATGGGGATACATTTAGACAAACGAATGGCATCCATAATAGATTTCATGTTTGAAAGCAACTTAGTAAGATTTTATCCTAGCTCCATTTCACAAATCCCTTGTCCAAATTTCTAAATTTGGGGACACGCTCTCTAGAACCCAGCTTTCTATTTTGAAATTTCCATATTAATTAAATAAAAAGATTTCATTCACAGAGCGCCTCCCAGCTTTTGTTTGTGTGTGTTAAATGCTTCTTCTAGAATTATCATAATTCAGCAACTTCATACATCTGTGTCTGGATTTGGATGTACTTTGTTTTTCAGGAAAAAAAAAACAATAACACTTGTTTTGCCTGTTTAATTCAAATAAAAAATGGCCTCTGAAAGTTATTTTGGATTTGTGTTTTAACATGGGAAAACTTTGAATACATTATTTTGCTGGCAAAAAGAATCCTATAACAAAACATATTACTCTCTATTTTAATAGCTTTTATGTAAATTACTAATCTTGTATTGCTTTAATACTATCCAGAACTGAAATGGCTTCCTACTTTTTCACTCAGTCATTTAAATATCCACTCTGAATAGAGTTTGAATTATGAATTCACATAGGAAGAACACAATAAATGGATTGCTGTATGGATTAAATTGCAGTTATTATTCAAGCATAAAGAAATAAAGGAAAATCTACAGAAATAAAACGATCTATTTCCAACATTTCATAATGCTCTCTCAGCATACTTTCTCAATTCAGTGAAAGGCCTTGGAAAAATAGGTAGCCACCTACTTATGATAGCAATATCACTTAGACTTATATACCACTTCACAGTGCTTTACAGCCCTCTAAGCGGTTTACAGAGTCAGCATATTCCCCCCAACAATCTGGGCCTTCATTTTACCACCCACCAGGATGGAAGGCTGTGTCAACCTTGAACTGGTCAGGATTGAATTGCTGGCATTAGATAGAATTAGCACGCAATACTGCAGTCTCACCACTGTGCCACCACAACTCTTATATCACAATAAAGGCAAGAATTTCAGTTGCTAAGCAATCATTTGTTAAGTGAATCTCAGCAATTGTTAAGTCAATTGTGTGATCATTAAGCAAATCCAGCTTCCCTTATAGGCTTTGCTTATGGGAAATTGACTGAGGAAGTTGCAAGTGGCGATCACATAACCCTGGGATGCTGCAACTGTCATGGATACATGTTGGTTGCCATGTGCTTGAGTTCTGATCATGTGACTGTGGGGATGCTGCAATGACTGTAGGTGTGAGGATAGATCTTAAGTCACTTTTTTCAGTAACATCGTAACTTTGAACGGTTGATAAACAAATGGTTGTAAGTCCAGGACCACCAACAGAATTTGACTAGATCCTCCACAATTGTTTTGTTTGTTTTCATGGAAATTATTCACTGCTTCAACATCCAATGCGGCAATATTTCCTGGGGCAGCAATCTTGCACTTTGAATTCTGAAGAGACCGATTGAAACCTCCTTTAGTAGATTGAAATCGAGCGGTACAAAAAAGTGACACTTTCTATCATTTCTACAAGTGCATAACAATAGTTCTAATAGACAGCAATTAAAAGGGGGAAAAAGTGAAATGAAGAACCCAGCATGTCAGCATACCTTTGAGTGCCGACCTTTATTTTCACTTACATTAACAGGATTTTGTTTGTAAGGAGAAAAGCCGCATGCAGAAGGTAGTACAATATTGATTGCCTAATTCCAAGGGACCTCAGCATGCCTCTCATTTTCTTAATTGGAAGTCAGACCACAGAAACTGATGTGATCCATGATTAATACAGGATTGGGATGGAACATTCCATGACGGACTGTGTTGCATAATCTTCTCTAGAATGGATTGTGACTCTCTACTTAATTCTTCTTTTTCCTTACGTTTAGGCTGGTGGTTTGTAAGTACTTTGGACGAACAAGGATGGGTTCCTGCAACATGCCTAGAAGTCCAGGATGGTGCCCAGGATGAATTTTCAATGCAAACTGAAGAAGGTGGGAGTAGATCAAGATACTTTCAGATTAGCCCCAAATTTGTTTTCATATTATAGGCTTTGGTGGGGCTTTGAGCCCATATAAAATATTCAGGATAATTTTCACAGAGGAAATACACTAAATACTTAAGTGCCAAGGGAGTATTTCCAAGGGAGTCCCTATATGGGTTTTTTTTGCCCATAGCAAGTTCTCATGAAGATTAAAATCATTTAGTTTGATATTTTTAGCAGAGGAGACTGGTTTGTTAGGGCTCCTTCTTCATAAGCTTTCGGATTCAAGTGCTTTTCCATTCAAGAGTCATGCCAGACTTTGGCATAGAAAGCCCAGGTAGACCTTGACTTACAACCACAACTGAGCCCAAAATTTCTGTTGCTAAGTGAGACATTTGTTAAGTGAGTTTTGCCCAAATTTACAACTTGCTAAGTAAATCACTGCACTTGTTAAATTAGTAATATGGTTGTTAAGCAAATCTGGCTTCCCGATTGACTTTGCTTGTCAGAAGGTCACAAAAAGTGATCACATGACTCCGGGACACTGCAACCGTCAAAAATGTGAGTCAGTTGCCAAGCATCTGATCACGTGACCTTGGGACTGCTGTAAAGATTGCAAGTGAAAAATGGTCATAAATCACTTTTTCAGTGATGTTGTAACTTTGAACAGTCACTAAACAAACTGTTGTAAGTGAAGGACATCCTCTATTAATGCTCACATGAATTCCAAAAAAACAAATAATAAAAAACAAATCAATAGTCCATGCTTAACCCAGGGCATAGAATCTGAACAGTAGTTATATCCAGGTGACTCTGAGAACACAGAAAACCTCCAACTGGCCTCAATGACTCTCTAAATGAATGCAAATAACCAGCTGTCTGCAAGAAGTATAAATTTTTCCCTTCCTTCCCCACCATTGAGTCAGATCTGAAGAAGCTTCCTGGATGAGAAGCAAAATGTCTTCAAAGAAAAACTAGAAAGTCCAGTTGCCTCTTGACCTGGATGACTGAGAATCTCCTTAGACACTTTGAATAGAAAGTTTTTAAAAAGTGCTTTTGAAGGCAATTTCTAAAGTAACCCATATTTTCATGAAGAATGCATGTGAACGTGAATTATGAATTGGTGACAACTTTTTTTAATGGGCTGATATGGAGGAGGGCATCTTTTGTTGAGGAAATTCTGCACTGAACAGGAGTTTATTCTATTAAGGAATACGGCAGTAAAGTCCCAATAATAGAACTTATTAAAGTAATGCAAATGTTAGAAATTGCAGTGGAAGTTTGATTTGCTGATTACAACGTCAGTTGCATTGAGGGTGGGTAAAACTGAAATTTTACTTTAATTATTTTTTTTTAATTAAAAAAACCCGAGATGCATTTTAGCGTGGCCTTTTAAATCAAATTGCTCAAGTCTCTGCCATATACCTGGGAGGAAACAAATGTGTGTATATACTCTAAACCAGGGGTGTCCAACCTTGGCAACTTTCAAGACTTGTGGACTTCAACTCCCAGAATTCCTCAATCAGAAAAATCTTAAAGTTGCCAAGGTTGGAGACTCCTGCTCTAAACCATCTTGTGTGTTGAACAATCTTAACTGAGATGTATTAGGTAAATCATGGTTAAATCATTGCTTAGTGTGGTATGTGGATCATGTCATTGTTAACCTTATTATAGCATTAAATCTTCTTTTTAAAAAGATAAACTTTCCCCTCCTTATATCCTGTTTTGTGCCTTTCCTGCTTCCCCAACATGCTCATCTCAGTCTCATGGAGATACTGGTCTCTTCCCAGACATGTGGGTCGCCGTCGAACTCTTGGGGACTTGTACACCAGTGGATGGGGTCAAGGTGGATGTTGTGGAGATCTTTTTGTGCCTTCTTCTTCTGTGCTTTGGACTGTCTTTCTCTGTGTTTGCATGTGCTGTCCACTGTGGCCCATTGTTGCATGCAATTTGTTTCTTATTGATATCCAGAGTGTCTATTTCCTTAATACATTACTTATTGTAACTGTTAAATCTGCTTACACTTGAGTATGTGTGTCCTCCTTTCCATTCCCTTGAAACTACTTTGAGACCCTGATTCTGACAATTTCTACTCTTGGGTAAATTGTATTTTATTTGATCCTAACAGAAGTTTAAATGCATTTTTATCTTCTTCTTTTTTAAAAAAAAAAAAATCTGCATGTTAAATGCAAACTCCATCAGCCACTTAATTACTGAGACTGCAACAGTCATCATAGGGCCTGTGGGAGAAGGCAAATTCTCACATATTGCAATGCTTGTTGCAGCCTTCAAAATGATCAACATCATTTCTCCCACTCTGCATTATTTGAAAGCTTTAATTGTGAGTTCTTTGGAAGAAGAAATCATTTCCCGTGAAAGCAACCTTAACATGGACCAGCAATTGCTGCAGCTATGACAAACCTACTTCCATGATACCTTAGGGAAACAGATGACACAACTGCATAGTATTTCAGCCTACAAGAGATATGTCTTTTATTCCATTGTTCACATGAATAATTCATTTGAATGAACTGTCATTGGTTCTGATAAGATTGCTAAAATGACATCTGTACTGAAGCATCTAGTAGTTTGTAGCTGACACTTGGAATAAATGAAAAAATAGATCATGTAGAATTGGTTTGGTCATCTTCAAACAAAAAACATATCACATTATTTTCTGGATTACCAGGTTCCATAAATAACCATTTTTGTGTTCCTGCTTCAATTAGAAAAAAGAACATAGGAGTTATTTGAGAGGCAATAGTGGGGCTGCATTAGACTTTTATTATAAATTATGAAAAACTGTCTTTCAAAGGTGATGTTGAGCCTTTGGTGAGCCTTTGTGTCAAAAGGACAGAATCAACCATATTCAGTAGATTCGACTCTATTGTGGAATATCAACAATCAGTTGATTCTACTCTATTGTGAGGGCCAGTTTAATGTGCTAAATTATCTAAAATGTATGGATTTTCAGATTTGTTCTGTTTTTGTTTTTAAATGATGTCTTCCCAATTATTATTTACCTTTTTTTCCTGTCTCTCTTTCTCTCTTTTACTGCTATATTTCTCTTTGAATAGAGAAGTATATGGTGATCTACCCATACGCTGCTCGGGATCAAGATGAAATAAACCTGGACAAAGGAGCTACTGTGGAGGTGATCCAGAAAAATCTGGAAGGATGGTGGAAAATCAGGTATATGTCCAGTCATGATTCAAAAGGCATTAATGGGAAATAGATACTTTAAGATCACAAGACCCAAGTTATTCCATTGTTTTTGCAGTTTTCTTCAGTGAAGGGATAGGAGAATAACTTTCAAAGTACAGGTAGTCCTCAACTTACAATAGTTCATTTAGTGACTGTTCAAAGTTACAATAGCACTGAAAAAATTGACTTATGATCGTTTTTCACCCTTACGACAGTTGTTGCAGCAATCCCCATGGTCATGTGATCAAAATTTGGAAGCTTGGCAACAGATTCATATTTAAGATGGCTGCAGTGTTCCAGGATCATGTGATCACCTTTTGCAACCTTCTGACAAGCAAAGTCAATGAGGAATCCAGATTTCACTTAACAACTGTTGTGGTTCACTTAACTGTGGCAAGAGAAATCATAAAATGGGACAAAATTCACTTTGAAATGTTTCACTTAGCAACAGAAATTTTGGGCTCAGTTGTGGTTCATAACTTGAGGACTACTTCTATAGAGATAGGAACGCTATGACATTTATTCTGCTTTGGAAAAATACATAATAATTCTGATTTTAGAAGAAAAGTAGTATGTACACAATCTATATCCTGCTCATCTTAATGTCAGCGTTCCAGGAAAACCCCAACTCCAAGTAAAGACGTGGAAGCAAGCATTTCCCAAAGTTCTCTTTACTAGAATAGGCAAACTGGCACATCTGAAAAGCCCGGGTTTTCCTTCAGTAAGTCAAAGCTCCCAAAACCATCCCCTTTCTCCCTAGTCGATCACCTGCTCCAATGAACGTCCATTCCATCTCGACCCAGCCCCCTGACCACTCCTTCTCCAGATGTTGGATCGCCCTGACCTTGACCGACAGGAAGAATGCTATTATGTCTACTAACCCCCTCTCCTAAATCCCCCCTCCTATTTTCCCACACATGAGGAGGTGGCAGCATTGAAGCTCCCGGCCTAATATGGCTTCCAAGGCTGACACTTAATATAGATTCTAGAACCATATCCCCTGAACTCAAAAAGACTATATATTTTGCTTTTTAAAAAATAAGAAGAAAAATCACCAGGAAAGATCCTCTCACACATGTTAAGGTTGTATTTTGTGATTACATTTAATTACATCCTCCCCCTAAAAAAAAAAAAAAAAAGTATTTGTGATGGAAATCTTCAACATAGGCTTCCAGAATGTATTACTGGATAAACCTTCGTCTAAGCCTTGTTATTACAAAAGCTTTGTGATGGTTGATAATTAGCACCAATTAATCAGTTTTGATATCTGTTCTAATCACGTTAGTTACTCTGCTTGATGCTGGGCAATCTTGCAAAGGAATGCAAAAGAGAACAGATTCCCATGTGCTGGGAAAGTTTGCTATGCTCATCTGTTCACTTCTGAAGATTATACCAACATTGCACTTTACGAATTCTTTTGTGCTTTTGTCTTCACAACAGTCTTGGGCTCCTTTATGTGAAACAATGGGTAAAAATTAAGCAGGTTTACAAATAGAGATGTTTACTTATTGTTAAGAACTTGCAAGTTACCCAGTATTTTGGGAAAGCATGTGCCAGATATCTCCAAGCAAAATAATAATTAAAAGAAAGGTTAACATTCTGATTCAGATCATCATCTTAAAACTGAATTTGGAAATCTGATTTTGCTTTCGGGCATTGCTATGGGTGAGATTGCCTGTGTTGGGAATTTGTTGACCATAGTAAAACAATTAGACAAGATGAAAGATTAGATTTGGGAGATTCCATTCTATCCCATATAATGAAAGTACGCGTATTTGCAGAGCTGAAGAGGTAGAAGACCTGACTCATATATTATTCAGTTGCTGTCTGTATAAGGGGGCGAGAGATAAGTACCTTGATCCATATATTAAACGTATGGCCCAATGGGAGACCCATATTAAAACAACATACCTATTGTGTGTGGCCAGAATTTGAAAACAACATTTAATACAGCAGTTTCTGACTAAAATGGTCCAACTGAGATCTGCATATGTGGGCCTGATTGGGGTAAATTGCAGGAGTGACACAGAAATATAATTTTATGTCATTTTTTCTATTTTACGTATTATATATTAAATTATTGTATTTTATCCTATAACTTATATTTTATACTACTGTTTATTTTAAATTGTTTGTATAAGGTTTTATTGGTAATACATGTTTGAACCTTGTATTTTGATATGGCCCATAGGCTAATCAATAAAGCTAATCTAATTAGACAAGAGATCAGATGATTTCTATTTCTTTAGATATCAGGGTCAGGAGGGCTGGGCCCCAGCATCTTACCTGAAAAGAGGGAGCGGAGACCTACTTACATCAAAATTAGGATCTGCAGCTTCAGCCCATTCACACGCGTTGGATATGGATGGACTTTCTCGACAGCAGAACTCCCCAGGTCGAGACAAGGATGGACTGAGTAATCAAAGAGACGGGAGATATGATGGCCGCCCATTGCCCAATGTGGACCTTCAACGAAGTAAGTTGGGAACGATGAAGAAAGTGTTTAATGCTTTTTGAAGTAAATTGGTGAATCAGGTAAAAGCAAGAAATTGTCATGACTCTTGGGTTATCCATTTTTCTTTGAACTGAATGTTGCATTTTGCTTTTGACTGGCATGCAGGGGTTCTTGCAGTCCAATGATAATTAAATCAGAACAAATAGTATTTTAGAACTAATTTTAAATTTACACCAATTTAAATGGTCTTGGACTAGTTAATCTAATTACACCCAAAGCATTCAATAAATTTTCCATCCTGGCATGGTTTTCTTGATAGGATAAAGTTAAAGTTAGTGTAGATTTTAAGAATCTTTATATTGGAAGTGACATATTGAGAATACGGAACAGATATTTTATTGATAACTCAAAGCAGCAAGCATACCTAATCCTTCTTCCTCCTCCTGTTTTCCCACACAACAATAATCCTGTGAGATGGGTTGTGCTGAGAGAAAATGAGCGGCCCAAAGTTGCTATTTACTGTTCTTTGTTATTTTATTTTTCCTTACAGCTTTTATTTTGCTAAAAATTTATTTAATAAAAATTATTAAAATGAACGAATAAATTTTCCATAAATAAATTTTACCCTCTTAAGGTAAAAAATTCATTTAATGATACCGTTTGGGATTATTTTTTGAATTTCATGCAGTCCTGTTGTACGGGTAGCCCTCAGGTTACAACAACTATTTGAACTGGGAACTCCCTTGTTAAACAATGGGGTCATAAAAGGCAATGTCATGTGACTGCATTGCTTACCAATTGCAATTTCAGCGGTCCTGATTGCCATTGTTAAACAAGGACCACACGAGTCATTAAGCAAGGATCTCACGTGAACATGACTTTTGACTTCTTGCCAGCTTCCCCAGGACAACCTATAGTGTATGAAGGTATTTTATGGTTCTGGACTCCAGTTGTGTCTCTTTAATGCTAAATCCTCACCCTTCCCAAATTTTTGTTCCTCTATTGGAGAATTAGTTGGGACATAGATAATAAATCTGTTCTTTACCCGGGATGGCTGAATGTTAGCTCTACGAGCAATGGTGGAGCCGTTGCAGCCAGCAATGGTTGCTGCCAGTTGTAACAACCAATTCACCCAGCACCGAAAATGTGAGCATACACCTTCCACGTATGCGCACAGCTTCAAAAACATGGCAATATAGGAAGGAATAGTGCCAAGGCAGGTGATCCAAATTGGTCCAAACCGGCAGCAGTCCACCTCTCTACGAGGTAGACCAGGATAAGAAACTAATGCCATGGCATACACTTTAGGATTTTTATTGCAGCTGTATCTTGCAAGTCTAACTGTGTTGCCCCCCATGCCCCCTGCTTCCTTCATGTGAACAAGGGAGGGGTTCATTCTTTTCTTGGCCGAGGCTCAAGACCTGCTTATCTGACCATTGCCTTGATAGTAGCTTTTCCTCCTCTCCTTCAAGGCCATTCCCTCAAACAGTTGTAATGGATGTCTGGATATTACATGTTCCCATCAAGGGGCACAAGCATTCCACTGTTCCTAAGTTATCTATGAAGGAAAACCTCATCTGTTTTGTTTTTTTTCTTTCTCCCTTCCTTATCCCTTTTCCCACCCTGACTCTGTGGAACTCAGTGGAGTGCTTAGGGCAACTGATCCAAGATCTACTAAAACCTTGATTAGATGAGTCATCATTGAGATAGAAATGAATCAAGGAGCCTGCCAGGGTGCTGCTCATGGGGAAAAGCAAACAGAAAAGCTATAGAGATGTACTTTCTCG
This sequence comes from Arizona elegans, assembly GCA_022577455.1. NCBI lineage: Eukaryota > Metazoa > Chordata > Lepidosauria > Squamata > Colubridae > Arizona > Arizona elegans. The sequence goes on from JAKOOJ010000003.1 coordinate 75,018,359, forward strand.
GGCTAGAATACAGGGAGTCCTCGACTTATAACAACTGAAAAAAGTGACTTATAAACTGTTTTTCACACTTACACACTTACTTGCCGCATCCTCATGGATGTGATCAAAATTCAGACACTTGGCAACAGGGTCACACTTACGACAGGTGCAGTGTCCTGGGGTCATGTGATACTTTTTTTGGCCTTCTGATAAGCAAAGTCCATGGGATAGTCAGATTCACTTAAACAACCGTCATTACTAACTTAATAACTGCAGTGATTCACTTAAATGTGGCAAGGAAGGTCGTAAAATGGAGCAAAACTCACTTAACAAATGTCTCGCTTAGCAACAGAACTTTTGGGGACAATTGCAGCTGTAAATTGAGGATTATCTGTAATGAGGTGTTGTTCACAAATGTTTTCTGAAACTCATGCTGATAACTTTGAAGCACATTTAAATACTTGTTTTGACAGAGTCACCAAAGATGAGGCAAAGACCCCCTCCTCGTCGAGATCTCACAATAGTAAGTGTTGCTTCCCAATGCATTTAAGCAGCCTGATAACAACTAATCAGATGGAATGAAAGACACTGGGAAGATAAAAGAGATACAAGTCTTGCTGCCTCTTTCACGTCTGCATAAATCCCCATGTCCAAAGCATTTTTATAGTATGTCAGTTAAGGAGGAAATTGGCATGTCTAAACTTGCTTTTCCCTTTAAAAATATGGGGAGCAAATAAAGTTCAATGTGGTATGAGCTTTGTTCCCAGGGCATTTAATTGGGTGGGATGCAATCATTGTTTTTACTTGTGTGACTTGGATAGTTGTCATAACAAGAAATCTGTTTCTGGAATTTGTACCTGCAATCAAACTGATAGCATGGGGATTTTTCCAACATTGAATAACTTTACCGTATACAATTAATGCAAGTTTTAGCTATAAAACCCCAGACCCCACTTTTATTTCTATTTAGATTTGCTTCTAAGCACTACCAAAAAGCTGATTTTCTATAAACACACAATGTTGATTTCATAGTTGGAATTGACTGAAGGAACAGTCTTGTTCTGCAGAGGTTCTGCTGAAAAATGTGTTATGGGTTTGTCATCTCCTTGGGCTCGCTTGCTATGTGACCCTGCAGATCCCGCAGATGGAGGCTGGAATGTCTAATGTGTAAAGAATTGCTTTTTGTGGATGGAAGATGACTGATGCATATTTTTAATATTCTTGTAATAGCCACGGTGTGTCAATCTGCCAAAGCCTCCAGTGCCCCCACAGGTGGAAGAAGAGTATTACACTATTGCTGATTTCCAGACCACCATCCCTGATGGGATCAGCTTCCAGGCAGGACTGAAAGTAGAGGTGAGACTGAGTCTTGTCAGGCCCATCTCCATAATCCTTGGCTTCTTCCACAGAGCTCACTTTAAAACTCACTCTAAAACAGGGCTGTCAAACTCTCGGCCCACGGGTCGGATGCATAACGCACAGTTTAGCGAAGGAGGGAAAAGTCCCGATACGTCACGTGATACCGCCATGATGACATGAGTTTGACACTCCTGCTCTAAAAGAAAATCCTTTTACAATGGTATAGTATTGTCGGCTAACCCAGTTCTAATAAGCTGTGTGTTACAATTTTAATCATAGTTTTCTAATGAAGTTTTTCTTCGTTATAATTGTTCCTATCTCAACTACTTGAGTCAGAAATATATTCCAGGAATCAAGATGTTGCTTCTCTCCACTTAAATTTGATAAGAATAGAAGATGTTTGAACAAATCAAACTGGAAATGTTTGATCCAACAGAATGTACTACTAAGATTCTACTTAGAACCATGCCCTTGTGTGACTTCATAAATACAAGAAAGAGGGTTATCTTCCTTGACTTCAAACAGTAGCTCTGGGGAATGATGCATTACAAGAAAAGCAAATTTTCTCTGCTCCCATTAACGTATTTTTAACTTGAGGAAGTTATTTTTATCTGCCATCCGTGCACTACTAAATTATAGGACAATGTCCTCCTATCAGTATATTCCTGGTTTTAAAATTCAGAAATGTATTTCCTATTCTCTGGTATCCAGGCTATGCACATTTATAGATGGCTCAATACTGACATCTAGTGACTATTTATTTTCTTGTCATATCAGAGTTTCTTGTACCATTGATAGAAGTCATCTGGGATCCCTTGTTTGGAAATGCCCTGCCCATGCTTAGATAGGTAATCATTCAGGAAAACCGCTCATTTCATGATCAATAACATAAATCATCTGGAAATCCTTGATTCTCTCTTGGGCTTGCATCATAAGAACTTTGGTCATGCCCTATATTGTACAAAAGCTGAATATGCTCCTTTGAACCTTCAGATGTCCATGTAGATTCAGTGGCAATCATTCTATCAAGCAGAATTTAAAAGTGAAGAAAAGAAAGTTGCAAATTTTATCAGCTACTTAGTAATAATTTTAGATGACAGATGCTAACAATCATGTCCTTGTTAAATATTATTTAAATATTATTTATGCTGTAGAGAACAAAATGGCACCAAATTGAGAATCTAATCTTTTATTATCTTAGGTCAGTGTCGTACAGTTAGACTCAATTAAATAGAAAACAATCTCTGTTTATGATGTGAATTTTTGGTGGTGGTTTGCGAAATCGCTAAGTCTCTTCGCAACCACATGGACCATAGTACGCCAGGCCCCTTGTCCTCCACAGTCTCCCTGAGTCTGCCCAAACTGTTGCCCACTGCTTCAATGACACCATATAACCATCTCATCCTCTGCCATCCCTTTCTCCTTTTGCCTTCAATCTTTCCCAGCATCAGGGTCTTTTCCAGTGAGTCCTCTCTTCTTGTTTGATGGCCAAAGTATTCAAGCTTCAGCTTCACTATCTGTCCTTCCAAAGAACAGTGAATGTCGATTTCCTTTAGGATCGACTGATTTGATCATACTATATATTCATTTTCAGCCTACAGTGACTCATCACTGTAAACTATCTTGATAGTTTTTCTGTGATGAATCTGTAGGCTAAAAATAGATGGCTACTTGTCTGTTAAATGAAATATGAGGGTGAAAAAGAAACCAGTTAAAATCTTAATGCTAAACTTAATCTCACAAATTTTAGGTAATGCAGTTTTTAAAAATTCTAAAGAATGGTGGCTTTATTTCCTTCTCCAGGTAATTGAGAAGAACCTAAGTGGTTGGTGGTATATTCAAATTGAGGAGAAGGAAGGCTGGGCACCGGCTACTTTTATTGACAAATACAAGAAAACTAGCAATGCGTGTAGACCTAATTTCTTGGCACCATTACCAAATGAGATGGCACAGCTACGGCTTGGTGACAGCACAGCAGAGAACAGCTCTAATGGAGACCTTGCTGGGCCATCTCGACCTCTGCCTGAAGCACCACCTAATGGTATTGAATATGGAATCAAATGGAAAGGAAAGGAGATGTCCCAGGATGCTTTGCCAGAGAACAGTGATGCTTCTTTGTGTGTTGGGTATGAAGAAATAGGTGATCGGGATATGGAAGAGAAACCGAGTCTTCCTCCAAGGAAGGAATCCATAATTAAATCAGAAGAGGAATTAATGGAAAGACAAAGGTTGGAGCAGCGGCCTCCTCCAAAACCTCCTGGCATGATTTTGCCTGCAATTCCCCCAAAGCAGATTGTGCCTCCAAGGGACAAGAAGCCAGAGCTCAGAACAGAAAAAGGCAAATTGTTCCAGTTGAAAAATGAAATGGGTCTTGAGTGTGGACATAAGGTTTCTCCAAAAGAAATAAAGAAGCCCAACCTCCGGCCCACAGTCAAGCCAATGAAACCAAAGATGGAGCCCCCAGAGGATAAGCCTGAAGCAGCTACCCCAAACCTTTTTCTGAAATCAAAACCTCAGATCAAACCGAAACCAGCACCTGCTCCTAGGACAGATCCTCCTCAGTCAGAGAACAAATTAGATCTTTGCAACCTGAGGAGCAAACTCAAGCCTGCAAAGGCTCAAGAGAAGCTGTCAGAGCAGGATCCTGTGGTTAATGAGAGTGCCTTCAGTAACAGTGGACTTCCAGTAGAATCTTCTGTCAAATCTCAGGAAAAGCCCAACATGGAAGTTAGACCTCCCTCTAGACCTGAAAGCCAAATCTTTAAGGAAGCTCCTTTCCCCAAAGTTCCTGTGGGTTCATCAAAGCCAGGTGACAATGAACCCAAGAGCAACTTTCCAGTACCTAGGGAACCCCCTCAACGTCCAGTAGTACCTCCCAGAAGGCCTCCACCTCCTAAGAAATCAAGTGTGCCACCACCCTCAGTTTCATTTGCCCCCCCTGCAGAACATAAAGTCCCTCAGAAGGAAGTGCCTGAAGTTCGAGCTGTCCCAGTGTCTAGTAGGCCAATATTGGTTCCACCAAAAGCCAAAGCCTTCCTGCCATGTCCTGGCCAAGAGGAAACCAAAACAAAAAGCAGCTCAGGCCAAAAGTCATTGCCCAAGCCTGTGGAGAAGGAAAGATTATCCATTCCAATTACCAATCTGGATGTCTCCAAAGAAGCCCTCTATGTGGCTGTGGCAGATTTTGAAGGAGATGAAGAAACTAGCAGTTTTAAAGAAGGGACTGTTTTTGAAGTCCGTGAGAAGAATAGCAGTGGCTGGTGGTTTTGCAAAGTCCTCACAGCAGGGCCATGTTGGGAAGGCTGGATTCCTTCCAATTATCTCCGAAAAAAGCCATAGTCCTGTTGTTGCTTTTGCATTACAGCAGCTCAACAAACCCCATTTTAGTACTGCAATATTTAATTAGCTTATTTATAGTTCTTCATAAGGCCAACTCTTATTAGAAACAACAAAAAGCAAAGTATCTGGGATACCAAACATTCCAATTTGGGCATGTCTCCAAAATGAATTGCAAGAGGAAACATGCCATTATGTAGTATTATACCTAGGCTACTCTTCCTTCTGTAGGTAATTCATTTCTTGAACAATTTTCACAGAAAAAAAGGAAAGCGAGAAGAAGAGCCACTTTTCTTTTTCAGCATCATGTGCCATTTAATGTCACTAAATATAATCATGGGCTAAGAAGCTTCATGGCAAGGAGAATATATAAGTAATACGATTCCGTAATAGGTACTTAGGTGCAAAGAGCTATGCCAGTTGTTGTTGTTCATTATTTTAGTCTTCTGTCTCTGTATTTTCCTCTGATATGAACAATGCATCTGCCATAGCTCCCCTTTATTGACAGCTAGTGTTTTTATGTAAGCACCATGTTTAAAGATTTGTTAATGAAGTTCAATGTATTCTCTGCAATGCAGATCTATGTCTCACTTGGATTTTTCAGTATCTTAGTCTCGTTTCAGTAAATGTCGAGGGCATGGCGTACAGGTTATCCATGTCCATACAGTTGGTGCTGCATCTTTGAGTCTTGCTCTACCAAACTTTTATCTACATCTGCAAATAAGTCTTCTGATCCTTCTAGATTTTGGGCCATCTTTTCTAAATCTAGAAGATAACAGAATGGGGATGCTCTAGGCTCAATCTCAGCCTTTCTAGGAAAGTCTTTAATGTTAAAAGTTGGACTAAAGAAAATTTACGAAGAATTTACCTCAGCCTGTTTATCTCTTCCTCATATATTTTACTGTGAGAGCTTTTTCAAAAAGCTTGGTTTCCTATTTTTGTGTTTCTTTAGAATGTAAACTAAATTGGCAATGTCTTTTGAAACATGCAGCCAGGCTAAAAGAACGGCATACTCTTAAGAGCTATGTGAATTGTTTGAATTATCTTAGGCAAAGGCCTGTTTAACTGGTCAACTAGTAACAGGTTATGGCAATTTTAGTGACGTGGACTGAATCTAGAAATGCATGATGTCAAGAACCATTTAATAAGACGTATTTCAATTTTGGAGCTACAGCCAAGAGGCAGAAAATTCACAAATATGAAGATTAACTGTGTGGAACTCATTCTTCTAAAAATATGCAGGGGCCACCTTTTTTCCTACTCATTTCTGTATACTTAAATGGGCAAGCATGATTAACCCATAACCACAGACCTGCGGTCATAGTGACTGCAACAGGTTTCCAAAATGTTCGGAACACCCTTATTTTTAGAAATGGACCATTCCGGTTGTGAATAGCTTTTATTTTCCCACCAATAAGAGTGTATGCAGCATCACACTTGCATCAATTATTTGGTGTTTTCTGTAGCGGCATTTGAATTTGAGTTTCGGTCATTTTGACAGCAGATCTTTGTTAACATTTTTTATATATATAATGTCGGGGCCACGTTTTACATCAAAAAGAGTACGATTTGGTGATCCAAATTGTGAAAAAACTGTTCTAAAATGGTATGGAGAAGCAGCGAGTGATCTGAGTGAAGTGGAATCTGATTGTGATGAAAATTATGTAATGGACGATGAGGAACCCGCCGCTGATTCCGACATCAGTGATGATGAAGCTCCCAATGAAATTGATGACCAGGTACAATCTACATCATGCAATAATTTATACGGCAAGAACAAATTCAAATGATCTTCTGCACCTTTTGGAAGCAATAGATCCAGAACCACTAGTCACAATATTGTTGTGCAATTACCTGGACTACGGCCAGCAGCTAGAATTCTCGGAAATTCACATGCTCCCCTAGAGATTTGGAAATTATTATTTTCTAAAGAAATTATTAGTGCCATCATTCAGTGGACCAATGTAAAAATTAGACAAGAAAGATTGAAGTTCAAGGATGGAGAAACAAACAGTGAACTGCATGATGTGCATTTGATAGGGATCAATACATTTTTTGGTTTACTGCTCTATACATCAATTTTTAGATCCAACCATGAAAACATCGAATTTCTTTTTGTTTACTGAGGTCATTATGACCTCATGTCTGTAATAGTGTAGCCAGAATAGTACATCTGTGGTTAAGGGTTAAAATAAATATATGCTTGCCTTTCTTTTTTCTTTTTTCTTTCATACAGTAGAAATACATAAAATGAGAACATGCCAAAAAGTGATAGCTTCTTATTTATAGCCATGATATTTTTTAAACAATTGATGATGCAGACTTTAACTACATCATTTTCAGTAATTCTTACATAGAATAGAATAGAATAATTTTTTTATTGACCAAGTGTGATTGGACACACAAGGAATTTGTCTTGGTGCATATGCTATCAGTGTACATAAAAGAAAAGATACGTTCATCAAGAATCATAAGATATGAACACATGTTCAATTACAGTGTGGTTTGAGAGTGTAGGTAGAATCTGGTATACAGAAATTAACCATACAATTTGTGTTGAAAAGATTTTACAGGAAAGGAAAAAAAAAACTAATTTTAAAAAGGCAATACAGCATGTGTGTTACAGGAATTTGCCTAGTAAGCTCCCATGAGCCAAATCTCACTAATTTCCTGAAATTAAATCAGCTTAAATCCAGCTCTAAAATTTGCCTGTAAAAATCAGTTCTTGGAGTTAAGTGGCTGCATTTTTCTCAAAGGCAGGACAGTCTGACTATTGCTTAGGCAGATTCAGGATATTAATAATAGGAGTATGATTCCTCTGTCCATTGATTAGACATGAGATCAAGAGAAGTCATTCTGAGAGAGATCCTGCTACATAAAAGTAGAAATCTTACTTTTTATTTGTCTTGATTGACTTTGCTCTATTTTTACCATCAGTCTCTTACTACTGTTAAGCAGTGGTTGAACCATTTGCTATTCTGCAACTTTTGTTCAATATCTAACTATACCTTAGTTCCCTTCTTGGCACTATTCAGTATGTGTGGTCTAGGGACATTACAATATTCATTTCAAAATCTTTGCCTGAATAAGTAAATAATTGATAAAAAAAAATACATGTTTCTTGTACAATATTATTTCCCCATCTCTAATCCTAGCCCTTTTATTTTGCCCTATTCCTAAAAACAAAGACATTCCTAGAGTAGAAAGGACTAAAAACCGTTTCTAGTATTTCTTGTTGCTTCCATATTTCTTTCTTGAAAAAACTTTTCTCAGAAAACGGACTGAAGGATCAGGTTGGTCTGGGTTAATAAAGCACTCTGATTGAAAGGAAGCCATTACATTACACATCTGTGCCTCATTTTTATATTACATGGGATAGAAGCAATTATGAAGACCTGACTTGCTGGGATATGAGAAGTGTTGTTGAGCTAATATTTCCCTCAATGCTTTTGTTGCCTTATACCAAAAGGTATATCATTCTGAAAAGGATAATCAGATGCCATAACATGAAACCTGCTCTGTTTACTTTCCAAGTTCACTGACAACATATCTGTTGGACTAAAGGATGTTCTTGTATTCCAGTTTCCTAGCCTTCTAACTGGGATCTTCTTCAATGGCCTTAGGCTCATCCACGTCTTTAAAAGTCTGTTTTAATGTTTAATGTTATATATCAATCTGTATCAATCTGTACGTTAATTGGGTGGGATTTATGGGGAGGGGATTTTTGACAACGGTAGACATAGCCTATGTAAAATTCATGTATACTTCCAGCATTAAAGGCTAGGTGATTGTGTTTTGTGTGTGTGTGTTTTTTAAGATAAAAAATAAAAAATAGGCTTGACTGGTTTCAAGCAGAACTGATACAATGCCTTTTTTATTATTCTTCCATGTATATTTCTTGGCAAGTATGTGTGTATGTATGCATCTATGTATTCGTTGCAATAACAAGGCATAACTAGATAGTTGGGATGTGATACTATTTGTCATGAACATGATTTGCGGAGATTCTAGAGGGATTATATTTTTAGGGATGAAGTGATGCTCTTCAAATCGTTTGTTCAAAAAAAATATGACAATATGAAATGGCTGCTGTGAAGAAGCCACAATAGTCGAACCTCCATCAAGACAATTGTAATTGGGCCCTTCTTAAAATGAACACAGAACATTACTAACTAAAAGAACAGTGTGCACTTCAGATTAAGTGGGATGGGAAAGATGGGTTTTATGCATTTGCAAATGATTCTGCAGGTGGTAGTGAATTCGGTTAAACTTTCAATAGGAAGAGCTGACAAATAATTTTGAAGATATAGTAGGTGGTTTGGAGAAAGATAAGGCATCTGTTCTTTTTTAAAGTTCACCACTACAGAGTGAACCGCAAGCGAAAAGACAACTGTCTATTATAAAACATGCAAACATTTACAGTTTATGCCCCTGGAAGGATGGGTGGGGAAAACTAATCTCACAAGGCAAAATGGTGTCTTAAGAGTTATAATGCTGAAATTGAATAACGCTGGTGCATTCCCTAGATTTCACTAGAGAATTGTAGTAACAACTCCTAAATTTTGAAGAGTTGTTAAGAAAAGACAAGAAAGAAAAACAAGAGAATTCTGATAAAGCACAAGGACAAGGGGCTTTAGGCTGCGTGTGCAAAGGCTGTGGCAGTGAAAAATAAACTGAAAGATTTGGCAAGAACTAGACCTCATTGTTTTGGGTGCAAAGGAGAGTCAGGCTCTTGCCAAACAACTCTTTAAACTCTAGGGCACTGTTTTTTCAACTTCAGCAACTTTAAACTCTGTAGAATTCAATTCCCAGGATTCCATAAGCAGCATAAATTTCTGAGTTTGATAAATACTGCACACTAAAAGGTTCTGAGTAGAGTTCTCACAAGCATTTAACCCATGAAGGTGAATCACAGGGACCACAATGGAGAACTAGACATATTTATTGCAATTCCATTATTTCTTTCCCTACCATTCTACCTGGAACAAATTGATGAACTACATTATAAAAGTCTGAATTAATTATATAGATTGAATGTTGTTCATACCAAGATTAATACTTTCTCATTAATCTACTAGAGTTCCTTGAAAATATCCATTTCAAATAGTGAAAAGATGTTAATAAGTCATAGGCCAAGGGACCGGTCATCTAACAGACTGTGAATCGGTTAAAGTATAAGAAGTCCAGAGGAGTCTGAAAGTTTACTCCTTCAAAAAATAAGTGCGTTGGAGTATTAAATAGTGGGGCACATAATGATCTGTTTTGGTACTGATAGAGATCCTAAATGTTTTGCACACACCCCACTTGTTCTCAGGAGATGCTTACCTTTTTCTTCTTCCAAGGTGAAGAATTTTCTATTCAACAGCCTAGGGGACAGTTTGTCTTTAATTTTCCTGTACAATTACCTTTAATTATTTTAATTGTTTTTTTATTGTGCTTACACTGCTATTTATTGCTACAAACCTAGGAAATTTTCTGGAAAGGTAGGTTTCAAATCCGTGTATACAAAAGAACCAAATACATTTTTTTTACACAAGACTTGCTTAAAATACAGGGTTCAGGTTAAGCAGATGTTTGCTGATAGCTGAAATGGTGCTCAACAGAATTAGCCCATTCATATATGAACTATGGTCTAGGAGGTTGGGTTTTCATTAATCTCCATGCCCATAAATCCCAGATTGTAGCTTGCTGAGTATAACCCTTATGTAATAAAACTAGACAACCCGGGATCTCTTGAGGTCATTATTTCAAAGATATTTCCTTAACAGAAAAACAGAATGACCAAATGCAAAAAAAAAGCAGTGGGAGTTAGTTCTGACTTCCACCTTGACCAGAACTGATTGCCAATGGTGCAACCGGCCTGCCGGGCCTCTGGAGGATTAGTACAGGACCTGTCAATTGAACCAGGAAGGAAAAAACGAATGCATAGCTATAGAATAGGTGGTACCTGGCTCGACAGTAGTAACTATGAGACAAATCTAGTAAACCACCGCTTAAGTGCTGCACCTGCCAAATAAAAAAGCCAATACAATCCTAGGCTGCATCAACAGAGGGCTAACATCAAAAATCACAAAAAGTGATTATGCTGCTTTATACTGCACTAGTGAGGCTGGACTTGGAATACTGGTCACCATGGTACAAAAATGATGCTAGGACCCTAGGAAGCGTGCAGAAAACAGCAACTAAGATGATGAGGGGTCTGAAGGCTAAATCATATGATGAACGGTTGAGGGAGCTAGGTATGTCTAGCCTATGAAAGAGAAGGATTAGGAAGGATATGGTAACTGTCTTCCAGTACTTGAGGGACTGTCACAGAGAAGAGGGTATTGACGTGTTCACTAAGGCATCAGAGAGCAAGAAGAAATGGATGGAAGCTTGTTAAAGAAAAATCCAATCTAGATGCAAGTAGAAAATTTCTGACAGCAAGAACAATTAATAAATGGAACAGCTTACCTCCCAGAGTTATGGGTGCTCTTATCACGAGATCATCAAAAATAGACTGCATAACCATTTGATTGGGATGGTGTAAGGTTTCCAATCTTAAGCAGGGAGTTGAACTAGAACTCTGAGGTCCCTGGACCTATGGTTCTATCTTCTTTTGAACCACACTTGAAGTCACTACAAATTTGTCAAATTTTAATCCCATGGGTGTCGGGGGTTCTGGATTTTGGATGCATTCTGTAAATTGGTTCATTTGAGGAACCTTGGCTGAAAAATTGTTGCCCTATGATGCTCTATTCCACTTAGTTCAAGGTTATAGACACAAGTGTTTTAATAGACTATAGACGGCATTGATCTGACACTGAAGAAGGCACTATTAGCAGGTTTGAGAAGAGTCCAAACACTGTAAAAAAAAATCTTTATGAAAAAACTCGTTCAGCTCGAATATAACTACCTGTTAACAGAGGAAGGTAAAAAGTTAATGGATTTGGGAATGGAACAGGATCATTTTTTGTATTTTTGTTGCAAATCCCATTTTGTATCTTTAGTAATTGCGAAAAAGTGCAAGTGAAGGAATACCAATATGCTTCTGTGGGTTTCTCAGAACCAATATTTCTTTCTTAAATTCACCCTGGACTTCTTAGTGACAGTCTATGAGCATTCTAAAGATGGTTGACAGTGGCTGGCCTTTGTTGGAAACCTGAAGCTGCCCTGCATGGCTATTTGGTGTGATGCAGCAGAAAAGAAATGAATTCTCTTAATTTAATAACTTTTTCTCTCTGGGTGTGAATAAATATATCAGTCAGGTCAGTGTTACTGACATTCTAGTTCTTGTTTCTGTAAATACAGCAGGCAAGCTAAATCAGCCAGTTCTAGCAGGAAACATGCTCCCACAGCAAGGAAGACAGCTGTAGGAAAGCATTTAAATGAAATAGTCCACTAAATGTTCTTCCAGGAATGGTGTTTGCATTATCATTCCCATTTTGAAGTTATGATGATAAAGCCAAACAATGATCATTAAGCATATTTGCCTATTGGTCTAGGACAAGGGACAGCAACCTGCGGCTCTGGAGCCGCATGTGGCTCTTTCACCCCTCTGCTGCGGCTCCATCACTCAAAATATGTGTCACAACCGCCAATGTGCAAAACCCGCCAGCATGCAATTCATTGAGCTTTTCAACCCCCGGTAGGCCAACCATGGATAAATCCAAGAAAAGTAAAGTTTCAGAAGAAAACAGAACGTTTAATTCAACAACATATGCTAGCTTTGTAGCCACTCAATAAATAGTCAGGCACAGGAAGGGTTTTGTGGCTCCTGGTGTTTTCTTTTCTGTGGGAAATGGGTCCAAATGGCTTTTTAAGTGTTTAAGGTTGCAGACCCCTGGTCTAGGACTAATTTACTAGAGAATAATATGAAAGAGAAGAGGGGCCACTATGTATGGGAAATGGAGATTACAGGACCTTCCATTGCTTTTATCAACTTGGATCTGCCTTAAACAGTCCTGCTTCAACTGATCACTATTTATTATTTATTAATTCAATTTGTATGCTGCCCCTCTCGAAAGACTCAGGGCGGCTCACAATGCATTTAAAATCATTATAAAAAACATTTAAAAATTAAAAACATTAAAACTCATTCACACCATTCATAGGCGGATCTCGCTGGATCACAAGAGTGAGATCATCCACTATGTGGTGCTGTTGCAAGGTTGTGTGCTCCCTATTTTTTCATGCTAAATCTTCCATCTCTAAGTAAATCCTAGATAATCAGTGCAGAGATTTTGCTTAGCTAGGAGCTTTGTGGGTACTTGTAATGGCTATAGCTAGAAATCCAGACTTCAATCAACCAAACGTATGTGCATTCAGGAGGCCAAAAGCATGAAACTGTTGATTGAATCAAGGCAGCTAAAGAGGAAGTAAACCATTATGGAATCCACCGCCCCCTCGTGAATTATGGAGACTTGATTGAAATGATACTACCTTTTTTCTTTTTTCAGTTATATCGAAAGATAATGTGATATGCTAATTTGACAAGGACAATAATAATAGTTTTCTATTCCAAATTTTTCATGCACTATACAATGAAATCAAATCAAAATTAAAGAAGAAACTAAGAACCCAACATAGTAAAAAGGCTTTTAAGGTTTCCTGGCCCTTCCACTGGTAGTGGGTTGATTCCATCTCATTGAACAGAAGTAATTTTCAGAAAGTATTCTATGGTACACCTTAGCACAGTGTTGGTGAACCTTTTTTGTACCAAGTGCTGAAACAGGAGCATGTGCGTGTGGGGGAGCACCGGAAACCGGAAGAGCTGATACCTTAAAGAAGTGGTGGATTCCCCTTCACTAACTTGTACAATATACTTTAATTTGGATTCCAGCATTGAGTAGGGACTTGAACTTGATGCATGCCTATGCATGATCATAATTTTATTGCCATTTACCCTCACTCTAATATGATGGGCATTTCAACATAAAAATGCTGATGGATTGTTTGCAGGCCCAAGCTTCGTGTAGCATCCTTGTTGGCACACCTATTACACCATTTACAGCAATGCAGTTGAACTTTTATAGTTTTGTTTACTAGCTTTCCTCAAGATACATTAGAACTGGAGTCATCTGAATGTGTGTTTGTGCCCAGGTATGGATATAAATAAGAGAAATTTTTTTGATCAGAAAGATTTGAAGCAGGTGTCCCAAAAGTGCTTCTTCCGGAGGAAACTGGACTTTTTTGTTTTTTCTTTTGAAGACGTTTTGCTTCTCATCCAAGAAGCTTTTTCAGCTCAGACAGGATAGTGGGGAAGAAGCTTCTTGGATGAAAAGCGAAACATCTTCAAAAGAAAATCAAAACAAAACAAAACAAGAGTTGCTTCCGGAAAAAGCACCTTTGGGACAATCATGACCTGGATGAGTGAGAATCTCTACAAACTTTTAGCTGAAGCAGGTATCCCCCAGACTGATTTTTCAAAGTTTTTTTTTTTTTTTTTAGCTTTCTAAAAGTAGATGAATTCCATTAGTAGCATGACATTGGTAAAGGCTGCTTAATACTTATGGATGTTGGGTAATAAATGCAGCTTTCATTTTAACAGATGAAACTATGCTAGTTGCATCTCTTTATATTTGTTAAAAGCCTGAGTGTCGGGTTCCAGTTCCTATTTTTAGGCTGCGAGTATCCTTCTACGCCGTAACCAAGGAAAAATGAAACATGATGCCGGGGCATGTAATTTATTTTGTTTTGTAATAGCTTAGTCACAATGATATTGTTCAGAGTATTGTGCCTTCAAAAATTGCAGTAGGTGGCCGTGATGGTTTGAGAAGGAAAGATGCAGACACAAGAGACTCTGCCTGGTCCTGAAACAAATACGAGTTCAGTAAAAGACCTTGAGAATTGTCTATGCTGCCCATAAGGAGGAAGTCTCAGGGAGGATACACAACACTGTCAACAACAAACCCAAAATATCAGCTTTTAAGTTGCTTCTTCCTAGCATTTTTCCGTTAAGTTCGTTTTTTTTCTAATCAACTGAGCGCTAATCCATTAGTGGTGACAGGCATTGACCAATCAGCTTATTGCTCAAGTTTGACATTATGCGTTTAGAGTGAATGACTAGTCATCCAATTGGCTTTCATCTTGAAGGTGGGACTAGAACTCACCGTCTTCCGGTTTATAGCCTGGAGCCTTAACCACTAGATCAAACTGTCTCTGTTACCAGCTATCAAACTACTTATAGTAAAAATAGAGATGTAACAATATCACTTTAAAGGAAATCTGGGACCTTGGGAGGCAAACACAGAGAAGCAAAAGATCATGACTCCTAAAAAATTAAGCTGAACTTGACATCTATTCACATATTCTTAGAGTGATAGAAGCTACTCAAGGAAAACAGCTTTTTGTTTACCAGCCACATTTCCTTTGTTATACAGGTAGTCCTTGACTTACAACCATTCGTTTAGTGTCTGGTCAAACTAACAACAGCATTGAAAGTCACATGACCATTTTTCACATTTACGACTGTTGCAGCATCATACAGGTCATGTGATCAAAATTCAGACGCCTGGCAACTGACTTGTATTTATGACTGTTGCAGTGTCCCCGGGTCATGTGATAACCTTTTGTGACCTTCTGACAAGCAAAGTCAATGGGGAAGCCAGATTCACTTAACAACCGTGGTACTAATTTAACAACTGCAGCAACTCAACAATTGTGGCAAGAAAAGTCGTAAAATGGGGTAAAATTCATTTAAGAACTGTCTTGCTTAGAAATGGATATTTTGAGCTCGATTGTGGTCATTAAGCCGAGGACTACCTGTAGTTAAATGTACAAAAAGAGGGGAACTTTGAAGATGAAACGATATCATTACAGAAAAAAAAAAATTCAAAACGAGTATATTTATGGAGCATATAGTGGAAAAAAATTCAGCACAAATAGTTTAAAAAATTCAGCACAAATAGTTTTTAAAAAATAAAAAAGGAAGAGGGAGTATGCCCAGTTCCTCAAGAGGAAACAGGTTAGGTTAACCGTAGAAGCTCCTACATGCTCCTATCGTATTCCAGTATGTTATTCCAATCAAGAAGATTGCCTTTACTGACACAAGAATGTGAAAAGATTTGTCTGCTCCTCTGCGTGTAACAGCATCTTGATCACCAACAAAGGACAGCTGCAACCACAGTTCACTGGAATGCTATGATCAGATGCAGAGCAAAGTAACCATTCAGCTCTCTCTGCTGGTGTAAAATGCATAATATTTTATCACAACCCTTGGCATAAAATAAGATGAAATGGTTTTACAGCATCCTTATTTGCAGAAAGCTCTTTTCCAGGCCTGAGTATGGCAGCTTGTATGTAGAATTCTTTCAAGGCAGAGGTCAATGCAGTTTTTTTAAAAAACAATTTCTAAACTTCTAAGCTTTTGTACTTTGGATGGACATGTAGGACAAAGGGCCTCTGATATCACAAGGGATTTTTACATTTTCTAAATGTAAAGGCATATGAACTGTATGGCCAACGTCTGGGAAATACAGTGGGTGCAGTGGAATCATTGCGATGGCTGGACAAAACACTTGCGTCACTGTGTTCCTTAAACCTCCTCTTGCTTACAAAGAGCCTCAAAGTAAACTTAAGAAGGGAAAGATAGGTTGACCGAAGAGAGATGGCAATTTTTCCATTAACACCCCGTTGCTCAATTCTGCTGTTCATTTTACCACCATTGATGATGATAGTAGTGATGCTTTTAAAGACTATACCAAATCCCTGGGGCCCAGCAAAAGCCCCAAGCAGCTTTCAGTGTCTTGTCTAGGTGCTTTTAAGTTCTGGACTTCTGCCAGAGTCACACACTGACCCTCCTCCTATTACTGGATACCTAAAGCTGTAGAGAAGATTTACAAGCCAACATCTTGTTTCATAAACAGGTAAAATTTTATATTCATGTAAAACAGACCAAAATAATAAAAAATATATACACACGCGCACTACAGATCACAATACTAGAGAATATTAACATACAGAGAAGTGCAAACTTCCCTCCCCATTTAATTGGCTTTTAAAGTTTATTACAGAGATTATTCTGGCTTATTCGAAAATGTGAAATACAGCTCACATCATGTATTACAGATATATCAAGAAATTCTAGAAATCTGGAAATTCTTTTTTAAAAGCTTTTTATACAAAGGGGAAAGAGAGTGCCAGCAAAAATTCAATGAAAACATACATTTGTCACTCCAATATCAAAAAGCATAATTATTGGTGAACACAGGCAAGTCTATAAAACTACCAGCCATTTGTGTTAAGATCTTTTTTTTCCCCTCTCCATTTTAAAGTAGCATTAAAAAGGATAAAAAGTGCACACACACCCTTATAAGGCACGAACAGATTTTCAGAACAAATAAAAAAAAAAAGGGGGGGGGGGGGAACAAGCAGTAGCGAAAACTAATTGCTAAGTAGCCTCCACTTCCTAAATGTTATGTCAGCGTATGAGACTTCCTTCTGAAACTTCAGTAAGCAGAACTGTGTTTCCATTTAAGCTTATGACTACCTCTGAACCTCTGTCAGATGCTGCTTCATTTGGTAAATCTTTTTTAAGATAAAGAAGGCCCTTTTTCTGCCTTGGCACCAAGCATTTTGTTTTTTGCAGTTATTGTAGGCATAAATTGCCAAGCAATTTAGGAGGAAATATGTTCACTTAGCTAAATCAGTTCCAGTGCAAAGGTTTACGGCAAATGCTCAGGTAGGTGTTATATTAAATGGCTGATGATTAAATAGACTCAAGTGACAGTTCTGAAAGAGATACTAGGAGGCTACGTGTTGCTGAGAATATCAGTGTTGGAGGTTGTAAATAGCACCCAAGTGGGGAAAACATCCTTGGATTTATCATACCAGCCACAATGTAGAGTTTTGTACTGTTAATATATTCCAGCCCCTTGACCAGGTCTGATTTCTGAGACTACCCCATAAGAGCAGCAAAAACAAAGGAAATCTGTAATATTCACTATTCTTCATCACAATCCTACTGCTGGGAGACATGCTAGAACTAGACAATAGCACTGTAATACTAAAAGTCTGTAATAATAATTAGGGATCTGCAAAAAATTCTGGATCTGAATAATCTCCTACTAACCTTGTCTGAATACCCCACCTACCAAGTTCTCTTGGTGTAGAACTTGAGCATTCCAAATATTTTGGAAGAGTTTTGAGCTCATGACACTTCCAAAGTGTTCAGATCAGCCAATTCACATTCAAAATAGGGTGTTTTGAATTTCAAATGTTTTGCACATCCCCAGGAGCAATCTGTAGAAGTTGTGATAACATTAATTTAGAAACTCTCTGAGAACGAACTCTCTAATCAACGGTAGTGAAAAAGTAGCAAAAGTCAAGGAAAATAATGCTGCTGATTTGAGCCAGAAAATTTTCTATACAAGTAAAAAGTTACAGTTCACAAAACCACTTCTAGCAAACAATTATCTTAACTTGCGAAATTACTCTTGACCAAGCATCTAAACTTACAATGAGATAAAGATGATAGAGATGAGTTTCTTCCTCTCCAAGTCTAAATGCAGCTTCTATGGCAGGAGTGAGCAAACTACAATCCATGTGTAAGACCTCACGTTTTTCACTCCAGGATCACACTGTCAAAAATGGGTAACCAGGAATTACACTGGCATTTTTTTAAAATTTAAACCAATTTATCAACAGCAAAAGTACTAAAATATTCATGCTAAGCTCTCTCTAAAAGTTTGAATCTGGCAATTCCAGGGTTATTATTATTATTAGCATTCTTTATGGCCTTCAACAGTCAGAATAACCTTATTCCTTAGAAATTTTTGCTTGTAATTGCTCAAATCCATCATAATACAGTCTCATCTTAAACAGAGAAACAATCTCAGTTATCCAGCTTTCTCATGTACGTAGGTGACATCTATGGCTAGAAAACTTGAAATTAAAGTCAGCTATGGTCAAATTGTAAGAATCCAGAAGCTGCTGAAAGCAGCCTGTGAATACAAGTGTAGCTGATGATTTTACAACTCATTATTTATCACAAAACTTGAATCTTAACATTCTCAGCCATTTTTTCCTAATAACTGATTGCACTGCAATGCAAACTTCATTACTCAAGTTTACATGGTAAGTAGAATATAAAATGTATATTGCAACGTTTACTGTACCACAGTAAACCACATGTACCACAATGGCTACGTTTCTGGGGAAAAAATTCAATCAGAGCTTAGATGGGTCCTAGCAATGACATGAGAAGAAATGAGCGCATATGGTATCCTTGCAATTTCATCAGTTCCTCTAGTACAAGTATTACAGGAACAAGTCAAAAAACAGTTTAAAAGCAGCTTTGGCTCCCATCAATTACATATCAGAATATAGTAGAGCTTTATAGTAGATAAATTCTATTAGTCATTTTGCTGACTAAATGGATAGGCTACAATTGGGGATTAATATCGCTAGGACCTCCAAAATCAGGGAGAAGCTGATCTCAAAATCAGAGCCTCCAAAATCAGGGAGAAGCTGACTTCAGACCTCAGCGTTTGAGAAGGAAAAAAAAATAGGGGCGGCAGAAAGAATGGGGATGTCTTCAAGTCAGTCTTGACTCCTGGTGATTGCCTGAATTAGTCCCTGCAGTTTTCTTCTCTGTTCATGTAGCAATAAAATAGAATTAGCATACAATAGGGTTGAATAAAGTAGAATTTAGCTTGTCTGGTCTACTTCCTGTCTGAGGTACCTGGGAAAGGTCACATGTATAAGTGGTCCTTGACTTACAACCACAATTAAGCCCAAAATTCCTGTTGCTAAGTGAAACATTTGTTAAGTGAGTTTTACCTCATTTTGCGACCTTTCTTGCCACAGTTCTTAAGTGAATTAAGTTATTAGCATGATTGTTAAATGAATCTGGCTTCTCCACTGACTTTACTTGTCAGAAGGTCTCAAAAGATAATCACAAGACTCCAGGCCACTGCAACCATCATAAATATGAATCAGTTGCCAAGCATCTGAATTTTGATCACATGACCATGGAGATGGTGCAACGATCATAAATGTGAAAAATGGCCATTAGTGACTTTTTTCAGTGCCATTGTAACTTTGAACGGTCACTAAATGTGAACTGCTGTAAGTCGAGGACTACCTGCATTTTAACCACTAAACTAAACATGCTCAAGTTAGCTCATCGGACATTTAAATTTTCAAAGATCGTTGAACATTGGAGCCCTCCAGAACAGTGTACAAGTTCACTCTCTTAGAAAAAAAAAAGAATCCACATCTGGGCCTAATTTAGTAATTCCCTGATTGTCCTTCATGTATTATTTAGGTTATAATTCAGCACTAATACTATAACCAAATTTCATTTATCTTTTAAGCACAGGTCTAATAATAGCTTGAAAATTCCTTTTCCCGCAAACAGTGCCAAATAAAAAAGCTTTTCAATTTCAGTAAGATGCCTCCATTGTGGAACAGCAGACAACTTCCTGGAGCGGAAGATATGAGTTGGACATTGCTACATACTTTGTTGACAAAATCTCTGGAGAGAAATGAAGGAAGATATCAATCAACTGTATTTATAAATCATAAATAAGAAAATACTGGAAGCTTGAAATTCTAAATAATCCATTAGCCACTTTTGTCTGCAACTTAATTAAAACGATACCTTCATGTGTTACACCTTACAGATGCTGGGCTAATAACTATTCACAGCCTCTATCATAAGCTGGTGGATCACATATAATAAGCCAGGACTGGTTGCTTATTCCAGTGATCTGAATTCACACGACATGCTAAGCCAAAACCAAACTAACAACATGACACTGTACTGTTTCTTCTGCCTGCAGAGGCCTACTGCTTTCCACACACTCTCCAGATCAGAAAGCACTTGTTAATTGCTCACTAGAAAGGCTGGAAGTATCAAGTCACACAGAAGTGAAAAATAAAATCCTGAGGGAATCATTATAGCTCTCTGTGTGTGCCAGACTCTCCCAAGATGCCTTGTTCTTGATTTCATAAACTGAGCCACAACTTCTTACATTTGGGAGAAAAAATGAGTAGTCCATGTTGTAAACCAAAAATAAAATCTAATAAACTTAGATTTATGAAAATATCGCTGCTCTTACACATTTGATTGGGAGTAATTGATTAATTAGATAATCCCTATTCATGATCTTGACTTATGAATAATACGAAAAAAACTTTGAAATTAGCAAACTAGGTAACAGAATATTCGTGACCTGTTATTCCTGCAACCCAAAGTAAGAATAAATGAAAATCTACTCTCATTTTCTCTATTTGAACTGGCTTACAAATCAAACTAATTTTTAGCATTCCTAGATATAGCAGGAAAGAATCCCAAATGTTTAAACTGGTCTAGTGACTTCTCATTTATCCTGCTCAAGATAGGTCAGCTGCATATATGAGTGAAAACAATGCACAAGATCTTTTTGGTTTTCTTTAGGAATCAACACGGCAATTGTATTAGGACTCCTTTTCCCCGGGGCCCCACCCTTATCCATCGGAGCAGCATCTTTCCAAAACTCTTCCCACTCTGCAACTGTATACTTTCAGCCTCTTACAAAGACAGAGTGTTTCCCAGTTCACTTAATTTTCCCTGATTTGTTTCTACTGGTCAAAACATGGAAATACAGACAAGAGTCACTCAGCAACCACTGACCAGCACAATACCCATAAAGCAGGGACAGTAAGGTGTGGCAATCGCTAACAACATTCTTCATCCTGCTCCTCATTAATCACGCCCTGAGGGGTGGGCTGAGGTGAGGTTAAGGACGGTAGATTTTGATAATGTCTTTAATGACCCGTCGGCAGATTGGACAGCAGGCATTGAGCTGTTTCTTCAGTTTAAGACCACAGGTGTTGCACAGGCACATGTGTCCACAGGTATAGATCACCACATCCACCTCATTGTCAAAGCAAACTGTGCATTCCCCATTCTTGCTGCTTGAGGGCTCTGGAGGTGAGAACACAGGAGACACTGGAGGACTCAGAGGAGAACTTGGAGCAGTCACTATATGGGATGGGAAACAAAGGAACTGTGGTTAGAAATGTCATCTCCTTTTCTACAGGTCAGGCTAAAAAGGAATAATTCAAACTATTTTTCTAATGAGAAAAAGAACTTTTGTACAGTAAACATTAAAGACGCAAAAAAAAAGACAGGAAAAAAAAGTTATGTCATTATACCGGAAGTGAAATCGGACTGCTGGGCAGAGAAGACAAATATCAGCCAGGTCCAACTGGAAACAGTTGGCCAGACGAAAGTGCATTAAAACAAATAGAAGATGAATTTTATATAGCAATATAGACCTGCTTTCATTGAAAAATGCTAGTATCTTCTAAAGAACTTTTTATCTGCGTGCCGAAGATGTGCATGACATGAATGGAATTTGGGGTGGCTAACAATTACATAGCATGAATGCTTGTGTCTTGAGGGGGGAACTTGGGTGCAATTTGTAACTATTGTTTAGTTCATTGTTTGTAATGATGTGTTTATAATAATGGCTGTACCAGCCTTTTATTAAGGGTATCTACTTCAGGCTTCCTACAGATGCTTCCCAGTTGCACATCTTTCTGGTGCAGAAGAAATGATGATGATGATGATGATGATGATGATGATGAAATAGCCTAGTCTTTTAATCCAACTGTGGCTGAGAATATACGGACTTTGCATTTTACACATCTATTTGGACTTTCATACAGATTTTAATAGTGTATGATGAAGTCATACTGAATTCTAAGTTTCATTAGATAATAGGATTGTAGCAAACAAAATACCCTACATTCATTCCCCACATGACTTCATTTTTCTTGCTGGGAATCACCTTTTCTGATGGCCCAAACTATGAGCTGAAGTCTCAGTCATGTTTATAACCCATGTTCTTGCTGATTGTATGCAAACGTTTTAACAAGCACATTCTTAAATGAGATAAATATATTGGGAGAAAACCACAATGAATGCCTTTAAAAATGCTATAATGATTATAAAGATGAGAAAATATTTTCCTCCAACCTAATAATTGTAGGATAGAAAATGCAAAGGAAGAAATAACCATCTTCTCTCTCACACACCTCTCTCATTTTCCCTCCTTTCCCCACATTTCTTTGCAACTAGATTAGTAATTGAGAGGGACATTGAATCCAATCTATATGGATTCCTTCATGCAGTAACCATCAATGCATTGGGAAACTAAGTACATGCACATTTGCTCTCTTTCTGAGGATCAATCAATATTCAGGAAACCAATGAACTACCATAATATGTGAAAAGCAAGTATGTCCTGGTGAAATACGACATTTAGAGAATCAGCAGTTTGGCTGACTTTGCTGTTTACATTTATTTTCTACCAATAAGCTCTCTAGCACTAGTTTTGACAGATGGAGATTTTCCACTTAGTTGCTTGTATCCCTTAAATGTTGTTCCTTAGCTCTGTCAAGTCATTTCAGCTCTATTGGGCTTTTGTTGCTGCTTTTATAAAAGAAGATTTGTGCATAACCTAAAGACATCCAAAAGCAACCTCAGGAAATTTAATGTTCCTTCCTCTCAACAAAAAACTATGCTAGCATAGTTCAGCAAGCCTTCTTTCAGACAATTCAGCCCATAGAGCTTGGTTTATACTGTATTTACTAGGGTACTGAATGTAAATATTTCAAATGCAGAGATCAGCAAATGATCCTTACCGAGGGACGACTCAGAAGCCGATGAAGACCGGTTCACGCTGAATGCCATATCTGAATCGCTGTCATATTGTGAGCCTCCAGGGGATCCTGAGGGGGAGATGGTCACAGGGCTGGATTGTACTGTGCCTGAAAAGAAAAAATTCAATCAGCTGCACAAGTTGGGTAGGAATCTGTCGGGAACAAGTGCTCAATTTGAGTTCAATCTGGGAACAGAAGAACAACTTCTATTTCAGCTTCACAACAGTCAGTGGTGGGTGGTGGCGGAAGCCAGTAGAGGTGGTGGCGGAAGGCTCTGCCCACCCGCCCGGATGTAATCACGGATGCTTTGCGCATGCGCAGAAGGTTCTGCGCACATGCACGCTCCCAGTTCCGAACTGGTAACGAATGTAAGTGGAACCCACTACTGACAACAGTCTTACACAAATAACTATAGTCTAACTATATTGTATTACTTTTTAGCAGGTTTGTTCATTTAAGATGATGAGCATCCTCTACTCTAAAACAAGATTCATTTTCATGAAGGAAGGTGAATATACATGTTTCAGGATAATGTTGCAGGATCCAATCTGAGTCGGTTACTGGGACCAGAGATTTGTCTTCTGAACTTCTCATTAGAGAGAAGTTCCCTGAAGATGAGCTCCATCATGAGTCTGAAAGCTCAGAAGACAAAATCTCTGGTCCTGGTGACTGATCCAGATTGGGTCCTGCAAGAGTCACTTTCCTCCTAGCCACCCCTTTTTTTCCAGGCTCTAGATTATATTCAAGTAGTAATATTGAACCAGAAGAGATCCAAATTTTCTTTGTAAAATGAAATGGATATTTAATCTAGCACACTCTGATGCAAGGGAAAGATTTCCCTATTCTTCTTAAAATGGAATTCTGTTGTGTCTTGGTAAACAGACGCATTATTAAAATGTAACCTCATCTCCTCACTAATAAGGGTATATCCAAAGAAGTTTATTAGCCATTATAGCTAAGTGGACCCCTCCTGTTTCAATACCTGATATTAGAGACAATAAAGGACAGGGTAGACCTCATGTTTCATGCTTAAGCACCTAATTCTCCTTTTTTGAGAAGAGGTAATTAGGTAATCCCATGGTTGATTACACGTGACAGTTCTTTCTACACTAGTAAATCCTACTCCGGATTCTGATATTTTCCAGCTGTTAAACAATCCTTTCAGTTGCACTAAATGACTTGTAAGTCCTAGCAGTGGTGCTAGAGAGCAATGCTAGGACTATCACAGATGCTTGCTACGGAACCGTTCTTGTACTCTGGTCAGATTGGATACTAATTCTTTCCTTTCTGCCTGAACCTAGTTTGGTTCAAACAAATGGCAACTAGTGCAGGCTATTTAGCTTCAGTTTATAAAAAGGAGTTAAAAATGAATGCTTGATGAGCAAAGGATAGGTATACCTGTCTTTTTAGTCAGGTATAACAGAATAACAGAGTTGGAAGGGACTTTTTCTAATCCAGTCCCCTGCTCAAGCAGGAAACCCTATACCATTTCAGACAAGTGGCTATCCAGTCTCTTCTTAAAAACCTCTAATGTTGGAGCATCCGAAAGATATAAATTCATATTTTAATCATCCTCATACTTGTGCTCATGAAACTTTAGTTGGTCATCAAATTAAAGTGCAAAGCGTTTAGCCAATTGGCTGTTGCAAGCTAAAAAAAAAAAGAGGATCTCTTCTAATGGCTGTGAGGGTTTTCACTGTTAGCACTTCCTTTATAATATTCTGGTCATTGACTTTGAAGCTATACTTACTTACCTAATATTTTTAGCTGATTGATTACACCATGGATTGAGAAGAAAACCCACAGCGATTGTGAGGTATCAACACACATCAGCATCCCACGGTTCATCCCATTGATTCCATGATGCACTTCTCCATTTGGCAAAAGCACAAAGTTGAGGATGTCACCATTGTTGAGGACAGGGAAACCTCGGCAAACCACCCAGTACTCCTTGCGATCCAGAAGAAAATCTGGGTCTGCTGGGAGCTCATTTGTCCGTAAAGTACCAGGATCACAGGAAGTGATACCAAACGTGAGGGCCCCATAATATGGCAAGCCCAGGTGTCCCACTTCCACAAACAAGCTTTCACCGATGTGCAAAGGTCGGTCAGAAAAAATCAAGGTTCTGTTGCTTTCCTGCCAGTTGGTGCAGGCAGACATACGATCCTGAGAAAAGTTAATATCAGGCCCATGAGTAGGGTGGAAATGAAGATCTGTGTCTAGAAAGGCAGGCACAATTTGCCCAAGCTGCCTCCTGCTTGGGCAGCAGGGGATTGTATGGTTATCTGTGGGCAGCCCAGGCATACGGCTCAAATTCAGATTTGCAATTTTGGCAACCACTTGATTGTTCTCCAGCTCATTGTTGTTAAAATTGGCCGAATCGTGGTTGCTCTGAGGAAGGCAAGTGCTGAGTCGTGCGTTGCTCAGACGGGTGGAGGTCATGGTCTCAGCAAACATGCTATCTGTAAAGCGAAGCCAAGATTACAGATAAATTACAAGTAGTGACCCATTCAGACTATTGTTTTGAGCTCCGTTATGATTAAATCTTTTTACTTTAGCCCATTTTGAGTAGGTTATTAATAGTTTCAGCTCTATTTTTGTCATACACAAATGTCAGCAGTATTTTATACCAGTGTTTCTGAGTTTTCATAGTTTAAGTGTAAACCAGGTTGTTCTAGTGGTTTAAGGTTGCAGTCTGGAAACTGGAAGTCCCTGAATTCTAATCTGATTTTAGCCATGAAAGCCAGCTGGGTGACTTTGAGCCAGGCACTCTCTCTGACCCACCTCATCTCACAGGGTGGTTGTTGTGGGGAAAACAGGAGGAGGAGGGAATATTAGCTATGTTCACCACCTTGCGTTATTAAAAATAATAAGGGCAGAATGTAAATTAAAAAGGGAAAGCAAAGTGGAATTGAAGATGGAAGCATAGAATTTAAAAACCAGTAGACTTGGGGTCTGATCTTTTTTGAATTCCAGTTCCCATCCATCTTAGTTCCCATCAGCATGGGCTGGATACATATTGATAGATGTCTTTATGAAATTATTTTTTTAAAATTTTGTATTTGTTATTTTTATACTTTCTATTTTATCTATTATTGTCCACTGCCTAGAGTCGCCTTTGGTGAGATGGGCGGCTGTATAAATTTGATAAACAAAGAACAAATGGATAAAAATAAGTTATAGTTCAAACATACCAGGAGATTGAGGGTCATATGTTAGCTGCCCTTACATTAAATTAAACCCCACTAAGTCAATTTAGTAACAATTTCCCAATTCATTCAAGTAGTTCAGTATATTCTTAGCATTCTCTTCAGGAGTCCTTGCACCTCCTTCTTTTTCAGCCATAAAAAAGAGTGTATCAGGAAAGAAGTCTATTCCTGCTTACTGATCTCCCTTCCTCCAACTTGCAGGTTTTTTTTTTTTTTAAAAAAAACCTTCTCTATCTTCCTCTGCCTTTGTCGCTGCCCCTCTAATTCACCAAGGAGGGGGGGACATTTAATCACCTTACAGATCATCATTAATAATATATTGGGCAATACGTTGCACATTAAAGCAACAGTTGTGACCTTCAAGCACACTAGATTCTTTGTTATTGACATGCCATGTGAGCAAGCGACTCTTCCCAGAACTATTTACATCTGATAACTTCAGATGTCAAGAAAAAAGATGCTTCTCATCCAAAAGCAATAAAACTGGAAGCAGACTGCCCCACAGTAAGCCATTCTTCTCACTCTTAAGTGTCACAGCTGAGAAAGAGGCAGGAGGCACATTGAAATTGTGTAATAATTTGTCAAAGGCTTAGGGTGCTTCTAGACAGAATTACAAAGCAGAAGACATAGGGCAGTATTTTAGCTTTCCTTCCTCTTTCAACTTTTTCCTTCCTCTTTCATTAGTGGTCAGAAAAATGTTGCAAAACACTATGGAAAAACAGGACAGCTACAAAACGCAAGACTACAACTTCTGGCTCTCTTGTCCAATTCCATTTTTTCTTTTAGACGAGGCACAATGAAAGCCTTGTCTGGAAGAATACTCGGCTCTCTAATTTTAGGCCACTCTGTGCATAGTATTCCACTGAAGTCATAGCACAATTTGTGGAAATAGTATGGAGAACGCATGAGTCCTACTTGTGGATGAGCTAAATCAGAGATAGGATAGGGTGGTCTGACTCTTGATTTTTGGGCGGCTTTTGATATAATCAACCATGGTGTCCTCCTGAACTTGCTAAAGGGAAAGGGGAACACGGAGTTACTGTGGTTTTATTCCTTTCTCTGCATCTGGTTCAAATTAGTATTAGTTAGAAGGAAGAAGCTGAGCCTAAAACTTTTGATTTGTGAGATGTCTCAAGGCTCAGTAGTTTAGTTCCTCCTGGCCCAGAATACAGTAGCATTCTGTACAAGTCTTGCTGTGGCAGTACAACAATTCTGGTGCATGAGCTATAGTGGTTATCAATTGGCTTCTAGAACAATTCAAGATGCTGGATGTCACCTATAAAGCCCTATATTACATAGGATCTAGCTACTGAGAACCATCTGGTTCCTATAATATCTACCTGTTCTGTGCTGTGACAGACATGGCTTACTTCAAGTCTTCTTGATTAAACAATGATCTAGTGAGACACATAAAGTGAACCTTCTCTACTGCACCTGCCCTTTGGAATAGCATCCTCCTAGAGCAGGGGTCGGCAACTTAAACACTCAAAGAGCCACAAAGCTCTTAACTGGAAGTCCCCGTTCAAATCTGGAGCTGACCGGAAGTCGGGTTCCACCATCATAGTCTCCTCCTAGCACGGCATCCTTTTTCCTCTACCTGTCCTAACCGAAAGCCCTATCAATTGTGAAGCCAAACAGCAACAGGGAGGCACAGCAGAGGATGAAAGAGTCACATGTGGCTCCAAAGCCGTGGGTTGTTGACCCCTGTCCTAGAGGTATGTAGCTGGTTCCAGCTAGCTGGCCTTCAAGTGTCCTTTATTACATCCTACATAGAATCAGGATATGATAGATCAAGTACATTATCATCATTCTATGCCAATATTTCTTTCTTTTTAATACAACTCCACAAAGTGTTGAGAAAGAATGAAAATAATATTTTTTTCCAATTTCCTTTTACAAAAAGCACTGGAATATAAAATGAAGCCTGGAAAATAAAGTCACTCAAATCTATTCTTTTGACTTGCCCAAGGCCTGATGCTGTGTTATTTGGAAAATGTATGGCTCTTGAAAAAAATGGACAGGACTTTGTGATTGTTGTCCAGTGATCTGTTTATTAGGTCCATGTGTCTGCTGATTGGTAAAAGCTTCCTGAGATGTGATATAGTTGGATACATATGGTGGTAAATTCATCTTTAAGAAAGGGGGTAAGGATCCTTATTTTTGTTGAAGTCATCAGACTGCAAGTAGTCCTTAATTTATTGCTGGTCACTTAGCAACCATTCAAAGTTAGGCTAGATCTCCATAGGACTACTTACAGGCCAGATTCAAAGCAGAGGTGGGTTGCTACCGGTTCGGTCCGGATCTTGTGAACCGGTAGTGAAGGTAAGTGGAACCCATCCCTGATTCAAAGTTATGATAAGTCATTTGCAATAGCCCATATTTATGGTCATTTGCAAAGTCTCACGGTCACATGACCACAATTTATGGTTTTGGGGTTTTTTGGCCAAAAACTGGAATTTACTTCTGGTTTCCAGCAAAAAAAGGGTTCATTCTAGACAAAGGGTTCATTTAACAGCTGCTGCAAGAAATTTGTAAAATCAGATGCTTTCATATGGTGATCTAGTTAACAACCATCATGACTTACAGTCATAATTGAATACCGTACTACCTGTAGAGATTCAGAGGACTCTGGAAAGAATTTATTATCTGAACTTGTTTCAACGAGATTCAAATTGAGGCATAATATGGAGGCAGCACTGATCACTCTGGTTGATGATTTTTGACAGAACTGGGATGAAGGAAAAGTTATTATCATTGTTCTTCTTGATCTCTCACTATCTTTCAGTAGAACTGTTCATGGTAAAATTTTAAATTAGATATGGGATTTGGGAACAAAGAGCATAATGTTGTGGTGACTCTCTTTTTTTATAGCCAATTTTTCTCAATGTTGACAGATGGAGAGAGGTTCAGCCCTAAGATCCTGGTTTGCAAGATGCCTCAGGGTTTGATGTTCTAGTTTATGTGTTTAACATCCACATGAAACTGTAGGGTCAGTCATATACTGACCTGGGGACAGATATTATCAGCATACAGTATTTGATATCTATGGTCAGAAAGGCCTTCACACAGATTCATCTGATTGATGAAGCAAATTCATCCTTTCCTGGAACAGATATTCCTTCTCACAGTCACTCATGTCTTGATCATCTTGAATGTGGATTATTGCAATTAATTCTACATGGGGTTGCCCTTGAAAACCACTTGGAAGCAGCAAGTGACCCAAAATGAGCAACATGAGCAGTTATGGGATATTTATGGATGTAGAGAGCCACAGAAATGGCCTTGAGAAGAATATTCAAAAGGCATTACAGAAACAAGTCCATACATATTCCTTACACTCTGGAAAAGAAATAGTAGGAGTAGGCTTAGGTTGGCTCTTCAATGACTCAAGGAGTAAATCTTATATTAATAAAACACAGCCATTCCTGTGACATTGGTGGTCTATTCTGGTGAACTTCATAGGGTTGACGTGTAAAGCCTCTGCTATGTGAGTAAACAGATTAGGTTTCTGCATTCAATTTAAAATACTGGCCATTTCCCAAAAGACTTAATGGCATAGGGATTGTCTCTCTCCCATTATTCTTGCCTAGCCCCAAATTTCTGACAAACTAGATATGGTTATTATCTGGTGGGACTTTGAAAGTGTGTCTTCTCTGTTGGGCACCAGAACTTTAGAACTGTATCACTGTGATGGTTCAATGCCTCAATCTTGCAAGATTTATAAGAAAAAAATTATTTTTGCTAAATTCTGAGATAGGTTGGAGTGTGTCCATCAGATGTAGAGTGCCTGTTTTGGTTAACATATGTCTGTTCTGCCCATTATTCCTTCTGTTATAGTTGTGTTGTACTGTATTGTATCATATTGTATCTTAACATTGACAAGAATCAATGTTGGGTTG
Organism: Arizona elegans; assembly: GCA_022577455.1. Lineage (NCBI taxonomy): Eukaryota > Metazoa > Chordata > Lepidosauria > Squamata > Colubridae > Arizona > Arizona elegans. The sequence goes on from JAKOOJ010000003.1 coordinate 75,048,774, forward strand.
GAAGGCCTTAGAAATCAAACAGATAGAGTCAGGTTTAAAAAAAACCCAAGTGGTACTGATTTTTTTAAAAAAGGCCTTTACTTTTTATGGATGTGTGTTTAAACCATAATCTGACAAGTTCCATTAATGTATTCATTATATCATCTATAGAACATCACATAACATTATCCTGAAGCTAAATTATCCTCTGTAATCGTGCCTATAATAGCATGAAGGGACTCTTTCCTTATAGAGCTGCAGAGAGATGCAGTAAACATCAAAAAGGTAAAACAGGGTGACTGGCAGCCGCTTTAGTCAGATAACCCATATTACACCAGAGGCATGTTCTGAGGGCACTTGAAACTGCAGACTACATCACAAGCATGAACTAAAATCTGAAGCAGCAATCACAATCCCTAATTTTCTGTAAACATAGCCTAACAGACTTGCCTGAAAAGACAAAAGTAGGAACTGTATTTCTAGGTGAGATGAGTGAAATCATTTCCCCCCACCTCCTAAACTGTAGAAATTGGTGAGAATTAAGTTCATGTCTACATGAGATAAGAGTCACAAAAGAGGAAGGGGTGAAGGAGAACAAAACTTCCAATCTCTTAGATAGAAAATCACAATACTGTTGTCTATGCTGGAGTTTTCCAATAGACAGAAAAGTGGTGTTTCTTTTCTACCTAGTGCAGATCTTACTTAAAAGCATGATAGGTCTGAAATATAATTTGAGACTCATAAGTAGCTTTTAAAAGAGATAACAGATATAAAGCCTACACTGCAGAAGAAGGAAGAGGATAGTCATTCCCTACATACAGATGCATACAGCTACTATCCTAAGAAGTCAAAGGATGAGCAAACGAAACTTTCTTTCATGTACACGGCCTTCAGTCACTGGTATACACGATTCCAAAAGCTAAAGCCTAATTGAAACTAAGAGCAAAAATTTGCAACCTTATTAGGAAATAGAAACATGTTATGAAGGGACACTATAAGCATTAAACCTTTGCCCTCACATATTTATTATTGCATAATTTAGTTAAAATCCAAATTAGTCATATTAGAGAATACAAAGACAGATTTCCATAGGACTTCTTAAAAGAATATTTATTTGATTATATCCTGCCTCTTCCTCTGGAGTTCAATACTTCCTTTGAGGAACCAATTTCTCACATGCTAAGTTTAGTGTGCAGCTTGCTGTTACTTGCATGCTCAAGAGATAGCAATGAAAGCTTCCTAGACTCAACTTACTGGGCTTGAATGAAGGCTGGACTGCTAAATGCCATCTACACTTCCAGGCTAAGATAGCCTGCTAAATGAGATATTTGGGATCTTTCCAGTCCCTTAATGAGGGTTCCACTTCTGGTCATCTGATTGAGCAAGAAGAGGGTGGCTTAGAACAATGGAGTCACCACTGATTGAGCAAGAAAAGGGTGACTTAGAATGAGGCACCAACATTCTGTAGTACAGCCAATAACCACTCCTGGAGGCATACCATAGGAACTTTGGGGTGAACATTTTTCTACATAGTCCCTTGTTAGAACCTGCCTAGTTTTCAGCATTTCTTTTGTCAGCTTTGCTAACAGCTTCAAATATTGTCCAGTTCTGTTCTAATGGGAAGACAGGCAGAGTTTGCCTCCCCCACTCCCCCAACATTCTGTTCAGATAAAAAAACTCAAAAAATGTTAATTTTTGCTTGGAAAAGAGTCAACCTCTTAAGAATTTTGCAAGGCTTTCTTCTATGAAATGGAAGTGAATATGTTTATGTTGCATTCACAACATGTTCAATCAGGTCAGTTAGAAGCCTAGAACTACTTCTACACATCTCTGTAAAATTTGCTAGTTTTAATTTTGCTTAATTTTTGTGGTTTAATATTGCATGAACCCAGATGACCTGATTAGTTTATGGTCAATGTAAACTTAGAAAAAGGATTATTTTTAAAATATATTGGCTAAACAATGTTTCAGCACAGTAAAAGAATTGGGGATCCAATGAAAATGAAAATGAAGATTGGCACCTGCAATTTACGTTTTCAAACAGGTAGCAGCTTCACTTAAAAATGCCTTTGTTCAAGAGGCTAACTGAGAGAATGAGACTGTTTATCTTGTGACCAAAGGCCAGTTCAAGAAACTATATGGCATTGGAACCATAAATGGAATACGCCCTACTTTTTATCAGTAATATTTTCTGACACTTCTAGCTTTCTACTTCAATCAAAATGAAAACCACAACAGGAAGAAAAGGAAAAACAATCTGCAGCAATCTTATTTCAAAGTTCAGAAATTCAATTTGGCTTCCTGGCCAGCATATAACAGTTCCTGTGTTTTTTAAGATTAGCATCTAGAATGATACACCTACCTAGTATTTGGACTTCATGAGTGATCCCATAGACATCTATCAGCGCCCAGAGAGGACCAGAGACTTTGACGCCACAGTGAAACAGAATTGGCTCTTCATCGTTAATGCTATAGAAAACTCTCCCTTGACGATCAACCCAGAATGCCAGGACATTGTCTCTTAGTGCAAACCTCTCTGGCAGAGCTTTAGCCCAGAAGCCTGGTCGGGTCACCAGGTCTGGGCAGGCATATTTTGGAATGTCACCGGCATTCATCTGTGATGGATCGTGAATTGTGAAGCCAAAACGCAACGCCCCACTCCAGCCATGGTGCACAGATACCAGCTTCAGACGCACTTTCTCATAGAGGTGAATAGGACGGTTAGTGAAAGTGATGCCATTGCAGAAACTGTTCCTTCGGATGGCCTTCCGAGAATGGGTATCCAGGCGTATGTTTTTTCCTTTGGCCTGGAAGTGGAATCGTGGAGGCTCAGTAATGGTGAGGACAGATCGTCTCTCATGGTTACCGTTGGGCAAGGTGTAATAAGGCCTGTGGGATACGGGACGAGCTTGATGACTGGTATCTGCAAAAAGGAAGAAGAAACAAGCAGTTAGTTAGAAGTGTCTCATAAAAACCGTTCTAAGATAGGCTGTAACCCTTTGTTTAGTGAGATTTGCAAGCTCTGTGCTTCAGTATCAAGAAATTAAATAAAAGTGGTTACCCTCTTATTTCTTATATTTGCAAGATTCTTTGTATTTTGGCAATTTACTTTTTTTTTCTAAGTTGGAAAGGCTACCTTTTGAGACCAATACGTAACTCAAACCAGAATTTTAATGCTGTTAACTAAATTTTGCTATTGAATTAGCGCAAGTTAGTAATGGTGTAATTGATGGGACATTATCATTTTATTGCTATATAGCAGCAATCCCCAACCACCGGCAGTGGTGGCGGCAGCAGAGATTGTGGCGGGGAGGAGGAGAGGTGGCTGTTTCACATGTGCATTAACTGCTTGCGCAAATGGACCTCTGTGCGCTAGTCCACCGCTTACACAGCCTGGTTCCCAATGGTTTGCGGACCACTATTGGTCTGCAGACCAGGAGTTGGAGACTCCTGCTGTATAGCATTTAAAAAGACACTGTTTGGGCAACTATTCTGGTTTTGCAGTAAGTATAGGAAGTTGATTTGCTGAACAATTGTTTCTAGATTATGAAATATTCGAGGCAGTTGCTAAATAATCACCAACCACAACTTCAGTCTTCAGAAGCCAGTGATATCTTTAGTTCTGGATGCAAAGATTTTCTGTGTGCTACCCAAAAGGAGCCTTGTCTGATTTAAGAGAGGAAGAAAGAAATGTAAAAGAAATGCACAATGCACATTACGTGCCGTTCTTTTTATGACCCTCCCCTGCCAGCAAAAACTGTGGCTGGATCACGGAAGATGCATGCTCTTTGAACTGCTTTGAACCACTAAGGCTATTTTCAACCTATGTACTCCAAAACAGAAAGGAAATTTGGTAATTCTGAAACAATGGAACACACTATTCTGTTTCAAGGGAATTTTTTTTTTTTTACACACAAGTATTCATCTCCTTCAGGATATCATGTCTATCATTTAAGATGGAAGAATTAGTCCACAGATACTAACTTTTTTAGTGGCAACAGTTGATTCAGACCAAACAACTAAGCATGTACCTCACTTAAATGTCCAGGAGAAACATAGCTTTTTAAAAGAGGTACCTGCTTGCTCTGATGCACTTTTTCAACTCTGGATCCAAAGTGCAACACAATCCTACAGAGAACTGGTGCTTCATACTTTCCATTTTATTGTTAACAATCTACACGGCATGGAATAAATATGTCCTAACCAAACACTTGTTTTGATCAGTCACAAATGGAGTCTGCATCCTACATTGTATCTATAAAATCCCACCACAGATTTGTATCCTGTTAAGGGGATAAATATATCCCCATCGCTAAGAAAAACCTTTATTTTCTTGTCGGGAAGATTTGTTGTATATCTTTTATTGATTCCCAGTTGATCATCATTTTTGCGAGCATGTGCAGAAATTTGACCAACTGCATCCTTATCCCTCTTAGAAGCCCAGGTTCTGTGTTGTGTCACTCACTGAAAATATCACCAGGTCCTAAACCATCTTCGTCTACTATCCATCTATCCCAGTATGTATATCATCTGAACTTTGACTCCTCCCATTTTACAATTCAGAGGATTGGATTCTATCACACTTCAGATCCAAGGCCAAGAACGGTGCCCTGGCTTCTTAAAAGCAATTCAAAAGAGCTGATTATGCAGCTAAATGGAATTTTTTATACAATGTGTCATAACAAAAAGACAGCATATCTCTTCTTTTCTAATCAAAAAAGTGAAGGGGTTCATAAAATGTTTCATTCAATCTTATCAACCGGTATCCTTACTGTTCCCTGCCTGATGCCTTTCCCTTATCAGCTCCATAAACATTTCCAAACTTACATAATCTATTATTTCCATTCATCTATCACATATTACTATCATAGTAATTTATCTTTCTATAATATCAGCTTGGCAAGCAAGAAAATTATGTGCTTTATATAAAGATTACCCTTCTTCATGGTAGCCCTTCACCAGATATGCCTTCTTCCAAAATCCATATCAACATTCCAACTGATTCAGGACTTTTTATTACCTATCCTTTTCCCCAGTCTCTTGATGTTAGAGATTGCTCCATTCACTTGATGCTTATCTTCTATCCGGGTCAAACAATTAAACAGCATTTAATTTGGCTAAGACCCATTTAAAACACTGGGTCCCTTTTCTCAATGTATTCCAAATGGAACAATTATTAAACTTTAGTAATAAAATATCTGGTCATCCATGTGTATGCAGAGATCAGGATGAAAAATTGGTTACTTATGTACAAATGAAGTTCTTTGATGGATCATCTGTGAATTCATGCAATCTATGCACTTACTACATTTAGTCTCAAATAATCTTATATTCCTTCTGAGTTCCAATTTCTTGGAAATTGAGCTATATCTAACCATGCTTGTTATGCACAAAGAATGGGGCTCCTACCAAAACTCTATGAACTATAGAAGCTTCAGAAGAGGCTGTCTGCAGGTGCAAATATGTGAATTCACAAAAGAACACTCAAATAATTAGTTAAAAGTAAATAACTAGTTCTTTTAAATTAGTTTCAGATCTTGTACTTCAATATAAGTAGTATGAATTATTCCTCATCTGATTGTTTCAATATTTCAATATGTGTATTTAATGTCAATCCTGAACTTTATGTTTGAAAAATCCAGAAATCAAGCTATGTGAAGCAGTTCAGTACATGTGAGACCTGATAAAAAAAAATTGGCTGCTTTGAAACTGTTTTTGTATGTTTCTAACTTATGACTTTGTCTTATGACAGGAACACTGTAATGGCAAGTATTCAGTAATTATTTCCACTATTTGTAATGAATGACGCACACCACCTAAGACAAGATTAAAGGGGTTTTTTTTGTAATAAACTACAATCAGAAAAAATAATCAAGAAATATAGCTTTATTATTCTGGCTACTATAAGTAGCTCTTATCCAAATGCTGAAAGGAGAAACAAAGTACATATTTCTAATACTTATTAAAATATACATTGAATTATACTTGTCAACACTTCAGCCTGAGAAATAGGGGTGTGGCTAATTTAATGTTTCATGCATTATACAATGTGCAAAAGTTCTGATTGCAGATATAATAGATTAATCTGCAGATGGGAGGCAATTGATTAGGGTTATTAATTTATTATTTTTACCTTTATCAGGTATCCTTAACAGGCTGCAAAATATCTTACTTCCAGCAATGGGAATATGATAAATACTGCACTGATAAACTAGATCAGGAATGTCAAACTTGATTTCATTAAGAGCCGCAGCAGGGTTGTATTTGATCTCAAGTGGGGGGCGTGGCTGGGGTGTATGTGGCCAGGGTGCACGGCCCTCCCGAACTTTGTTTTCGCACGCAGAGGCAACGCGGGCTGGTCCTTTGCCGTTTCCAAGGCAGCCCCACAGGCCAGATCTAAGTGCACCGCAGGCTGCATCCAGTCCACAGGCCTTGAGTTGACACCCCTGAACTAGATAAAGCATATCTAGAAAATGTCAATATTATGAGGGGAAAAAACAAAAGCAGTCTAGGGATTATAGCATGAGCTGTTGAAACCACATTTATTGATTTCAGTAATCTGGAGCCTGTTTTTGTCTTGTTGTGGGACCATACATACTTGACAGTTCCAAGAAATTTCTGTCAATTGGTATGAATGAGTTATGGAAGGCCAGAGCTGAGCCTGCAAGTTAGATATAAGCATCCCTGAGAACCGTATATGCTTACTATTGCAAGGAAAAAAATACTAATAAAGAATGGTGGTTCTTGGAAATTAGCATATTTTTCTGTGTGCCAGTTTTTTAAAATATGGGAATATCACTCAAGCATTTGGTGCCATTTCTGATATGCAGTGTGAAATAGTTGTTCCACTTTATAATTCTAATTCTTTCACTTCTTCAAGTTCAGCCTATTATTTTTACAAAAGAAGGAAATTATCTCACAGTTCATGTTGGGATAAATGAGAAAAGAAAAATGCTGCCATTCTGTCCCAAGTAGAAGTACTATTTATTCTTCTCTTTCACCACCCTCCAATAGTATATACTATCAATGAGACAAACAAAGAAAAGAAAACTTCACAAAGTTATATTTAATTTACCAGAAGTGATGGGGGGGACTCCACCCAGTGCTATACAATGCAACCACTCTTGCATTACTTCAACATTTCAAGTACGCAAAAGTCACCCAATTCTACAAAGCAGATGGGAGTGTAACACAAATGTCAATTAAAGAATGCTACGGTATTTAAAACACTTCATTTTTTTTCGTACTCTATTGCTACTGTTGAGCAATCAAAGTGGTAAATAGCATTAATGACAAAAAAGAAAATATTGCAAGATAATAATGCAGTTTAAAAACAACAAAATAAATATTACAGTCACCTAACAATGTAACATCTGTTGAAAGTGATACATCTTTAGAAACTGCATAAATACTGAGAAAATGAAACTCTGGAAGGAGTGTTCTCATAACTTGAGAGCAATACAGGAGAAGGCAGATTCCCTGGTCTTAGAAATTCAAAAGCCCCAGAGTGGGGCATTGGCCAGGGGGCCTTTCCTGCTATTCTGAAAAACCAGACAAGTTGTAAGAGGTGAGTTGGTAAACTGACGTTTTTGACCTCTTGCGTTTAATCCAGGACTAGGGTTACAGTGGGTCATTAAAGATTATGTGGCCATGATACCCCACTTAATTCCAGAGGACATATATTAAGTGGAAAAAAAGTCATGACAATTTCAAATACTGGGGATTACCAGTTTAAAAAAAAAACACCTTCAAATATTGACCCATTAGTAACTTTAATTTCTGGTTTTAATTGGGATTTAATCTGGTTTTAAGGAAGTTATTGCTTTTATTGACTTTTGTATTTATGTTATTGATTTTGTTGTTTGGTTTAATTATGTGAGCCATCTAAAGTCACAAATGAGATGGCTGGCTGGCTATTCAAATCAAATCAAAAATAAATTGAACAGCCACTAAAATATATTAGGTGAATTTTAAGAGGAATCAGGAAGATCCAAGTAAGTACATTTTTTCTGAAGTAAAAACCTGTCCCTGGCTCATGTCCTTTTTAGTTGTATCGCCAAACTTAGAGACACTATTTTTGTTCATCTCTGTGTACATCCCAGTTATTTTTACAGATTTCCAGACAATTTTGTGGCATTTATCTCTTTTTGTGAAAACAGCCCAAGGATACAATATTCTGCCTACAAATCTGTGCATAAATCCAACTAAGAACAGTCAGGTTTATTTTCAAATTAGCAAGCTGAGCAAAAGGTATTTGACAGCCAGTTCTGTTCTTTGTGGTCAAGGGGACAGATGCCAAAGATGCGAGGACAGGTACTAACAGCAGGGGTGGGCTGCTGGAGGTTCAGGAGAACCTCTAGCTAAGATTCTGTGCAGTTCAGAGAACCCCAAATTCCACTCCTGGCTGGCCCACCCCACCCTGCCTCTCCCAGGAGTCCACATGCAGCCCGTTTTAGATGCAGATAAGTGTAGGACGTGGGCGGAGGCTTCTGGAAAGTTCACGAAGGCCAGAAATGGGCTTTGGAGCCTGGGGAGCCATTTTCACCCTCCTGGAGGCTCGAGGAAAGCCTCCGGAGACCGGGGAGGGCAAAAACACCCACCCCCACAGTGCAGGACGCCACTAGGCCACGCATACCATGGCCACGCCCACCCAGCAACTGGCCAGAGAACCCCTTGCTAAATGTTTTGAAGCCACCCCTGACTAACAGCACAAACATTGTTGGCAATATGTTCTCTCCGGTGATAGATAAAGCAGATCCAATCCATAGCTGAAGTCCTACCTCTCAGGAGACCATTTGGGTACTTCCATAATGTAAACATGCAGCCAAGGAAACTGATGAAACCTTTCCAAATGCAGTAAAATGAGATACTATACTAAATGAATAAATGGTAAGAAAGGTTTTGAGTTCTGCAAAGGCCGGAGTGTGGGTCATTAACCAATCTCTTTCCAGAGATTCAGTCAGAAGCCCTGAGGGGCCTTTAATAATTGACAACTTTCTATAAAGGAAAACATTTCAGCCACAACCTGGGAATTTCACCGACTTTATATTAACACCTAACTGCCTAACTACGTGGCAGACACGAAGAGATGAGAAACACCTGCTCTTTCAATGTTCTTTTTTTAAATAATAGCTGTTAGAACAGCAAAAGCACACAATTTTATCTGTAAAGATAAAATTGATAAACCGAGACAATTGTTTTAAGGTATTAACTTTTCCTTATATTTACTTACATGGCAAAGGGATATGGAGAAAGAAAGACAGAGAAACAGTACTTTGTTGTAATCTCAGTAGCCTAAATAATGGTAGTATACAGATATGCTTAATAAGAAATACCCTCTGGCAACTGAGTAGCGGAAGTTTTAATCATAAATTTGTATAAGGCCATGATAAAACCAAACAGTCTTGAATCAAAGGCCGCACAGTAAAGTCGTAAACTAACAGTGTTGTATGACTAAGTTGCAACTGATTTTCAGTTATCACTTTCTGAAACAATAACCTCAATTCAGTATAGCTCGTGTGTTTTCACAAACTTAATCCATGTTTAATACCACTAGAAGCAAACAATTTTTATCTGCCCCTTAGATGTTTAAAGCGCCACCTTGCTCTAAAATGGCCCTCCTTCTCCTCAGTTATCCAGTAAGAGATGACAAGTATGGTACTATTGTCAGACAGTGTGGCTCCAGTGCCATGGTGAAGAAGGTGGGATTTAATGGAAAACGTTTTAAGTAATATAACCTTTTGTACAGAAACAATAGTGCTTCAGTTTCTTTAAACACAGTTCAATATCTTGCACTCTATAAATGTTACAAAGGTGTTCCCAAGGAACAAAAAATATGTGCGTAATGGGTCTTTTGTATGAGCTGATTCATCTTTGCTAATAAAGAGAAAAGAATCAACACAGGACACTTAGAAACACAGATTTTTTTAAAAAACAAAACACACAATTTTCTATGTATTTATTTATGCAGTTTATACATGCAAAGAATCTGACTATGTCAAATGAGATGGAAAAGCAGCTGTATAGCCAAAATGCAAGCTTCATTCCTAGCTGATGAACAGGAAGTTAAGGCCAGTGGTTATTTAAAAAAAAAAAAACCCAAACAGGATAGCATGTTTTGTTTATACAATAGGAAATTATCCGAAAGGAAATGAATGAATAATTTATTTATAATGCCAAGGCTTAATAGCATGGACACCTGTCAGCTACCCTTTGTGATAGGGATAAAGGTATTGAGTTGGCTTGAAGCAGGAGAGGCATTAGGGAAATGAAAAATAAATAATATGCAGCCGTGCTGTTCTAAGCATTTTAAATAAATATACCTACTTATTTAGCATTGGCACCTTCCACAGAAGAAGGGGAAGGAAAAGTGGCAAAACATTTCCATACATTAATACTTTTCTTTGTATGATGAACTGTTATAATGGGAAGATTACTCCCTACCAACCCCAGGCTTCTAGTGAAAGGAAAATTACAACTGCATAATGTGACAAGAGATGTCTAACCCCAAAAAGGTTTGGAATATTTTAATGCACAGGCAGCTATACTTAAAGTAACACTCAGTGGCCATACCCACAGATCAATATAAACTACAGAGTTACATAAGCTATCAGGAATATAGTTTCACGGTCGAGAATCTGTCTCACACGTAGAAGACCCCAAATTTAATTTATGACATTGATAGATATAGTTGAAAATGCTCCTGTATTAAGCCCTAGAGACTATTGCCAGTCAGAATGAATAATATAGTGCCAGATCAGTATTTCTCAATCTTTGGTTAAGTTTTAGATGAGTGGATTTCAACTCCCAAATTCTCAGTAAAGGACATGGTGGATAAGGAATTTTGGGAACTGAAGGCCATATACATTGCCAAAGCTTGGAAACATTGTGATGTAGTAGGTAGACTGACTATATGGTAAAAAATATGGTAGATGTGGTAAAATGCAAGTTGTGCAGCTCCACCTCTGCTTTTTATTCATAATTTGTAGATTATGGTAGATTAACTTTTTAAAAATAGCAGCAAGTCAGTTCAGGAAAAATCCTTCTCTTTTCTAAACAAAAAGGTTTAGAGGAAAGGATCATATTTTCCCTTCTCCGCAATGGGGGTGGTTGAATCCTGATTTGGATCTAACAACCTGTGTTGATAGAAAAATAAATAACAATAAGTGGAGTTGCATGACTTCTACTTGGGTAGAGAGGGCAATTTGGAGCCTTCGCTGGAAGGCAAATTCTCATACTGCCTCTCCTCTCACATGATTATGAACAGATATAAACTAGGTTTCAAGTTCATTATAACAGATTCCATCCTGACTGAATGTGCATTAGGAATTGTGGCTTTAAACAAACTCTAATTTAATACACAACATGGGACAAAGACTAATCCAAACATTAAAGCTGGTTTATTTAGCAGCTGACAGCACATAATAACATACCAAGAATGTGCTAAAATGCAATTACATTGGGGTGCAGACCCAAGGGAGAAAAGACAGGGTGAGTTTGAGATTACTTATGCATGCAAACCCAAATTATTTTTTTACCACAGTATACAAACTTTATCGAAGACATGTAGTAATTGGTCATATAGTGACATTTATTGGCTAAGTCAGTACCAGGCATCTTTTAAAGTTGTTGGGATTGCAATTAGGTCAAGCTGGGAGTATATAATGGGATTTGAATTCCAACACTTCTCAAAGTGTCAAGGTGTAAAGTATCTCACTTATGGTCAACATTGAGCAATAGGATATTTTACATCCATCACATTAGAACTGAGGCATTTGTGTACTATCCTCTATAAAGCAATAGAAAAAATGAGAATAAATTCACAGTGTGAAGAACAAAAGGGAAATCTATGGCATTTGAAATGAATAAGGGAAAGCTTTACTTTGTGTCATGTAATTATTCAGAGAAGGTGATCGGTATCTACTTCATTTAATGCAGGGGTGTCAAACTCAAGGGGTACTTAGATCTGGTCTACGGGACTGTCCTGGAAACAATGAAGGACTGGCCCGCAGTGCTTCTACCAATGAAAACGGAGCTCGGGAGAACTTGAACTCTATTTTCATTGGTAGAGGGTTGCAGGAGGCTGTGGCAGCTGAAAACAGAGCTCGGGAGCCCGTTTTCACTGGCAGAGTGCTTGGGCCACCACAGGTGCCCCCAACATGAGCGACGTCAAGATGATCACGCCCACCCTGGCCACACTCACCCCATCCCCCCAAGATCAAACACAACCCTGACTCAGCCCTCAATGAAATCAAGTTTGACACCCCTGATTTAATGGCATTAATATACATTTGTTCCTTCAACTGATTAGGTTTCATTTCTTCTAAATCAATTTTGGCTGTAAACTTTCACCCATGTCTCCACTAGTTAAATAAAACAGACCCATGAGGGTTTGGAGGTCCCAAAATGCTGAATCTTACCTTGTTTAGATGCTGAAAAAATATTGGATGTTAATATTAAGGTTTTTTTTTTAAATAGCATGTTAACGGGACTTAAAACCATTGGTTTGCTTTTAAGAAAAAACATGAAAAATGAGTATTAAAAATAATTATTATGCTCGGTACATTTCTGGTATTTGGCTCTGGAACTGAGAAAACTAGAATGACAAACAACCCTTTAAAAAAAACTGAATTCTACTAACCTCAGTAAAGCTATTAAAATTCCATTTTAGAACCAATCTACTGTAAACAGTGTTTAAACCAAAAAGTTCCCAAGACATACAAAATGCATTCTTTCCTCCAGCGCATAAATCACTTCTGTTTATGTTCTCAGCCATACATCAATATTACAATCACATAATATTCATCTCTTGAACATTTGGGAGGTTTAAATTGTTTGGGGTCTCTTGAGAGCAATGCAAAAATCTAGACAAGCTAGTATAACAGTTGTAATTAAAGGCCAAGTTTTAAAAAGCACACACTTCTCTCTAAAAAGTCAATAGGAAAAATGAAAGACTATCTGGCATCAATCACAGATTGCTACATGATGATTCAACAGATATTCACCACATAACCCAGATAAAAAATCCCACAAGTAGAGGATAGAAGCAGAATCAGACAAGATGCCTAGGGATCAAATACAGCCAGAGGACACATTTAGGGGAAAAATATGAAGCCCTCCCAACATTGTTAATCACAAACAATATATTTCAACAAGAAAAATCTGATTTTTAAACTCCAAATATGGCATTAAATTAGGCTCTGAACAAGAATCAAACCACTTACTATGTCTCTCCAAACGTTCATCCCAGACAGGTCCACTGTTTCCAGCAGCCCGTCCCAAGCTATGGGAGACTCACTATCCCATAGGAATGGAAAAATACCTTGGGTGTGGAAAAGAATTCTTTCTGACCAAAATATGCTACAAAAACGAAAGCATCAGATGGAATATTGCATTTTATAAAGGAATGAACTCTATCTTGAATGCAGTAAGATTCTAGAACAGCAAACTGAATTTGTCTTGTAACATTTTGGAGTATCTCTGGCTGCCACGAAGAGTTTATAAAATAGTCATGTTACAGAGAGATAACCTTATTATCCAATTAAATCAGCAAAATCAGGAACTGAATCCACCTAAGAGGACCTGCTGCTTAAGACAGAAGGATATGCTCTTTGTTGTCCCCACCATTCCCACCTATGTTACATTTTATATGGCAAAAATAGTATCACCATTTATGTACCTTCCAGCTGCCCAACAGTTGCTTGTGGTAGACATTGCTCTTTGGGCAACCTTAGATATTTCAGGATTGCTACATCTTTTACAGTCTTGAGGTTGACTCATTTGTATAGGGACAATTCAATTAAAGTACTCAAAGAAAGTTTCAAGCTTTAAGGACTTTTCCTTTACAGTAGAATCTAAAAGCCACAAGGGTTGCACCAGGTTTTGGGGTGGCATGTAATGGGTTGTATTTCATAAGAGGGCTGAGCTAGAATCTTGAAGGGTGGAATAAGAGGTATGACATGGGTATCTTAATGTCTCTTCAAGGATTAAGACACCAACAGGTGTTATAAAACCTTAACCATACCCCCCCTCCAAAAAATGCAAAAGAAAGAAAGAAGAAAGAAAGAAAGAAAGAAAGAAAGAAAGAAAGAAAGAAAGAAAGAAAGAAAGAAAGAAAGAAAGAAAGAAAGAAAGAAAGTGTTCAGTCTTATCTACCTTGGGGATAGATGGCCCATTTGTACCCACCTTGGCCACAATTCTGGCCACAATTCTGAACTTGAAAAAATAAAGTAGGATGCAGGAAATGAATGATGCAAAATGCTGCTAAGAGACTGGGTAACTGCCTAATGCAAAGCATTAAATTTAGCAATTTAAAATAATCGCCATATATAAGTTTTGATCTTACACAGATTTATTTGCAAATTGGCTGCAGTAGATAAATAGAGACCGCCTAAGCCGGGGCCACAATGAATAGAAAATAAACAGGTGAGATGAAGCCAAACTCCTGGTCTGGTAGGTGATACTTGTTACTTTTTTATCCTGTTTTTACTTGCTGCAATACTCTTAAAATTACTAAGAAACAGAAACCTTTGCCAATTTACTGCAGATCATCTGGAGATCTACTTAAAGATACTGATCTACTTCTGCCCACTTTAAAGCATATGAGACAAGAGCTCCAGAGATGATTATCAATAGTCTCAGAGCTTGTATGCATAAATCAGTTGCTTTTTTGTTTCACTTTGCTTTCTCCTGAGTATTTAAAAACTATGTTTCAAATGGAGGAGCCTCTGTTCACATTGTGAATATGTTGTGGAGGTTTTAATTAAGTCAGAAGTTATGATAATGAAAACGTACATGTAATATAATAATTGTGCAATCACTTTGGAAAAAGTGTTAGTTCAATATTTCTAGCTACTACCACGTTTAGTTTCTTCGAAACACCTTCCTTATGCATCATGCATGATGAAATCAAAATGGAGTTATAAGTGGAGATGCAAATAATTTGGGAGCTTTGTACAAGTAAAAAAAGCTGACATTTCAGACGCAATTGCTTCAGTATTAACTCTCAAAGAACCAATCTTATGCTAAGTCCTTAATGGTTAATATTTTCAGATTGGAGCAGAATGATTAACACTTTCAGATTGGATGTGCATGTAGAAATTGTCATACTGAAAACATAATCTATAGAGAAGATGATACTGGAATATTAGAGTCATTCTGAGTGGAATAATAGAATTAATTAACATTTTAGTATAGCACATTTTTATCTCTAACAGTACAGCTCGGAAATATACCATTCTGAAATATTTATTTTTTAAAAAACAAGATTTAATATATGTATGTAAAGAGGGTTGTTAGTATGGAAAATGTATGTTGTGTACAGTATATGCTAAGACATAAAACAATCTCTCCTACACGTTTTTCAAGTAAAATCAATTGTTTTCTTATCAAAGAACCAAAACTGTAAAATTATTGTATGCTAAATACTTATTTGATCACAGGACAGGACAGGACAGTCATAAGTTTATATATGCTGCTTCAATGTTACAGAAATATGATAAAAGAGTATTAATTCTAAATGTGGTAGACTCTGTTTTGAGCTTTTATGGTTCAAATGACATGACCAATTATAATAGCTGGACTGCTGTTGTAATTTTGGCTGCTCTATCTAGATTTGAAGTCTTTTAAATAGTAAAATAGTAAATAATAAGATTCTCCACTTCCATCAACTAAGACAGGGCTAGTTAAATGTCTAGAAATGCCAGAAGCTATTGGAGATGCTAGGTAAGCTACAGCAATCAGAAAAAACAGACTTGCTGATAACAGATTAGTTTTTACAGATGTCAATGTGTAAAAAGTGCATTTTCAAAAAGATATTCTAAATGGGAAATGGATAGCATTCACATGCAATAACCAAATTTCACACTGAAATATAGTAAATGGTTCTTTTTGGCTCTTTTCCTTTTTGCCCGCCAGTGACTTTCATGCAACAATCGATTATGTCCACTTATTTCAACTGCCTCGTTCTTTCCCTCCACCAAATGGGCAAATTTATGTATCCATCACAATCACAACAGGATATCTATTGTACAATCACTTATGTCCACCATACACAAAACTTTTGCACATGCAATTTTAACACTAGTAACAGGCCATTTTCTCCATATATTCTGAACTGTGCATATGAAGGAGAAAGCTGGTTATAAGGAACAAGGATCTGAGAAAAAAGGGTTTTATTTAATGGTTTTGACATCAAGTTTTGATTGGCTAGCTAACCGTAAAGATTCCCAGAAGAAAAGGCATAGTTCCTTTAAGAGTGAACAGATTTAGATTTCTAGAGGGAAACAAGTCCAATAAAATCTAGGCCAAGGAAGGAAGGACAAGATAGCTAATAGAAAGGGAAATCTGCAAACAGCAAAAAGTTAATGGAAAATACATCCAAATTCCTAAATCAATACAACCTTACCCCACTTTAACTTCATCATTTTCACTTGAAAATATCAAGAGTCATAAATATTGAAGAAATATCTATGTGGCATGACAATGACTATGTTCACAAAACATGCTTAATTTTATTTTTGAATCCACTTTCTGGGTTTGCAAAATATGTTGAACTAGACTGAGTTCATACAATACACTATGGCACAACCCCACCCTACCCCCAAAATAAAACTAACCAAGCCTGTCAGGTTGGTTTTAAACTTGTGCAAATGTAGCACTAAGTCTTATGGAATCTGAACAATCCAATGTAACTTTTCTTCTTGTAGTTTTTCTTGAAAATATTTTATGTGCTTTTTAAGGTTTGGAGAATAGTAAATTTTACATTTCACTTATGACTTAAGTTTTCTTTCCATATTCCAGATCAGAACTCTGAAATGTCCTAGAGCAGGGGTGTCAAACTTGATCTCATTGAAGGCTGCATCAGGGTTGTGTTTGACTTTGAGGGGCCAGAGTAGGCATGGCCAGCTCAACATCACTTGTGTCGGTGCCTGTGGTGGCCTGAGCGCTCTGCCAGAAAAAACAGGCTCCGGAACTGCATTTTCGGCTGTGACAGCCTCCTGCAACTCTCTGTCAGTGAAAACAGAGCTCGAAAGGGCCATGTGCAGCCCTCCCAAGCTCGGTTTTCACTGGCAGAGGGTTGCAGGAGGCCATCACGGTTTTAGCTAGCAGAGGCACTGCGGGCCGGTCCTTCACTGTTTCCATGGTGGTCCTGCAGATCCAGCCTGCAGGCCTTGAGTTTGACACTCTGTCCTAGAGCAACGAATGTGTATGTCTGGCAGTCCCTTTAAAAATAAAAAACAACTTGTTCTCTCTGAGGGGGCTGCTTATACAGTAACAGAATTCAAATATAAAAACATGCATTATAGAACTCTTGGTTGAATATCTTCTAGCCCCGTGAAGGCGAATCTGTGGCAGGAGTAGCCATATTGGTGAGCTCAGCTCCGGCACGCATGCACACACTGGCCAGCTGATTTTCGGGACTTCTGGGCCCGCTGGAAGTAGGAAAACAGGCTGTTTCCTGCCTCCGGAGGGCTTTGGGGGATGGTGGGGAAGGCCCTCTGGGTGTGTGTGTGTGTGGAAACAGCCCGTTTGCCAACTTCTGGTGGGACCGGAAGGCCCGTTTTTTGCTCTCCCCAGCCTCCAGAGCCTTTCTAGGAGCTTGGGGAGGGTGAAAATGGCCCTGCCTGGAGGCCCTATGGAGGCCAGAAACTGCCCATTTGTCAACTTCTGATGGGACTGGAAGGCCCGTTTTAGGCTCTCCCCAGCCTCCAGAGCCTTTCTAGGAACCTGGGGAGGGCAAAAACGGCCTCCCCCTCGGAGGCCCTCTGGAGGCCGGAAACGGCCCGTTTGCTGACTTCTGGTCCCACCATTCCACCGGAAGTTGGCAAACAGGCCATTTCCAGCCTCCAGAGGGCCTCCGGAGGGCCAGGGAAGGCTGTTTTCGCCCTCCCCAAGCTCCTAGAAAGGCTCTGGAGCCTGGGGAGAGAGAAAAACATGCCATCGCATGCCAGGACGGGGGGAGGGGGGGCAAGTCATACGTATATGCGCGGGGGCGGGATGCATAGAATTATGAGTATGGGCATGCATACGCGCAACCCACCCACCCCACGCTCCTGGCACGCGATGGCAAAAAGGTTAGCCATCACTGTTCTAGCCGAACTAGAAGAACAAACCAAACTACTAAAAGAAAAATAACTGCTGGCTAATCTCAAAGCTGGCAAACATGAAAATGTAATAAGGTAGGTTATTTTCACTGTTTGTATTAGAACAATTTCAACAACACTAAAAAAAATTATCAGTAATGAAATTACTGGTTTAAGATCCTGACATGAACAGGAACAGTGTCTCATTATCCTTCTGGCAACCTGGCATCTTTCAGATGTTTAAGATTCTTGCTATCAAGGTTGATTAAAGAGGAAGCTCTAAACATCTGGAGAATACCGTGGAACTTCAAAATACCATTATATATCAAGTGCTAAAAGAAGCCTTTGGTTAGGTATAGTTTGCGCCATCACTCTTCTAATTCATTTCTTGTTTGATTGCATCTAAACTCTATGTTTAAATATGATTGCTGCTATTGGTTACACATTTTATCTTTATAACTATATATTTCTATTGTTCAACGTGAAAAATATTTGAAATTCTTTGTCTTCTGTACAGGGGTAGGATCCTACCGGTTTTACAACCGGTTCACTAAGCGCGTGCTTTGCACACGCTCTCTCTGCGCTCGAACCGATCTGAGCCGGTAGAATCCCACCACTGCTTCTGAACCATTTTACTATTGTTAAGAGCTGAAGGCTGCACAGATCTAGATATAGAGGTAGTCCTCGACTTACAACAGTTCATTTAGTGACTGTTCGAAGTTACCACAGGACTGAACAAAATGACTTATGACTTATGTTTTTCACACTTACAACCGTTGCAGCCTCCCCATGGTCATGTGATCAAAATTCAGATAGTTGGCAACTGATTCATATTTATGAAAACTGCAATGTCCCGCGATTACATGATCACTTTTTGTGATCTTCTGACAAGCAAAGTCAATGGGAAAGATAGATTCACACTTAACTATGTTACTAATTTAACAATTGCAGTGATTCACAGAACAGCTGTGGCAAGAAATGTCGTAAAATGGGGCAAAATTCACTTAACAACTGTCTTGTTTAGCAAAATAAATTTTGGGCTCAGTTGTGGTCATAAGTTGAGGACTACCTGAACAGGAACTGTCTCTACCTCAATTCTAAGAAAACAAAGTGGTTGTGGGTATTTAAACCACTCAGATCTGGGATAGCTCATTTTGACCTTGGATGTGCAACACTTCTCTCTTCAGAAGTGGTACAGATACAGAATGTGAGTGTCTTCTTGGGATCCAGTTCCTTCTTGAAATATAGTGTAAGCTTTGGAAACAACCCAGGAAATCCCAGAAAAATATGGTAAGATTTGGGTGTTTTTGTATATCCTCAAGGGAATGTCTGTGCAATATCCAAGCTGCGCCGTTGTTCTAGTAGTTTACCAGCCCTGGGGCATTAATCTTACTAGAATGACCAAATTGTTTTCACTAGTGTCTTCAAATATGCATTTTTCAGACAACAACATACATAGCAAGGGATAGCTGAATGTGTAGCTTGGCTATGATTACATTAGCTATATCAAAAGATGTAATGTTTATTTTTTTTATCTTATAATATGGTCATTATTTGATTGATATTAGCGGGCTTTTGGGGTTTGGAGTGGGAGGCTGAACAGACTTCTGACAAAGTGGCACTAGTGTGTGATGATTACTATGTTGACTTGTTGAGCATTATGTCAAGCACCTGGGAAATCAGGAGATTCAGGCAGTTCGAATCAGTATAAAGATTTATTGCAAATTTAAGCTCTCTACAAGAATCTGACCAACTACAGCAGTGATCAAGAGAAATGAGCGGGAGATAAAGGCATTTAAGGTTCGCTGGACTAAAATCTCTTGTGGGTATGCAGGGATTGGTGACTTATGATGCGTTTGACCCCTCCATTGGGCTCAGCCTGGTCATCTCCTACACATTATAGTTTTAATTATACTTATTTTGGGTATATTTTTAATCCAATTGGGAGGAAATGTAAACTCAGAGAAAGTTTCAGTGAAGTGGCCAAGTAATAAAGAAAGATAAATGAATAATTAATATAATAGATCTATCAAATTCTAGATTATTTATTAATATGCTTTGCTTATGTGTGGAAACATTATGCAAATGAAGTGATATACCATTGGTTCATTTTAGTTGGAACCATGCTGAACATATTTGATCCACTGAGTTTAATGATATTCTTAATCATACCAATTTTCTTTGAAAATGTACTTTTTAAAGAAAATGCAAGCATTTTCATTCTCAACTGGTCTTGTGTAGTTTTTTTTTTCAATTCGTTTATCATTCAAGTTACACCCTTACATATGTTTAGCCTCTAAGTAGTTAAGATTTTTTTTTCTGAACAAGAATACACAGTATTGAATAGGATGCCAATTTTCCAAGTTTTAACTGAGTCATTTTATTAGCTACTATCATATGCCTTTTCCAAATGCCTGCCATAATCTATCCAAATCAATAATCGAGAGTATTCAATAAACTAAAATATGATATATATCTCGCTTTAAGCATTCCATTGCAAAAATAGATCCAAGAGATTTATTTTAGGCACTATCGGTAAGTATGAATAGTTATTCTATGTTAAAGCATTGTACAACATTGACAACATGACAAATTTGGGGTCAAAGTCCTAATGATGTGAGCATACTACCATAAAGACAAGCTTATGAACTTTCCTCTCTTCTTTCAGAAGAATAACAGGAAAGCCTGTATAATTCTTTTTGTTATTTTAGGGCATGCTTACATTATTACATTTCTATTACAAAAGCTAATTTAATAGCTGTAATTAAAGTATTCATGCAGCTTTCTATCCAAAAGGTTATCTATAATGTCTAAAAATGGTTTTAAGAGGTTATAATGAAGAAAAATGATAGCATTCTAAGTTAACATTAACAAAAGTTGCTTGCCTTTGGCATGTGCTATATCGAATTAGCAGTACATCACAGCAGAAGTAATGGTCAGGCCAGTCTGTATTATGAGTATAGATATCAAGATCTGATCTGACACATGATCCCTTGGCCTTCAACTCTACTTTCTTTGTCCTCACTTCACAATTTTGTTACATGTTTAATTTTGTTTCTAATACATATGGAAATAATGTATTGGCCTGCATGCACTTTAATGCACATTGTTTTTTACAGGGGAAAAAAGCCCAGTAGAAAAGTAGAGAAAATATGATTTTAAAATAAAGGACTGAAATTCAACAGAGATAGGGAGCCCCAAAGAGATCTCAAATGGGGAGTTAGAGCTCAAGTATTTAACAATTACAAATGCCTTCAGCAAATATTACATTATTATTTTTAGCTTTAGTATTGATCCTTGTAGAAAGTTGTTTCTTGCATATATTATCTTCAAGTGATCTTTAAGGTAAATAATTAATATCTATATTATTCCATTGTCGTACGTATATCATTGAGAGAATGAATGAAAAAAAATTGCCTAATGACAGTGAATTCCAGTAACAAGTTTTGATTTAACAGGTGTTTAGTTTAGCCAAGATGATTCATTTCCTTACTACCTCATTTATCCTACCCCATCCCAATTTCCAATGGCTGACCCTCTTCATGGTGGGAATTTAGAACTGCAAGCATTTGGGATCATTCTCTGAGATTGTCTACCTGTCACTTATATTCATGGTACAATATCATATTAGAAATATCATATATTTCTGAAGACAATAATTGAATGTGGATCTTTCCGTAGAGAGAATTGCACAATCCAGAAATAAGGAAGGAACACAGATTTAAGAGAAAGATCTTAGTTTGCAGATTTGGGGGTAGGGGAAATTCCCGAGACAGAAAACCCCCTAAAACAATGAGAATGAACATACTCAATAGCCACAGAATGCTGACTGAAGGAGGCGGAGGGAATGGAAAACTGAGTGGGGGAAGGAATGGGATGGAGCATCTTGGGGGAGGAGAGATTGAGATGACATGGAACATTAAACAGAAGCTTTCTACTCTGCAGTGTTAACTGTAGGCCCCACATGTAAATACTAGTTGTGAAATATTTTGCATGCGGTGATTTAATATGACAGTGATGGAAATGCTATGAATTCCTATGCGCATTCTTGCCACAGTAGAATATTTAGTATTTTTCTGGGAATAGTTGCGGGTATAAAAAGGTTATTTTTTTTCTTTTTCTCTCTTCTTCCTA
This sequence comes from Arizona elegans, assembly GCA_022577455.1. Classification (NCBI taxonomy): domain Eukaryota; kingdom Metazoa; phylum Chordata; class Lepidosauria; order Squamata; family Colubridae; genus Arizona; species Arizona elegans. The sequence continues at coordinate 75,070,970 of JAKOOJ010000003.1, forward strand.
AATGCTGTATTAGTAAAGTATAATAAACAAGAAAATAAAAACAATCCTTTTGTAAACCGTTACTGCCCAATACTGTCTATGTTCAAAACTGAAACTTGCTTTTGAAACTTGCTTTTAACTTCAAAGACTAAATTGGACTGTGAATTTATTCTGAGACTGTGAAAAGGACAAATTAAATTGATCTTCTCCCAAGTGACAAGCCAGCCTACAGGCATGATCAACTTACTTTTTAAAAATGTTCTCAAGGCAAGTGTGTTCTAGATGCAATAGCTGTTAGCTAAAACCCTTCACTTACTCAGCCACTTCAGGGCAAATAGCAGGCCTATCTGCTAGGCATACCCAAAGAGCAGATGCAATTTTTGTTTTTCAAAGAGGAGGAAATCACAGCACCACTTCCATTCATCTAAGCAAGCTAGAGAACCATATTAGCAGTAGACCTCAACAAAGTCATGTCATATGGCTTTCTCTTTGGAGAAGCACAAGTCCCATTCTGAATAGGACAGTGAAGCTTCTGAAAAAAATGTTACTTTCAACAAGTCTGGATTCAATTATTCTGGATGACATCCTGGTGGTAAAATGGTAACCTTACAATAGTTGGCAAACAGAAGAGAAAATCCTTCAGGGAAAAAAAATGCATGGCAGACAATCAAAATAGCTAGTGGCCTGTTCTTCAGTCACTGGATTGTTACATAGCTACTAAGGCTGTAATTCAAACACACTTTTCACATGCCTTATAGAAGGAATCAAAAACATAATCACAGAAAAAAAATTGCTTTGTTAATTCAAAAAGAGGAAGAAGCAGTTTTCCCATTTTCCATGCTATGGTTCTTCCAATATTGCCTTATGATAAAAGATTCCAAGATTGCTTACAAATATATAAATATAAAATTCAAAAATAATGTGTAAGAAGGTTGAATTCCTGAACAGGTTTTCATCCTTGTGACTTCACTTTCCAGCATGCACAAAGATGGTGCTCATCAACAGTGTATTGGACTTACCAGCAATCTGTCATACCATTATCTGTCAAAAGCTACTACAAAAAATAATATATTGTGGAAGTTCAGAGTATTAACAACAAGTATGAGCAAAACCAGAAAAACTACTGTTCCTTTCTTCTAACAAAACACCTTCTGGCATCTAAAAGACAAAGAAATATATTATGAGAAAAATATGGAATCCATTGCAAAAAGCATCATAAAAGTTAGAAAGTATTCAGGTACACCTTGCTGTAGTTTTTTTTAGTGGCAAGAAGTGATATATATATATATATATATATATATATATATATATATATATATACATACATACATACATACATACATACATACATATATATATATATACCGACCCACACATACACACACATACATACATATATATATTGTGTGTATAGCAATAGCACTTAAGACTTATATAGTGTTTCACAGTACTTTTATAGCCCTCTCTAATAAATATATATTCACATACACACACATATAAACATACCATATTTTTCTCATATCTACACACACAAACACAATGTGTTTGTAAACACATACCTACTACACACATGCACAAATGGATACATAAACAGTGACCTCTGATTTGATTTATCAAGGCTTTTGCTAACATTTTTTGGTAAGAAAGAAAAGGTACGAACAAGGTCCATATCAGCCTCAGATGTATCAATGCCATATGCAACATGATGGTAAGGACAGCAAGCGTTAGCTTGGCATATCTTGACCACTTTACGACCACAACAATTGAAGCCTTGTTACTTTAACCTAAGTATATGCAAACTAGGATCTTTAGTGTAGACACTATGTTGGAAATGAACATTTTGTTGCCCATGCCATCCACTAGGAAGAACATGCTGTACTGACAAACACCTACAGATGTGTCATCTTTTTAGGTGTCATTATGCAACCTTTATTCCTTTTGTTCCTTCTGACAATACAAGCAACCTTCTGGAATTTGGTCCTAAGAAATAATTGAGAGAAGATAGGTAAAGTTTTGGAAGAATGCAAAATTTCATCTTAATTTTCAAATAATGTATATTGATTTACTGTGGATTATAGGACTTTTATGTTGTATCCTGGAAAATAAATCCCATTCACCAGTCTTTTCTTTCAGGTAATTATGCAAACAACTGCTGTTTTACACTTTTCTAATGGCATCCTAAATAATTGCAAAATATTCTTCAGGGATGGAGAAGAGCCAATTGTTTTTAGAGGATAGGTATACTTCCTATATTGTACCTTATGCATAATATGAGGAATTTTGTTTGGCATTGGAGAAACAATTGCTTAGATCTCAGGATGAACCAAAATAGTTATGCCAAAGAAAAGAAAACCATTACAAATTAAAAATAAACTTAGTCACCAAAAGAGTTGTTAAAATTTTGGGAACACGTTGTGCCAATCCGTGGGGTGTGTGTGTGTGTGCAGGGGGGGCAAGTTTCATGTAGAAGTATTCTGTTAGGCATGCTTCTTTTGCCAATGGAGATGAATACAATTCATGTTATTCCAGAAAATGGAAGCAGTAGAAGGAGGCTGGCAGAAGACAAGGCAGGTAGCTTTTAACACTGATGGTGCAATCATAAATTTATAAGGACTCAAGCAATCCCTGAGAGACATTTCTAGAGAAGGGTTATCAGCCTTTTAGCTAAAATGAAGAGTAGAGTATTATACCTCAATTCACAAAAAGTTGAAAGCAACTAACAAGAATGTTCAGGAAGCTCTAATCATTCCTTCTTGATTGAAGTCTAGAAACCTTCCCCCAATCACTTATTCAGACCTGTCATTTAGCTTAGTTTACACCTGAAAATGATAGTGGAAAGTGATTTTGCCCATCACCCTGGGCCTACTTATATAGGTTTTGGCATATAGGCTGAGGGAGGATGCCAAATACAGGTAGTCCTTGACTTACAACAGTTAATTTAGTGACAACTAAGTTACAACAGCAGTGAAAAAAGGGAATTATGACAATTTTTCACACTTACGACCATTGCAGCATCCCCATGGTCACGTGCTCAGAATTCAGACACTTGGCAACTGACTCATATTTATGATGGTTGCCGTGTCCTGGGGTCATGTGATCACCTTTTGTGATATTTTTACAAGCAAAGTCAATGGGGAAGCCAGATTCACTTAACAACCGTTTTACTAACTTAACAACCGCAGTTATTCACTTAACTCTGGCAAAAAAATCATAAATTGGGGTATAACTTTAACATATTTCACTCAGCAACAGAAATTTTGGCCTTAATTGTGGTCGAGGACTACTTGTATTAGTACAAGAAACGTAATCTCTGTCTAATTCTTGGCAATCCTTCTTCCTTGCAGTTCTCTATGTCACAACTCATCTCATCAGGTTAATGTTCTGAGACTTAGCAAAGTGCACCTTGATCTTCCAGCCACCATCTTCCCATTCACAATCCCATGGAGTTAAGACGATACAGTAAACAAAGGCTTGTTAAGAATGCCTAAAAGATTCTAAGTCTGCACCACCTTGGATACTGAATTTTATCTGTGTGTCATTCACATATTAAATCTATACAACATTCAACATATGAGACCTTTGGACATGACACATCCTCTGCTTATATTGTTCAAAAGAAGTGATGAGCATTCCAGAATTAGTAACAAATGTACAAGGTTATGGATGCCATTTAGAAGCAGCAGATATTTTACACCTCTGATTACAGAACAGAGTTTCACAATGTGTATTCTTACTGAAGTTAAATGGACCATACGTCTAAGTAGGTCCATGTTGTTTTTTTGTCTTTTCAACTCTATATTCATGAACAGACAAGTGCCAGGGTGTAACTTCCTTTACAGGATAACAGTCAAAACTATAGCACCATGTATTAGTTAGGTGTTTTATAGCTGGAGCCAGAATTAAAACGTTTTGATGGCAAATGCAATGAGGCTTCATCTGAAATATATTTATGCATTCAAGACTAAAGATAAAATGCCTAAAGGAAAGGCGTTTTCCTTGCAGAAAACTGCCAATTTAGTGTTGAAGGTTGTTAGGCAATAGTGCACAGCTGCTGCACCTCTGGGACGTGAGATTTCGGCTGTTCCTTCTCACGGCATTAATAAAACAAACCATGAATATTGACAAACGTTTATGCTGTTCAGACAGAATGTGTCAGAACCTTTAAAGTTAATGAATGAAGTACTTCAGTTGATTTCAGAAAGGAAGGAACACAGCCCTACTGAGAGGTATTCAAGAATGTGTAAAGTTTCTACTAATTTATCCATGTGTGGATAGGGGAGGAGAGAAGAGTTACCCAAGTTCTGTTTCTACTGTATGAGTTCTAAGTATGTTATGCAGATGTAGATTCATATTCTGCTATCCTGAAAAACCATTGGGATTATTTTTCTTCACTGTATAAAGGCCTGCCCAAATTTTCTCGAGTTTACGCAAGACATTACTTGCGTAGCTTAGTTTAGTTTACTTTGCTTTTTTTGCAACTATCACTTGAATTCTGGGAACAGCAGCCCAAAGACATCAGGAGGCCATCCAGTTGGGGGCAGGATGTCTTTTCAGTTCAAAACTCAAATGATTCGATTGTCCATCAGTGACTTCTGAGTCCTGACCGTGAGGAGTTGCTGGTAAATGGTTCCCAAGAAACTGTTCAGTCTTGGTCATCTCATGCCATCTATACTGCAGGTTATATAATAGATACATTGGAATAGACAAATGAACATTCCAAGGACTAAAAAAAAATATTTATAAATACAAATAATTCTTAACTTTATAATTATTCAGCAACCACAGCCCACAAAATTGTTATTATTGAAAAGATAAGATACTGTAGTTAACTTAAGCTCAAAAGTTTTTATACTAGGTTTGACTAATTTTGAATCCAATCTATATTAGTATTCAAACAACAAAAGAGGATTTTCTTTCCAGTAGTTTCTTCCTGTCTAGTTCATTATCTTCTTACTTTCCATCAAAGTTCCCCTAAAATGTGTACATCAGTTTAGAGATATCACATTTAATAATGAAAATAAGAACAAGTTGTTTTGGTTTGTCTAATTTTCACGCTTTCATTTTGCAGCTAAAAATACATGTGAATATAGGTAAAGTGAAAAATGCTAATTATGTGAAGAATTCTATAAAGGAAAAAGACTTTCAAATTATTACTCTAAAAAAGGGATAAAAATTAATTACCGAGAGCCAGTTGTTGAATTGACATCTATATTGATTTCATTCTTCATTCTAGTGCTTCACATTGAAGAAACAAACCATGACAATCTTTACCATATTTTATCCCTATGCGAATTCATTTTGGGAAACCCATTAGATAGAATACATCAATTAAACCTCTTGATAACACCAATGGAAAATGAAACATCTCTCAAATATAAAAGAAACAGGGAACTGCTGTGAGTGGGAGATGGTACATGAGTGGCCTGCGAGGTAGGCTCTGGTGTAGCTGGGCCAGGGATGGCTGCTTCCAGACAGAAACAGTGAGCAACTTACCACCTTCCCTGCTGGTTTCCCCATCAACTTTGCTTGTGAGAAGCCAGCCAGGAAGATTACTAATGGTGTGCAAATGACTGTGAGATGCTGACAGTGTTGTAAGGTGGTTGTTGAGCACCCGGATGACAATCATGTGACTGCAGGAATGCTGGGATGACAGGAACTTCAAGTCCTAAGTATCACTCTTTCTGCGACATTGTAACTTCAAATGGATGCTGAATGAATGGTTACTAGTAGGGACTCCCTGTATTTATCTATGTTTACATAATAGTGTTTATTTCCTTACGTTTACATAATGGTGAGGGTTTTGGAGGTTAACTACCACAAAGATTGGGCAAAGGTATGCTTAACCTAAAGATGAGAAGGTTAAAGGGAGATATGATAGCAGACTTGATACATGAAAGGATGTTACAAGGAAGAGGATAAGGAATTATTTCCCATAGTCCCAGAGGATAAAACAAGTCCCAAGGGGCGGAAGCTTTACAGAGTGGGATCCAAACTTGAATTAAGGAGGAATTTCCTGACTACGTGAGCTATTGAACAGTCAGCCTTCTAGAGTTGTTTGTGTTCTATCACTGGAGATTTTCAAGGAAAGATTGGACAGCCATTCCTGTATTGGGAAGGAGGGTAGATTAGACGATGTCCAAGGCCCCTTCTGATTGCATGGTTCCACATCATGTTTACAAAACCTTTTAATTTCCTTTTTCCTCTCCAAAGGCACTTCCAAATTAAGCATGCTCATCAGTTGCAATAAAAAGCAAAGCATATATAAAGCATTTCTGTTTAAATCATTAAAACAGCCACAACTTTTGCAAAATATATGCAGCTGCTTGAAAAGGTGTTTCCGGATTTATTTTCATGTTTGATTTTTTTTTTTTTTACTCTTTCAAGTAAACATGTGGAAACCACTTCCAGCAGCCTCTTAAGCAGGCATGAAAGAGTTAGAAACATTGTGACTGCTTTAATAATTGCAAAGTAAGAACTTCATACAAATACTTGTGTACCGTTTCAAATGGTTTACAGAGCCATGTTGCATACTGGGACCATGCAACAATTCCAACTCCAATGAAAAAAGGTAATTCAGAGGAAGTGTGTGTCTGCATTCAGCATCTGTCTGCTACTCCTCAAACCAAATGCATCTTTTTCCTGGATTATGCTTCAACTGCAGAAGAAAAGTGTACAATTTTAGGAAAAGATGCAGCTGCTTCAAGGAGTTGTAAACAGGTGCTACGTGAGAGCCCCTTATGTGCCACAGCATCCTTTTGTATTCAGAACCATAGCCCAATTTTATTTCCTCACAATTTGGAAAGCCAAGCTGATCTATCTCCAGCTGAGAAATTGAAAAAGGTTGCCTTGTTTCTGACAGAAACTTCCGGTGAAGTGAGTCTTTCTAGATGCTGGGTGGTTAAGTCCCAAGAAACAGGTATAAAAATGCAGCCTCTTCAAAAATAATTAAAATATGCAGTCATTACACAAATAATACAACAACATGATCATTCATCCCACTTCCTTTTTTCCTTAACTAATACAAAGCCATTTATGGAAGCAGGATTGCTGAATTTTTTGACTCCATTGGCCATTGACTTAATATACAGAAACAAATATCAGGAAACATCAGGAAAAATAAGCAAGTTGTTGTTTTATTTGCATATATATCAACTCTGTCAGAGGGCTTACATCAGCTCATAAATCTTTTTTCTTTTTGTCACTGCTCGTGCAAATAATAAACTGTTGTGGCCCACACTGCAAAGGGGAGAGAACTAGTTGTTATTTTATCATTTTTACCACTATGATGTGCCTTTACCCTAGCATATATGAGGAAACATCCTGTTACCAGTAACAGGAGGATTAAACCCTGCGCTGATAAAATGTACACAAATGAGTATACCCTGTAGAATCCCTCTGGATGATGGGAAATAAAAAGAAACATCAAGGGATTTGGGGAGGAACAGCATGAGCTGCTCAAAGAAAAATTCTGGAATTTCAGCTATTTATGGCTCAATGGCAAAATTTTGTTTTGGGGCCCAAGATGGGAATCCTGGAAAAACTGTAACAATTAATAACTATGTGAAACCCATCTATCCACCCAAGTCAGTTTTAATAATATGGGTGGAAAGAAAAAGGAGAAAAGCAGTGCACGTATCATTACAAGATTATTAAATAATGATGCTTACAAATTACACACCTTAACACATCACAGAGAGACGTGTGTGACAATTTAAATAAAACAGCCTAAGGACCAGCTTGTTAGCTATGAAGAAAGAATGTGTCTTATGCAGCTGGTCTGAATCTCAGCAAAATATTGTATTACCTTGTATAGATACAGCTATATACAGTCGCCCACATACACAGACCTCTGCACTTGATAGGACTTTCATCAGAAATAGTAAGGACTTCAATAAACTATTCTTGGCCTCACAGAAATGTAAGACAGAGGCGGTAGAAGACAGAAATAAATCAATTAGGGAAGAAATGCAACCCTCTTAAATAAAGGATATGAAAATTGCCATGATGAACTATAGTTTTCCCCATCTGATGCTCTCAAATGTGCAGACTTACAAATTCCCCATCACTACAATTTAGAATTAATAAATTTACAGTCATCTCTGTGTCAGACACTTCTTTTGTTTATCCAGAAAGGACGGAATAACAGAGACTACATTAATGTATGTGGAATGAAGTTTTTAAAAACTAATTCTAAAGTTGTAATGGTTAATCGGTTATTAAGCAGCTTCCAAAGCAGAATTTGTTCATTACAATAATTCAATGCATTAAGACCTTCTTTCCCTTAGGATGAGAAAAAAAAAGAAACTGAAAAAGGAAAAAGAAATTTCCAAGGCCTTAGCACAGTGTGTTTTCCTGCCTGGGATGGAGACTACAAACTATAGATTCTCCAATAGAAACTAAAGTACATTATGCATGGGTCTATAGATCATGCTAAATCATAGAATTATAATTTGCAATAAATCAAAAATCGTAGAAACAGTTTCAATAGCTAGGTTCAAGTCTAAAGCGCAATTTGTGAATTGTGCAAGTGTCAATTTTTTTTAATCAGGATTCTCAAGTCAGAATTCTAGCACTGAAAGGTCCATTCTTACCTCCCTTTGCCCTAAAAGAGAAATTCCTGGGATTGGGGCTAAAAAGCTAGCAGTAAGAAGAACTTTAGAACCACTTTTGAGTCAAAGTCTTGTTTTTTAGGCTGTTCCTAGGTGGTCAGTGCATTTTGAAGCAAATTTCTACTAACAGGACATAAGTAGGCCTATGTGATCCATTTTGATTGGTTACGACTTTCCATTTTTATTGCAACAATTTTGAAAGATTTAATGTCAACATAATAGAGTTTGAAGGAATTTTTTAAAAAAGGCAAAAAAAAGCATTTAATTTCTTGAGAACCAAGGTCAATTACTAGGGATTTCATGAATATTGTTGTCTTGTCAACAATAAATGGTTTGCTACTCTTGCAGTCTAGCATACGATCTTGGGAATATCCTCTGGTTTCTCATTCAGTTATTAATAAGATCTATTTTATTTTTGGAAAGTTTTTTTAATTTTTTTAATAACATAAACATACATCTTTTCAGAATGAAGCTTTGATCCGGTCATAGATTTGTACAATTATTAACACCTTTTTAAAAGAAAATTTTTTCACATCTCCACAAATTACTATCTTATAAAATATAAAGAAGAAAAGAAAAAAGAAAAAAAGAAAAAAATTAGTTAAATGTATTCTTAAAAATATTCAAATCATTACAATTGTTATCAATGTTTAAACAATATTTTAACTATTACTCCCAACATAACATCTTCATTTTTACTATTTATCCCAACATATTGTTTTACATTTTCAAATAATACAACTTAATGTTTTACTCAATATTATCCCTAAATTCTATTTAACAGTACCATTATCCAAAAACCCATTACTTAAATCTTTAAATCCTAGCCTAATATCATTTCAATTTTCTTTTCTTTTTGTTTAGATGAATGTGTTCTTACAAATATTCGAATCATTACAATTATTGTCAATGTTTAAACAATATTTTAGCTGTTACTCCCAACATAACATCTTCATTTTTGATATTTATTCCAACAGTCATCTTATTTTAATTGTTGACCCCAGCATAATCATCCTATTAATTCCTGCATAATTATCTTTGTTTTCCAAACAATCTCCTTTTTGTTGCTTCCATCCATCTATACATTACTTATTCATATTTAATCACATTGTCATTATCTTTATAGCAATTTAACATTGAGACATGAGTCTTATTTCAAATACATTTTATAAGCATTAAGTTTGTTTTAACATAATCTATTTCTCATATATTTTAATTTCCCTTTTTTCAATTTTAAATATTCATAACATATTCTTCTCATATTTCTATAAATCCTTATTAATCCCCATATAGTTATTTTATAAATCAAAATCCTTTCTTATTAGGAATATCCTCTATAAAAAACCTTTTTATTATTACTATCCACCTAAAATTTACTTAATCATTTTTAATCACATTGTTTTTATATTCTTTATTTCCAATTGCGTGTATTGTTTCTTCATTTTCTTGTCTGCAGGCGTATATTTCTTTGCAGTTTCAGTGTTCTCTACTTTTATCTTCGATATATCATTTTAATTTTTTCTTGCTTCTGTCCCAAGCATTATACATCAACCTATTCCTTCTTTAATTCCTGCACTAGTTTATTCTTTTTAAGTTAATATTATACCAATTATAGGAGTTCCGTTATAATTCCCCCTTCTTTTCACCAAAGTCAAGCTGCTTGCAGACAAAGAAGTCATCCTCCGCCAATTCCCACGCTGATTATCTGTAGAACTCAGTTTTTCAAAACAAAAAGAAAGTTACTTTGTTCCTTTTTAGACCAGAAGGTGTCTCTCTGCAATTCACAATTTCCCTTAGTCACGCAAGTATCCTTTTTGTTTCAATCATATAACAATCCTTCTTAATTAATCATCTTCTTTTCAATTTTAAAAGTATCAAATCTTCTTTTTTTTGTTTTACAATCTAATTCGAATTTAAAACTCTATCCAGCCTTTTAACCATGTCTCCATGTTTAACTTTTCCAATTGATCCTATTCAAAATTCAGTTTTTGTCAGGTCTTTGTTTCTTTAAAAATTACATTTCAAAGTCTTCCATGCTCCGATATTCCTCAGCCGCTGTTTTATAGCTAGGGGTGTTATAGTTTAAAGGATGTTGCTCTAAACGTTGTTACAGGCCTGAGTTGGTTGTCACTCACCGGCTTCAATAAGCTCCATTCCTTTCCAGTCTCCTCCAGCACATCTCTTAGCCTGGTTGCCCCAGCTTCATGGCAGCCGCCATGGCTGCCGCCCCCCACCGCCGACTCACAGAGAGCTCCCTCCGACCTCCGAGGAACTTGCCTGTTCCTCTTGGTCATCCGAGGTGCCTCTCCTTCTATCCCAACTCTGCAGGACGGTTCTGGCCCAAAGACCCATTGGTGGTGGTTCGGCAGCCAGGGTTTTTGCAGGACTCATCAGAGCCCGCTATTTCCCCAACTGTCTCGCCGCGATGCCAAACCGGAAGTCAATGAGATCTAATTTTTTGAGATAGTCCCAGATTGACAAAGTGTTGCCATCTAGTTGGATGAAGAGACCTAGTTTCTGAGAAAAGAAATGAAGGTAAGATAAATGTTGTGCAGTAACATAATTTCACCTTTAAAGAAAATGAATAAAGGTAGTCCTCGAATTATGACCACAATTGAACTCAAAATTTCAGTTGTTAAGTGAAATATTTGTTAAGTGGGTTTCCCCCCATTTTTTGACCTTTCTTGCCAAAGTTGTTAAGTCACTTCAGTTGATAAGTTAGTAACCTGGCTGTTAAGTGAATCTGGCTTCTTTGTTAACTTTGTTTATCAGAAGGTCAGAAAAATAACATGACCTTGGGACATAGCAAAGATCATGAACCAGTGCTAAGCATCTGAATTTTGATGACATGATCATGGGGATGCTGTAAAGGTCGTAACTGTGAAAAATGGTAATAAGTCACATTTTTCAGTGCTGTTGTAACTTCGAACAGTCTCTAAATGAACAGTTGTAAGTCAAGGACTACCTGTAATGAAGGAAATGGTTCTGAAGAAGAGAAAGAAATTATCCAATTTTTGTTTAAGACAGAAAAAACATAGCTATGATCCAAGTTCAAGCTTTGATTTACAAATACTGAGGAGAATGACACATAATATGATGGAATACAAATTGCCCCTATTTTACTGCAAGTGTTAACTGCACATAGTCATACTGTGTTTCCCCGAAAATAAGATCCTATCTTATATTTTTTTGAACCCTGAAATAAGCGCTTGGCCTTATTGCCATGCGCTCAAAAGTCCGATTGGGCTTATTATCAGGGGATGTCTTATTTTGGAGAAAACAGGATAGAAGGTTTTAGTTTGGGCATATCTTGCTTGGCCTATAATCCTCACCCCACTTTCTTCCATTAATCATATCAAAATCAAAGTATCTTCTGTATGGAACCTAATTTGAGGAGTTAGGTAATCAGCCATTTCATTTTGAAAATTATGGCCAGTAATCTTTACTACTCCAGAACCTCCTAAAAGTGTCCTCAAAGATCAAAAATTCTGACAAGCATTTACAAGGACAGATGATACCGAAACAGAAGATATGTGGGAGAATTTGGCAATGTGGCAAAAGGCACAGGAAAATGTAAGGAACACAATATACTTCAGAAGCTCAGAAATGTTCTAGTAGCATACTTCACTTACGTCAGACTCCAAATGCTGTGAATATTCTCAACAACAAATCTTGGATCAAGGAATGTACAGCTTATAGTGAGTATACAAAAGACTTAAAATATGAGAGCTGAGCAGCACACCAGCAGAACTGAGCCCCGTTTTACTGGCTACATTTGGAAGTCGGCACCAGTAACGGTTTTATGTTACTGATCACCAGAAGAGTTTAAAGAAGGGAAGATTTATATACACAGTTTATAGAAAATAGAGATGTCTTCATCATTTATCTCATGAAAAGAACACAGTTTTCACATAAAGGAAGTCTTACATTCAATACTTGGTATTTCCAATTAAAAGGATCTCAGGTTACAAGTACCGTATTTTCCGGTGTATAAGATGACTTTTTAACACATGAAAATCATCTCAAAAGTCGGGGGTCGTCTTATACGCCGGGTGTCGTTCTCCTGTAATCAGGCAGACCAGCCCAAAAGACTCTAATGATCCTTAAATGGCTCTGGCGATCGAAGCTCTGACGATCCCAGCTGAGTTGCCTGCCAATCGGGCATCACAGCTGGGATCGCCAGAGCCATCGATCCAAGCTCTGACGATCCCAGCTGCGTTGCCTGCTAATCAGGCAACTCAGCTGGGATCGCCAGAGCCCAGAGTCCTGTAAAAAGAAAAAAGTTTTCCTCCTCCAGCTTGCTTACCTTAGCTGGTAATCGCCACGCTTGCCTTGCTTCGCTTGCCTGAATCCATTCCATCAGCAAGCCACTTTCTGCCTGCAGTCATGCAGGCAGGAGTTGTGGACTTCAACTCCCAGAATTCCTCAGCCAGTAAAAACAAAGCTGGCTGAGGAATTCTGGGAGTTGAAGTCTACAAGTCTTAAAGTTGCCAAGGTTGGAGACCCCTGTTCTATTGGGTAAGTTTTTTTCCCCTTTGGGAGCTTTAAAAAAATAGTTAATTGGGGTTTTTTTAGTTGTTCTTTTTTAGACCTAGCCATTTAAAGTTTAGGAAGTTTTAAATTTAGTTTTCATATAAAAATAAAAATAAAATAATATTTGTGCAGCTTTCTGAGATGTGGTGTGTTTCTGTAGTGTTTCACTCTAACTACACAAACACACAAAATCTCACAAAGCTGTATGTGGAATTTTGTGTGTGTAAAGTGTGAAGGTTGATTTTTTGGGGCTTTTTGTGGCTGTGTGAGGTTCCTGCTTGTTGCAGGGGCCATTTTGGGTATAGTACAGCTGCTTTTACATTGTGGGTGAGTCAGTTGTGTTGTGTTGTGTGTGTGTGTAAAGTGTGAAAGTTGTTTTTTTGGGCTTTTTGTGGCTGTGTGAGGTTCCTGCTAGTTGCAGGGGCCATTTTGGGTCTAGCACAGCTGCTTTTACATTGTGTTGAGGCAGTTGATGTTTTTTAATTTTTATTTGGTGTGTGTTGGAAGAGGGGTAGTCTTATATGGCGAGTATAGCCCAAACCCTATATTTTAACAGGAAAAGCTGGGGGTCGTCTTATACGCCCAGTCGTCTTATACGCCGGAAAATACGGTAGTTCAAAATTTGTGTGGTTGAAATCCTTGGGGAGCCATCTCTTAAAGCAAATGATACTGGATTAGATTGGTCAGTTGTCTGCCCCAATATAAAGACTATAGATTAAATTTACTTCATTTAAAAGTGTTCAGTCCCCCGAAATATATGAATAAGAGCTATGAAAGTTATTGTTTTGTGTGTGTGTGTGTGTGTTTAAATAATTATGTGAAGTACAAATGGAATGCACTTCGTTAAAAACAAGAGGCAGATGAAAAGCTGATATTTCCACAATCCATATAAATAGATGCAAATTGAATAAATAATAATAAATCCCTATTTGAAAATGTAAACAGTTTTATAATAGGCAAAAAAGTAATTTCTAAAAATACGGGAGAAGATTTTTGAAACACGCTTTGTTTGAAGGATCTAAAATTTGATTTATAAGGAGATACATTTTTTTCAAATGAAAAATTATACACAGCGTTCCTTATTGGGCCAGAATGTTAACATACATAACCTACATCTAAACACAGCCAAATTCTTCTATCAATAGCTTCTATTTTCAGGGTGATTACAAATAGTAATTTTTTTGCATCAGTGCATGCTTTACAAATGAAATGATTTTCATCTACTATTAACTACTTGGGCAACCAAAATTAACAACAACAAAGAAGAAATCTTCGCTATCTGAAAAATTGTTATTTGCCTTTAAGGATATGCACTTTATTTCCAAACTTCTCTATCTACAGCTTGGTTGTTTTCCTTCTCCCTCATGCCAAAGCAAAGTAAGAAGAAACTTCACATGAGAAACTGTAAATGCTTTTTGTTTGTGAGGGAATAGCTAGGAGATTAAATAGATAAGTCTTCAAGAACCACTTCTCCAAAGCCAAAATAAAACAATTCAGAAATGCATTGACTGAGTTCTGAGGATAATCAATAGAAAATATAATTAAAAACAATTATTCCATAGACTTTAATATTATAAGCACATGGAACAACATGAAATAAAATTTTACAAGTATTATACATCTCTGCCCACCAGCAAAAATTAACTATTAACTCCCCAGGAGTATCTACCTACAGAAAGATTTAAAATAAGTTCACCTTGTTTACGCCAACTATTGAGTTCTTGGTACATTATTTTACTAGACTTACAACTCTGGGTCCTCGCCAACATAGGACCAACTTCTGGCATGAGAAAATACCATTTAAAAAGATCAAGGTAGCTGTCTAATTATTCCCGTATGTTGAAAAAACTGATTAGATGAAAGTGAGTTGTAAATCACAGTAACTTTTTGAAAAAGTTGCCATCACATTTAGTCAAAGTATGAAAAAAAGATTAAAATTAAAACACTGGGTATTTTTTCATTAATCGTTTACTTATTTAATCCAGTAACCATTTAACAGGTACTCAGAGACAAAAGTATCAAAACAATTTTACTTTCTAAAAGACAAAATCCAGAGTGATGAGTTTGTGTCTGAACATAGTGGAATGTTCCAACATTTCCATTTTTTGGATTTTTTATTTATTTTTACGGCTACTCAATATTTTGGCTCAATATCATATTAATTTTATGACAATTCTACTAAATGCTACAGAATTTGATTTCTAAGGATTAATGTTATTTTTATGTAAATAATGAAAATGCAGACATCACTATATCCATGTATACAATTTGTTGCAGCATTGCTGTTGCTAGACTTCCAAGCAGAACAAGTAGAATTTAACAAGGACTTTTTAAAGCTGATACAAGAGCTTCCTCAAATGGATAAAGGTGGCAGCAATAATCAGGTTGTGAGTGAGTAAATGGTACCTTCCTGCATAAAGTCCCCTGACCAAGCTTGTAAGACTACGACCAGATGAAAGTTATTTGGAAGACTCTTCAACTGACAGAAATAACACTAAAAAACCATAATTATACAATTGCAACAAGAAAAGTGAAACAAAAAAAAGTAAATAAATCTAAGAGAACTCCCTCTCTCCCAATTTGCTTTGCTTTGCTTTGGAGAAAACTAAAATGAAAATGATTGTTAGTTTGAATACCAAGACTGTGGTATTTTTTCTCGATGTATGAACCATGTCACCTGCTGCTAAAAAAACTTTGACTTGACACTAGAACGAGAAATAGTCACTTAGGAAATTAAACTGAACAACAGTTGCAAAAACAGAATAACTTTTTATTTTTCCTAATTGGTAAAGACCTTAATCAGTTCATGAACTTGAACCAGGTGAGAACTGAAAACAGCACCAGTTACAAAGAAGGGCCCAGCCACACTTAACAAGACACACTCATGGAATTCAGCAGAACCCAAATCACAATCAAAATGAAATATAAGTCTTTCTAAAGAATCATATGCATTGGATTCCTACAGGCTTCTACTCTCTATCCTTTTCAGAGTCTGGAAAACATGGATGAAGTTTGGAGGCCTGTTTCCATTTTGGGTAGAGTTTCAGTTTAGAAGAAACAGAATTTTTTCATTTGATACAGATGTCTAAATTTAATTAAAATGTAAACTCTATCAATAAATAAGTATTTACTTATTTAAGTATTAGTAATTTATTTATTTAATTCAATTTATATGCCACCTTTCTCCGGAGACTCAGGGCGGCTTACAATGCATTTAAAAAACCATTATAAAAACATTTAAAATTAAAATATTAAAACCCATTCACACCATTCATGGTCGGATCTCACAAGATCGCAACAGCGAGATCAACGGCCCCAGACCTGCTGGAAAAGCCAGGTCTTCACCGCTTTTTGGAAGGCCAATAGGGTGGGGATCGTCCGGACCTCAGGAGGTAACGGGTTCCAGAGAGCTGGGGCAGTCACAGAGAAGGCCCTCCCCCGCGGGCTCGCCAGCCGGCATTGTTTAGCTGGAGGAGACCAACTCTGTGGGATCTCACCGGTTGCTGGGAGCTATGTGGTACAAGGCGGTCTCGAAGATAACCTGGCCCTGAGCCATATAGGGCTTTAAAGGTAATAACCAACACCTTGAATTGTGCCTGGAGACCAATAGGGAGCCAGTGCAGCTCGCAGAAAGTAAATAAGCATTTACTTTCTCATACTTGCATCATAGTACTTACTGCTGATGCTTGTTTCCAACTATTTTAGATTTAGTTTACTCCATTCGGCTATACAAATGATGTACAGCTTTATATTTAAATTATATTAAACTGAATCAGATGATGTATATGCCAAACCAGTTTGTGAAATTTTTTTACACCCTGCACAAGATTTAAATTAGGATTTCTACTGCAACTATACCTGAACCAAAACAGAATGACTTTCATGTTGTTACTCCCTACTCCCTGAAAAGTGTGCAATTCAAGTTGAAAAAAATGAAGAAAAAGGTCTTGACATGATCAGATTAGTTTAGGTATCATAAAAAAAAAAGTCAGATATAAATTGTGGCAGTTCAGAGAACACAGAGGCAAAAAATTATCACAAAGGAATACAGAAAAACATATGCTGACTTACATTAAATAAGGCTCTCTACTCTCAAATGAGTAGAAATGTGAAAATAATGGGTTATATTATTCTGAAGGGTTGTTTTTATCCAGTGTGTCCTTTATCTAACTTTCTAAGAATTCCAATGCTGACAGATAGGCATCTTTTGGGGTGAGGAAAGGGAGGGAGGGAGGGAATACCAAAAAGGCATATTACTATTATTATAGTAATTTGAATTGTTGTAAGGGAAATGTCAGCAGCTGTTTAAAAAAAAAAATGGGGGAAAAGCTTTTCAGATAACATTCCTCTTCTATTCAGCCCTGGGAAGTGAAAATAGGTCCCCCTTTGCATGTAATTCCCCTCAAAACATTATTGAAACCAAACTTGCCTCATGTATTTTTTTGAATAAAAGCAGCATATCCTAACAGCACAAGAGAGGCCATGACTTAGTACAAAGTAGCCCAATAATCTCAAGTTATAAAAGGTGAAATCTGTGACAAGTGAAAATGTTCCATTAATAGTTTCTCACTCTTCTTATCCTTCTGCGAAACAGCTGCTTTTCTTCTACTAATCACCTCTCTTGCCACTGCTCGCTCCCAACCCTGTTGTTTCTTTTATTTAGAAACAATTAAATTTAGTTTGCCTTAAAGACAAAAATGTTTGTTCTTATGTTTGATTAGAATAAGATTTGTGGATATTTTTTTTAGAAGATGAACAGGGACTTTTTGAAATCTTGCACAGGAACCATTACTGTAAATCACACATGGATGTTCACTTTCTCCAAACAAGACTATAAAACTTTAACACTGAAACAGAAGAATGTGAATAAATAATCCAAAAGTCTTAATTGTTTTTGAAAGGTGCCAAAAATCATGTGTCAAAACAGGATATCCAGCCCTTTAGGTAAACATACAAATTCTCAAACTGAAGTGAAAAGTTTTAAGTAAAGTGCAGATGGTAAACTGGTCAAGCTCATGGAAACTCAAAGGCAATCCAAAGACAGGGCTAAGACTTGGCACTTAAAAAGGCTGTTCAGAAAGCATAATCATATTCCCACTGTAAAGAATAGAAACCAGGCTTCATTCCAGGAGAGGGCCCTGCAGTAAAGGATGCCCACCCCATTTTTAATGGTATGTGAAACAAGCATGGTCACCTGAGATTATTTTTCAGATGCTGATCAGTCTGGAAAGATTCTATAGGCCAGAGAATAAACCTATCTGAATAGGTTATTTATTTATATCCCACCTTTGTCATTTTTACATAACTCAATAACTATAACTCAAGGTGGTAAACATATCCAACACATCTTTCTCTTCCCATTTTTCGCACACAGAGAAAGAGAGATTGGCCCAAAGTCACCTAGCTGGTTTTCATGGCAAAGTGGGACTAGAACCCCTGGTCTCCCGGTTTCTAGCCTGGTGCCTTAACCACTATACCAAACTGGTTCGATGCATGCAGGCCTGAATAATCCAAGATGGCCTCAGCAAAGCTGGATTCAATATGCCACTGAATTTATTTTGGATTTTATTTTGTATAGCAGGGGTCCAGCTGCATTAAAATGCTGTAGGAATTAATAGCAATTGCTTTGTTTGTGTGGAGGAAGAAGAATACAATGTTATCAGGCCCTTTCTCTCATTGATGATAGATGGATGCTAGGTGCTTACGCCATGACTAAGTGGATGCATTAGAAATAAAGCAATTCATTTAATAACACAGTCAAATACTGAACCCAGGAGACATTTAAGTTTCAAGTGTTTGTCCATAAAGGCTGCCAACTATATATACTTCTTCCCCCCCTCCAACTTCCATTTCACAGGTTCATCCGAAGAAAGAAAAACAAATGTTGCTGTAGCTATTATTCTGCAATATTCTTCCTGGAATTGACAAGATCCAAGGTCTAAATGTTAGATACAGTCCAGCAGTATTACATGGTTCAAAGTTTGGACAAACTGTTCAGGTTTCCCATGCCTAACACTGGTTATTCAAAATTATTCACAGCCTCCTAGCCTCCCCTCCATTCCTGTGATTTTTGAACAATCCGGTATATGGCTTTTCATAAACGTGTTTTATTACTGGCCTCTCAATCCGAGAGGTGGTCCAATTCAGAGATTCAGTTACTCTTTCTGGTATTATCCTGAACAAGCTGGCAAGTTTTTCAGCACTTCTGGAAATCTATCATTCAGGTTCTCTAAAGATAAACTGAATAAATCCAGATGTCGTGAAAACATAAAATCTCATTGAACTTCAGAGATAAACAAATCTTCATTATCCATAAAAGCTAAAGTGAAAATAAATGTGGGCCCCTTGGTGCTCCCTGAGCTTGGCAGTTTTTTGCAGGTGTTTTATTACCAAACTAGGTAATATCATCAAGTAGCACTAATGATGTTACCTAGTTCTGCAATGAAAAGTTTACAAGAAAACCATCAGGTCCAAAGAGCACTAAGGATCCCACAGTTCAACCCTGAGCTATAAATATTCTCTTCTATCGAAAAATAATGTGGTACTTTCTAAGATAACATATAACATTTTTCCATTAAAAAAGGAAAAAAGAAAAATCAGGCCAACAAGTGAGAAAGAGCCCTGGTGGCGCAGCAAACTAAAGCACTATTATTAACTTCAGCTGCCTGCAATTACTGCAAGTTCAAATCTCACCAGGCTCAAGGTTGACTCAGCCTTCCATCCTTTCTAAGGTAGGTAAAATGAGGACCCAGATTGTGGGGGCAATAAGCTGACTTTGTATAAATATACAAAAGTATGAAGGCTATTGCTTAACGCATTGTAAGCCGCCCTGAGTCTCCGGAGAAGGGCGGCATATAAATCAAATTTAATAAATAAATAAATAATAAAACTCATCAGTAAGGAGAAAAAAGTCTAGAAGAGCAAAGCTGAAGATAGAGGTCATCAAGAATGAAACTTGCTGCTCAAGTTCTGGCCGGGATTTTAAAGGTTCATCCTGAGGAGGTATCTTGTAAGATTGACAAGGCTTATAGAGTAAATTCTTGGATTGCAAAGCAAAGGCAATTGCCTAGAGATGTGGTGATTTACTTCACAGACAAAGAAATAAGAAATGATATTGTGGAAAAATCTTTTAACTCTACTCTACAATTGTATGGAAGAAAGATCTGGATATATAAAGAGTTGCCACCTAAGATTCTAAAAGATAGAAAGAAATTTGGATTTTTGGTGACTGAGCTAAAGAAACAAAATATCTCATTCAGATAGGACATTCCAGTTGGTATAATATTGAGATATCAAGGAGAAAGATATCAGCTAAATACTGTTGAAAAAGCAGAAGAATTTTACTACAAGGTTCTCCAAAAGCAAAATCAACAAGAGATAGAAATTCAAGATAAGCAAAAGGAGGTGGAAGTAATGGAAAAACAAGTTACAGAGGTCCTTGTAGATGAGCCGCTTCTGGATTTTCCTTCAGAGGTCTCAGCTGGACTATTTATAAATACAAGAGAGGCGGCTCTGGATTCTAAAGTGATGACTTATCAAGTTACAGACCAGCATGGAAATCAATCAGTTGATATAAAACTCATAGAACCAGAATGGAGATTTAAGCCACAAAAGCAGAACCAACAAGATCAAGTTATAGATCAGCATGAAAACCAAACAGTTGATATACAATTTACAGAAAGGAAATCAGGATGGAGATCTAACCCACAAAAAGTCAAGAAAAGAAGAAGCAGGTCACACAAAAACAAAAACTTTTAAACCAAACAACAGTGTAATGCCAGTTATTTAAGAGATGATTGAACACATGAAAAGATAGTTGAGGCAAAGTATTGGTTTATATTATCCTGAGGAGACAGACTTCTGCAGTGCTGTACTTTTGGGATGTGAAAAGGGCCTTAAACTGAAATGATAGGAACTATCTTTTTTTTTTTTTTTTTTTTTTTGGACTCTTTGATAAATATACTACGTTTATGCTGAGCTACAAGGCGAGAGAGCTATGGAATTGGGGCACGCAGATGATCTGGCTATTACCCTATTACGGTGGTTGGAATTAATAATTTGGATAAAAGACACCTCTATAGACACTATATGGAATACAAATATAAAGTCACTTGGGTGGTTGTTGTTGTTGTTTTTTATTTTATTTTATGAAGATATTTGCTATTGATGGGGGCAGATGGTAATTGAAGATACCGAACATACTGTTGGAATTAGGATGTGATGTTACCCTAACATGGGTAATGGAGTTAACAATCCATCTGAAAGACATTACAGAAGATATCATATGGATTACAAGCTTAAAGTCTTTTTTAAGAGGATTTTATCTACATAAGGGAATATTTTTTAGTGGTGTGGGCAGAAGAATAAAGATATTATGAATTATTAAGTATGGTAGTCTTGTAGGAAAGTGGGTGGAGACAGGTTAGTTTGTTGATTGTTTAGTTTAAGAAAAGGGATATTATGTTTAGATATGAATATATGTAAAAGATTTGAGTTAAGAGATATAACGATGGGGGTGAAGGAAATGGGTAGACTATGAATTGAATAAATGTTAAATTAGGATTTATTATATAGTTTTATAGCGGAAGGTTGCTTTGAAATGTTATATTAATATACATAATAGATTTGATTTAAGAGATATATATATGGGGGGGTAGAAAAAGGTAGATTATGAGTAGAAATCGCTAAACTGGGAGATATAATAATATTATTATGCTAAATTAGGAGTTATTATATAATGTTATAGTAGAATGTTATTTTGAAATGTATAGTATAAGGGGGATATAATAATTATTAGAAAGAAAGGGTCAGCATATTGGGATGGAGTAAGGGGATGGTAAAGTATTATATAATCTGTTATGAACTTTGGTTTTATTATGAAGCAGCCACAGGGGGAGGGGAGGGGGAGGGGGGGTTAGGGAGGAGGGGGGGAAGGGGGAAAAATTTGTATTTGAAAAACTTTTTCAATTAAAAAAAAAAGAATGAAACTTGCTTTCAGGCTTAAAACAGAAATCTGGGGGAAAAATGGGGATACTTAAATGCAGCGGCCCCCAATCTTTCAGTCCTCAGAGGCCAGTTCCGTGGAGAGAGGTTTTTCCGTGGACCAGAGGCTGTGTGACTTCGTGTGCTGTCTGCATCCCATGGAGGGGGCTTCGCTTGTTTGCGTGAACCAATTTGTGGATCCCTGCTTTAATGAATAACCATGAAATTCTGTGCATACATGTAATTTGAAGTATTTTTTCCAAATTGTTTTCCAAATGTGCAAGATTACTTAAAAAAGGGGAAGAAAATGTAAAATTAACACTAAAGGAGTATCAAAGAGCTAATGAAGCAAGATCTCGCCAGGAATGGATAGCAAGTTATCATCTCATTTAGAAAAAGAAAAAATTGGCTCAAACTGTCATCACTACCCACCCACCAAGTATCATACAATTAAACTTGTGGCCAATGTTATATCATCCAATGACATTGATGTTGCCTTTCTGTCAGTTTGTCAAGTCAGAACAAAGTCTTGTCCACTTAACAGAATGTTTTACACTTGCTTTATTGGGAACAGAATGAAGAAAAATAAACTTGAAATCTGTACTCTTAAAGGTCATCTGACAGCCACTATCCAGTGGAATAGATGGCCCACATCACAATTTATCTCCAACAATAAAGTAATAGATAATAATATTTATTTATAGTATTTGAGCAATTTAAAGACATGGGAGAATTTTTGCCAGGATCTGAAAGAATCAGAGTGAACTTGTTGACATAATATAAACCATTCTCATTCTCTCTCTCTCTCTCTCTCCCTCTCCCTCTCTCTCTCCCCCCTCCCTCCCTCCCTCCCCTCTCTCTCTCTCTCTGCCACATGCCTCTCTCCAGATACTGAGTTCAGGTTAGACCTCATTCACTATATTTGGTATTAGTGAATGAGATCTAACTTGAACTCAAACAGATATCATTCAAGAATTCCACTAAATCTGTTGGAGATGGAAGCAGAGTCACTTATCCAGGTAAGTCTGCTTGGTGACTATTGGTTAGTAGGCAATTTAAGAGCCATGGATTAAAAAATACAGAAGATTAGGAGAGATGCTCATTTTATTGATAAAAGCCCTTTAGATGTCTGTAATCTCTCATCTCTTTCCTTATAGTTATTCTCACTAATCCAGAATATTACAATGTTACACTTTTATTTCTTGATTCAAATAGCTCTGAGACAGCATAAAATACTGTTTTATTAATCATTACAGTTTATAGCAGTACCTAGTTGATATTAACTTTAGCTGATATTCAGAAACTAAGCAGAATCAGACCTAAACTAAACTAAGCAGAATCATAATCAGTCCTTGAATACATGATCACCAAAAGAACCCAGTAATTTAAGCTAAATTGGGAAGTTAAAAAAATCCCAGAAGGCAGCAATGACAAACCACTTCTACACTACTGCCAAAAACAACTTCATGGGCAGGAGAGACATTTTCATGTCATCAGAGATTCTCTAGCACTTTCTCTACTATTGTTAATATGTGAATTGACTCCATTTTCTGTGTACCAAACTACTAATTAAGCAGATGTTAAAACCAATTCCTCCCTTCCAAGAAGCAACATTAAGTGTTAAAAGTATAATTCTATAATTAACTTCTCCCAAGTCAACAGCACTCAATTGGGACCTAACACCTTAAAGTACACGGAAGTGAAAAATAGAGGCTTTTTGATTACTTGGACTTTCTCAGTGAGAATAATGTACAATATCTGGGTTTTCTCTGCATGCAATTAGAACAGAAGTATCGACTTCGGCTTTTCAAGTCAAGTTTTAAAAAATAAAATAAACTCAGCAAATACCTGTAAAGCATAGATTAATCATTCTGCTTAAATGCTAGTCTATTTGATTGTATCTTCTATGCTTTTATACAATAGTTGTCTCTTTAGTCAACTAGGGCGAGAGAAATATTTGTTTCTTTAAGCAAAAAAGAGCATCTACCAAAAGAGCTCTTCACCCTTTGTTATGTGATACTGAACACTCCCAAGGATTCTAGAATTGTTGCACAGTCATTCTAAACACCCTTGGCATCTTCATATGGGAGCTGGTCCAAGTATTTAAAGATGCACAGAAGAATTTCTAATCCTCCAGCAACTGTTAAAATACAAAGACGCCATTTGAATGAAAAAGCACATTTCATATGGAGCATCAACATTACCTATACCATGTATATGTGTGCGGGGGTTTGCTTATCTAGAGAATGTGGGATATATATGCCATCTATACTACTATTAAACTCTTGTGTCTGTAACCTTTCAGTAAAATGGTACACCATAAGACAAAACTTTGTCACCATAGGTTCCTCAACTGGGCTAACTTACAAAACACTGGGAGCAGTTATTCATGAGGGAATGAAATTTGGGGAAGTTGTGGCTGGTTCAGTGCTGCCAGACTGCTGCTACAATCACGTGATCCTTGTTTTAAGTTTCCAGTCACTTGAGTAATTCCTTGCTTCTTCCCTTCCTGTGGGAAGGGAAGGGAAGAGAAGGGAAAGGGAATTTCTGATGCTCGTTGCCAGCATCCCACAAGGAAATTCAATGAGGAACCTGAAAGAAAATTGGAAGTCACTGCTACTCCCAAATACTTTTTGCCTACCTGTGTCTCCCTGTTCAGGTAAGGCATATCTCTTAAATAACATGTGATCCTCATTTATAATGGTCCCTGGAATCTTCTAACAAGTGAACGTGAGAAGCTTACATCATACTGGTCAGCCTTGACCCAACAAGTCACAGATTGTCTAGAATCTTATAAAACTGTCAAAACCAGAATTGTAAGAAATATATTAAGTTAATGCAATCCAAATACTCTTTTTCATCTGAAATCTTTTTTTACATGCTTTTCTTTATCTCCCTGCAATTTCAAAAGGGCTAAGAATTTAATTATGCAAAATCTAGGAATTTATTTCATAAACATTAACTGCCCTACTCCAATGCAAATGTTTTTGTGAACATACTAAGAATTGTGCAAATCTATTTAAAAACACGCATGTACATTTTTTCAGCATTATTAATAAATGGTATCAGAGCAGGTTAAAAATGAAAGTTAAAAGTCCATGGATATTTGCAAGTATGAACATTATTTGTTGATCTGTACATTTATGTATTTATATGGCTGCCCAAGTCATTATGTGACTCTGAAGAGTATATAAAAAACAAAGAACCTATATAATACAAAATAGTATAGTACATTAAAACATACCATCCAATAAAATGGTGAACAGATTTAAACACTTCTACAACTCAGACACTGAGTCTCCATTCAACCTGACTGCAAAGTATTATACATAATATATATGGCAGTCAAATTCAGAATGAAATCTAAACGCACTGTAACTCTTACCCTTAATAGGTTTTTATAATTACAATTATAAAATTAAAATTATATCATAATATGTTCAAGTTATTCAAGTTCTTATGATATATAAGATGTAGATTCACAAAAAGATACTTGCTAGATAAGAGCTTAGAGTCCTTTGAGTCAAGAATGTTTAAACTATCAGTTATTAACTTTAATATTCATGCAGGTTGCTCTTTAAAGCTGATTTTGTAAAGATAAGCAAGGAAACATAGCAAAATGAGAAAAGTAGCTTTATTAACCTTTTAACCTTCTTCATATGTCGGGTGTAGAAACTCCTTACTGTTTCCCACATTAAAGGTTTGAAAACTTGTTTTTCATTCTTGCTCTCCCACCACTCTTTTGAAGTTGTGTGATGTGGTAGCACATCACTCTGTGTAGCACTGGCATATTCACATTTATAGTGTTATTTGCCTGTTCTTATATTGCTAATGGACATACCAAAATGCTCAATGAACCGAATTTCCTACAGCTCATTCAAGTGGTGGACATGTTAATATTAAGCCTGTTTATAAAATCAGTGTTGTCCAAAGTTGCTCTTATTTCTGTATTTGTACAATAATCTGAAAAATCCATATGGATGGTTTAGTTAGCAAGAATGGATCACTTTTTATCTATTCCTTTGTGAGACTCCTGTCCTTTGCTTTCTGTAACGAGCTCAGGATAAGATAGAACGTCCTTTACCTGTCCTGTCTTCCCAACCATATTATAAAGTAGGGCTGGATTAAGAACTAATAACCTGTCCAAATTGCATACATTACTGTAATGCACACAGATTGTGGGCATCTACAGGGTGCAGTTTCAGAAATTTATCTCAGTGTTTCATGCATCTCCAAATCAAGAGTTAATTCAAAATTTAAACCACATTTCAATTATACAACTACTGTATGAGTGAATGACATCCAGTAACATCCTCTGGCAGAATGAAGGGTGTGACTGCAATTTATTTGGATGTGTAATTCAAACCCTAAGGATAAGAAAGAAGTAACAAAAATAAATGTCAAGTAAATGTCAGACTAGAGACAGGTACTGTTCCAATTCCAGCACTCTGAAGCCACCAAAGTTTCTCATGCCATAAAGAGATATTAAACTTTGGGCCCCATCATGCAGCAGGAGTCCTTCATAATTGCTTTGCGGGGTAACCATAATTTGGCAATTTGCCTGCAGTTTGAGTACATAATCCAAATATCCTGAATGTGTTTAAGGAAAAACAGCAAGAAGAACAATGATTGAGACCAGCAGCTGGAAAGAAAAGGGGACAAGCTCACCGAACCTCAAAGCAGTAATCCAATACTGTTAATTCTTCATCAACAACTGTTCATGTTACCCATTGAGATGAATGAAGGGAGGGATCTCAATTACCCATTTGTAAGCATAAATCAGAACTCATTTTCCATTAACACAGAACAATATGAGCTGTGTGAGCCATGTATTTTAAACCAAGACATGGACTGCACCAGATTTATAAACGTATTCCATTATTATTTTCTCCTATAATGACCCATATAGAGTTTTCAAAAGAAAAATAAGATTCAGCTTTCATAATAGCAATGAGTGTCTTTTCCATTCAGCTGCAAATCTGCCTTTGAAGTGTTCTTGTAAGAAAAACTCCTTCTGCCTTCTTTTGGGAGAGGGGGTTTCAGGGAATCAAAATGCTTCCCAGCTGCTCCTAAAGTTCATTGTCTTTATTTTAATGGCTGGGGGGTGGGGAGCACATGGCACCCTGAACATGCTTGTGTTTTAAAAATGCATGGTTCATTCTATTACAGAGACACAAAGGTTTAAAAGGAAGGACAAAACCCTACTTTCCAAGGAAGCCTTTTCTGCCTAAAATTGGCCATTTCTGCTGCCAGTCTGTCTCTTGGCTGCTGAACAAAAGCCACCAGTTCCAGCATCTGTCCTCTTGTACATGTTTAATCTGCCAACTGTGCACACTACCCAACTCTCTGTGTCAATTCACGCACATTTATCTGCCAACCGCACTGATTTATCAGGGAGCTTATTTCCATGAAAGCCTGCTAAAGATGACAGTCTTTGAAGAGGACATCATGAATACCGGTAAGTATCATTTTACACACTAGCGACTAGCCCATGTTGACTGGGATTGATATACATATTCTCATAAAAACTAGTGTCGGTTCTCCTTTTCAAGTCAAAATGAATTTAAAGAGGTTTTTTTTTTCTTAACCAGGAAAAGATGAAGCTTTGCTGACATCAAATCACCTACCCATTTTTCACCATTATCTGTTTGAAAGGAAGCAGCTTTTCAAAATCAAAAGCAAGAATCCTTCATGCTCTGCAAGCTGAAAAGCTATTAGCAAGAAGCATCCAACCTACTCCTTGACTACCATTATTCCTGCTTTCTGAGGTTTTGCTCTAGATACACCTGCAAGGGTTTAAATCTTAAAATAGATTGCAAGAGGCATGATGGAGTACTTTGTGCAATTTTATTCATGGACACAGGAGAGAATGATAAACTACAGAGGTCTCTAAATGCTGCTAATTTAACTCAATTTCCTGCCCTGAAATAACGTTTAAATTTGGGAGGAGGAATTTAATTGAAACAGGTTTTAAAAACAAAAAAGCTTCAAAGCTTTGGGAGAAAGAAAGAAAAACACGGGGAAATACATAGAAATAAATACATAGAAATAAATTACCTGCTCTACTGCTCTCTTATAGCCTAACCTAGTTTATAAAAGCCACACCATCCACGTTTGGCAGCTTATTTCAATCAAGGATGTAGCCAACACAATCTTATTCTCCGGCCACAGGATTTTAATTTATCAGAATAACAAGAGTTGGAAGGTCCTGTAGTCCAACCCCCACCCACCCCCTCCTGCGCCTAAGCAGGAGACCCTACCTACACCATTTCTGACAGTTAGCAGTCCAGTCTCTAACTGGAGGACCGAAAGCAACACGTGCTACAAAGAAAAAAAAAAAGGCGGGGCACAAAGACAGACACACACTCACAAGACCAGAAAACGCCGCTATTTGCACCACCAGAACTGCAACGACGCGCGGACAGCGTGACAAGGACAATGCAAAAAAAATTAAAAAAAAAATCCCCTGTACGGACAGAGGCTTGCAGGGAGCTGGTAGCTCCGTTGACCCAGGAGAGAAGAGAGCGGGGGACCACAATCCGCCCTTAACCCCAGCGGACGCCAGAGAACAGCTCAGCCTTTAGCAGCCAAAGGGAAGCATCCTTGTCTCGGGAGGAGAAAAGGACTTTCCCGGAGCCGTTTCCTGGTCCAGTGCGACCTCCGCAGGGACTGACCGAGGCGCTGTTCGACGCCCCGCCCCAAGTACCTGCCAAGCTCTTGTGCGCTGTGTTGCCCATCGCTCCCTCCTCATTCACTCACGCCGCTCAGAGGGAGGCTGCCGAGTACGACGCTGTCGGAGCTGCACCGCGCTCTGAATCAGGGCCATTGACGGCCCCAGGGACGGAGTGAGCCACCGGCGGTTCCCGGCTGGGCTGCTCCTTCGCTCGGTGTTTCCCTGCCCAGAACCCGGAGCGGCACTGAATGCAGCCCCGGCAGCCAGCAGCTCCCCCGTGGCCGGGGCCGCCTCCTCTGAAGGGTTGGCTGAGGGCTGACAGCCCAACCCTTTTCTCCGCCCAGCCGGGGTGGAGTCCGCCGTGCACGCATTGTTTGAAAGTTGGCAGCCGCCTGCCTGCCGCCTGGCATGAACGTAAGGCGGGACCGCTGCGCTGAAGCGAAGGAGCAAAAGCATAGGCGATTGTGTCGTCACAATGCGCGCGAGGGGAGGCAGGCGGGCAGGCAGGCTCGCTGGCTGCGGGAACGGTCGACTTCGTTGGGAAAGAGGTGGGTGGGTGGCAACCTTCGGTACCTTAGAAAGCTAGTCTCCAAAGGTGAGGGAGGAATGGGCGCCTTTGGGGCCAGATACATTCGGCTGAAAAGCCAAGCATCGTTCACAGTTCCAGGCCGTATTTGGGGAGGGGGGCAATTCTGCAACCATTGATAATTTGCAGGTATCTCGGCCGAGGGAAGCCTGTAGAATTGCTGCGTCCAGAAGCATGTTATGGCGAATGATGGACGAATCGTTCAGTCCATCCTCGCCTTGAGGCGGCTTCTCTGTCTTGCAGTTCAATGAAAGTGTATTTCGGCAAAACCGTGTCCAATTCAGTCGATTTCAGCCACTAACCCGCTCCTTAAAACACAACGGATCTCCCTATCTCTTCCTCTGTGACCCACCACATTACAAAAAAGATGTTGAGGCATTGGAAAAGGTGCAGAGAAGAGCAACTAAGAGGATTAAAGGTCTGGGGACTAAACCGTGTAAAGAAGGGTTGCAGGAATGGAGTATGGCCAGTCTACAGTAAAGGACTAAGGGTGACATGATAGGGGTATTCCAGTATGTGTGAGGCTGCCACAAAGAAGAGGGGGTCAATTTATTTTCCAAAGCACCAGAAGGCAAGACAAGAAACAATGGATGGAAACTAATCAAGGAGAGAAGAAACCGGGAATTAAGGAGAAACTTCCTAACGGAACAATTAACCAGTGGAACAGCTTGCCTTCAGAAGCTGTGGGTGCTTTTTAAGAAGAGTGGCCAGTCATTTGTCTGAAATTGTATAGGATCACCTACTTGAGCAGGGGTTGGACTAGAAGACGTCCAAGGCCCCATCCAATTCTATTCTGATTTGAGAGCAAGTGGTACTTACATTTGAACTGCATAGAGGAGGCAAGTCAAACAGCAGTTAGGAAAGGTACATATCACAAAAGAAAACAGTTTGAGAATGCTAAATGAAGCACTTATATCCTGCCATTGTAGCTAGGGTGATCAAAATCACTAAAAGAACATAAGAGGTGAAACACTCTGTAACTGTATGATTTTACATACAGATGTCAGTACACAAATGCCAAAAATTTGTAAATTGCCTTTTTGTGTTGATTTTGCCTAGTAGAAGGGCACATATTTCTTTGTGGTGGTTGCATGTCTCAATAGCAAAAAATTCACATTACCTTATGAGCTATCAGCAAATACTGAGGTCAGCCAAAATTTCCAAGACAGTAACTTAGTACCAAATTAATTATATTCTTTTAAGTCTCTATTATATAGAATACATTCATTTTTTTAAAAAAATATTAAAAGTTAAATCGTCCTTGAGAACCATCTTTAGGTTTCCCATACTCAACATTTTATATTTCTTTTCCATCCATGACTATTAAAAATGGAGCCGATTCTAAAATAATCAGCATGCCAATTATTCTGAAATGGCTTTTATTGAAAATATAGGATATAAAATGTTATAAATTATGCAGGGATAGAAAATGTTGGGAAAACCAGTTATATGGTTAATGCACCAGGTTAGAAACTGGGAAATTGTGAGTTCCAGTCCTACTTTAGGCCCAAAATCAGCTGGGTGACCGTAAGCCAGTTACTCTCACTCAGCTCTAGGAAGGAGGCAATGGCAAATTGCTTCTGAAAAACATTGCCATGAAAACTGCAGGGACAAGGACTTGTCCGGGTAGTTGCTGGGAATCAAGAGTGACTTGGCAGAAAAAGAAAAAAAGGAGGGATAATACAAAAAATGAATATTGTTCCACAATAATTTAATAAAACCAAATGCTTTTAACTGAATAGTTACAGAAAAGCAAACATATCAGCTGTGATAAAGTTAAAATTATCACTGGAAAGGTACTGTGTTACGTCAAATGGCTGTACTACAGTACTGTAGTTAAGTATGTGTGGGAGGGAGATTGTTTGTTTTTTTATACATTTAAATCAGTCTTGATTCTTGGTGATTTGTCCATGTGTTTTGCTTGGCCAAATTTTTTGGAAAGGGTTTGCCTTTGCCTTTCTTGGGCTGAAAAGGAGTGACTAGCCCAGATATGCAGCTAGTTTCATGCTTAAGATAAGGCTAGAACTCAGTCTCCCAGTTTCTAGCCTGCTGCCTTAAGCTTTTTCCTTTAACTACTACACCAAACTGGATCGCTTAATACCGGTAGGTTTAGTCAGATAATTTTACATGTATCACATGATTGATTAGTTATTTCAGTTTTCTGTGCAAGGTGACCTTATGCATTGTTTTTTTTAATTAGAAGTTAAATGCCACTTTCTATTAAGTGCACAACCGTGTCCTAGGGACGTTAAATTCAGAAAAATAATCCTATTCCATTCAACTAGACTTGTTCCATTTT
Organism: Arizona elegans; assembly: GCA_022577455.1. Taxonomy (NCBI): domain Eukaryota; kingdom Metazoa; phylum Chordata; class Lepidosauria; order Squamata; family Colubridae; genus Arizona; species Arizona elegans. The sequence continues at coordinate 75,102,631 of JAKOOJ010000003.1, forward strand.
TTTGTGAATAGGCTTCCAGCTTTATAGAGTAATATTATGCTCTTTATTTGAAGATATGGTTTGCTATTCAATCGAGGAGGTCATAAGAATGAATTTTAATAATAAGTTACTGGGAATATGCATGATAAAATGCAACACATAACAAAGCTGCATTCATTTTGTCCTGGTTTTCTGTCACAGCGACCCCCAACCTTTTTGGTACTAGGACTGGTTTCATAGAAGACAATTTTTCCATGGACTGGGGAAGGAGGAGGAGGACAAGCACACAACCTAGATCCCTCGCAGACAGTTTTCAGTAGGGTTTGCGCTTCTATGAGAATCTAATGCCTGATGATCTAAGGTGGAGCTGAGGGAGTAATGCTAGTACTGGGGAACAGCTGCGAGTACAGATGAAGCTTTGCTCACTCACTCTACCGCTTGCCTCTGTGCGGCCCAGATCCTAATAGGTCACAGATCAGTACTGATCCATGGCCCAGGGGTTGGGGACCCCTGTTCTATAGCTGGTCCCAACTTGGTACTTTCCAAATGCATTGGTACAGCAATTCCTAGACTGGGAAACTCCACTCCAATGTTTCTCGTTAGAATTACTGAGAATTTGAGTGGCTTCAAACATTAATATGACTGAGTTCTTTAGGTTGTATCAACCTGTAAGCAAGAATTATTAAATATTAGATAATATGCTAAATAAAAAACATCAGTCCCAATCATAGAGTTCTTGAGGGTGTGATTTGATACCATACAGCATGACGCAGAATTACATATATACTATGTTATCTAACAACTTAATATTTAATCTCACTAATCCAGGCCTTATCTTGTAAAAACAATTACATCAGTGCATGGAAAAATTGCCAGATCAAAAGCATCTCATTAGCAACAATTTCCAGTATTGTACTGTGTAATATACTGCTCAAAAAAATAAAGGGAACACAAGCAGAAGACATCCGAGATCTGAATGAATGAAATAGCCTTATTAAATACTTTGTTCATTACATACAGTAGTTTATGTGTTCCCTTTATTTTTTTGAGCAGTGTATATATGACTATATTTTGGTTGGTATGGTTTTGTTTTTGTTTTTTTTTGCCTGATACTAGTTGAAATCAACTCAATTATTTTTTCCAAAATTAGAAAAGTCAGTGTTACAGTTTTATAAGTTAAAAGGATGACTTGTTTTTCCTCGGACATTTTGATTTGGGAATCGGGGTGCAGAATATAAGTACAATAGGAGTGAATATTTCTCACATCCTGGCTTTACATGGACATGATCATCTGGTCTTCTTGACAAAAATACCAAGGTGCTTTACCATTGTCTCTTCAAGATCCCCCCCCCCCCCCAGTTTTGGCCTCCTGCCTACAGCCCTGAGATTTCCTGGTAGTATCCTAAGTACTAGCCAGGTGCAATCTTACGATTTTTTCTTTCAACATCAGCCAAACTTGGCTAGGTGCTGCCACCTGTGTTGTAGAATCTGAATTAATACAATGAAACTTGCCCAAAGCAGTTTATACAGCAACCAAATAAATCTCCAGGAAAGAAAAAGGATAGGGAAAAGGGAAGTGGGGATAGGAAAATATTCTTCATTAAAAACATAGGGGTTGTTGCAGAAGAGAAAATCCTCTATAGTTATTACACACTTTGAAAGAAGTAGATGAGAGATACATTATGAGGCTTAATAAAAAACAGTTTGTAGTTGTTTTCCAAAGGAATAAATAAACCACATGGTTTCTTTTTATACAAGCCCATGAAGCCTGGAAGAATGTGCTCCACACTTTATATTTCTACTTTGTAATTTTCAACTAGACCCTTAAAAAATTAAAAGAGTTATTCAGAAAGGTATTTATTTAATGCTTGCAATATATGAGGAATTTCACATCATCTAATACTAATATTAGTTCTATACAATAAACTTAACTTTTCAGGAATTTATTTTTGGTAAAACAAAAAAGAAAAAAAGAAAAGACCTACATTTTAGAAAGCAAAACTTGATCAAAGTCTTTTGTTAACAAAACTTGATAAATACATAAGCTTAATTCAAATAATAATGAAATATTATTGAAACAAGGATATAAATAGGCATGAAACTAAAGTAATATCTCTGTAATTTTACAAATTTGTCCCTGAATTAAGTTCATTCATCCCTATTATGTTTTGCATGTTTAGAAATAAAAATAGCAACCTGAATTGTTACTCCAACATTTCTCTTGATAACCAATTTTTATATCAATATAAATGTATTCATTTGGGTGCAATGGTTTATCATTTATCATGCAATGGTTTATACATTTATACTTTAAATATATCTGTAAGCCCCACAAAGAGCCTAGAAACATTCTTCAGATTTTGCTTTAAATTAAAATTAAAAGAATCTGAACAAATTTTGTACAGTCAAATGGAGCACGGAACTTGACAGGCACCACAAGCCATAGACATCACCAAAACGTTAGATTTAAAAAACATAAATGGAACAGACATTATATATTTACATACCAGGAAGCCATGAATATTTTCAGCATCCACAACAGAACTGCTTAAATATAGCATCAACAGCATAATCATAAGCCACCCAAATTTAATAAGTAATTAGCATGAAATGCCATTTAAACATGATGATTCAAAGCAGCTACTTCTAAATGTTCCATTACCATGGAGAAGAGAGAGAGAGATGTCACATTATGGTTTTAGCACATCAAGCGAACAAAATTTCTCTAGTCTGAAATGGTTTGTATAAATAGTCTTGCAACAAAAGATACATTATAGAGTGTTCATATTCAGTCCGACACACTTTTTCAGAGCAGTACATTTCATTTCTTGTCCACCCTTCTCATCCTTACCTTGTTTTCTGCATTGAAAAATCAGCTAACATTCTGTAGCTAATTGAAGATGTTGAATTCTTTTTAAAGTATATATTTTATAAAATGTTACATAATTTTTCAATAAGATTATATAAATAAACAGGAAAAACAAACCAGGAAGGAGATAAAAGTATAAAATACAAATTAAATCAACAAGTATTTACAAATGCATGGTGATGTTTCCCAATATATTGTTAGCTGGGAATAACTGAGCACATATGATACATTATATCAATGAAAATTGCTATGAGGGTCTAAGCAAAGTATAAATATCAGTAATCATGTCCACATATATGTGTAATCACTGTATAAATCACTAATTGAGATTATACACTACAGTAAATACTATTCATACTTCAAAAGGTCTGTTCTGATTTGGAAACTACAAATTGAGCTGTAGATTCTAAGTGTAGAGAAATCCAAAATCTGGATTTGGTACAAATCCATGTATTAAATTGTGGTCTAGCAATGGTTTCCGATTTGAGTTAGATTCTGGGTCAGATTTACTTTTAAGATACAAAACTGTTCTAGACACTGAAGCTTACTGCTACAACTTGGTTAGTCATTCATAAATTGGAATCAAACAATAACAAAAGCATATAGAATTTGCAGTACTTAAAATGTATAAAGCTCATTCAATATACTTTGAGGGAATATACCATATAGTAAAGTTTAATAAAAACATTGCAGGTTGAAATGGGAATTCAATTCAATTTTCAAGATTTGTTTCATTTTGATATAAATCATTTCCCAGAATTGCCGATCTTTACAATACTGCCACCAGATGTGAAAGAATAATCTGAACAGGTGATTACAGTTCCAGAAATTTTTAGATAAAGAATTGTCCATTTTAGTGATCAGAATTATACAAGTTAAGTATAGTTTACAACATTAAACCATCTAATACCAATTTTCTTTCAGCTAACATTCAGGGTAAATATATTCTTCTACTGAAATTCCCATTGTGCACTTCTAAATTCTGCATTCATTTGGCTATACAATCTTTGAGTTGTTTTGTTTCTGAGTCATACTTCACCAGCAATTTATAAATAAGGCCCAGCAGATGTTCCAAATTACATGTTATAAAATTCTCCAATTCAACCAAGCCTGTAAGGGTTGCCCCTTATTTCTGAAATTCTTTTGATACCACACTACATATCTGAATGCACTAAAAACAGTCGGATGAAAAGACCACTCAGTGGGAAATAAGAGCCTCAAAAATATTCTTCCCATCTTATTAATAATCGTATTTTGCAATCTAAATCCATTGTTTCCTTTCCACTGAGCAAATTTATGTTTTCCTCTTTATTAAAAACAAACATTTAATAATGAAACTGGGGAGGGGGGGAAATCTGGGCTCGTGCTTTCCTATATTTAACTCAGACATTCAATACATTAATTTTGATTGCATGATCTCTTAACAAATTGTTTGTTTCTGTTTGTGTCAGTCCAGAGATACTTATGCAGACCATCTGGAAGTCTTGCACCTTCTATAGAGGTAGCTGGACTTTAAGGAGATGCAATCTATTGTGTAATCCACATTACGTAACTTGCACGACAGTACAATATAAAAATTGGAAATGCTAATCCACCTTGCCTTTTTGAATCCAAACATCTTGAACTCTAATTAGCTTAGTTTCTTTAAAGCGATTCTACTTCTGAAGAGTAGTTTAAGCAATTTACTCATTAAAGTTATAGATCCTTTTTGGTTGTCTTCAATTAGTAACAAAGCTTGTATGAGATCCAGAACATGTATTGGAAGCCTAAAAATACTGAAAATGATGAAATACTTAGTGATGTAGTTTGTTAAAGAGTTCAAGAAGCAGAATACCAGTCCATCAAAATCATATAGGCTGGATTGTGCATCTATATTGTCAAAACAAGTAGTTACAATACATAGAAAGAAATTAGAGTGCAAAACACAGCAAAAATTACTTAGGGTTGCCCATGCATTTTTATCATGAGAGTTCATATAATAAAATTGATAGCTACCTAGTTGATCTTTTCATATTTCAACAGTAAAGCTACTCTGCTCATATAAGTGAGTTGGCCTTTAATCAGCAATGCTGGGAGGTCTTTTTTTTTTTAAGAACCAATAGGCTTTCTAAAGCTATTTAGTGTTACATGAGTTGTATACAGAGACCTTGCTGGAATTCATTTCCAAAATCAGGAAGAAGACTATGTTTTTACTTTTTTGCAATCTTTAGCTTTCATTGCACTGTAACTTTCTAACATTTATTTGTGAAAATATAAAGCACACAGGAAATATTCTACCAAGAAAGAGCTCAACACAATGCAATAATGCAGATAAATATTATTTTGGCTTATTGTGTTTATATGCTTATTTTTCTCCAATTTCTTACATTCTTCCTAAATTTTTAGTCCTTTTTGTCATAAGACATTTGACAAAAAGTTTGGAATAAAGATGGACAACCATTTTAAAAGACAACAGAAGCCACTCTGTAAGGTGTTTGTTTTAAGAAGCTATAGCACCTCAAAATACGTGTTGGTTGATCATAGTGGCTAGAGATGATCAGAAGGGAACCACAGACAATTTCATGTAATACTGAAACATGTTGCTCCAGCTATGCCATCAAATAAGTTTGCTTATGAATATGCCATCACAAAAAAAAATGCTTTCAAGATGCCATTGCCTTTTTGCAGCCAATTGAACACACTCTTTTCAAGAGACTGAAAGCAGGCTAAAAGGATTGATTTGCATCTATCTGTAAAAAACTGGAGAAATAAAGAGAATAAAGATCTGTAAAAAAAAAACCCTAGAGAAATAAAGAGTATGGATCTGAAGTATCTATTAAGTTCTGGTTGTTTGGGAGGATAAATGTATGTATATGTGCAGATACTCCCACCATTAAAACAGTCTGGAGAGGTTTGCAGCAGGTGCAAATCTGTACAAACTTTGACAAAAAAGTCCCAAGGTTTGTAGTAATAAGTGGCCACAATTCAGCAGATGAAGATGGAAAAGGATTTATCAATTCAAAGAAAGCAAGCTGTACAACAGAAGCAGACACTGGAAAAAAGGAAGGCAGACAATAAAACAGCGTACTGGATGAGAATATAAACCAACAGCATAGTGGAAAGGAACACCTCAAAGCATTAGGTGAGAATAACTGGATGAGGGTAATAACCAAAAGCAAAAGTTATAGATTATTCTGTAGTGCCAGAACTCCAAAACAACTTTCAGGCCCTCACAGAAGCAGCTTTTACAAGATCAAAAGAAGAAAAAGGGGCACTTGCGTGATGAGGGAGAATGGAGGTTCCCCAAAGGGCAGATAAAATGCAGCCAAGAGAATGAGCAAACTACTGGCTTGTAAAGCATGTTTCAACTATTTCAAATCTTTATTATCAGTGCATAACATATGTACAATGAGATTGGTTGAGCTCCCTCGGTGCACCCCCCCCCAACACAATACAACTCACAGTGAAGACAGAAAATCCCTAAACCAGTAAACTATATTAACAACCTCCAGGCCTATTGCATTAGTGTGAACATGTTACACGTTGCGCCAGCCCTACTAGATGTTATTTTGCATTCAGGAGTCTGACAGCCCATGAATAAAAACTATTCTTCAGCCTGTTTGTGCGGCTGGCTAAGCTTCTATATCTCCTTCCCAATGGTAGGAGGATGAAGAAGTGGTGACCAGGGTGTGAGTCATCCCTGAGGATTTTCCTAATTCTTCTAAGGCAGTGAGCCCTAGCGATCTCATCTAGTGGTATCAGGGGACAGCCCACAATGTTTGTGCTGTGCTCACCACCCTCTGTAATGTTTTTCTATCCACGGCTGTCAAACCGGCATGCCATAGCATGATGCAATAAGTGAGGACGCTTTCTATTGTGGACCGGTAAAAAGAGGTTATCAGTTATTGTTCCACCCTGTTTTTACGCAAGACCCTAAGGAAATGGTGTCTCTGTTGGGCCTTCCTGGATCATGTTGTTTTTCCAGGTGAGGTCTTCACTGAGATGGACTCCCAGGAATTTAAAGGAGGAAACTCTCTCTACACAGCCCCCCTTGATATAAAGTGGGGCGGATTCCTCTCTCTTCCTCCGGAAGTCCAACATCATCTCCTTGGTCTTGCTGATGTTCAGGTGCAGGTTGTTTTTTAAGCACCATGTGGATATTTTTTGAACCTCCCCCCTGTACGCTGTTTCATCTCCACCTGTAATAAGACCCATTACGGTGGTGTCATCTGCGAACTTGATGATCACAGTAGATGGGTCAGATGATACACAATCATGTGTGTAGAGTGAATACAGGTAGGGACTAAGCACACAGCCCTGTGGGGAGCCAGTGCTAAGCTTCAGGGAGGTGGATATGACAGACCCAACCCTCACTGTTTATGGCTGGTCTCTCAGAAAGTCTTTGATCCAGTCGCAGATGGAAGAGGGAAAATCCAAGTCAGTCAGCTTTTCGATAAGGATGCTCAGCAGAATGGTATTGAAGGCTGAGCTATAGTCTGTGAAAAGCATCCTGACATAGTTCCCGGTTTCTCCAGATGGCTCGCTACAGAATGTAAAGCAGTAGCTATGGCGTCGTCTGTTGATCTGTTCCCCCTGTAGGCAAACTGATGTTTGTCGAAGTCCAGTGGGAGGCATGTCCTAAGGTGTTGGAGAACCAATCTCTTGAAGCATTTCATCACTACAAACGGTAATGCAATGGTTCTGTAGTCATTTAGGCAGTTAATTGCTGTTTTCTTCGGGACTGGGACAATAGTGGCTGCTTTTAAGCATGATGGAGCAAAGACCGTTTGCAGGGACATGTTAAAGATCCTTGTCAGGACCCCTGCTAATTGATCGGCACAATTCTTTACCACTATCCCCAGCACTCCATCTGGGCCTGCAGCTTTGCTAGGATTCACAGCCTTCAATACAGCTCTCACTTGGTGTTCGTAGAGAGTGAGTGGCTGGGAATCAGAAGGCTGGCGGGCAGCGGCTAGGGGATCTGGTCTTTTCACCTCATAGTGGGCAAAGATGATGTTCAACTCTTCCACCAATGAGGCATCAACGTTGACCGTGTTCCTCATGTTGCCCTTATAGTTAGGTGCTGCAGTTCCTGCCACACGTGCTTCAGGTTGTTATCTGCCAGATGGTTCTCCACCTAATGTTTGTATTGTTGTTTTGCCATCTTAATGCCTCTTCTAAGGTTTGCCCTGGCCTCTCTATAAGAGGCACTGACCCCTGCCTTAAAGGCAGAATCTTGGGGTCTCAGAAGCATCCGTACCTCTGCAATCATCCAGGGTTTACAATTCTCATAGACTTTGATGCACTTATCCGTTGTTACGCTGTAAGTGCACGCTTTGATGTAAGAGAGTACGGCATCAGTGTATTCATGCAGATCGTGATGCTCAAATACACTCCACTCAGTAGTTTTAAAACAGTCCTGCAGCTGACTGAGGGAACCCTCTGGCCAGGTTTTAATTATTTTCATGGCTGGCTGAGTTCTTTTCCTGAGAGGGACATATTTCGGGCATAACAGGAGTAAAAGATGGCCGAATGTACCCAGGTGGGGGAGGGGGATTGCTCTATATGCCTGTGCCAGGTTAGATTACACACGGTTTAAAGTGTTCTTCCCTCTGGTGGAGAACTGTACATACTGCACAAACTTAGGGAGAACTGTCTGTAGACAGGCTTGATTGAAATCCATAGACACAACAAAAGCATCAGCCACCCCAGCCATTACAAAAGCACCGTCTGGATGAGTTTGCTGCTGCCTGGAGATGACGTCATATAGCTTAGTTGCCAACCAGGATGAAGGATCTTACTGGATAGGAGAGATTTGGTTTTGCTTCAGATACCTCAAATCAAGAATGGCAAGGTTCTTTAGCAGACTTTGGAAGAGATGGAAATGAAAACATTGAACTAAGGATCCCAGATAATATTGTGCATTATAGAAAAGTGTGTTGATGAAACTAGACCTCTTAAACTACTTAAACTACTCAAATAATAATAATAAAAAACACACTGTCTTATAAAGTTTGTGGCCTTCAGTAAGGTAAAGGTAAAGGTTCGCCTCACACATATGTCCTGATTCTAGGGGGTGGTGCTCATCTCTGTTTCAAAGCTGAAGAACCAGCGCTGTCCGAAGACATCTCCGTGGTCATGTGGCCGGCATGACTAAACGCCAAAGATGCATAGAATGCTGTTACCTTCCCACCAAAGGTGGTCCCTATTTTTCTACTTGCATTTTTTACATGCTTTCGAACTGCTAGGTTGGCAGAAGCTAGGACAAGTAATGGGAGCTCACCCCATTACGCGGCACTAGGGATTAGAACCACTGAACTGCCAACCTTTCGATCTACAAGCTCAGTGTCTTTGCCATTAAGCCACCACATCCCTTTATTGTTTATATATTATATATATGTTTATATATTGGCCTTCGTTGTTTATATACTAATGTTCAGGGAATGTGAAATACACAAGATGAGCTCTTAGCATAGAAAAGCAAGAGCATATATGATTTAATACCAATAGCAACTACTTGATGGAGCAACTGCCATAATAGAGAGAGAGGGAGAGAAGGAGGGAGAGAGTATTGTCAGATGGATGCTGATTTTATATATTTTATATCATATTTTGTTGTTTTAAATTGTGAACTACTGAGACTTGTTCTGGAGCAGCATTTAAATCTAAATAAACAGCATGGAATAGAACTGCTGGTTTTTGCTGTGCATGGGGATAACATTCAATATATATGTATGTATATATGCATATATAGTTTAATTTGTAAATTGCCCAGAGTCTTAGGATTCTAGATCATATCATAAAAATCAGCATGTTGAAAGCAGTACAATTACCACAAATAAATAAGGACAAATCTTGGAATCTTAATCTCATTTTTAAGTAGATGCACAGTTGGCTAAAAAAATTCTGAAAGAATAGTATTGAAAAAGATAAAGAGTAACTTTATCCAAACAGTAGCTGTATAGATAGCTGATGTATAGGGGTATAAACAAAATTTCAAAATGCCAAAAAATGTACTTATGTCAAAATTTTGATTTTTAAAAAATTGTAATATATGGCTATGAAAAAAATAAAAAAAATGTCTTTGAATTGTGATGCTGGATAACATTGATGAGAATACCTTATACCACAAGAAGAACAAATCGTTTAATACTAAAGCAAATCCGGATCACTCACTGGAAGCATTGATAAGTAATTCTAAGCTTAAATATTTTAGACATATAATACAAATACTTAAGGTACAATACAAGAGCCGGATGCTAGAAAAACTGAAGGCAGTTCAGAAAAGAGGCTTACACAAAACCTGGTGGTTAGTTGGATCATTGATGACACAAGCATGAGTTCACCAGAATTAAAAAGAAAAGCAATTCTTTAAGACAGTCCTGGTGAAATCACATGATAAAGAAGGTGGTAAAGAAAGAGGTGATAAAGAATCAGAAGTGAGTATTGACAAAAAATAAAATGGAGTGGCCCAATGTCTTTGTTCTTATATTCAGCATTTTTTAATTAATGATTTGGATGAAAAGACAGGGGAATATATATCAGGTTTGCAGATGATGAAAAATTGGATAAAATAGATAAAAGTCCTGAAAAACAGAAGTAAAATCCACTGGAGGGAATGTACTAGAAGTAAAAACTAATAGAGAGAAATGCAAAGTTCTTTACTTAGAAAACAAAAAACAAAAGCAATGATATAGGATTAATATTTGGCTTGTTAATAGCACTTTGCAAAAGAGATCTAGTATCTAGTATCTATACAGTTAATAGTAATTAACTGTAAATTGAATATAAATTCTCTATGTCATGAGATTGCAAAGAAGGCAAATGAACTTTTAGGCTGCACCAAAAGACAGGAAGTAATCACTCCACTCCATTCTGCTTTGTTTAGATTCCCAATTTAAGGACTGTGTCCAGTTCTGAGCATGATACTTGAAAGATTCTGAGAAATTGGAACAGAGAGAGAAGGGCAATTGTAATAATCTGGAGACTATAAACTATGTACCATAATGGCTCTGGATGTCTTCAGTCTTGAGAAAAGACAATTGAAAGGGAATTTAATAACACTCTGTACATACCTGAGAAGATGTTATATAGAATATTCAAGAGCTGACTTTTTTATTCCAAAATATGAGACATAGAATAATGGATATATTATAAGGAGGAAGATTTTAACAGAGTATTAAGAGACAATACTTGTAATAGTATAAGCATTTCAGCAATGGAGCCATATGCCCAGGAAGCTAGTTGATTCTCCTTCATTGGATGGGCTTAAGGGAAGCCAGACAATCCCCTATCTGGGATATTTTAAATTGAATTCCTGCCTGGATCAGCCTAACAGCTTTCTCACTCTATAATTCTATGGAACTGGAATACATACTACTGCCAATGAACATTATTGCATTTTATAATGAGATGTGTAAATCTACGGACTTATCACTTTCATAGAAAACATGATGAAACACTGATATAAACTTGATACAAACATTAGATAGTTTCCTAACTGATGCCAACATTGAACTGAACCTGCTAGGGGCCAATTTACTGGTTCATTGTTGCCACAATGTATGGGAGGGGGAAGGAGGCTGGAATGCACTACTAGATACAACACTGAACTTTCTCAGTGTGAACACAAGTGAACACAAGTCTTTTCTCAGATGATGAAGGGAAAAGGAGAAGAGTGCCTGAGGAGCCCGCCAATTAATCTAATTGGCCAAAATGACTAGTGACTCTGGAGGGAAGGGGTGATTGCTGATTTTAATTATGCTAAAGCATAATTAAAGATTCAAAGTTGGTTTTCAGCCAAGTGTGCTGATATGATTTGCCCAATAAAGAAGTACCCAATAGAGCAGGGGTGTCAAACCTGCGGCCCATGGGCTGGGTGCATCACATGCTAGCCCTGCCCCTGCCCAGTTTAGCGAAGAGGAAAAAAGTCCCAATATGTCACTTGACACCGCCGTGACGCCGCAAGTTTGACACCCCTACAATAGAGGAAGTGCCTCGCCTCAGAGTCCTGATTCACTTGGGTTCATTAGTTGGAACCTTGACAATGGCTTCTTGGAAATGTAACGATGGCCTTTTCCAACTCTTTCAACATACCTCTCTCTTATTAATTCTTTGAAGCTGTTATCATCTTTGCCTATGTTATTTAGTTCTTTTATTGTGCTTAATTTTACCATGTTTATTTAATGTCAAATATTGCCATGTTTAATGTGTTATAAAGCTGACTTTCCACATAGTTTCTGGAATTGTCCATTATTATTAAAGTCTTCAAAATGTGGGGAAAAGGAGATAATTACATCCACCAACCAATTAACCAATGGGCTTTATTATTAGCATGATAAAGTAGTTATATATTTTATATATGGCTGATTTTATGCATCATGATAAGCTATGGTTTGTGTTAGCTAGAATAAGTCAGAAATATGTCAATCTTGAAGATGAGCAAAAAAAAAATCTCTTCAACCAATATATCTCCCTCATATGGTTATTCTTATTGCGAATGTTTGTAGATTAATTTCAAAACTTGACTAGAACATAAAAACTAAGAATCAAGAAACCACAAACAAGCCATTAATATACATTCATGAATTAGACAGTCCATAGGGGACCACCATCCACCATCAAACCAGTTTGGTGTAGTAATTAAATTACCAGCTCAGAAACTGGGAGATTGTAAATTCTAATCTTCCCTTAAGCATGGAAACCAGCTGGACTGGTCACTCTCTCAGCCAAGTCACACCAATGTTGTAGTTGCGGGGAAAATAAGAGGAGGAAAGATTGTGCATACCATCATGATTTATACAAAATAAAGGTGACATTACATCATCATCATCTTTTCTAAATTAGAAAAAAGAAAGATCCCACTAAGAATCGAAACTCATAGTTCCCTAGACAGAAACAGTAGTGGTGTTTAAGATACATAAAACTCTGGTCCAAAAACATTAGTTTGAGTTCCACAAGATGAGCTAAGAGGTCAAAGATCATTGGTATTCCTTTGTCTTGAGATCTGGCTGTCTGGAAGCCAATAGTAAGATAATATTAATAAGAATTACTATGACTCTGTTAGAGCAAATTCACTTCCCATAATAAGAGATATTTGTTTAGAAGGGATAGGCGGACATGGTGTCCTCAATTCTGCTACAGAGCTAACAGGCCACCCACACAGCCTAAATGTTCAAAGCAATTGTTTTCTTTCCCCTGCTCCTCATACAAGAACAGGATGCCCAGGGTGATCATACAAAGGGGAAAATTGGGGAGGGAGGGGAAGGAAGGCAGGAGCTTCCAGAAGAGCTGAAGGAAAATCCACACCCTTCAAAGAGCATCTCAAAGTGCCCTTGGCTACAGGGTAAAAGGTGTTTCCTGTCCTGGAGTCTCTACAAAGCCCCTGGGAAGTTTAAATCATGGTAGTCTTTGTTTATCCCAAGGTCAAGTGAGTGTATTGCTTTTTCTTCTGAGAAGACAAAGAGTGACGTAGGAGTTGCCATCCTCAAACCACATTCTACATAGGTCATAGTAAAACATGTTTAACTGCTTCAAGGGATTGAAAAATCGTAATTTGAATCTGACCTTCCTTCTTAACGGAAAACAAATTTCCCTTTCAAAGTCTAGCTGCAAATGGTATGCAAACTTACTTGGAAACAATGCAATATGGCTTTCCAATGAGATATTCCTTGATTGTGGTACTATTGTCAGCCAGGTCTGGCATGATTTCTCCCAATATAATGAATATTTTTCTCTTCTGTCCCGTTGAAAATTACAACTCATCAGCTATTTTTGAAGGGCTCTTATTTTCTAAACTGGAAAGTCCCACATATTGTAACGATTTACAAGAGATCAGGTGCTCTAAAAAGAACTGTCCAAATTGTATTCCGTCTAATATATTTCTTGTGATTCCTCTTCAGACTGTTACAGCTGCAAGCTGCATTTTGTACCCTGACGTGAAATTTGTGCTGCTCTGCTTATCCCTCTGAATATGGAACCACAAGAAAAGTTCTGCAAAACTCAATTGCTGACTATTTTTAGTAGGTGCTAAGAAAAGGTATTCCATTGCTTAGGGTTCTGGGTTTTGTTTTGTTTTTTTGTCTCGAATGCAATAAAGGATGACTTAGTCCAATTAAGATGCTTTGCACAAGGCTTTATATTGCTCATCAGGTGCACATCCACAGAGAAACAAGGAACAGTTTCCTGTGCTTTATGAAAGAAGTGCTTCAGGTGTCAGCTAACAGGCAGCGTCATAAACTAAGAATAAGGCATCACTTCCTGCTGGGCCATGAATGTTGCAACCTACCATTAAACTGTATGATGTGGGATTAGGTAACATAAATGGTAGGTACATAGGAAAAAGGTGCAAACTATTTTAGAAATGGGTGGGAATTATTCAGATTTAGCAAGGAAAATCTGAAAAGAAATTAAAGAAAAAGTATTTTGTTTTCTATAGTCATGAAAACTATAAAGCATAGGAGATTCAAGAAAATCATTTTAAACATATCTTTCCTAGCAAAGTAACAAATAATGCATCTTTAATAGACTGTGCAATGCAGTTTACATCAGAAGATCACACATATTGTTTGACTTATTCATTGAGCTAGTCTTTTTTTCAATCTAATGATTTTTTCTTTTTTTCTTTCGATTCTGTCTTAGCTCTTGACGATCCTGCTGTTTTCTAAGGTAACATTTTCACAAGTGGTTTGCCATTGCCTTCTTCATAGATCTGAGGGAAAATGACTGGTCAAAAGCACCCAGTTGGGTTCTATGGACTAAAGTTTGAATTCAAGTCATCCAACTCCTAAACCAGGGCTTTAAACACTACATGAAACTGGCTCTCACCCAAAAAACATCATCAATCTATGATTCATTAATGATCAGGCAACCAATTATAATCAGAATAATAAATACTGCAGTAAAAATGTTTGAGTAAGTATAATTCTAGCCAACAATATATTATCAGATGAAAAGTGTCATCTAAGTTAAGGAAGGGAAGGGAAGGGAAGGGAGGGGAGGGGAGGGGAAGGGAAGGGAAGGGAAGGGAAGGGAAGGGAAGGGAAGGGAAGGGAAGGGAAGGAAAGGAAAGGAAAGGAAAGGAAAGGAAAGGAAAGGAAAGGAAAGGAAAGGAAAGGAAAGGAAAGGAAAGGAAAAGAAAGGAACTTTGCTTTTAATACATAACAAATAGAAAAACAGTTCTAACATTTGAAGCTTTTTCTTGCTATGCAAATAAGTGATCAACAGAAAAGAAAACTATATGCCTGTGGTGAAGTTATTAAAGATAAAAATATGTCTAATAATAATACTGATTTCACAAACTATGGAGCCTGGATAGCTCTGCAGACTAAGCACTGTAATTTAACACCAACTGTCTGCAATTAAAGTAAGTTCGAATCTTGCCAGGCTCAAGGTTGACTCAGCCTTCCATCCTTTCTAAGGTAGGTAAATTGAGGACCCAGTTTCTGGGGGCAATAAGCTGACTTTGTATAAAATATACAAAAGTATGAAGGCTATTGCTTAACGCACTGTAAGCCGCCCTGAATCTCCAGAGAAGGGCGGCATATAAATCAATTTAAAAAAAAAAAAAAACTAGACTTAATAAGAGAAATAAAAACCCATTGTATAAGATTCTTGCACAATTGATCCTAAGATTTCCAAGAGAATGGTTCCCAACAATGTAATGCAATAATTGGGGGCATCACGTTATTGCTGTATTGATGAAAAGCCTTGTAGAACAGAACAAAATAAATTAGGACATAATGATAATCTATGAGAGATTTGCTTTAACAATTATCACATATTAGTAACATCCTAGATGAAATATTCAATGTTGTACCATTGACTTCTTAGCTCTCTGTTAAATGGCAGTATTCATTTTCAGACTCGTATTTTGCCAAATTTATCATGCATATTATAAATAATCCAATACACGGTTTAGAGGTGGGGATGAGGGAAATATAGGAAACTGTATGTAAATATTTTTTTTAAAAAATGGTTTTATGTGACTGACATGGAGTAAGAGGGAGGGAGATATTTTGTCACTTTAATATATACAAATTTATAACCTAAGGCTCAATTTAATCACAGAGTTTTTAAAATAAAAAAGCGCATGTTGAAGGCACTGCTGCTGAATGACAAGGGAGCAATTAAGTTTTATGTTGCCCAGGCAACATGGCATGGGAGATTTGAATGTTGCATGCACTTTGGTGGAAAGATATATTTTAAAATGCACACATACTCCCCCCCTCCCCCAATGTAACTCTTACGGTATACATCAAATTTCACCATTTTTTTCTTCTCTTCAGTCTGGAAATAGGTAAGTCATGACGGACTAAAACACGCAAATTTACCTGATCTGCCTATTCCTGGATTATAGACAAGAAATATATCACATAACTAAGAGTGTTCTTTAGGAGACTCTGCTCAGAAAGAAAAGCAGAAAAAGGGATAGGGATCAAATAGCCTTGGGTTGCTGCAAAATGCAGGTTCCACTCATTTGCACCCTGGTGCTGCCCAATGGAGTGACTTTAACAATGGCACCTCATAAAATGTTATTTCTAAACTCGATAAGGCAGCCTTATGTGTAGTAAGATGTACTGTCCACTTCAATGTGAAGCTATTGCTCAGTAATAGAACTCTTATGCTTCTTGATCTGCAGCATTTCCAACTGAGGTAAAGTGGGAGAAAGGGGAATGTTAGGTCACAGAGACAGATAAGGTTTGGACCTGAGATCTTGGAGAATCACTGCCTGTCAGAATACACCAGTCTCCCATCAACTTGATCTTTGCCAGATTTGTTGGACTCCCACTCCTATAATCCCTAGCCAGGACGGTATTACTGATGTTGCATCTGTGCCTTTAATAACAGCTTAAAGGTGAATCTTTTTGTATATTTATCATCATGCTAGGAAAGTTAAACCAACTGAGATATGTTTTAAACAATGGAAAGTTATATGAACTTAAGAGTTCATGTGAGCTTAACACATGGTATTATATGAATGTTTGTTTACTGGGAAGCTGACTTAAGGAATCAGCTTTAAACCAGCCATTACCACAGACCAGGCTTTTAATCTAATTTTGCTAGGTAGACTAACAGCAGCGGTCTTGGACGGCACATCTGTAAATACTATTACCAGCTCCCTTAAGCCATCTATTCCTTGTGTTTTGGTTAAAAATAAACAGGCCCATATTTGGTAAAGTGTTCTTAGCTTTTGTGAAGCTCTGACACACATTCTGAAAGCTAACACATGTTGTCCTCTGCTTAGCTGCCTGCCCCCACTCTGAATCCTAAAAGCTCCATCTGCTTGTAGCTGATTGCAATAAATGTGCTTCTCTTAAAATTACAGGAATAACCTATCTCTACAGGCAGGGAAAAGTCACAAGAGTCAGGGTCAAGGTGAGGATTTCCACTCATTTAAGATGCTGGGATACAATCAGATAAAACATCAATATTGACTGGTTCAAAGGTTAGCCTTCACACCCACAGAAAGGCATTATATGAATCCAACCCATAATATACTAATCTAAGTAATCAGATGTAGGACTGATTACCACAAACCAGAATAACAAAACACAAGAAATTTAAAAGCAACAAAAGCAAAAGATTTAAAGCAGCAAACAGCAGCAATTAAATGGAATTAAATACTGCCCTCCTTACAATAGTTCCTTGAGTAGTCAACAACATTGTTCCAAAATTGTCCTTATAACCATCTATCAACAACATCTAGAACTGGCATGTCCAACCTTTTGGCTTCTCTGGGCCGCAGTGAGTGAAGAGTAATTGTCTTGGGCTGTATATAAATTATATAATATAGTGTGCGTATGTATCTATGTTAAAAGTTTAGATCTTGTGGGGCCACTGTTACAATATTTTGAGGATCAGACTCAATGATGAATTCAGAAGCAATTTCTTCAGTTAAAGAAGAGTTTATTCATAATAGGCATTCTACTTATTCTTGTCAGATTTACAGTGAGAAGCAAGCATGAGGTAAAAGCACTCTCTATTTATATCAAAGGGGAGGAGTCAAGGAAGGGGGTGATTACACATGAATACATTAAAGGAGGAGGAATAAATTAACCCTTTATATCCTGTACATATATACATATCTCTTGTTATAGAATAAGGCATTTACTTATGACAAATCCCCCTCTAAATGCCAATTCGACATATAACAATGATTGCATTTGGATTCAGAACTATATAGTACTTGTAATTTTGATGTCAAGTATTTGTGTTGTTTAGAAGGTAAAGGTTTAGTTAATATATCAGCTATTTGTTCTGAGGTTTCGCAGTGGATTGCTTTAATGAATCCATCCTGAGATAATTGTCTCACGTGTTTAAATTTGATATCTATATGTCTGGACCTTTGACCAATGGCGTCAGATCTTGATATTTCTATAGCCGCCTTATTATCTTCATGTATGACAAATGGTAGTATTGGATTCTTCCAAATATCAGATAATAAATCATTAAACCACACTAAATTATTTGAGGCTTTAGATAAACAGACGTATTCTGCCTCTGTTGTGGAAGTCGCTACTAAATCTTGCTTCCCAGTGTACCAGAATATTGGGCAATCATTTAAAAATAATACATAACCTGAGGTGCTCTTTCTACATTTGATGTCACCTGCCCAGTCTGCATCAGTGTAACTGGTGATAATAGGTTCTTTAATATTATTGGGTTCTAAGAGTAGGCAGAAATCCATGCTGTGTTTTAGATATCTTAGTATTCGTTTAACTGCTTCCCAATGATACATAAGTGGTTTACTTACATGTCTAGATAATAAATTAAGTGGCAGAGCTATATCAGGCCTGGTCCAATTAGATATATACAAGAGAGAACCAATAATTGATCTATATAATGTATTGTTCTCGAACTCAGGTGAAGATTCATCCATATTCCTTAGAAAATCAGTCTGCATAGGAGTATCGCAAGGTTTGGCATCTCTTAAATTGCATTTTTCCAGAAGTTCTATAATTTTATCTCTCTGGGATAATTTGAATCCCTTTCTTGTTTTATTGATTTGAACTCCAAGGTATTTGTTTACCCTTCCTAGCGACTTTAAAGAGAAATGTTCACTTAGCTTGGATACAAATAAGTCTTTCTTTTCTTTATGTTTGCCTATATACAAAATATCATCCACATAGATTAACACAAATTCTAATGATTCACCTTCCTTTCTAACAAAAAAGCAATTGTCTGCAGTTGTGGCTTTGAAATCCATATTTTTAAGCATGCTGACTAGACATTCATACCAACGCTTGCCGGATTGTTTTAATCCGTACAAGCTTTTGTTAAGTAACCAGGTCTCATTACTATTTGTACATTGGCTATGAGGTGCCCTTACATATATCTCTTTGTCGAGCTTTGCATGTAAGTATGCGGTCTGCACATCATATTGAAAGACATCAAGATTGAGTATAGCCGCTATGACTAAAGCTGTCTTAACACTTTCGGTTCTTACAGTGGGAGAGTATGTGTCAGTGTAATCCTCAGGATATTTTTGAGCGTAACCTTGTGCGACTAATCTAGCTTTATATAATTTATTACCCTCTTCTAAATCTTTGATTTTGAATATCCATCTGGTGCCTATAATTGTCTTGTTCTTAGGGGCAGGGACTGGTGTAAATACACCTAATTCACACAAGCTGTTCATTTCTTTTGTTATGGCTAATTCCCATTTTTCTCTTTCTTCCATGGGAAGTTTCAACACTTCCTCGTATGTGTTAGGTGTTGGTGTCTCGTCATTCACACACATTATATAATCCTTATACTTATTGGGTAATTGTTTTCTGTTACACCTGATTGTTCTTATTGGAATGCTCTCATTATCATGTAGATACCTTGCTTCCTTTTTGGTTAATGAATCTGTTTTTATCCTGGTATGGTTACCTGTCCATGTTTTGTTTTTGTCATCATGTGTGTTATGTTCATGTTTCTCTCTTTCTATTCTGTCTTGTTGTTCAATATTTGGTTTTGTATTTTGGATTATCTCGTTAAGATGTATCTTAGACCAGTTGGCCTGTTCATGAAATACTGCTGTTCTTGAGACTATGAATTTGTTATTACTGTCAATGAATCTATATCCTTTTGTGCCTGTTTCGTATCCCATGAATCTGAGCCTTCTGGATACGTTATCTCCCTTACGTCTTAATTGTTTTGGTATGTGTACATCTGCTGTAACTCCAAATATGTGCATGTGTGATATTTTTGGTTTCCTATTGTACATCACTTCGTATGGTGTTTTATTTAGGATGCTAGACCAGGTCCTATTTTGGGTATAGTTTGAATATAGTAATGCTTCTGACCAGAATTGTTTTCCTAAACCAGCATCTTCTAATGTACATCTAATCATGGTTTGCAGTGTCGAGTTCTTTCGTTCTCCTGTACCATTCTGAAAAGCAGAAAATGGGCTAGTCGTGAAGTGTAGCATTCCTTTGTCTTTTATCCATTGTGAGAATTCTTTTGACATGAATTCGGATCCCCTATCTGTCATGATTTGTTTTATTTTGATATTGTGTTGTGTTTCTACACGTTTGTAAAATTCTTTGAATTTTTGGAAAGTTTCATCTTTGTGTTTTAAAGTATAAACAAATCCATAACGGCTATAGTCGTCTACAACAGTTAGGAAATATCTTTTTTTGTATGTGATGGATGGTGTTAATGGACCAACCAGATCCATATGTACCAGATCAAAAATTTGGTTAGAGGTCCTTGTTGCCCTCTTTGGTTTTGGGTTTGTTCTGAGTTTTGAGGATTTACATACTGAGCATTCCAAATAGTTTTTACAATCCTTTATTTTAACGCCATCAGCATGTTCAATCATTTTTTGTATTACAGGGAAACTTGCATGTCCCAATTTCCTATGCAACATGTGTGCACATTCATCATGAATTGGTTTGCCTATATTGGGTCTTTTGTTATTGTGTGTATCACTAGTGGGTGTGTCTTTGTGATTACAGTGTGTATTGGGTTCTTCATTGTCATTGTTGTTACTATGTTCACTGTCTATGTTGATGTCGTCATCAGTGTTTGTATTAATGTTATGCAACCATTTATCTTCTGTTACAAGGAAGGGTAGGCCCCCTTCGATAACTACACTATTCAATTTTGTCCCATCCTTTTCTAGTATTGCTTTTCCCCCAGAGAAGATTATATTTATGTTGAAATCTTGGCTTAATTTCACTGCACTAAGTATGTTATGTGATATTCCTGGTATCAACAATACCCCCTCTACTTTACCTAAACCAGGTATATTTACATCTCCTTTCCCTATGACTTGAACATTTTCTTGATTGGCTACTCTTATCATAAATTTATCATTTGTGAATGAAGACAGTATTTTCTTGTTATTTGTTGTATGATTAGTCGCCCCTGAATCTATGAGCCAAGAATTGTTTTTTGATTTTTGTGTGATGACATTGTTATGTTTATCTAATCCATTTAATGATCCTGATTTTCTGTCCCTTGAATTATCTCTATCCTTTCTGCGTTCTCTGTAGTTTGGGGAGCCTCTATATCTGTATCTATCAATAGATGATTGCCTGTCTTGATATCTACCCCTATAATCACGGTTTTGTCTTTCCCTATGAAACATGGGGCAATCTCCCTTAGAGTGTTTTCTGGATCCACAATTGTGACATTCAATTGTTTTTTGGTGATTCTCTTGGAAGGTTACCCCTTTTGCCTGTCTGTGTTCTGTGTATGCATTGTATCTACTTTTCCTCAAATTATCTTCAGCTATTAACTTATTTGACAGACTTTCTAAGGATAAGTATCCTAGATTGATTGAGTCTAAGTGTGATATGTAGTTATCCCATGATGAATCTAATGAGTTAAGGATAACGCTTTTCATTGTCTGTTCTGATATTATTTCTCCTCTTAGATGTAATTCTGCTCTGGTTTTGTTTAAGGATATTAAATGTTCACTTATGGTGGTTCCAGATCTTAATTTGGCTGAAAAGAAATCTTTAGACATTCTAGTGGTTGTTGCTACACTTTCACTATGAAACAATTTAAACATGCATTGAATTATTTCTGAAACAGTAAGATTATGCTTAATACTGTAGTACATGGCAGGTGATATGCTAGAAATTATTAAATAGAATGCTCTGTGATGCAGGCAATCTATTTTTAGAGTCCAAGGTCTTTTGGGAGGATTGGTTATAAAAAATAATAAATTTTCTTTCATAAAGACAACCTGAATTTGTTGACACCATTCCTGTAAATTGATACCATCAATTCTAAGTTTTGGGAAATCACTAGGTAGATTCCCAATATTACTATTCCCACTACTTACAACTGTGGGTAGTCCATGGTCTTGTAGATGTTGAAAATTGCAGAATGGTGTGGGTATTCTGCTGATGAGCTTGAAAGGTTCTCCTTCTTCATAAAGTTCATTGTAGTTCTCTGTGTTCATCTGCGCATGCGCGTTGGTCATTTCTCTGCTGAAGCCGCTGGGAGAGGTTCTCTTTGCTGTAGCTCCCTCGTAGTGCTCTCCTTCTGATGATTCAGTCTCCTGCTCGATCTTGGGTGTTCTGCTGGCAGCTGTGGTTCGTCTCTTTTCTTTGGAGCTTTCTTGCTTGGAGTATTTTGTTCTTTGGATCGTTTGTGGTGTGGGGGAAATTTCGCAGGGCCCTCTGGGTTCAGGCGTCGTCATCATTGTTGTCCGGATCGAGTCGTGCAGGCTTTGAGGTGTCTGTTTATTTCTTCGTCTCTTTTGTATTTTTGCATTATTGGCTTTTATCAATTCTTTTGAAATTGTTAGACTTGTGCCAAACGTTTTAAATAGTTTTCTCATGGGTGTTTCGATTTCTTGTTCAGTGGATGATTCTTCTGTATCTGTTTCTGACTCTTCAGAAGAATAAATATATTTTTTGCTATTTTTTGTGTTTTTTCGCGCCAGAGTTTTTGAATGGTGCATTCTGATTGGTTCAGCCGTGTTCATTTCTGTGGTCGGTTGAAGAAAAGATGGCTGCCTTTCAAAATTTTGAGCGGGACCTCTGGTCTTGCTTCTGGTTATTTTTTCTTTCGTTGTAGGTTCGCTCACCATTTTTGTATTTTCGGGTTTGGCTTTTTCAATGTCTTTTTCTCTCGCTGCTCCGTTTTCTTCCAAGAAGCCTTGGAGTTCCGCGATGAGTTTGTGATCGTCTTTTTGACTTTTTATTAGCCTCAGTATCTCCGATCTGAGGTCTTTGTCTTTTATTTTGTGCTCTTCTTGGTTGTCGGTTTCATCTGCTGTTTCTTCGATGTCTGTGGTGTTATCTTCAGATTCTTTGATTGTTGTATTTATTGGTTCGTCGATCATTTCTTGATCTATTTTTGTTTCTTTATCATTTGCCCTGGTATTGGGTCTTTCTTTTTTATTCTTGAGGTTTTCTTTCTTAGGCATGTTGGATTTTATTGAGTCAGTTCAACCATCGACTGCTACCAGTTTGTTACAATATTTTGAGGATCAGACTCAATGATGAATTCAGAAGCAATTTCTTCAGTTAAAGAAGAGTTTATTCATAATAGGCATTCTACTTATTCTTGTCAGATTTACAGTGAGAAGCAAGCATGAGGTAAAAGCACTCTCTATTTATATCAAAGGGGAGGAGTCAAGGAAGGGAGTGATTACACATGAATACATTAAAGGAGGAGGAATAAATTAACCCTTTATATCCTGTACATATATACATATCTCTTGTTATAGAATAAGGCATTTACTTATGACAGCCACATTACTGTCTAAGACTACATACATGGTGAGACACATCTGATCTAGAACCAAGGTGGGACACATCTGATCTAGAACCAATGTGAGCAATCCTAACAGACTTCAATCAGGCAGAAAGCAAAACCTTATATTGTTCCACTGATGCTTGACTCCAAAGATTGTACATCACAATACATAAAAAAAAATGGGATGGACATTTTGTCCTCCTTTCTTCTGACTGTCAGCAAGAATAAGATGACTTCTACAGGAGCTCCTCTACTTATGACCATTATTGAGACCAGGATATCTATTGCTAACCAAGGTGGTTGTTAATTAATCATGTCCGATTTTATTACCTTTTTTATTACTGTAGTTAAGTTACTGATTGTCACTGTTTTTTGTATAGCTATTCCTTGATTTATGACAATTGAGTCCAACATTTCTGTTGTTGTGAGATATCTGTTAAGTGAATTTTGCCCCATTTTACGACTTTTCTTGCCACAGTTGTTAAGTGAATCACTGTATTTGATAAGTTAGTGACATGGTTGTTAAGTGAATCTGTCTTCCCCATTGATTTTGCTTGTGAAAAGGTTGCAAAAGGTGATCAGGACACAGCAACGGTCATAAGTATGAACCAGTTGCCAAACATCTGAATTTTGATCACGTGACTGTGGAGATGCTGTGATGGTCACAAGTATGAGGACTGGTCATGAGTCTTCTTTTTTTTTTCTCAGTGCTGTTGTAATTTTGGACAGTCACCAAATGAATGGCTGCGAGACAAGGACTACCTATATTATGTAGTAGAGAAGTGCACAATTATTGGAATGTATAAATAAACATTTCATCCAAAAGACTTCAAACTCATGCTGCCAAAATCTATATGCTGTCCTTAAACCTGTAAAATTCCACAGCGAACGAATGGCAAAGGCTGCTTGCTTCATCACCTGGATTAAACATTCAGAAATGGCAACTGGAAATGTACCACGTTCAAACGGATACGTGGAAGGAGAAACAGGCCTTCTGCAACCATACCAGCAATTGCCCTTTGGGTTCTACAGTAGAAAACATTTCCTGGTTGCTCAGCATAATATTTGAAATCAATTGTTTAGTCTTGCTCTATTTCCCAGCACATAAGCAGATAATTCTAAGAGTTTATCTGTACATTTATCTTTAGCCCTGAAAGTTAAGTAATTCTTTCAGCACCCTCTCTTCCAACAGTTGCAGCCTTTGCAGTAGATTTCCCTATTCTCCTCCAAACAGGGAAAAAGCTTAGGTATTGCAGAGACCTATTTGTTCCGATGTGAAAACAACACCAACTCTGATCAATTTTCATTCCTACTTGACTAGAATAGCCTCAAACATTATTGACCTTCTTTTAACTGACTGCCAGGCTACAAAGCACAGCAAGAGTATATATCACATTGGCTCAGGTTTCAAAAGAGAAAGCGGAGCAAAATACAACAAAAATCTAAACTCCTTTTCCTTTTCAAACCTTAAACACAAAATCAATCTAATTATTTCACTGCAAAGCGTTTCATGTTTCCTCCTTTCATTTTGGAAAGCATGTTATATACAACTGGATTATATCTATCAATATAAATAGATCAGTAGATTTTGTACTGGGTTAGGTACTATTTGCTACAGATTGATACTTTTTTTTTTTATTTGATTTATATGCCGCCCTTCTCCGGAGACTCAGGGCGGCTTACAATGCGTTAAGCAATAGCCTTCATACTTTTGTATAATTTATACAAAGTCAGCTTATTGCCCCCACAAACTGGGTCCTCATTTAACCTACCTTAGAAAGGATGGAAGGCTGAGTCAACCTTGAGCCTGGTAAGATTCGAACTTGCAGTAATTGCAGGCAGCTGTGTTAATAACAGGGTGCTTTAAACCACTGTACTACCAAGGTTACTTCACTTTTCATTTTCAAAAAAATGAAGTCCAGGCAATTTTCAAAAATATGGACCATATAAAACAATAACCCATTATAGAAAAGAAAAAGCATTCAACACCAATAGCCAATATATAAAATTCAGGAAAAGCAGGCTCAAATGCTTATTTGCGATGGAATTGGGATGAATTGTGAAGTGGCTAGATTTATGAGAGATATTAAATTACCAGAACAGCAAGAAATCAAAAATAACGTCTAAACTGGTTTTTATTTGTTTGTTTATTATACCGATTTCTATTCTACTGGCTCACTAGATTCCACATGGCATACAATAATGTAAAATAAGCACAGTGAAATAAGTAATTCAGAATAAGAATTAAGATCATCACCATAGAAACTAAAATGAGAGAAAATCAGCAGCGCTAATCCCCAAAGGCATGTGCAAAAAAGTGTGGGCTTCATTGCTGAGATAGGAAGGTGGGGCCCTCCAAATCTTGGAGGTGGAGGTGGGGAGGCAGAAGGATCAATTCACACTTTACAAACCTTATTCCTGATTCAAGTTGAAAGAAGTGGGAGTAAGGGCTTCTAAAATGTGTCAGGGACATCCAATGAAGTTGAATAATAAGAGATTTGGAACAAGCAAAAATAAATACTTCACACAGCCATTTTGCTTTGAAAAATTCAGGAAGCTCTGACCTCAGCAAATGAAGGCTAACATTACTGAACACTGTATGCTAGCTTGGGGGTGTATATCATTATGCATCATAACACTAGTCCTCAGGAAAAAAAATTAATGAGAATATCTGCATCCAAATTGCTTAGAGACATTACAGAGATCTGGATGAGCTTGTATTAGTCAGCATGTCAGAATTATACAAGTCTTCTGTTAAACTCTTATTTACAAGAAATCAATATCAATGCATAAAACAAGTTGTTCCGTAATGGTGCATTTCTTACATACCTTTGTAAACATTGGGACTGCCCACTGTGAAAAATAATTGATGCTAAATAGAAATTAGTGCAAGCTAATTTCAGAACTGTTGTATTTAACGTCTTATTTCAATTTATTTCTATTTCACCATTTCTTGGAGACAAAGTCATGAAACTGAATAGTTAAAGTTCAGTTTAACAAGATATACTGTAGGTACTTTGTTCTTGCGTACCAATATTTACAGGTATTTTATTTTACTTAAGTCTAAAATATCATTTTTCATACAAAATATTATTAACTAATACCATACTGAAGTCTATCTTCTAATTTTACAGAAATGTCTTTCCCTGTCAAACATAATTTTGTTTTACTGTCCCATTCTTAATTTGCCTTTGGGTTTTGAAAATATCCATAGAAGGGCTTCTTTTCATTCTTTCTTTGGATTTAATTGATTGATGAGCATTATCATCAAAATTTAATGTAACAATAAGGTGAATGATCTCCTTATTCAGTGGTTTCATATAGATGATAAACAGGAGAGGAAATAGTACTGATCTCTGTCATACCCCACAGAGGAGGGACTTAGGAAACAATCTATCCAACATCCACTGGAACTATTCACGAAGGAAAGAAGGAGAAAAATGACTGCAAAACAGTTCCCCCAATTCCCAACACTTGCAGCTGGTCCAGAAGGATACTGTGGTTAGATGGTATCAAAAACCACTGAGATATCAAGGACCATAAGGATGGATTATCTCTATCCCAACTCTGCCACAGGTCATCAATAAGCATGAATGAAGCTATCCTTGGCCCAAAACCTGACTCAAATGCATCTAAAAATCTACTTCCTTCAGGATTCTCTGCAGGTTCCATTCAACCGTAGGGGTAGATTAGTGACAGGATAATAGTTGTCCAAGACTTTTGGTTCTAACATCAACCTCTTGAGTAGGTGGCACCATCACTGCCTACTTTAAAGCTGAAATATCCACCCACTGTCTCTGGCAGGCTAATAGCTCAGCATGAATCAACTATAAATTATTTTCCTTGCTGCCTTAATAACCCAGGAGGGATTAATAGATAAGTGGCCACGGTTATAGGAAGGAGAACACTGTCTACTTCCTCAAGAGTCACTGACTTCAACTCATCCCACCTGCTTAGTTGAAGTCTAGCTTGGAGCAAGTCTGAATTCTCCATCACATTTTTTGCCCATCACATTTTTAAATATTCCTCAAAGTGATCCTGATATGATTCATATTATTCTATGTCTAATATTAAACTATGATGCTTTGCCATCCTTATCACCACGCAGTAATTCTGAATATGGGCTGTTATCCGTATTCAATCAGACTTGCTCCAAGTCTTTTTCCAATGATAATCCAGGTCTCTGTTTCATCTCCAAGGGCTCCTCAGTAAACCACAGTGTACCCAAGGATTAGTGTACACAAAGAGACAATTCACACATTCCAGGCAGTGACTAAGGCCTTGGACGAACCAGCCATCAGAGCCTCAGAGAAAACCCAAGTTCCCTCTGGAAACCCACTGGATACACCAGTCACCTGAGGCAGGCCAATCCAATGGACTTCTCTACATCTGCTCTAAGACAAAAATCAGATCTAATAATTGGCTATCACCATTCATCAAACCATTGATCTACTGGGACAGGTCAGTGGTTGTTAGGGACGCTACAAACTGAGCCAATCTTACTGGATACTGCTAGGCAGAAAAGTGAAATCCGCACCACCAATGCCTTAGGAATTATATTGCCAGCAACAGAATCCAGCAGCTCAGGTAAGAATTGGGCTGAGCTGCAGGGAGAGCAGTAGCAAACCCACCTAGAGTCCAACTTCAACTAAAGTAATGTACCTCACATTCAATTATCTGAAGAGCAGAGCCACTGACAGTCTTCAAGGACACATGGATGACAATAGCTGCTCCATCCCACCCCACCTCTGGGTGTCAGCTGATGTAAAAACTGAATGCTGGGTGGACAGAATTCTGAGAGAGGTATACCCCTCTACCAGGCTACCAAGGTCTTGTTTCTACATACCATTCTTATTCATTCAACCAATTTCTTATCACAAATTGGCAATAATAGAAATGATGTTCCTGTAAAAAAAGGGTCGAAGTTATGATATACTGATCTACCAGTGGCTCTGCTAGCTTCCGTGAACCTTTGCAGTATTAATCTAGATATCACATTATGTGTTGCCAAAATAAAGGATCCCCTCCCAGTCCAGCACCCTCTACATTGTCAGATTACTATGCTATCATCTCTAACCAGCATGGTTATTGAGACTGTTGGCTGAAAATGGTGGGGTATGTAGACCAACACATCTGTGAATCCTAAATTGGGAAGACCAGTCCTATTAGATCCATTTTGAAAATTCCAAGTCAGGTGACAAAACTTAATTGAAGATTGGTTCTGTTTCTTATAATCATCACAAGCAGCATCATGGAATAAAGGAGTTAAAAAGAAAGTGGGCATGCAGGGGCGGGGGATGAAGCCACATGGGAATAGCTTACAATGTCTGAATGCCCTCGGTGCAATACTTGATAATACTGCATATTTTTAACATTAACTTTCTGGCGGAGAAATACACAGATTGCAGAAATGTAGGCAATTCAGGAGAACAGTTTTCAAATTCCGAGCTTTCTCTCCTGTTTTCCTAAAATAATTATTCATATCTGACAAAATGATTGTGCACAGTTGCCAGGGGGCAAACACTCATTGCAAAATTAGCACAGGGAGCCAATTTGCTAGAGATCCGTGATGTCTGAAAATACCCTTTCCTTGAACTGGCATGATGACAATGTCAGTTCAAGTTGGAACGACCCTAGAGCCAAACATTCCCAAATATGGAAAGAAGAATGCAATCTACTTTCAACACAGAAATAGGATGAGGCACAAAGCAACTTCATCAGAAGCATCATGGGTCCTGGGTTGCCCAATGTATTTATGAAGTCTTAAGAAGACTGCTGTTCAAAATATCCGACTTATTCAAAAATATCAGGAATAATGTGCTAATTTAGAAATACTAAATCCAAACATTGAGAATAATTTCTGAAAATACTTTAACCCCTTGATTTGCCTTGCTATAATTTAATATGGCAGAGACAATAAATGCTTCTACTAGTGTGATCTATGAAGACAGAACAGCAACATGTGTTTTTCCTCTCCAAAAAGCAAAGAGCAATGTCCGGAGAGATTGAGACTATGTGCGCATTTTAAAATAATCTCTATATTTAAACACCGTATATATTCCATTCCCTAAAAGAAATATAGCAGACACTGTATATGGAGAATTCCATCCCCTTTCTCAGTTGTAATTATCTTCGGTGCTACATCCTCCTAGGAATAAAAGTTCTGAGAATGAAGTCATCCAATTGTAAGGCCATTCTAAGAACAGAATACATCTTTGCCTGCTTTGCCAAGCACTTTGCACCCACTTGGGTTCTTGATATAATTAAACTTAAGCCCGTATCTTTCAAAGCCTGTTCTTCTAGCACTCCAGCAGCCAGTATTCAGCATCCTTGGGTGCGTCTGACATGTGGTCATCCTTATCCCCAGGCAAGCAACAAAAGATGCAGTCCACGTTTTTTCTCTGGGGCACATTTCAACAGATTTGATATATAGTTTCTACATAGCATGTTTTCGTCTTCCCAGCAAATGACAGTGACAGCCTGGTTTACGCAGCACTTCTGAACCACAGCATTCTGCGATCTGATAGTCTGTCCTAACTGAAAGCTGAGGAGAAAATACATCATGTTGTAGGAATGTTGCAGAAGCTGTTGCATACACTACTTCCTTTGTTGATTATTTCCTCGTCTTCCCTATACTTTTTAATTTCATGAAACGAGGCCTAGTTCCAGAAAGCAAGGGAAACACAACTAGACCTAGCTTCTGTTTTTCTTAAAGGCCAAGAAATCAGACTTCCAAAAATGTGATCAGTAGGTCTTTAGTGGGACATGATGTCCCATAGATTTTTAGTTTTCAATAATAAAAAGGAAAGAAGCATAAGATACCTCTGCTACATATATTTCATTATTTTATCTTTATCCACTGCAATTTCTCCTGCTATCCATTCTCTAAAGCTTGCATCGTATATATTTCACTATAGGGTTCTAGCAAATGATCAACCACCATCAGGCTGGTGTCTTCAGCTTCGAGCCTGTGTGAGCAAAGCATGATCGGAGCTGCCGTCTCTCTATAAATACTGGTGGAGAGGTGTGGGGTGTCGGCTTTGTTGCTGTGAGCGGGTTGGTTGCCTATGTTGTTACATCTTGATGAGTTGATGTTTGCAGATTAGTCAGCTGTTTCGTAACATCCTGTGTGGGTGAGGTCCTTGATGTGTGCCCATTAGTCTTTTGTGTTTTAACGACCTGGGTAATGGGCTGTGTGTTAACATCCTGAGTTCAGGTGTTGTGATATCCTGAGTTTTTTGATGTAATATCCTGAGCAGATGGCTGTGATGCCACATCCCGGGCTTTGGTTTGGCTCCGAGTTTGAGGTCTTGCCATGTGTTCATGGCGTGTGTCAATTTGGGGATCGGAGGGACGTGCAGCAGCTGGTGATGCCGCTGTGGTCTGGCTTCTGGATGGGATCTATGGGATGGGTTTGGGTTTGAATCTGGTGAGGATGATTGGTGGTGGTGTCATGTGTTATCTTGGGTCCGGTTATCTTTGTGGCTGGGACTCTTCTGTTGACTAGGTCTAGTTTCCAGATGTCCAATAGGCAGGAGGTATTGTCGCGTTTATTCATGTTATGGGGGTGTTTCTCTATTTCGATGGCTTCCATGATTATTCTCTTGTTGAAGTGTTCAGTTTTGGAGATTAATTTGGTTCCTTCAAAGTCAGTTTTGTGTCCTGTTGTTTTAAGGTGCTGGAAAAGGGAGGAACTTTTTTCTTCTTTTCTGATTGCATTCTTGTGTTCTGTGATGTGTGCATTTATTCTGCTATTAGTTTGTCCAATGTATGTGGCTGGGCAGATTTTGCATGGTATTTCATAGTCTCCTTGGTTTTCTAGCTGGATCTTGTCTTTGGGGTTTCTTAAGATGTTGGCTATTTTTTGGTCAGTGCAGAAGGCTGTCTTGATATTGTGTTTGTGGAGAATTTTGCTGATTTTATCTGTGGTGCCTTTGATGTAAGGGAGAAGGGCGATGCCGTTGTCCTGTTCTGTGTCTCGGTTTTTGGGGGGTGTCTCCCTTTGGATTAGGTTGGTAATTGTTTCTTTGGAATCCATTAGAGATTAATACGTTTGTGAGAGTGTGTAATTCAGTTTTCAGGTGGTCTTTGTCGGCTAGGCATTTGGTTCTGGAGATGAGAGTCTTGACTACGGAGTTGATCTGTGCAGGGTGGTGATGTGATTGTGCATTTAAGTAGCGATTGGTATGTGTTTTTTTCCGGTAGATGGTATGTCCTAGGAAGCCGTTGGGTTTTTTGTAGATTAGGACATCCAGAAAGGGGAGTTGGTTGTTTGCTTCTATTTCCATAGTAAATTGTATTTTGGGGTGTAGGCTGTTGAGATGTGTGAGGAAGTTGTCCAGTTTTTCCTTTCCGTGTGGCCAAATTATGAAAGTGTCATCTACATATCTAAGCCAGAGTTTGGGTTTGTGTTCAGATTTATCTAAAGCGTTGGTTTCAAAGTGTTCCATGTTTAGGTTTGCAATGACGGGTGAGAGGGGTGATCCCATAGGTGCTCCTTCTATCTGTTTGTATCTTTGTCCATTGTGGATGAAGTATGTGTTGGTTAGGCAGTGGTTGGTCAGATCTAGGATGTGCTTAGAGGGGTTGTATTTGTTTTGGATAGCTGTCAAGGCTTCTTTAATAGGTATTTTGGTGAAGAGAGATATGACATCGAAGCTCACGAGTAGGTCGCTGGGCTGTAGGTTTTGTTTCTTTATTGTTTCTATGAAGTGGAATCAGTTTTGTACGTGTGAGGTGATGGATTCTGTGTAGGGCTGAAGTTGTTTGGAAAGAAATTTGGCAAGATTCTGTAGAGGTAAGCCTATGGACCTGACCATGGGTCTGAGTGGTGTTCCTTCTTTGTGTATCTTGGGGAGGCCATAGAGCTTGGGGCATCTGGATGATTTCTCTCTGGGGATGATTCTTTGCTGGATCTCTTCACTGATGGGAGAGGCTTTTATTTTGGATTTGATTTTTTCCAGGTAGGTGGTGGGGTCTGTGTTTAGAGGTTTGTAAGTGGGGTCTTGGAGTAGGTTGGATAGTTTAGCTTGGTAGTCAGAAGTGTTCATCACCACTGTGGCATTACCTTTGTCTGCTGGGAGAATAATTATGTTATTATCTTTCCTCAAGTTGGTGAGTGCTTTTTGTTCTTCTTTGTGTAAGTTGTTTCTGGGTGGATTGCTGGAACAGAGGACGTTGGTGACTTCAAGTCTGATTTTATTGGCTTCATCTGGATTGATTTTGGTTAGGCTAGTTTCAACTCTGCATATGATGTTTTCAGTGGGGATGTGTTTGGGAGCGACTGCAAAGTTGAATCCTTTGGAAAGGACATTGGTTTCTGCTATGGTGAGAGGGTCCTTTCTGATATGTTATGTACTGTTTATTTCATGAGTTGCTGTGGAGGGGGGTTGGGCTTCTGGCGTTTTTCTAGTCTGTGGAGTTTGTTGGTGTGTGTTTCTGTCTTGTGGGAGGTTCTGTTTCAGCTCTCCAGAGGGCTAGTTGTTTGGATTTGTCCCAGAGTCCTGGGTGGATTTTGTTACTGAGTTTGAGGTGAAAGCCGAGACAAAAATGTGATCCCCACATGCTTCCAACTAAAATTCCATTCTAAAACCTCAGCCACCGAAAGGATCCTGAAAAGAACCAAATTAGCCCTAATCAGAAACGAACTCCACAGGAAAAGATTCCCACTAGACCAAACCAACAGGGACCTACTCACTCTTCACCTCAAACTCAGTAACAAAATCCACCCAGCACTCTGGGACAAATCCAAACAACTAGCCCTCTGGAGAGCCGAAATATATATATGACTTTGCACAAGAATTTGAATCAAACTGACTCTTGTATTAGTTGTTCCATAATGTTAATAATGTACAGTACCAGAATCTAAGGAAAATGTAAGATGTTCTTCTGTTCTGTTTAAATTCCATATATTTGATTGTATTTTGTTTACAAGGTTTCCAATCAATACACATACAATGCAAACAAGAAACCTGTGCATGGAGATCAATGTGAATGGAGCTAGAAGATGTTACTATTTATCTGCTTTTGTGAACGTGTGACTATAATCTGCAACAATATTTTTTAAAAAATTATCTGCAATTGTGGATGCCACATAAATATACAGAAAATGTAAGTACCATCTAATTAAACAAACAACTCTTTCCTCCCATTTTTGCTATTAAAAATGTGAACATTCACATTTACTCAATATAATTATGATTATGATTGAATCAACATACTCATACTTAATGAGACACAGTGGTGCAGTGGTTAGAATGCAGTACTGCAGGCTATTTCTGCGGACTGCTGGCTGCCTGCAATTTGGCAATTTGAATCTCACCAGGCTCAAGGTTGACTCAGCCTTCCATCCTTCTGAGGTCTGTAAAAATGAGGACCCAGATTGCTGGGGGCAATATGCTGACTTTGTAAATCACTTAGAGAGGGCTGTAAAGCACCGTGAAGCGGTATATAAGTCTAAGTGCTATTGCTATTGCTATACTCCTTCAATCCCCTCCACTTTTGAGGGTTTTTTAAAAACTAATTTTGTAACATATGTTTAATCCAGGAAGTTTTGTTATCATCTGACTCTGAAAATGAATCTGAAGAAAGTTGCAGCGGACTATGAGTGGACCTCTGCAGACAAAATTTTGACAATCACAATTAGAGACACTGTTTGATGGAACAGAACAGGTAAATACTATCTACAATTCTGTCATGTATTCTGCTAAATATAAGTCAAAGAACCCTGGGAGACAGAACTAAGAGAAAACAGATAGGGCTCTGTCTCTGAGAGAATGAATGAGATTCTTACGAGAGATAATGAAGGGAATTGAAATTGGTTAAGGGGCTGATAGAAAGAAAGTTGTGGCTAGATTTAGAGAAAGAGAATAACTAGAAAGCAAAGTTGGATCTAGGCTGCTAAAGCTAACAGAAGTCCCTAGAAAGATCAGGAATAACTATAGTAGGAAGATGGCATGTGATTATATCTATCTGCATGGATTCCAGAAAGGAAAATCATAGAATCATAGATTGGATGGGACTTTGGAGGGCCCAAGGCAGGAATTCTCATATACTTGAATTAAAGCTCTTGATTAACTCTATGGGGAATTTAATAATAGCCACATACATAGCAATATACGCACATACTGACATAATAGCAGAAACTATTTATTTTTCAAGCAGGGATATCATTAATCCCGGCCCTGTAGAAGAAATCAGGTATACATCAATCTGCTGCACTTTACTCTCTTCTGAACTCAAGAGCCTTGATAGTACAGTGGTCTACGCACCCTGTTATTAACACAGCTGCCTGCAATTTACTGCTGGTTCGAATCTCTCCAAGGCTCAAGGTTGACTCAGCCTTCCATCCTTTCTAAGGTAGGTTAAATGAGGACCCAGTTTGTGGGGGCAATAAACTGACTTTGTATAAATATACAAAAGTATGAAGGCTATTGCTTAACGCATTGTAAGCCGCCCTGAGTCTTCAGAGAAGGACGGCATATAAATCAAATTAAAAAAAAAAAAAGCAGGAGGGAGAGAGGGTTTATCTGCTTGCTGCTTACAGAACTATCTTACTGAATTCCGAGAAATCAATGTTTTTCTATGCTGAAATATTCTGAATAAAAAAAATCAACTGCTCCTCAAGCGGATCCTTGCTGTCTTTTATGTATTCAACTCTGAAAAAAAAACCCATCACTACCAATGACACAGTCATTTCCCCTTTAATATTTCAAATAAAGGCAGAACAAGTGAACTAATTACAAGGACTTGATCAAGTGCCAATGTAGAAGAAAAATACTTTTTTTTTCTTATGCGTTTTTTCCTTCTGATTAGTGTCCCCAATCCCTCCCATTTTCCAGCTTCATAATGGTAAAAAAAAATGGAAATATTATATTTGCTTAGCAGCTGAGAGACCAGAATTCAAGTGGGAAATGTACTACAGAAAGGATGAAGAATCCGCATTCTCAAAAATCATATGTCAAATTGCATCTTTAATACCTGTATATATGCTGATCTACAAAAATATCCAGGGGATCATATGTTGCATGTCATACTGCCTTCAGGTGATGCTGCTATTGAATTTAACCAAGAAGGTGAACTGAAAGATTAAAAATAGAACAACTTTAACAGACTCCCTTTGATAACCAAAATCTTTTGATTTGCAGTAAATGCAGAAAAAGCAGCAAAACTCTTTTTTGGGATTTCACCATAACAGACCACATATGGTGCTTGAAGTGGTTCGGGAATGACGAGAGGCACAAGCAAGCAAGTGACAACAGCTCTTTAATATATGGTGAGACTTCAGCAAAAACTCAGAGGCTGCAGTCCTCCTTATATACAATCCTGGAGAGACTGTCAGCCAATCAGAAACGTAGGCAGGTTTGAAACTCCCGCTTAAAAGTATCAATACATAACACCCCTCCCTTCCCAGAAGGCACTAACACTCAAAAATTAACATATGTACAAACAAAGTCTCGCAGGTGCTTAGGCTGAGTTCTCGCCCTAGTTGACCTGCGCAGTTCAGTGTTTGGTGAGGCGTCGAGCTGGTCGGAGGGACTCTTTGTCTCTCCCGGCTCCGCCAATGGAACCTCCTGGATTTTGTCCGGGGCGTGGTTATTCCCGGCTGGGAGTGGCGACTCGCTGGGGCGGCGCTGGAACCAGGGCTTGTCAGCTAAGTATTCTCGCGGCCCCGGGCTTGAGTTAGCTGTTTTGGAGAAGTGG
Organism: Arizona elegans; assembly: GCA_022577455.1. NCBI lineage: Eukaryota > Metazoa > Chordata > Lepidosauria > Squamata > Colubridae > Arizona > Arizona elegans. Next base: position 75,138,866 of record JAKOOJ010000003.1, read on the forward strand.
TCATAGTTAGGCTCGGACATGTCTGCGTTGATGTTTGCCTCGCCAACCACCCGTTTCCTCAGTTGGTCTATGTGGCGCTTCCAGAGTCTATCTACCCCCACATCCACCGTGTATGATTTTGGGCCTGTTATCCCCACTATGGTTCCTGCAACCCACAGAGGACCGCTGGCATAATTGCGAGCGAACACCGGGGACCCGACCTGAAACTGCCTTAAGCCACAGGTCTCTCCCTTAAAGTTTTCGTGCGAATAGTTAGGGTGAAGCCTGTCCAACACGCACCGGAGCTTTCTCCCCATGAGGAGCTCTGCTGGGCTTCTCCCAGTTGCTGTGCATGGTGATGCATGCTGAACCGCAAGGAATTGATCTATCCTGGCCTGCCAGTCCCCATTGTCTAATCTGGACAGTGCTTCCTTGGCTGTCCTGACAAATCGTTCAGCCAATCCGTTGGAAGCCGGGTGAAATGGGGCTGATAGGGCATGGCGGATCCCCAGGCCGGCCAAGTAGCCTTCGAAAAGGGTTGCTGTAAATTGGGGACCATTGTCCGATACCAAGGTATCCGGCAGGCCGTGGGTGGCAAACAACTTTCTTAGGGCCTTGATAACCGCTTCGGCCGTTGTGGATGGCATTAATACAATTTCGAGCCATTTTGAAAAGGCATCCACTACTATTAAAAACGTTTGGCCATGGAACGGGCCGGCAAAATCAATGTGGATCCTCCCCCATGGGCCTTTTGGTTTCTCCCACTCTCGGATGGGCGCTACTGGGGGATCGGGGCGAGACTCCTGGCAGGGTCTGCACTTCCCCACCCACTCGGAAATGACCTGGTCCATATTGGGCCACCAGACATAGCTGCGGGCTAAGCACTTCATCCTAACGATGCCAGGATGCCCTTCGTGCAATAATTCTAAAACTCTATCTCGTAGTTTTGCTGGAATTACCACTCTGTCACCCCACAGTAAGCACCCCCCTTGCGTAAACAGTTCATTTCGTTTGTTGGCAAAACCTTGGTACTCCTCCCCGACCACCTTGTCCGGCCACCCTTTCAAAACCCAACCCATAACAGTCCGGATAACAGGGTCTCTATTTGATGCCTTCGCCACCTCGCCGGAGGAGATGGGCCCCAAGGTTAACGTGTCCAACAACAGGACGGAGGTTTCCGGTGTTGGGTTGTCCAGCAGGTCGGGAAGGGGGCAACGGCTAAGGGCATCCGCATGACCCAGGGTCCGCCCAGGCCGATGGACGAGCTGGTACGAGTAGGCCGATAAGAAAATCGCCCATCTAGTTAAACGGGGGGAGAGGGCAGCGGGGGTTGGCCTGTCGCCTGCTAGCAGTCCTAGCAACGGTCTATGGTCAGTCACAAGTTCGAATTTTCGGCCATAGAGGTATTCGTGGAACTTTTTAACCCCCGCAATCGCAGCCAGAGCCTCTCTGTCCAATTGGCTATAGTTTCGTTCTGTGCTGGATAGAGTTCGGGAGTAGAAGGCAATGGGTGCCTCTAGGCCGTTCGGCAGTCTATGGCCTAGGACGGCACCAACTCCTACGGGGGAGGCGTCGCAAACCAAGACGAGCGGCAGCTCTGCATTGTATTGGATCAGGAAACTGTCCTCAGATAGGAGTTTTTTTACTGCCTCAAACGCGGCCGCTTGCGGTTTCCCCCAGACCCATGGTACATTCTTCCCTAAGAGTTTGTGAAGGGGATCAGCGACCGTGGCCTTATCTCTTAGGAACATTGAGTAGAAATTTAGTAGTCCAAGGAAGGCTTGGAGCTCAGCTTTGGATTTGGGGGCTGGTGCGCTTTTGATGGCCCTCACCTTGCTTTCGGTAGGGTGGATGCCTGTGCCGTCCACCCTGTACCCCAGAAATTCTACCGAGGGGACCGCTATCCTGCACTTGTTCTTTTTAAGTCTTAGTCCCGCTTCTCTGAATCTGGACAGGACGTTCCGTACCCTGTCCCCTAGCTGGTGTTCGTCTTGGGCGCTGACTAAGACGTCATCGAAATAGGGGACTACTCCCGGAAGTCCTTGCAACAGGCGCTCCATGGTGCTTTGAAATAAGCCGGGTGCGACGCTCACCCCAAATTGGAGCCTGGTGCATTTAAATGCACCCCTATGAGTCACGATCGTTTGCGCCTCTGCCGTGGCGTCGTCGACCGGTAACTGTTGATAGGCTTGGGCCAGGTCTAATTTGGCAAAAATTTTTCCGGGGCCCAGGGAGTGTAGTAGATGGTGCACGATCGGCACCGGATAGGCGCTCGGCTGCAAGGCCTTGTTGATCGTGCACTTGTAGTCGGCGCAAATTCTGATTGAGCCGTCGGACTTAACTGGGGTGACTATGGGGGTCTCCCACTTGGCATGGTCAACGGGAACCAACACCCCTTGCTTAATCAGTTTGTCCAGTTCTGCATCGATCTTTGGTTTCAATGCGAACGGCACTCTTCTGGCCTTTAGTCTTACTTGGGCTACGTTGGGGTCTAAGTTTAGTGAAATAGGGGTCCCCACATACTTGCCCAATGTGTCCCCGAAAACGTCCTGGAACTCGGACAGGAGGCTGTCTTTCAGGGTTGACTTGGACATCAGGTGGACGCCGGTGAAGCCCATGCCAAGGGCTCGGAACCACCCCATGCCCAGGAGGCTCGGCAGCTGCTTCGTGACGATGGTCAGCGGCAGGTCTCTTTCGTAGTCTCCGTAGGTGACCCGGAACGTGCCCACGCCTTCGAGGGGGACTCGGTTCCCCTGGTAGTCTAGGATGCGCAGTCTCTGTCTGGAGAGTTGATCCTTCCGGAACGACGGCAGGAGGGTCTTTAGGGTTGTCCACGACATGATGGAGAGAGCTGATCCGGTGTCGATCTCCATCGAGCACGGTCTTCCGTTGATCTCGACCACCGTGCTGACTTTGTCCTCGACCGTTGTGCTGGCCTGGTCGATGTGTATGCTGCGGCCATCTCGCGGTTCAAATTCGCGCCGTTTTTTCGCGCCGCCTTCTCTCGTTGGCTGCTTCTGGCGCGCTGATTCCGGTTGGCTGCGGCGCTCACGTGGTTTGAGTCTTCTGGGCAGAGTGGCTCTGCAGACTCGCGCCAAGTGCCCTTTCTTCTCGCAACGCCTGCAAATAGCCTCTCTGTATTTGCAGGACAGTCTATCATGGTGCCCGCCACAGCTGGGACAGCTTCGCCGGGGGCTGCCAGTGTCTTTTCTCCGGTGCTCTGTTCGGAAGACGTCCTCATCCGACTCGGACTCCGAGCTGGATCCGGCGTCTTCTCTGTGCACCGGGGCAGACTTGGGGCTGTCTTTGCTGGTCGGCGGACGCTGTAGCGTTTCAGCGGCCTTTGTGGAGGCTTCGTGAGCCCTGGCCTCATCAAGGGCTCCGGCAAGCGTCAGATCAGGCTTGGCGAGCAGACGCCGTTGCAGCCTAATGTCCCGAACACCACAGATCAGTTGCTCAAGCAACGCATCATCCAAGTCTCTGTAGTCGCAATGAGTTGCGGCTTTTCTCAGGCTGGCCATGTACGCGCTGACCGGCTCTCCCTCTCGTTGGACGCGCTGCCTTAGTTGGTATCGCTGCACGAACTTGGAGGGGACGGGAGCGTAGTGAGCCCGGAGAGTTGCCATCAAGGTGTCCCATGAGACTGTTTGAACCGGCGTTGGCTCACACAGTGACTCGGCCATCTCGAACACGTCCGGTCCGCAGTGGCTTAGGAATAGGGCTCTCTTTCGATTAGCCGAGAGGCCCTGCATGTCGCTGGCTTCTAGCGAGCATTCAAACCTTGTTAGGTACGAGACCCATTTTTCGCGGGTCGGATCAAAAGGCTTGGGCGGAACGTAGGCAGACATGTCCGGTATGTCTCCTGTGGTTCGCCTCGTCGCCTAGCTGAAGCTCGTGGTCTCACTGGTTGGCTTCTTGTAGCCTCATCCCACCTTCGTCGCCAATGAAGTGGTTCGGGAATGACGAGAGGCACAAGCAAGCAAGTGACAACAGCTCTTTAATATATGGTGAGACTTCAGCAAAAACTCAGAGGCTGCAGTCCTCCTTATATACAATCCTGGAGAGACTGTCAGCCAATCAGAAACGTAGGCAGGTTTGAAACTCCCGCTTAAAAGTATCAATACATAACAGTGCTAGCTGTATATTTTATCCTTCCCTGCTGCATATGAAAAAATAACATGTCTTGAAGAAGGTTCTGCTTTGACTCCTCTCCCTGGCTTCTAACAAGATTTTCTTGTAAAGAAAATTTGTGATCACCACCAGCAGGTTCACTACATCATCTATCCTTTATGTAGGTCAGCCAAGGATTAAGAACTGAAAGCTGGCAAAAATGTCAGAGAAGGTTAGAATTAAGCAACACAGCTTAGGGAAGAGGAGGCAGGGAAGGTGTATAGACTATTTGCTAGGCTGTGAAGACAGGATTTTCAATTTTGCATTATTAGTTATCAGTATGCATGTTTGGCAACTTTGAAACTGGTTTTAAACTGGCATCATTAAATCATCTATGCTTCTTTTTTTAAAAAATGAACTGATTCTGGGCCTTCTACATAACACAAAGACAGAAATACAGTATATATATATATATATATATATATATATATATATATATATATATATATATATATATATATATATATATATATATATATATATATATATATAGTACAGATGTATATATATATTGCATGTACAGATGTACATGTAAAAGGGATAAAGCAATTGCCAGGATTTCAAAAGACAACTATAAGCAACTTAATCTTTACTGAATACAATTTTTGCCTTGACTCCAAATCCTTCCCCTACTTGAGGAACTTTAAATATGCTGCGATTATATCTCCCATAACCCTCACCCAGCAAAGCTGATTGTTTTACTAATTGAGAATTCTGATAAAATAGTAATCTCAGTATAGCTACAAGGCATCAAATTGGGAAACCTCTATTAGTATTTGAAGTGATGTAACCTTTGGTGACATTTTGTGATTCTTGCATTAACCTACCAAACCAGTTTTGGGGCTGATAAGTAAGACAGGGGTGGGAAGGTAATTATAGGGTATAGGAAAGCAAGAATTACAGTTAAAAGTATACTTTCCTGGAAAATGTGAAAAAAAGTAATAGAAATAATAATCTCTACAATGTTGAAATGTTTTTGATTATTCAACATCAATCCTAGATAATTTTCAAAAAAAATTGATGTTTTTTTAAAAAAAGTTCCTAGTATTAAAATCTTCCCCAAGGGCATATGGGCTTAAACCTGCTATCTCAGCTTTTGAATAAAGGCAGGATATTAAAAGCAACCACAACAAAATTCAAGAATCAGCAGCTTCAGATGAAGAAAGGGCCCAGCAGCTGCAGAACAACATCTTACCTTAAAGCAATCTTCCAAATAAAGCCTGAAAGTTGAATATATGAAACAGGGAGGGAATGTCAATGAACTCAGATATTAGGTCAATAAACAACTTAACCAACCATGTGAACAAAATAGCACCAGACTCGCTTCCATCATGAGTCAAATAATTTCAATCACAGAAAGAAAGAAAAAAAAACAACAGGGTGGATCACTGTCAGCCAGTGAATATCATGTTGTGCTGATTTCAAGCTGTATAAAAGTAGCAGTTACATATATGAAGACCTCTGTATATACATAAAGAGTGCTGCTAGCACTATTCTACATGGCAAACAGAAAGGTAGACTAAATTTCATGAGCATCAATGGTGTCTTCATATTTATTTTATTTTATTCATTAGACTTGTTTGCTCGTTTTGCTAAAAGGGGATTCTGGGTGGCTTGCAAACATATGCTGCGAAGGGTTAGAATTTCACACATTCAGAAGTAATACAGCTCATGTAATAAATTACACAGGAGCAATGTGAGAAAAAAAAATACAATGATAATTCTGTGCTAATTGGCAAGGAAAACCATTTTTAAAGTTTACAAGCCAGTGTGGGTAATCCTCATCTAATCAGCCTGAAGGACTGGGTCTATCCAAAGTTTAAATCCTGCCCTTGTTGCCGGGTAGACCAGCTTTTGGCGAAAAACTAAGGAAAGACTCGGCATGTGGTCAAGATAAGAGAAATTTAGAGAGAGAAAAACGAGACCAGCCTGGCACAAAAAAACCGGGAGGGTCTGGCTGCTGTCTCCACCCAACGAGAAGGAGCGTATCAGGTAGGACCAACGCCCCTTCTCCATTGTGGATGGAGACAGCAGCCAGTGTGGGACATACCCAAGTTCACTGTCCTGAGACCTGGGAGGGCCCAGGCTGGTCCGAAATAGCCTCCCCAGCAACAACCCTCTGCAACACCTGCCGACCAAACGCTGCCTCAGCAGAGGCAAATGAGTCAATCTTATAGTGTTTAATAAAGGGAGCTGGAGAGGTCCATGCGGCCGCACGGCAAATCTCCAGCAATGGGGCCTGCGTAGCCCAGGCTGCCGACGTAGCTGCACTGCGTGTAGAGTGGGCAGTCACATGAGGCGGTCGCGGCAGGGAGCGGAAGTTGTAGGCGGAGGCGATGGTTTGCTGGATCCAGCGACCGATAGTTGAAGAAGATACCTTGAGACCCAAAGAAACGGGTAAGAAGGAGACGAACAAGGCTTCTGAACGTCAAAAGGATGCAGTGCGTTTAATATAGATGCGAAGGGCACGGCGAACATCCAGAGTATGCCAATGACGTTCGCGAGGGTGAGAAGGACGAGGGCAGAAATTCGGGAGGATGAGCGATGGAAGACAGAGTTGATTTTCGGCACGAAGGTTGGATCCAGACGGAGGATGACACGATCACCGTGGAACACGCAAAGGTCCGGCCTGGTGGACAGAGCAGCCACTTCCGATATGCAACGAGCCGAAGTGATAGCCACCAAGAAGGCGACTTTACACGACAACAAGCGCAGAGACGCTGTTCGTAGGGGTTCGTAGGGAGGTCCCATGAGAGACTCCAAGACCAAAGGTAGATCCCAAGTGGGATAGCGGTGTAAAACGGGAGGGGACAAGTTAGTGGCCCCGTGTAGAAAACGTCGAATTAGAGGATGCTGCGCCAAAGACGAGAGGGACCCGCAGGTAAGTACCGAAGAGATGGCTGCAAAAAGGCGGAAGAAGTAGAAGGACCCCCACCGTCAGAAGCCCGAGATTGAGGCCGTGTAGGATAAGGTACATAACGGGAATCCCCCCTACGAAAAACCGGAGCCAAAACTTTCTTCTTGTCACGAGTCTCGGTCAAGAAGGGGTCCAAGGCATCCCCAAACAATCGGGCCCCTCCAAACGGAACAGCAGCCAACCGCCACTTATGCCTGGCATCCACCTGCCAGTGGCGGAGCCAGACCAAACGACGAGAAGCCACTGAAGAAGCCAACGACTTTGCTGCAAAACGGGTGGCGCTCAAAGTCGAATTTGCAGAGAACTGGACAGCTGCAATAATCTTATTGAGGTCTTGCTTAATCCGCGCGTCATCCGGAGAAAGCTTCTCCTGCAGCTGGCGGAGCCACAGCAAGGTGGTACGATTGAAGAATGAAGCCGTAGAAGATGCCTTGATAGCCCATGCCGCCCCCTGACGGGCCCCCTGGAGGACCAGGTCAGAACGACGCTTCTCAGGCCGCAATCCTTCATCAGGGCCCCCAGGGACATTAGCATTAGGTAAGAGAGAAGCCATGGGTGCATCTACAGAAGGCAGTTGCAATAGCGAGTCCAGGTCAGAAGTGACATTAAAGTTTTTTCTGTCAATAGACGAGAGCAGGGGAGCTGAGCCAGGAGAAGCCTACTGCCGCTTGACCGTGTCCAAAATTAAAGGCGGAGCAGGAATTGTGGTGACCTGTTTAGCCGGGTCTGCAAACATAGGATCTAGAGTCCCTGAAACAGGGGGCTGGACCACTGGAGATGCCTTATCACAAAGTTTAGTAAGCACTCTATCTCGGCACTTTTCCACTTTAGAGGAAGTACCACCATGTTTTTTATGCTCTGTATAATGCCTCTGGGGCGGAGCTGGAGCCACAATAGGGGCCTGGGCAGGCACAGGAGAGGTAACAGATGGGTCATCTGATTGGCCAGCAAAGGAAGCTACGGCCTTGCTGCCGTGCTTTGATTTGGAGGCTGCTTTGGGCATGGTGAATTAGACCAGAATAGAGAACGAGGGTGATCAAATGCCAATGGGGGAGCGCAGAAACTCCACAGGGACCCTCAGCACCCAACAGTTCAGTCTAGCAATTGAAAGGGGAGCGCGGAAACTCCACAAAATGGCCACTGGGTCAGTATATGAAAAATAAAATGGCGGCCATCAGTAAATGAATTAGGCTAGACAGGGTCAACTTGGATTAGCTTGTCCAAATATACAGCGTTAAATTAAAGGCTTCTCCCAGCGATTTAAAAGCAGGCCTCAGAGGTTTTTCCCAGTGATTTAAGGCAGGGAAGAGTTAAGTCCTTAAAAGTGAAAAATATTGCTCCCAGCTGACAGGCGGTGATAGAGAGGCCCGCCGCGTGGCCGCGCAATCGTGCAGGCTATAGGGGAACACAGGCAGGTCACTGTGGCAGGATCCGGTCTTTAGAGGCAAGGAGGTGGGCGATCTAGGCAGCAATTAACAAAATGGAGCCAGGCAGTCAGAAAACGAAGCCACGCTGCACTCCCGACGAAAACAAAATGGCCACCGCAATTGAAGGAACAGGGTGCTGGTGCTAATTGAGCCAGGCAGAGTTCCAAAGGGCCCCCAACGATCCCCCTTTAAGCAGGAAAGGGTCAAATCAATAGTCCAGAGAGGCTTCCCACCCCCTTTGCAGAGGAAATACCTTGAGGCAAAGGGGAAATTCACCAAAATCCAAAGGAATGTCCAAATTCGTAGTCACAGAATAGTCCAGAGAAGTCACACCAACAAAACAGATCCAACAGCAATCAGAATCAGCTAAAATTCAGCTAAAAGAGAGACAGCTAAAGACCACACGCCAGTCCTGACTGAAGGACTGAGTCAAAAGCTGGTCTACCCGGCAACAAGGGCGGGATTTAAACTTTGGATAGACCCAGTCCTTCAGGCTGATTGGATGAGGATTACCCACACTGGCTGCTGTCTCCACCCACAATGGAGAAAAATGGTTATGTGTGGCTGTTATTTTAAAACAGTCTTCTACAACCTGAAATGCTTCAGAAAAATCAGAAACTTTCATCTTTAGTTGTAATCATCATCATATTGATTGGAAAGATTGAAAATTGTGGTTTATTATGTTTGGAGGATATGTGGTTTAAAAATATTGCCAACAAACTCTCTGATTCACATAAACCAGGGGTGTTAAACTGGTGGCCTGTGGGCAGGATGCGTCATGCACAGGCCACGCCCACCCCAGTTCTGTGAAGGGAAAAAACAACATGATACGTCATGTGATGGCAACGTGATGTGGCCTTGACACCTGTGACATAAACCATCAACTTCTTCTTAATATAATTATCTTCTTCTTTACTTCCCCATTTACCACTTCAGGTGTTGAGGGAGATACAAAAGTTCTGGTTCTTGCTCTTTTGGCGGCCTCAGCCATTGTTAATTGATATTGTCTCTTCATCATCTTCTTGGTCTGTCTCGTGTTCTTTGACCTTCTCCTCTCTTTGTATATGCCTTATATCACGGGTGTCAAACTCACTTCATCACGTTGCCGTCACGTGATATTTCACAATGTTTTTCCCATTTGTGGAGCTGGGGTGGGCGTGGGAGTACCCAAATCGGAATGTGTGTGTGTGTGCACGCATGCGCATGCGCGCCAGAGCCCTGGAAACTCGAAGACCAGCTGGTCTTCTGGTTTCTGGTGTGCATGTATGCCAGCCAGCTGGCCTTCGCAATCACCAGAGCACAGGAAACCCAATGATCAGGTGGTCTTTGGGTTTCTGGGGCTCCGGCACGTGTGAAGATTAGCATGTTAGCATTAAAATGTTAGATGAATTTAAATGACAAAATAATTCAAGAACACCTTTTAAAAGAATTCAGTTTCTACCTATCCTCTTACTTTCTCTTTTTAAATTCTTGACAGCTATTTTATATCCTTGTGTGAGGCAATAACAGTACTGGCCTCCTTGTTAAAGCATGGTAAAACATATAGAGCAGGCAGGATTTTTCATATCAATATTCCTCCTATCTCAAGAACTGGAGAAAAACACATCAGGATGTTATACAGATGAGCGGCTAACAACCCAATTTCATGATAAACTGATAATGCAACCAAACGTAGAGATCACTAGATATCAGAAGTCAGTCATGTGTAAAGCAAAACTTAGAAAATGGGCCATCAATTATTCAAGTCTACTTCAAGAGTGGAAACATTCTCGAATAAGCCTCCCATGTTTTTTAATTCTTCTTGTTTGTCAATGCATTTAAACTACATAAGCATAGTTAAAGAAAATGCATGAGTGGAAGTTTGGTATTAGTATGTTCTGAGACCAACAATACCTATGTCCCAAAGATGCTTTTTTAAGAGGCAACTGGAGCTGAAGAAGCTTCTTGGATGAGAAGCGAAACATCTTCAAAGAAATACCAGAAAGTCCAATTGCCTCTTGGAAAAGCACCTTTGGAATAACCATGACCTGGATGACTGAGAATCTCTATAGACATTTAACAATACCTATGGTACCTATGGATAAGCAGCAAAAGAAGCTACTGAAAACAGCTGATTCTATCTTTATGCAAACAACAATCATCCCGAACTGAAAACATATGGTCACTATCTAGTCTAAGATAAAAAATCACTTGCATATCAAGAAATCTCACTGTGTTATACTGAGAGTTGTAATTGTCTTAGTTCTACTTTCCAGACATCATTCTGAAGAAAATTAAAATAAAATAAAATATGGTGCTTGTCTCGCATAATCTATTCAATTCAATGTAAATAATAACTTGGATAAATACAAAGGGAAACCAGAAATCAAACAGGAGTTAGATTAACTGATTTATGTTTCCTTTTAGTTATGATTGTTAAAATATGTCACAATGGCTAGAATGGTTTAGGTTTATAAATCTCACATTAAGTCAATTATGTAGACTGAGTGAGTAAGCTATATCTTTTCAAAAGAAGGCAGCTTGAAACTGAAAAAAGGTGGCTAAATAGTATGAATGTTTGCGAGAAGAGTCAGTCTGACTTTATTACTTGTTACTGATCCAAACAACAAAAACAGTAACAATAATATACAAGCTAGGTGTAGCACACATGATAAAAGGGACTGTGCACAGCCTATTTCGTGCACACATTCTACAAATATAAACTTTGCAACAGTAAAATTCCCCTTGAGAACTATCTACCAAAAGAAGTTTTACATAGAATTCGGCCCAACCTGGAAATAGACTAAGAAGAGGTGTTAATAACTCATTGCAAGTGGTCGCTATAAAAACTACAGTACAGCAGGATCCTGCAATTCAGTACTCCTAACTACATGAGAGGGCAGAGCTAGAGAGAGGACAGAAAGAGAAAAGCAGAGTTGAAATCTTATAAGAAGCAGATATATAACAAAAGCAGAACAAATCTTAAGAAATCTGGCTGATAACCAGATATTAATCAAAATACATAGAAATAGCTAACTCTTTGCTGCCAGGTAATGCTTATACATAATTTTTTACTATCAAACTGTAGTAGCTCTTGAAGAAAAGGGGGAGGGGAAAAAACAGGATCGGCTGTCAATCAGTTATAAAGTGGATTAACTAGCTGTATCTTGAAGCTGAAAATTCCATCTGCTTTTTCCCAGGGAAGGTTTCTAGATCACTCAAATGTTCAAGCAGAGGAAAAATAAACTTCTCTTTGCCATACCCAAATTTATACCGATTTCTCATGTGAAACAAGATTCCTGAAATTTTGTTTTCTGATATGGGTGGAAATATGTTCCTAATTGTCTTTGCATGTGTAGGAAAAATGTATTTTTGTATGCTTTTCATAAATGTTTGTTCCAAAATTAAAACATGCCTGTGAAATGTTTAAAATTCTTTATCAGCTACATGATAATTTCTCTGTGATCTTCCTATGCCCTTCTTAACTGCAGCATCACAATCTGTTTTATGCTATATTGTACATCTATACAGCTGGTGGTAAGGATCTTATTATGAAAAGGAATAGGGAATGGAGGTCACATCACTAAAATCTCCAATTTTTAAGTAGAAATAATGCTATTTCATCCTTAAGGTCCATTGAAATAATAATTATTCTCTTATAATCTACCTTGTTACAGAATAGGATAGGATAGGATAGGATAGGATAGAATAGAATAGAATAGAATAGAATAGAATAGAATAGAATAGAATAGAATAGAATAGAATAGAATTTTTTATTGGCCAAGTGTGATTGGACACACAAGGAATTTGTCTTGGTGCATATGCTCTCAGTGTACATAAAAGAAAAGATACGTTCCTCAAGAATCATAAGGTACAACACTTAATGATAGTTATAGGGTACAAATAAGCAATCAGGAAACAATATCAATATAAATCGTAAGGATACAAGCAACAAAGTTACAGTCATATAGTCATAAGTGGAAGGAGATGGGTGGTGGGAACGATGAGAAGATTAATAGTAGTGCAGACTTAGTAAATAGTTTGACAGTGTTGAGGGAATTATTTGTTTAGCAGAGTGATGGCGTTCGGGGAAAAAATGTTCTTGTGTCTAGTTGTTCTGATGTGCAGTGTTCTATAGTGTCGTTTTGAGGGTAGGAGTTGAAAAAGTTTATGTCCAGGATGTGAGGGGTCTATAAATATTTTCACAGCCCTCTTTTTGACTCGTGCAGTATAAAGGTCCTCAATGGAATTAGCCACATAATAATGTTTTTTCTCCAATTCAAATGGACTTGTCAGAAAATACATTTACTGCTATATGAAGTTTTTAAAGTCTGCAAATGAGTCATTCTAGATTGTCATTGAAAAGGCACTGGATTCATTCTCCCATACTACCACTTTATTTTATATTCTTAACAAGCAACACTCTTGAACACCATACACACAAATTTCTTTTTTGGGGTCCACAAAATCAAACTTATTTGCCAGATATTGAACATATTTGCAAAATTTCAAAGCATTGTCGCTTTTCTTCTTACTATTTTTATTTGCTAAAAAATATAGTTTTATCATGAAAAAATTGTTAATATCTAATGAGTGTAATATTGCTATTTTTACATGATTCAATAAACAAATATTCTATGAAAGTGGCAATTTTCATATTTAATACAATATTTCAATAAATATAACCGCTAGAAACAAAAGCTGATTTGGGCCCTGCATCATTTTTAAAAGTGGGAAGGAGTCCTGACAGCAAAAGAAATATCGATCTAGGGAAATATTAGAAATAAGCAAGAGTTCAAAAATGTTCCTATTCTAGGCAACATTTAAAAGTGACCTGCATTAAAGCCAGAAATTTACATTTCAAAGAGACAAGCAAGCTATAAAGGTTATTCAAATGCTCCAGTGGAGTTAATGTTAATTTCTAAATTGTATCATGAAATAATCTATCATCAGCATTTTGATTTCATCTCAGAGGTCATTTTTGGTACATATTCTTTAGGAATTGTTCACTGCATTATCGCCTTCCTAAACATCTTAGCTAGTAAGTCTAGTGGCTGAAATGGAAAGTGTTTCAGACTCAGTAGTATAGAAACTGCAGAGATACGCTCTGAAAATGTCTCCCACATCTTGCTCAGTAATGGGCTACTGCCCAGTGATAATGCATCAATGGAATACAAGTTGATGAACCTATCAATGTATCAGAACTGGTTCAACAGTGATCATTTTTTTCCATCGACAGTATTTACATACATTGTCAATTATAGGAAGATAATTAAATATGATTATTGCATGTGAATAACCCATGCAAACGCTGGCCAAAACTATTCAAATCAAATCAAATCAAGCTTATTACAGTCGAAGACCAGAGACCAGAACAAATAAAAACAAATGAATATACAGTTAAAAATTCTAGAATAAAATAATAAATAAAAGATAAAATATATATTAAAATCACAATTTGGCTTCCAGTCTGTCAGTTATACATGGCCTAACCATACCATAAATATGAATCCTTAAACTGTGAGGCCCATAGTCATTAAATACTAAAATGCAAAAAAAAAAAAAAAAAAAAAAAAAAAGTTAGGCAAAAGGGTTTGCTACATTAGTTGTGTAAAATAGCTATGGTGGATTAATCAAGTGTTTTCGACGAATCCCCAGTGCTGCTGCACAGAATCTAGCCACTGGCCAAAACTATTGCATGTTAGTAGTTTAGAATATTGCAGATGATTAATCCCTAGTCTACATGCATTTTCCGACAAGAAAACTGTGTGCATATAGGAAGTTCATTTATGATAGCAAACATTCTTTATTTCACTTTATTTAACCTCAAGCAGATATACAGTTTAAAAATATGAAAGAATCCTCCCAAAAGTAGACTACAAAGCATCTTTCATCCAATAATTAAAGTGGTTGAGCCAAACATGAGGGAACATATTACGCCCTCTATAATGTTTCCTTTATGCAATAATTCTCCCTATGGGAAAATCCTACCTAATTCCTCAGTGGTCATTTTATTTGCATGTCCTATTACGTTTGAGCATCTGTCATAGTTCTTCTCTGATCAGCATGTTCCCTTAAATACACAAACACACACAAACACACAGACACGTACATGCAAAATCATAAAACCCCTCTACTTCTTCATTTGAAGTTTACTGGAACATGCTGTTAAATCCTGTAGCACAATAATACAATATAAAAAGTGTATACAATTCCTAAGATTATGCATCAACTTGACTAATGGGATCTGGCTTGTGGGAGAAGAATACTGGTTGAGTTTTAATTATTTCAAATGCACAAAAAAGCTTGTTCTTAGAGGCACAGCAGGTAGGGCATTACACAGGAAAAGAAGAGAGAGTTTGATGATCGCACTGTTTTGTTGGAGGCGAAGATGAAGAATTTCTTTCAAAACAACATGCGATTATCTTCCCTCTAGATTTTCACCACGAGCAGGGGGAAAAATATAACTTAGTGATGTTTTAGCATTAATTTAGACTAGAGGCACACAACTTCCATGGGTTCAGAAGCATTCTTAGCTTTTTCAGCACTATGCTGGTTACAGAACCTTAAAAGACAGGACAAAGAAGTGGGTGATGCAAGATAAAATATAAATGTGATTGGTTTAAGTGTAATCTAAGACAATTAAATAAAGTCAATTTGATTATGTTCTGTAAATTTAATAACTACCTTCTCCACCAGCCCTACTTAAAATGGCAGTTCAGCAGCAACATTTTGAAGAGATCAGGGGACCTATACAATGATTTGGGGGTAGGGGAATACAGAATGTGTACCCTTCATTTACATTAAACCTGAAAAATAACCTGATGTTTTTAAAAGCAACATTATAGGCCAACAATGAAGACAAATTGCATAGTGGAGTCAAATGTCTGGAACATACAAAAGTACAGCATGAATATAATACAACAAGTATTATTTTCTCAAACACTGACACATTTCTCATGATGTGTTTTCCATGTTATATGAATATTCAAAAATAACTGTAGTAGGTTATACAAATAAGCAAAACAGAAAGGAACCGAGAAGACAGACAAACCTCATCTTTGTGTCCTGTTATCACAGACCAATCTATCAAGTTTGTTTGAGTTTAGCAAAATTGAAGTACATATATGGAATATCTAAGCATGGGAAGAGGACAACAGTACAAAATAAATGATTTGGAAATAAAATGAAGTGAAACTAGTATCTTACCAAATTATTTTGCTACATATATATTGTGTGAGGATGCAAAGAAAGTCTTATTGTGATTCAGTTATATGATGTTCACGGATTTTCTGTTTACTGTGACATTTGCTGCAAGTATGAGTTCTGTGACTCTTAGCCTTAGTTTTATTATTTTCCCGGTAGGAGGAGGACTCATACCAGGGAGAAAAACACAATTGTGCCAAGATTCCTTACAAATAAACTTATTTTTATTCCCCCTTTAGCAGTTCAGGAGTTGTAATTACATTATCTCAGCTGTGATGAGGGCTATTAAGATCCATTTTGTCAGTTTTTCTATTTGGAATGACTCACCAGCCTGCTGTGCACTCATTGTATTGCAGCATCCTGGTGCTTTAAACCCTGTCAAACTGTGAGCAGAATTCTCTCTTAAAAGACAATTTAAGCCTCAGTTCCTAGTATTCATACTTGTGTGAGATTTCCGTAGGCCGATGCACATAAGTATAGTTGTGTAATAGTCATTTTATGTTCTTTGCGAGCAATGCTTCATGCTTTGCCATGAGAAACGGGTCACTATTCATGAACAAAAAAGGAAATCCAGACTACTCCAGGCTTAGTAAATCTCACTGATTTTTCCAGTCCAAAAAAATATCCAGACCCCCATACCAAAAAAAGAAACAAGGAAAAAAGGTCTGATATTAGAAATGGCAATATTCAGAAACTATTGGCAGAATATTTCATCCTTCTAAAACGCTGTTACTAATCCTGAAAATGGACATTCTTGAACAAAAGATTTTCAGAGGGGGAGTAGAAGAAACAGCCAAGTTACATGTCCTCAACAGATATGATTTTCTGTGGATAGAATTTTTTAATTACACTACATACAGTTAATTGTCTGTGGGTGGAATTTTTTAATTATATTACATACAGCTAATTGTCTGTGGGTAAAATTTTTAATTACATTACATACAGCTAATTGTCTTATCAGAATTAACTGTGTTGTCAATGATAAGTGTTTATTAATTTTATATCCCTATACTTATATGCATTTATTTCTCTCTTTCATTGTCCTAATTGTCCGAAACTTATGTATACACAGATGTTTATGTCTGGGCATATACTGTATGTAACTCAAATTAACAGATTTCATATATTAAAATAGGCTGGGTCCATAAAACTTTATTTCAACTTTTCCCAATCAAATGCCCTTCAGAATGGTTGATTTTTATGAGATGTAGATGGGTGTAGATTTCTTCTGCAGGGACACCAGGTGGAAGAATACAAGCTCTGCCCATAAAACATATAATATTCATAGTGGACTTTCTTATATTTGATGCAACAAAGTTAAGAGGACTAGCCTATAGAAAACAAAACAGGATAAAGTCCTGCAAGGCATGTTATCGATCAATAATATATATTAATCAAGTTCTACATTCAGGTGTCAATCCGAAACCCTTAATGACTCAGAGTACTTATGTAAACCTGCTCAACGAAAGCAGAATGAATAAAGAACTCTCATTGAAACAAAGGCAATGCCAGGGATACACTGCAAAATATCTTGTAGTATTGAGTTATTTTACTTCTATCAAGACTGGCCAAAGTATGCTTTTTCCAGAGCTTGTACATTAGAAGCAAATCCTACATCATCCATACAATGGTTATTCTAGATTGATTTTAAGAATATACAGATGCATTTTTATCTTTATTCTTAATCAAAGAAATTCTCCCCAGCAATGACAGTAGCAGTTTCTCCTATCCTAACAGATCTTTTAACTTCAATCCATGTCTTAGCAGTTATTTTGAAGTAACACACAATTCATATTTGTCTAAGTAATACCCAAATATTTTAGCTTCTTCTCAGTCTTAAAACCTGTTTTATTCATCAGTTTTTTAAATATTATTTTTATTGAACATATTTCATCATTTTACAATCTTTACAGCGCTCCAATATCGATAATACTCATACCTACATAACAATTATATTCCTTATTCTTCCTTTAACTATATACATTATCTTTTAATTTTAATATACCTCTTAAGTTACCTTTATATTTAATCTTTACTTCTGTTAAGTTATCTTTATATTTAATCTTTACTGAATATTCATCAGTTTTATTTGATCTTGTACTTTTATAGTTTTGTTAACATCTTCATTTTCTGTTTATTAAACTTAAACTCTGGCATTTCTTTTTTCCCCAACAAACATGTTTTGGCAAGCCCTGGTCTTTAAAGGTGATGGTAAGAGTGGAGCTAAAGAAAAAGAATAAGCTCTAAAAAACAGTAGCAGAAAGATGAAACTAAATGTTTGAAGACAAAACATTTTTGCCCTTTATAGACAGCAAGCTCCTTAGAATGGATACTTGGTGCTTTGATATTAGTAAGCCTTTCAGACAGAGATGGCATGAAAGAGGGAGAATCACAGATACTGCCTGATTTATAATTTCTAGGATGAGAATGGTATCTAAGAATAGTCCATTTTTTCTCTCAGGATCATCAAAGCAAAACAGTAGAGAAAACGGAAACCAAATTAGGAAAAAGTTTAGGGTTCTTTTTTAAAGGACACAATGCAGTAATTCACATCCTATGAAAAAGTAGAAGAATGTGATTTAGGTTGTGGTTCTTCTGCATCCCAGAAAAAGAAAAATCTAAAATGCAAATCAGGCAAGAACAAGATGCCCATTGGGGTTGTGCAACCATTATGGGGTTAAAAAGGCAGGTTAATCACTTGAGGGACTGATGTTGTTCTTGGCATCTAAAGTACTTTTGCAAGCTACCTTTCTCACAAATGAAGGCAAATATCTCAGGATACTGTTGCAGCAGCGGTGAAATCTGGCCGGATCTATCTGGCTCATGCGAACTGGTAGTGGGAGGCTCTGCCCGCCCACCGGGACATCATTATGTCCCATTTTTGACCCTCTGCGCATGCGTGCTCCCGTCCTGAACCGGTAATGAAGGTAAGTGGATTTCACCTCTGTGTTTCAGGATTCAATCTGGGCCAGTCACCCGGACCAGAGGTTTTGTCTTCTGAGCTTTCAGTCAACAGGAGTGCTAATTTACCACCAGCCTATCAAGTACTTAGAAGGTGAGGGCTGGGCAGCACAAGCAAATGACAACTAAGAACTTAAAAGCCAGCCATCAACACACCCCAATTTACATCAAAAAAGCCACTTACAACAGGGACTATAAATACCACACACAGAATGGCACACACTCTGCTAGAGAGAAATTCCCTGAAGATGGGCTCTAGCAAGAGTCTGAAAGCTTGGAAGACAAAACCTCTGGTCCCGGTGACCAACCCAGATTGGATCCTGTAAGCTACCTTTCTATACATTTAATCCAATAATATTTGAAAGGCTACATTAACCACAAGTGAGATTTAACATCAGCTCAATTGACTGGCCCAGATGACTGCTGGCCTCAAAATGTTGCAACAATATGTAGGAAAAATAATTCCCTCAGCAAATCTGGCTAACCTAGGAGGTAAGAAAAAAGAAAAGGTACACTAAGTCATTTTCACATTTAAGTCTCCCACTAAAAAATATACTGAATATATATGTGTCCAGAGATATGGTCACAATTCCTGACATACCTTCTTGTGGTTCTCATACAGGAAGCAGATAAAGTGTGGCTTAAAAACTGTTGCTGTCATAAACCATGGTTTACAAATCATAACAGATGGGTTTACTTAGAATACAAAGCTGAAAACAACAACCGTTCATTGGCACAATGTGTGAATCCAGCCACTGTAAAATACCAATATCCTTGCTTGTGTGATGAAATATGTTGTAATACATAAGGTGATACTGTACTAGAAATGAGCTTAAATACAACTATTATGGATCATGGATAACCATGAAAGAGTAGCAAAAGTTGCTAGCTAAAATCAAATGAAATATACTATAAGAAGTCTAGAATCAGCAAAACATATATTTAAGAAGTTAATCAGAATATAATTCTTTCTTTGGGCAGCAATTTCATCACCAAAAACATTTGAACTTAGGTAGCAAATTCAAAATGAAGTTAAATAAAAAGATCTATTTATTCAAATAGAAACAATGTACAGTAAGTAATAATATCAAGAGTCTTGGAAATACACTTAATACCACAAATGTCATTTCTTTCAGACTGGACCTTAAAAAATTATAAAATAATACACTGGCCACATTTAACCTCTACCAAATTAGGAGTTAAATAAGTAATCACATAATCATATAACTTTGTAATAAAGAAATATTTTAACCTTTTATGTCATGTATGCAATGAGGAATATAGAATGCATATTTGACAAACTTCCCCTAATACCATGTATACATTTTCATTTAACTGTCATTTTTTATTCTATTAAGAAAAGTAGTATGATAGCAACAACAAAAAATGCCTGGCACAAATACAGCATAACAAAAATGCTTTTACTACATTAAAATTAATCAAACGCTAATTCATATGAGAATGCAAAAGGGCTTATGGAAGAATTCTATGAAAGATAATTTATATCATTGATTATATTCTAGATTTATGCATTTATGGAAGAATCCTAGAAAAAATAATTGTTATTTATAACAGTGTGATCATGCACATTAGAGAAAATGCTAAAATGCATCTTGCTTGCTTCCTGCCCATCTTTGCCAATTTTAAACTAATTTAATGTTACTATTTATTACTTTAATTTTTTATTGGGTTTTTTAATGATTGCATGCTGCCTCAAGTCACCTTCAGGTGAGACGGATGGCATAATCTTTTTTTTAAATATAATTTTATTAAACTTATTAGAGTATAAAGTGCAAATGAAAATGAAAATAATGGGAAAGTGGGAAAGAGGAGAAGGGAAAAGAGAGAAGTATAGAAAGAAGGGGAAAAAAGAAAAAAAGCATTAACTCCCACTCTTTCAGTGCAGTAAAATTAGCATAACACTACAGCCTTAATTTTTTACTTTGCATACTTGACATATACTAATTCAATCAGTAAATTTCAAAGTCAAAGTTCTCCAATCATTCTTCCATTGTAGGAATTAATATATCTTTCCATTTTTCTGCAAAAAGCATTCTTGTTGCTGTCAACATATATAATACAAAGTTCCTTTTTTTCAAAATCTTCATCCATTAAACCTAGAACAAGAGTCTCTGGTTTAATTTGTATATTTGTTTTAATAGTCTTCTGCATTAAAATATGAATCTTACCCCAGTATTTCTTTGTTTTGTCATAAATCCACCAACATCATTTTATAAAAAGTTAATTTAAATTATAGCTCAATGTAAATTTTAAACCCTTCATCCACTTGTTTCCATTGTCCAAGCATTATAGTATACCCAAAATGCATATGTTGAATGAATGAATGAATAAAATTTAACAGCAGTGGAATCCCATGGAAAATGTATAGATTACAGGTGAAAAACAGATAATAAAAAATGTGTATTGAACTAAACATTACCTCAGTGAATGTATATAAATGCAAATGTTAAGGCTATCTGAATTTAATCCAAATCTTCATACCTAGACTTGGAAAATGTTTTATTTTTGCCAAGCAAAGCAGCATCTTTTCCCCCAATACTTTAAAAAAGTTTTTAGTTAATATTTAGAAATGCATAAAATTGCTGTAGCTTAACTTTACACCATTGGGATGAATGAATATAGATGTAAAATTATAGTCTGCAAGAAAAGTCTGGTCCAAATATAGTATCTCATATAATATTTCAAATTATTTTAGTATCAATTTTATCTCAAGCGCTTGTGGCAAATTATTGATATTTACATTTGCCCAAATAATAGAAACATACCTCTATCTATCTGTTTACTTATAACCTATCCAGTTGCAATCAAAAGATATCAGCAGCTTGTATAATATAAATAATATGATTAAAATGTGTAGTATAACATTGTATAGAAACAATATAATTACATCCACCAAGCATAAAAATCCAAACAATAAAAGTTAAGGATGACATAATAAAAAATCAGGAGAAGGCTCTTAGAAAATCTCTGTATTTAAAGACTTTTAAATATTAACAATAATCTCAGGGCTGTTCCATAATATGGGTGTTGTCACTGAAAAGCAGTGTCCTCTCACCTCATCCACCCGAATCTCCCCAAAATATGGGATTGATAACCGTTTCTGTCCAATGATCTGATTGGTCAGGCCAGTACTGTCTTTTTCAAATTTTAAAAAGTTGAAAAAATACACAAGAAAAGGTTTCTTCTATGGTGTTAGAAGAATCCAGTCTTGTTCTTATCTTTTTCATGCAGATAATCAAGTTCTACCTTCAATCTTTGCTCAACAAAGTCATAAAATGACTGCAGATTGTTTACATATTTTATAAATGCATTGCCATCAAATTGTGTCAGCAGCAGTTTCCATCTAGGGAAACTCCTCCCTTATTATCAATGATACTCAGAATGTCAGTTTTCCAGAGGTATTTTCTGTTTCTTTCTATTTGGTATGATTATGAAACTGTGGGTATCAACTATGTAACTTGATTTTGGAACTACTTGGACCATCTCACTTCCTTTATAACCAGACCATTGAGGGAAGTGACATATTAAATATAATTATTTGCGTAACTAACAAGATTCCACACTTCCTTGTCACATCATTTTGCCTATGGGAACTTCAAGTGTTTTGATAACATGCCCCAATGAGGTCATTAATCTTTTACTCAAAAGGGCAAAGGGTGACAATGTGATACTGAAATAGCATTAACTTGCTGGGGCTTCAGTAGAACAGAAAGTCTATTTTGGGAGCTGTATGGAGGACTCCTTAACCTTCACTCTAGAGAAGATTTATTGCAGATGATCTCAGCTGGTAGCTATCAGTGTCCAGTGGCTGTAAGATACCTTACGCTCTTGGACTTCTGATCAGGCAGGCATCTGTTCCCCATCTTAAAGAAATAGTATTTGTGCTTTCTCCTACTGCTCTTTTGACCACTCCTTGTTCCAGGAGATGGTAGCTGATGGATGACAAGCCTTGTGATCTGATGCATGTTCATCAGCTAAGATGAAAGAAATACTTGTAAAACCACTGTGGGAAAGATTATAGCTAGGGAATTTTTGTCCACCAGACAAGAGACAAGGAGGGTGGGAAAAATTTGCTGATGAATCTCAGGAACCTAAAGTCAGATTGAATGGAGTTTAAGTTACAAGCAGGAATGGATCTTTTCAAGAGCTTATAGAATATCTTGCCTCCCTTCCAAGACAATGGGAGACTAATTCACTTCAAAAGAATGTGTATATTTCTATAACATAATATATTTAGAGAATAGTTTCTATCATTATTCCAGCTGACCAGTGTATCAATTTGGGGACTCCTGTGTGAAACCTCTGAAGGTTTCTGTTGAAGATGGCAATAACAAGACAACAAAAATTTTCAACAAAAGAACCACACTCTCAGAACTTCTCAGATCTGTCCATCTGTTAGTTATTTCCATTTAAGCACTGCTGACCACACCTTGTGATTGCCACACAGTTTCACAGGTCAGGTCTGCAAACCCAGACGGTTTTGACACAGAAAGATAGGAGTTTCTATTTATTATTTTCTTACCTATGACCATCTGTGTTATGCAATCATCTAACTGTCTTCTTCTAAGAGAATGTTTCTCCATTTCTGCAACTTTAAGATGTGTGAACATGCGGGCTGGAGAATTCTGCAAGTTAAATTCTAGACATTTTAAAGTTGCTGTGTTTCAGAATATTGGCCTATGGTACCAATAGCTCATGAGCTGTTTGTTCTAAGCATTATATAAAAGAATAGCAAAATAATTGGAAAATAGTGATGTGGGTGTACATATGCATGTATATATCTCTATATCTAATTCTATTCTATTCTATTCTATCCTATCTATCTATCTATCTATCTATCTATCTATCTATCTATCTACCTATCTACCTACCTATCTAATATTAGTCAACAGAATCGGTTGCCCTTAAAATAAATCACTAGGAGGATTTGAAAATAAATCTGCCCTTCACTTTGGGAAATATTTTTTATTGAATATATTTTATAAACATTTTAAAGAAAACAGGAAAATAGGAAAATAATGTGTGTGTGTATTCTCATGTATATATGCAGGTTTGTGTATTCACAACACACACACATTCATGTCTATATATGGAAGAGCTACCATTTCTGGGCTACTAATTTCCAGTAGATGGCAGCAAATCAATATTTTCTGTTTCTCTTTGCAGCCATCTAGTGTTGCTCTAAATTTTTTCAGTCCAGATATGATAGCCCTGATTGATGGGCTAGATTATTCTGAAGCAAGGAGGAAGCTGTCTCCCTTTGCTAAAACATAATTTCTTGCTGCTCTTCTAATTAGATGGAGGCTGAAGTTAACCATGCCTTTCTTTGGCACAAAGAGATACAATTACTCTAGGTTTTCTCCTACACATAGAAGAAAGAACCATAGTCTGCAATCACTTTGTGATGGTTTTCCCTGTATATGAAAAGTTAAAAGGTTATGGCTATAGTACAGTGTTTGGGGGTGGAGGAATCACTTGAAAAAAGTCTTTCTTGTAGTACCATTGGATATTTAGGTTGCTCTGAACTTATTCTAAAAAGCTGTCACCTTTATTACTGATGCACAGACTGGCAGATTAATTCAATAAAAAAATGAAATAATTCCAAATCTATTGTGAAAAATCAATGAAGAGCTAGCAGATTCACGTGACCCAGATGTTGGTTACACCAATCAACAATTGTTCCTCTTCAAGGCCACTGGATGAATGGACAAAGAGTGGGTTGAAACATGAGAAAAGTGGGAATTGCTTATGTTGACAGAAGATAAACAACTGTACAGTATAGTTTCATTTAGTTTGCAATAAAGATTCCTACCAAGTTGCATTGGGTCCTCTGTCTGAAAGACTGCAGCCCAGTTCAGGCCTGACAATCAAATAAACCAAGTCAATTCAGAGGACCATTATTGATGAGTCCTGCTACAAGAAAGCTCCTCGTTCATTCCCTTTTCTACTGTGGAGCAGGTCAGAAGTAAACAGTCCATGTAATATGTGCTGTCTTTATCTCTAAGAATGGAAAATGTTGTAAGAGTCAAATAATCCTCAGGCCTTGTTTAAGGATTTAAAGATATCTAACACTGTTAAACTATACAAAGAGTCCTGTCAGTCGTGTCCAAGATAGCAAATACACTTTTCCACCTTCAATTCCCTCAGCTCAGTTTTTCCCTTTGAGTGAGTGAGTGAGTCAATTAGGCTAAATTAAAAACAAAAAATCTGTAAGTGTTGGCACTAGCTAGGTTGCACAAAACACAGGTCTACAATCCCCTCCCGTCATCTGCACATAACATGGGCATGTGGCTGGCTGCCAATTCCAGCATTAGAATGAATTGCTACAGCTGATATACCAGCTCCAACTGACATAGGCTGCTGAGGGTGTGCCCGGATTGCTGCAAAAATGGCCTCTGGGTTAAAACAAGCCGAGTACAAGAGCGGTAAAGCACACTTCATCTCTGCTTTGATGTTGTCAGAGAAATAAAAATACATGCGGTGGATCTTATGCTTCTGCATTTGGAACTAGGCCCCTCAGTGCTCAACAGAATTTATCTCCTAATTAGGTATGTTAGAATTGCAAGCTACTTGTATTAAGCAGCGTGTCATATTGTGGCACATATTATACAAGGAAAAAACAAAACCACACAAAATAGTATCGACCTGTTTCCTTACCGGCTCACTGATTTTTTTCTTCTTTAGTCTGATTTCATATCCAGGCAACTTAATCCACTTTAGTCTGGAAACAGAGTGCCAAACATTAAGGGTACTCTCAGATAAACAGTTTTTCCAAGTCCACTTTAAATAAATCAGGAATTGGGCTTTATT
Source organism: Arizona elegans (assembly GCA_022577455.1). Classification (NCBI taxonomy): domain Eukaryota; kingdom Metazoa; phylum Chordata; class Lepidosauria; order Squamata; family Colubridae; genus Arizona; species Arizona elegans. The sequence goes on from JAKOOJ010000003.1 coordinate 75,164,336, forward strand.
GTTTTGATTATTAAGTTGTCTGGATATGAAATCGGGTCTAGAACAACTCGCTATAGCCAACTCGCTGAGGGACAAGAGTTACCCACTCTATCAATGGTGGGATAGAATCATTAAAGAAAGGATGCAAAAGGACGGACAAAATGAAATGTGAATTCTTTTAAATAATTAAATTGAACTGTTGAATCAGTGAGTTGTCCTGTAGCAAGTTGGCTGCGGCAAGTTGGCCATGGTGAGCTGGCTGCAGTAAGTTGGCTGCGGCAAGTTGTCCCATTCCAGAACCAAAAGCCAACTAATGAGGATCAACAGAAAAGCATAAAAATGACTCTAGCAATCAGAGGTCATCCCTTGGCCAACAGGCAAGGAAGACCTCATTTGCCCACCTAGTTTCACAACACAACCTTTCCCTTCTGTAAAAAAATAAAAACCAGGCATTCCTGTTCTTGTGATGGCAGCAGATATTTATCCTGCCACATTTTAATCCTTTTCAGCCACTATATTGGGATCAGGGTGGATAAAAATCAATGATTTTTTTAAAAAAATCAAAAAAATCAGATTTTTTTGATTTAAATCAGATTTTTTTGCTTTAAATCGGATTTTTTTGATTTTTATCAAATTTATTTTAATAAAAAACTTTTGGGGTAAAAATCTATCGTAAGATAGTTTTCTATTTAAGATAGATAAATAATTTACTTTATTCAGCATGAAATGGAGCTTAGTTATGTAGCATGAGGCTATATATTCTGCAACATTGGGACTATCGGTGAGTCAACAGTGGGTCAAAGGAATAGTAGAGATCACAGTTGCTCTTTAAAAATTATGATTTAAATCAAGTTGATTTAAATCAAGCCTTTTTACTAGAGATTTAAATCATGATTTAAATTGTGATTTAAATCAACTCGATTTAAATCAAATCCACCCTGATTGGGATGCTGAGGGACCAAGAGTCTGCTTTAATCACTATTCAGACTACTCCATGAAATGGAGACTACTACTCTTGCAGCCACAGTCATGAAAAATAGAAACTCCCTGCCAGCAAAAAATATTTTTATTTTTAAAAATGACTGAAACAGAGAAGAAAAAGAGTAGATTGGACACAATAAGCATCTACAAACAGGTCAGCAGGGAACTGAGTTCATTTTAATGGCTGAATTTCATCTCTATCCAAAAGAGCCCTTAAAATGAATTGAGAGTGCTTACTGTTACCCAAAATCTTGGGTTTTATTTTCTAAGATTTCTAAACAGTTTAATTTATTTATCTTGGAAGGCAATTCTCCTGGTTGCTTGAGGATGGGGGAAAATATCAGCAAATCTTCTCTCATTTCCAAGGAATGAAGGCATTTTAGAAAGATATAAAGGATAAACTATTTTGAAAATATAGAAAAATTCTCCCTACTTCTGTTCCTGGCTGCTTCATAAATACCTCTTTAACATAAAATTGATGCTTCAGAGGCAGTAAAAGTAGAATGAACATAATGTAGTAAATCTTATTTATGTTTTATATGGGTTCACTGCTCAGGTTCAAGCAAATAATTCAGCCAACAAGGGGAGTGTAAATCTCTCCCTCAATAGGAGAACAGAATTTGCCTCTATTTACAAGGCAAATTATTAAGAGTTGAGTAGCTTGATCAATGCCAAGTAATAGAATACTTGGCAATCAGGATTTAGCTACTTCTGTTAATGAAGTCAACGAAGACAATGAGAAATCGAGATGTAAATCCATCTCGATTTCTCATTGTCACAATGCAGGCCTCATTCTGTTGTATTGTCTGAAAATCCTATTTGTTTTTCGTAAAGATAATAAGGTACAACAAGAGGATATTTCACAATAATTATACTGGAAGCTATGTAGAAGGGTAGCATTTTTTTTTTCTAAATAAAGAACTTCTCCTTATGACACTAAATGTCTTTGGCATTTTTTTTAAAAAAAACCAATAAGCTTTAGGCTCACATACTTCATACATATTATCAGATTTTTCTTAGGCTTTTGCAAGACTTCAAAATATGTGTCGGGAGGCATAAGAAATAGCCACTATTTTAGAACAGATATGGATGCTCATGCTGGTAACTGAGAGAATTAATAGTTTATCTAGACCAGTCTTCCCCACCCTTGCATTCTTCAAATGTATTGAATTGTAATTCCATCATCTTTAGAGGGCATAGAAGAGGTTCAGGATAATTGAGAATGATAGGAATAGGAATTACGCGATAGGAATATAATTCCTATCATATAATTTTATCATTCCCAGCATAACTGGGAATGAGAGGAATTATAGCCCAACACATATGGGGGAAATGCCATAATGATTACAGTTATTGTTTTTCTAATGTCAAAGGTTTCCATTCACATCTCTTGTTCAGCAATGTAAAATTGGATCGGAGTGGATAAGAGGCTAGACAAAGAATTTAAATAATGTCTCGCTAGTGTAAACAGTGTCATAAAATGCATCCTTTAGAATAATTGGCATTCATCTTTTGCTGGAAATAGGAGAACTAAAACGGGCACATTTACTCTTTTCTTGTGGAGAATGTACACCAATACATTCCATTCACATCATTGTTTAAATAATACCAGTGGCAGTCAGGAATTTCATGCGCCTACCCTCCCACTGCTCAAATACCCAAATGGGTATTACATAAAGGCCTCTGAGAAACACAGTACGTAAAAGTAGATGTGAAACTTTGAAACCTGCAAGTATTGAAGTAATGAATTGTGAACAAGAAGAAATGGTTGAGCAGGAAGCAATTCCTCAACATCTGCTGTTGACTCCCAAATAATTTTGAGTGTCCTGGGGTGAAATAACTAGTATAAAACAACATGTATTAAATGTACAAAACCAGCTCCCTAAATTCTGATAATTTGTTGCCAGGTTTTCTATACAAAACAAACATTGTAAGGGTAACTACAATGGCCCTGAGTTTTTGTGGTCATGAGAGGCAATATCAGGTAGACAGATGGGAACTTACTATTTCCTGTCTTTGTCTTTCATTCTATTGGCTCTTAAATCTGGGAGATTACAAATCTTGGGGCCTTCTGCTTTGTCCCACAGTATGAAGCCTTTTTTCTGACTGACTCTTCTCTGATGAGATGTAGCTGGGTGCCTCACTTTGTCTATTGCCTCCATGCCTCTTCCCATCCCCTTCTCGCTTCCCTGATTCTTACTCAGGCTTAATATAAGTATCAAGAATGCTCATATGTACACATACAAAATTGCTTTCTCCAACAAGAACAAACCACATATTCCGATGTGTCTCAAGATGCATTGCTCTATATCTAGGTATGTAAATTCAAGGAGACAGCTCAAATCCTTATTTTTCTTTTCTCCACAGATTCACAAAAGTGTAAAGTCACTGTGTAGTTTGAAGGTCATCTTCTGTATCCCTGGTTGCAAAGCAGAATTTGTAATGTACCTGCTATCTTCCTACAAAATGGCCATTTAAACTCACTTTCACTATTTTGATCAAAGAGCCCCTTTCAAGACACCTTTCAATCTATTTTACAAAAAAAGAGAGTTTCCTGCCAGGTTTTTGCCTTTGGTCTCCAAAACTTTAGCTGCAATCTGCCTCCTTGAATTTTCTATCCATTAGTTCTAGTGCTGCTTGCTGTAATCACACAAAACTAATGGCATTTTTTAGCTGGCCTACCACCTATAGAGATATAATTCTTCTTGGAATCAATTTGGATTATATTTCATTTCTGCAGAAATAATTGGTAATCTGTTTTCTACAGTTAACAGAATTAATTAGAATTACTAATTTCCAGAATACAGTACAGACTAGATATAACCCCCTCAAGCCTGTCGTTACATACAGTTGCTTGTACATCTTCTTAGAGATCAAAGTGATTAATATAACATATTAAACATCTCAGTTTTAATTGAATTTGGTTTTAATTGGGTTGTTTTTAATATCTTGGGCCGAAATTATTTAATTGTTTTTTAAATTGTTTTTAAATTTTATATGCAATGTTTTATCTTGGCTGTACACCGCCCTGAGTCCTGCAGGAGAAGGGCGGTATGGAAATAAAATAATAATAATAATAATAATAATAAAAAAAAAAACATAAATCAGTGCACTATAAAATGGTACCTTTTTTAAAAAAAGATTTAAAATAATGCATAGGAGGAAAAGAAATATAGATCTATTTCAGACCAATCTGCACATCTATTTTATATTATTCAACTAGTTTATCATTCTATCTATAGATAGAAAGCAATTTGTTGAAAATAAATTGTAACTGGAAATAAATGAACTGTTAGTACTGCATGTGACAGAGTATTAAAATGAAGGCTTCTTAGACAAAGAGTTTGCTCAAGGCAAGGACAATTTACCAAAGCCACATGCTATTAACAAGGGTCTGAAACTGTCAAGCACAAAGAATCAAGAGCATTGGTTAGGTTGCAACATAGAAGATTTATTCAAGCCTATACACATGAATCTGGTCAACTAAAGTTCAACACTTAAATCAGTGCCAAATAAGGAATTATCTGTTTTACAGCACAGTCTGTGCTGTCACAAATCTTGTGTCTCATTTCCTTCAATGGACAGAAAATCAAGGGGATTCCAGCCCTTTTTGTATAATTTTGATAATTCTTATTCATATAGATAAATATACACTTGCATCTGTGAATTTGGGGGGCGGGGACATATGCTTGTATGTTTGCAAAGATGTCTTAGCTAGTGAGAACACTTATACAGCTTTGTCTGGAACAAGTTAAGCAGGATTGAGCACATTAATACTTGAACAGGGGATCTTTGGACAATAAAATGCCAATAGGCTAGATTCTGAAGTTGAAAAATTATCTTTGAAGAAGATACTGGCAAACTACTTCCAAGAACACTACCTGGATGTATCTATTAAATCAATAGGAGTTGAGTTTGAATTGGAGTCCACTTTTACTTTGTCTTTCTTAATTTTGGCTTCTCTTCTCTTCCTAGCAATTTCCACTGTTTGTTCTGACACCCAATTTGCATTCTTCCAATTCCAGATCTTTGGCAGTTTCTTTTCATATTCAACCTTAATATCTTATTTAAGTTCATTCCAGAATTCCTCTGGTTCCCTACCCATGAGATTTCAGGACTCTTCAGATTTCAGAGGTTGTTTTTGGACATGAAATAGTGTACAAACTGGCTGGCTTTCTTCTTCTTTAGCTTAAGTTGGAACTTAACTTCAAATTGCTGTGCTGAATTGTGTCTTTCTCAACCTGGTGCTATTTAGTTAGGCCTGTTGATTAGGTAATATTGGTGATGAAGTACCATACATCTGAAGCAAGGGTGAAATCCAGCAGGTTCTGACAGGTTCTGGAGAACCGGTAGCGGAAATTTTGAGTAGTTTGGAGAACCGGCAAATACCACCTCTGGCTGGCCCCAGAGTGGGGTGGGAATGGGGATTTTGCAGTATCCCTCCCCTGGAATGGGGTGGGAATAGAGATTTTACAGTATCCTTCTCCTAGAGTGGGGTGGGAATGGAGATTTTGCAGTATCCTTCCCCTGCTACGCCCACCAAGCCACACCACACCCACCAAGCCACACCCACAGAACTGGTAGTAAAAAAAAAATCATTTTACCACTGATCTGAAGGCTGTGCGGAAATGATTTAATGCACTTTGGTCATATGACCACATAAGCATCTTTGGACAATACTGGGTCCCTCGCTTCCTAGAGCCAAACACCACTGGACAATAGGGGAAACGTTTCCCTTAGAATGGAAAATATAGGAGACCTAATTCTTTAATGTAATTTTCCTCATCCCTTCTTATGACTCATTTTCAGGGTGGGGGGGGTTGTATTTTTCTGCAGTTCCGCCAGCAGCATTGGATCAAATTTGTCACTTATATGTCTCCTGATTTTTTTTTTAATGAGAATGAATCTGGGATAGACTCTCCAGTAAAATAAGAGGTTGAAAATGTGCAATTCAGTAATTAAATTAGAACTGACTGGTGGCTTTTCAGTGACATTCACTTCACCTGGCAACTGAATGTACTTTTTTTCATCAACATACTTGGAAAAATGCTATCAATGCATATGTAAAGAAACAAGGCTGGTATCACCAATATGTCTCCTCTATCAAAATCAAGTTATTCCTAAATGTTAATTATGGGCAATTTATCATCTGGGCTTTTTGCCGAATACCACATGTGACTCTATTCAATGGATAGCCCCCACTTTCCCTCACATTTCTTTTCATATGCAAAGCCTTCTGCAATGTTTTTCTTTTGGCATTTGTTATTGTTAGCATGAGAACTTTCCAAAAGCACACATGGATTTGATTGCAAAGTATGAGCCAATGAAATTCCACCCCACCCCCCAAAAAAAGAGAACTCCCCATTTCAAGGCAGACCCCTTAGAGTAATTTACCAGAATTTTTCAGCCTTTAACAAAACAAAAATATTAAAAATTGATGTGGAGAAAGGCAGCTGTGTTTATGTGCTCTTCTTTTCATACTGAATATCTCATTTTAAAAGCCAGAACTGTGCTTCAGGAAACACTTAATTTGGAAAGAGTTTTGTAATCCTCAATCTCCATCTGAGAATTATGATACCATAATAGAAATTACTTGCAGACTGCACGAAAAGACAAGTCCATGTAAGTGCAATCCTGGAATCTAACTCACAAAAACACTGGCTGTACAATGGTCTTTTATACTCTTCTGCCCTATGGATGAGCATTGTCTTTGCTGCAATGTCAACTCATAATGTTGAAAAATCCCGAATGGGAGACTGAGAAAATCAAGACTAAGACCAAAAAATCCTCCAATTCACTCAGATTCATTGTTTCCAAAGAAACTAGATACTGATAAAATAACTTTTGGGAAGTGCAGGATCCAATCTGGATCAGTCACTGGGATCAGAGGTTTTGTCTTCTGAGCTTTTGGACTCATTCTGGAGCCCAACTTCAAGGAATTTCTCTCTAACTTCTGTCTCTGAAGATGGGCTCCAGCACGAGTCCAAAAGCTCAGAAAACAAAACCTCTGGTCCCAGTGAGCGACCAGATTGGATCCTGCAGCATAATCCTGGGATACATATTTTCGCCTTTCATTTGTTTTGGGGAAGTGCCTATGGATTTCTCACTTCATTTCAGCATTTGAAAAAAACTCCTTTGTTCACTTACATCAGAAGAACACAAAATAAGGCTTGTAGCTTTGTGAAGCCTATCGAAGCCCCATATTCCTTCTAGAGAGGATAGGACTCCCAAATTTGACTTTCTTTTTTTATAAACAGCAAACAGTAAATTAATGTTTTAAGATTCTGCAGAATTTAAGCACCTTAAATTTCTAGTGCACACATTCAAATCATGCCTACTTCGGATTTGGTCTGCCTACTTTTGGAGTATAGTTGTGAAAATGCCACTTAATGCCAGCAAAACTCTTAAATCAACACAGTTGTGCACCGAAGCTTTATGCTATGAATGGCAGCCAAAGGCTGCAGTGGCAATGACTATGTTGGCAATGACTATGATATCATATAGAGAGATGTAGTAGTCTCATTTTTCTTAAATATGTGTGGCTGTTTTGTTTTTTTTAAGGACAACCACAATTAGAGCTTTCACACCCTATTTTTATTTTTAACAAAATCTTAGAAGACCAAGCTTTAACTGTTCAATGATGGGGGCCACTGAAAGCCACATGAAGTCTACAAGCCATGGATGGCTCATTCCTGACTAGACCATGTCACTTGTTTTTCCACCTAAGTAGAGCATCTTCCCAGAAGATTTTTGTCTGTCTTACCTCATAAATCCTTCTAGTCAGGATTCAGGCCCAGTTATGAGACAGAAACAGCTTGGTCACATTTGTTGATTATCTCTATCAAGAATGGGATGGGGGTAATGCATCTATCCTTCCTCTCTTTGACCTCTCAGCAGCCTTTGATACCATTGATCATGGTATCTTTTGGGGTCACCTACAGGGTAGGAGTTGGTTTGGCTCCTTTCTCTAAGGTCAGTTGCAATCAATGTTGATAGGGAGTGAGAGATTCAGACTATGGCTTGCTCCTTTGTGGCATCCCACAGAGCTCCATACTTTCTCCACTCCCTTTTTAACAAATACATAAAGCCATTAGGTGAGATAATCTGTCACCATGGGACAAACTCAGATTTACATCTCCATTCTGAGTGAGCCAAGTGATGCTGTTGCTGTCCTCTCGTGGTGCCTGGAGGCTTTGGGGGTCTGGGTTGGGAACAATAGGCTCCATTGGAACCTTGGTAAGACTGAGTGTCTTTGGGTTTGTGAAGATCTGGTTCCTGGACTTTTAACATCTTCAGTTCTAGATGAGGTTGAAGTTCCCCAAACAGACTCATATGCAATCTGGAGATTCTCCTGGATTTACAATGAGCACATCACAGTAATGGCTAGGACAATTAAATACCAGTTGCATTCTTTCCTGGATCCATGAGTTCCTGCACTCAGTCATTCAAACCCTGGTCATTTCACGGTTGGTCTACTGCAATGCACTCTACATGGGGCTACTTGATCAGTATCTGGAAGTTTCAGCTGGTACAGAATGCAGCTGCATGGCAGTTCTGAGAGCTGTTTGGTTGCCAGGTTGCCGATGGCATTCGTCATCATTCCGATGGCATTACCTACTCCACCTGTGGTATCAGAAGCATGCTGTGGACCCCATCAACTAGGGAATTCTGGCTGGTGGGATCCAGAAGACAGGTTTAGTGCTGTGTCCTGTAGAACGTCCAGCGCCCCCTCCCCTGTCCCAAGATCAACACCCACCTTTCTGACCTTCTGAAAGGATTTGAAGACCTGGCTCTGCCAGTTGCCTGGGTCCCCATTGGGGAAATGGCATCTGGGAGGTAGTTAATGGATTAGACAGACCCCCAACCTCCTCCCCATGTGCACTTTCCTCCCTTTCTCTCATCTTGATTTATGGAATTTTAACTGAATTTTAAATGTATGGTTTTTATTTATTGTTTTAAGGTTTTATATTGCATATTAATTATATGACTATAAGCTGCTTAGAGTCACTTTGACGAGAAGGATGGTATAGAATTTTAATAATAAATAATAAATAATAAAATGAATCAAATATTCAATTCTGATTGCAATAGATAGCCTTGTAGGTACTTAGGCACCAGGTCCTATAGCAATAGAAATAGCACTTAAGACTTATATACTGCTTCATAGTACTTTACAACCCTCTCTAAGCGGTTTACAGAGTCAGCATATTTTCCCCAACAATCTGGGTCCACATTTTACCGACCTTGGAAGGATGGAAGGATGAGTTAACTTTGAGCCGGTTATGATCAAATGCCTGGTTGTGAGTAGAATCAGCCTGCAATGCTGTATTCTAATTACTGCGCCATCCCGCAGGACCCATAGGTCAAAACCAGAATTAGAATGAAATGTTTTAAATAAAAAATATTTATGCTTCAAATAGTTATATGTTAAGCATTGATAAAAAAAGCAGGAAAATATACAAGCAAACTACAAACAGTAAGTGTTTAATGAAAAGAAGGGTTTAATGAAAAGAAAAACTAGGGGTGACATGATAGCAGTGTTCCAATATCTAAGGGGCTACCACAAAGAAGAGGGAGTCAACCTATTCTCCAATGCACATGAAGGCACAACAAGAAGCAATTAATGTAGTAATAGCAATAGCATTTAGATTTACATACCACTTCACAGTGCTTTACAGCCCTCTCTAAGCAGCTTACAGAGTCAGCATATTGCCCCCAACAATCTGGATCCTCATTTTACCGAACTCAGACGGATGGAAGGCTGAGTCAACCTTGAGCCTGGTGAGAGTCAATCTGCCAAACTACTGGCAGCAGAAGTAGCCTGCAGTACTGCACTCTAACCACTGCGCTACCATGGCTCTTATATGTAAACTTGATTATGTATACTAATCAAGAGATGTCCAACCTAGAAATAAGGAGAAATTTCCTGACAATTAGAACAATTAATCAGTGAAACGATTTGCCTCCAGAAGTTCTGAATGCTCCAACACTAGAGGTTTTTAAGAAGAGATTGGACAACCATTTGTCTGAAAGAGGATAGGGTTTCCTGCTTGAGCAGGGAGTTGGACTAGAAGACCTCCAAGGTCCCTTCCAACTCTGTTATTCTGTAACCATCAAATAAACATATTGGTATTAAACCATGAAAGAGTAAGATGTGCCCCCACCCCAAAAGCTAAAAATGGATGATATATTTCCTGCCATTCTGAGGCAGGAAACATAAAAAATAGAAGTTTATAGAGCAAAATTAAGCTGTAAATAAATTAAAGTCTTCCTCTAAAAGAAAATATCAGAGCTGCCCAAAAATGAAAATGTATCACAAAATGTATTTTGCATTATAGCCTTACCTACCATCTCTCCCCAGGATACGTATGGTCCCAGCTATCAAAAAATTGCATGTCCCAAGATTAACGTTGTCACATTTATTTCAAGCTCAGAAAATAATAATAATTTCAATTTGTTTTGCTTTTGTTACCGCAAAGAAAAAATGTTCTTTTTGTTCATATAATTCACAGTCAGGAGATGACACTGACATTTTTCTCCTCTATATTTAGCATCCTCATTGTCTGGTGCTAATATGTGGCTGTCATTGACTGCTTTTAATTAGATGACAGAACAATGAACATGTCAAACTCTATTGCATTTTCTCCTACCATCATCATCACTTTGGCAAATAATTCCTGAGCAGTTCTGTCTGCTAGAATGACTATTACACAGCACAATTCACCTGCGTTTTTGGGGACTGATTTCTCACCTTTTCCTAAACTCTTTTAGTCTACATTGATTATTCATACATCTTGAAAGGCTCTTTTTGCATTTAATCCACCTGTCATTACAGATGTTTAAAATTGGAATAAGTGCTTATCATGCAGAATAAACCCCTTTAGAGCACTTACATATCAATTTTCATCCACAAATTGCATGCCACTGTCAAAACTAAACTAAACATGAAATATTCCTGTTCAGTTTTAAAAATAAAGCGGAGGAGTGGGGCAATTAGTTGACTCATAGTAGTAAGTAAGCCTAAAACTCTTCATATTTCCATCCTCTGTTATGTTCTTTAAATAACTGTTAATAAAGTTGAACAAAGACATGCAATTTAATATTAAAAATATAGGTATTTATAACTGTTGCTTGAAGTCTCTCCCCACCCCTCACCCCTTCAAAAATGCCTTCTACCACTAATGGACCAAGATCTGCCATTTCTTTTGAAGAGAGTTTGGTGACAATGTGATGTTCTAATGGGTCCATCTGTGAAAAAAATCTGCCACAAATTTAAAATTGGTATGGCAAAACTCCTGTTTCTAAAGTTTAAAATAGCTTTAATATGTTAATAAGAAAAGCCTTACCCCAAATTCTACAGATTTCCTTTTCCAATTTCAAAAAATAAAAGTCACTTGACATGAGTATCAGTGGGAATTTGTTATCTTGAAGTTTCATTCTCCAAAAAAGAGTTCCATTAGTAATCAATTAATTGCGGAAATGGACAGGCTGACTTTGGAACTTAAAGATAAGAATGATTCAGAGTATTATGAAATCTGGAACAAATTTTATTATTGGCTGGAAGGAGGAGGAACTAAAATGTGTAGAAGTTTTTATGTTAATTTTCTATGTTAGATACAATTGAATTGGATATCGATGTAACCTACCTAGATGAAAGAATATATATATTTGAAATGTGATAATTAGTGTAAACTTGTATAGAGATAAGGAAGTGTATCAATTATAAGATAAACTTTATGAAAATGTTTAAACTGGAGATGTCACGCTATGTCAACTGTTTTTAATTTGTATTGTTAATAAAAACCTTTTTTTTAAAAAGTAACCAATTAATGTACAAGAAATCAATGGAACAGAGCACCAAAAACACATGGTTTTTTACCATCTCAGCTAATAAAATATGTGATTACTCCATGAAGTCCAAGTAACAGTTCACAGTTGGTTCAGACCCCTTTAGAAGAATATAGTTCCAAAAAAGATGGGATATTTGTATCTCCAATCCAATTTATTAAGGCCATCTCTTTCAAACATATTAAGCTAACTAATAGTACAGCTCTTAAATCCTAATATTTTCTGAATAAGCCGAGGTTCAACAATATACATCATTATTGCCATAAGCCTGGAAAATTATGTACCTCTGTAGAAGACAATTTTTCCCTGATTATCAAATTCTGTTCTATTTTCATTCATTATTCATTCTTCCTGTTTATAACATATACTGCTGGACATAAACTGTCAGGTCTCAGCCTTCTTGAAAAAAGCCAACTTAAACTGGATTTATAAGAAATATAAATGCATGCATTAGTAATGGTAAGACATTGTGGCAGCAATCATTATGAACTTAGAAAGTTATGTCCCTGAAGTTGTTGGAATTAAAGAGTAAGGAAGGGTTATTTATATCATATCTTACTTGAGTTGTTGGTTACAATGGAAAATAAAATGCTGGGCTAATTGGACATTTGGTAAGATCCAGAAATACTTTCTCTCATTGTTTTGGTCATTTCGTGGATTTCCCCAGGGTTTCAAGGATTTCAGACTGCTGTGTTTACAAATCTGTTATAGGCTTTAGTGAAAAGTATATATTTAAATATTCAAATGAGCCAGGCATGGTGGGACATTGACAATATTTCTATCCTTTAAGACATTATAAGTCCACACATTAAAAATCTTTGGATATGATAAGATTACTGTTGTCAACAGTTTCACAATTAGTATTGTTGCTTGATTTTTTAAAAAAAACTATTCTTTTGAAAATTACAATCTTTTCTTTGGTTACATCACATTCATCCAAAATTAGACAAGAAATAATAGTGATTACTTGGCCGTGTGAGCAAAATATGTAACATAAGAAGGCTATTAGTATGGAACACAGACTGGGATACAAATTCTAGTGCTGATGTGAGAATTTTCTGTCAGGATCCACAGCAGAATCAAACTCAGCATGCTATATACTAAGGAGCTAACTATCCCTCCAAAAGTTTTCATGCAAATCAATTAAATTCCATCACTTTGCATTAGTTCTAGAGGAGTTACATGTTCTCATTGCATGGCTAAAAATCAGCAAGCAACTCATTCAAAGTCTACAGGATCACAGATTCAGATACAAGGTCTCTAAACATTTCAATTCACAAGAGGTGCAGCGCTGGCAAAATGGTGTTTGCTAATTTGTGCCACCAGTTTCTTGCCTCACTGCCAAAATCTACAAAGACACACAATTTTTAAAGACCTGAAAGGTGTTATGTGAATAACTTCTAGTGGAAATAATCTTCTCTTTCAAGATGTTAATCATTGTCTTTGTCATATTGCAGCCAAGAGAAGGCAAGCATTAGAATGCTTGAAATGGATGTTAGGACATTCAAAATAGGCAAACTCAATAGGTCTATTTCTTGACATCTGTATGCTGTTCTGCTATCATAATTCACATCAAGCTGACTGTTCCTTATAATATGCAAGTGCTTTATTATATGCCAGCTGGTACTGTACACAGATGAATTAGGTCCTGTGTATAAATACAGGGTACTGCCTAAAAAAGGTAAAACGGGAAATCTGGAACTGAATGTGCTATGAATAAAGATTTATTTGATTCTCTCAGCCCAAATTTGTCTGTCATCTGTAGTATTATGAAGTAATACAATTCTCCCTCCTTTCAGATGCACCCCTCTTTTTTTCACTCATGTGGCAGTTTTTAGCTGTAGAAAATACTTTTTAAGTATATAACCTGTCATTTGAAGTATGTAGTCCCAGAAAAACTGTATTGGCAGTGATCTGTGTACAGTACTTTGTTTTTCATAGCTTCCTTTTCTCTATGAGCCTCATTTATAGAATTGGAATAATTACAAAACTGAATCATATATCTATTAGACCCTGTACTGTAGGTGGAATGTGCAGTATGGGTGTTTTGCCTATGCATCCAGAAAGGGACAACTAATTGTAACATATCTATTAACCACTCTCTTTTTTGTTGTAAAAACAAATCATATGAATCTCATCTTCTCTTGCTCTTAAAAAATCTTTTCCAGTTTGTATCTACAAGAGACACTCAATAGAATGGAGCAAAACGCAGTAACCATTGAAAGATACACAATCTGCATTGTGGAAAGCACTAACCAGATTGTGATGGACTCACAACCTTTCTATACCTCATAGAATAGAACAAAGCTACTCAATTCAAGGATGTTTCATCTGCCTCTTGCCATGTGCTCCAATGGGTATACGCAACCCTGTTGCTAAAAGGACTGGAATAGCAGGTATCAGGAGAGTAATATCCTCTTAAGATTCTCACATAGCAACAGTGCAGGTTACTATAGAAACCTGAGGATTATTTTTAGAATTCATCATCTTTTAACATTAGTAAGCCCATCATGAGTCTTAAAGAGGAAGACTGAATTTCTCAAAACCTTCCCCCCTTTCTTCCAATTTACTATTGATTTCAAAACTAAATAGAGCCAAGAATGGTATATGATTATGAAGTTGAATCAGAAAGATCCAGGTTCACATTCTCATTCAAACATGGAAAATCACTGGATGATTTAGGGCCAGTTTCTACCTTTCATTTCATATGTTCTTCATTTCTATCTCACATGTTGCGGAGAAAATTGGAGGAGGGATTCCATACACACTACCTTCGGCTAGTACCGGTAGAAGATACGAGTTTTCATTTTTGTAGAACATTTATTATAATTATAATTTTGCTTTTATGTCTTTGTTATACTGATGCTTTTTATAACTACAAAATGCTTTGCAAGCCACTTTGCAAGCATTTATGCATTATAACAGAATATAAGACCCATTAATTAAGTAAATAAATAAACATTTTTTTCTTTTTCTTTTCTTTTAAATATGTGGATTATGACTGTTTAAAAACAACTGTACCCAGATCACACACTGCTTGATGGAAATTGAATTTTATGTAAATAAAATAAATAAATAAATAATAAACATATTTTCAAAATGTACTGTACTATCCAATCAGAAAATAGGACTTGGTCCTATTTTCACTCACTTACTAAAACAAAGAGAAATCTCAAAAATAGTACATTAGTTTACCAATTTCAGCCATTCATTCATTCATTCATTCAATCAATCAATCAATCAATCAATGAGACTAAGAAATCTGACCTTGTCTTACATAAACTTACATTTTTCTGTACTTGCTTATGCTGTAAAAAAATCTAAAATGATTGCAAATAAGGCTAAATGCCACAAAAAGAAAGAAAAAAAGAAAGAAAAGAAAGAAAGAAAAAGAAAGAAAGACAGACAGACAAAGAAAGAAAGAAAGAAAAGAAAGAAAAAGAAAGAAAGAAAGAAAGAAAGAAAGAAAGAAAGAAAGAAAGAAAGAAAGAAAGAAAGAAAGAATGAATCTGGTGGGTCAGATCACAAGATTCTCTGTTGTGTTATATAGTGACCAATACTAATTGGATTCATTTGGGAACCTCACTATCTTCAAGCTATCTGTTTGCCATTAGCTCATATTTAAAGCATGATGCCCATAACTCAGGAAGTAATAAACAACTATGCTGATCTCTCCTGAATTTGCCCATTTCCCTTTTACAACTACTGGCAATGAAGGCTACTGTTTAAGTGCTGTATAAAAATGCTTTTCCTTCTGTCAGTCCTGAACTACTCTGTATGTTATTTCAATGAATAATTTCAACCTTGTCAGATAGGGAGAGGAATTTCTCTATTTTACTATTATTTTAGTCTTTATTTTGTTGTTTCCTGTATTTTGCACAATTTTACATACTGGTACTTCTACTACATCTTCCCTTCCTCTCCTTCACTTGGGTTAAAGAGAACCACTGCTGTAGTCTTTTCTTCCTGGTACTGATTCCAAATCGTTTTGGTTACTATTTTTTTGCCATCTTTCCTAGCTTTGGCATAGCCTTCATAAAATGTGATAAACAAAGAAGGGTACCATCATCCTAGGTTTTTATAACTTTATACTGAAAGTCCTATTTGCAGTTCCAAGCATGTAATTTGGCTTTTTTTAAAATAGCAGCTGCATATAGGGTTGACTTTTTTATATTATCCACCGTTACTCCAATAAGCTCTTACTAAAGAGCAATATGCTCTTATTATGCCCTTGAAGTGATGTCCCAGTGCCTGGAGGCTGTGCGGATCTGGATGGGGAGGAACAGGCTCAAGCTCAACCCTTCCAAGACTGAGTGGCTGTGGCTCCCGGCATCCCGATATAGTCAGTTGACTCCATCGCTGACTATTGGGGGCAAGTCTTTGGCCCCCACTGAAAGGGCTCGCAATCTGGGAGTCCTCCTGGATAGGCAGCTGTCTTTGGAGGAACATCTGACGGCTGTTACCAGGGGGACCTTTTATCAGGTTTGCCTGATTCGCCAGTTGCGGCCCTTTCTTGATCGGGATTCCTTGTGCACAGTCACTCACGCCCTCGTCACCTCTCGCCTTGACTACTGCAACGCTCTCTACATGGGGCTCCCCTTGAAGAGCACCCGGAGGCTCCAGCTGGTCCAGAATCCAGCAGCGCAGGTAGTGATGGGAGCAACATGGCGCTCCCATGTAACACCACTCCTGCGCGAGCTGCACTGGCTCCCGGTGGTCTTCCGGGTGCGCTTCAAGGTGTTGGTTATCACCTTTAAAGCGCTCCATGGCTTAGGGCCTAGCTATCTCCGAGACCGCCTGCTGCTACCGATGACCTCCCATCGACCCGTGCGCTCCCACAGAGAGGGCCTCCTCAGGGTGCTATCAGCCAAACAATGTAGGCTGGTGGCCCCCAGGGGGAGGGCCTTCTCTGTGGGGGCTCCTACCCTCTGGAATCAGTTGCCCCCGGAGATAAGAAGGATCCATGACCTCAATGCCTTCCGTCGTTCCCTGAAAACTCATCTTTTCCAACAAGCCGGATTGGCTTAGAAGAAATTTTTAATTTTTTTTAATTAGTTTGTGATTCTTAACTTCGGCCCAAATTTATATATATTTTTAAATGTTTTAATATTTGTATTCTATGTTTTTTATCTTGGCTGTACACCGCCTTGAGTCCTCAGGGAGAAGGGCAGTATATAAATTGGAAATTAAATTAAATTAAATTAAATTAAATTAAATTAAATTAAATTAAATTAAATTAAATTAAAGTGTTACTAGCACTTTAGATCCCATTTATGCGCAAGTAAAGTTTACACATTCATACCATAGTTGTCCAACATTTTGGCTTGCCTGGGCCATATTGAGTGAAGGGGAATTGTCTTGAGCCACATATAAAACATGCAATTAATGTGAATAAATAAGAAACTTCCTTTATTTTAATATACTGTACTTTATTATCTTGTGAGTCTGCACAACCAGTGGGCCTCAGATTCACACCATATATATATCTCTTTAACCTTGTTTATATCACATTACCTTGCCATTCTCATTCATTCAGTTTGGAGATATCTTTTTAGTGCACTTCCCAATCCCGTTTTGATTGTATTTATTTGAACAGTTTTTTATTATTTTAAAACATGTCCACCATCCTGCCCAGTTCTATATACAGAAGCTAAAAAGCATAAGTTCCAAGACTGCACCCTAAGAGACCTTACTATTCACATCCCACTAGTATTTTTATTCTCCATCCCATCCACCCCCAGCATTTTCCTCAGAACATATCAAACGGATTACAAATTACTTTATCAGGAACCTATTGGTTATTTTCTTGCCTCAGGAACAGATGCTAATTTGTTTTTTTAAAAAAGCATATTTTATCTTATTTTAGAGCACCTTTATTTCACATGTCATTCCACATTCTTATTTTTGTTGTTTTCCTTAATGTTTTTTGTCATCTGCTCCTCAAAATCTTTATCGTTTGTCCTTTTTAATCAATTGGTGACATATCTTTTGCAGATTTTGTATTTGCTTTTGGTCTCATTGTAATAAGACTTCTATTTTTTAAAAAAGAAAACATTCTTTCCTTTGATGATATTTCTGACTCTGGTTAGTAATTATTTTGAAGTCCTCTTGGACTTTGTGTTCCTCTGGTAATTTAAGAAATACATTCTGGCTGAAATTAAGTTAGGTTAGTTTTGAAAACACTCAAAGCATTGAGGCAAGAGTAATTTTATTGATTCCCTCAACCTTCTCTCCAATATTTTCTGGAAGTTGCTTTTCTGGAATCAAATGTGCTTTGGATTTTCTTAGCAATCATCCATTTACATGCACTTACTTGCAATTTAAGTCAGTTGCCAAGAGATGTGGTGATTTATTTCACAACCAGGAAGATCAGAAATGACATTTTACAAGCTTCCTACAAGAATAAGGTTCAAGTGGCTGGACAAGAAGTGGTGGTTCTGAAAGAGATCCCTCCAAAAATGTTAAGAAGCAGAAAGGACTTTGGCTTGTTGGTAAATGAACTAAGAAACCAACAAATGCAGTACAGATGGGATGTTCCAACTGGTCTAATAGTGAATTATAGTGGAGAAAGATACCGGTTAAACACAGTTTGGAAGGCAAAAGATTTTTATGTTAATGTTCTAAAGGCTGGACATCCACCCTCACCGAGGGGGTGGGGGGTAGAAGGTTGTATAACGCTTTATTGGAAATAGATTCAGAAACGGAATTGGTTAAGGATTGTATGATAAAATGGGCACAAAACTTTCAGGAACCAGTGATGATGGAAACATGGGAAAAGATTTGGGTTAGAAATGTTAAATTTACGCAAGCACAAAATTTGAGAATTTTTATAAAATGTTTTATAGATGGCACTTAGATCCTAAAAAATTATAATGTATGTACCCGAATTTGCAAGCTAAATGTTGGAGATGTGAATGTGATGATGCAACTTATTACCATATATGGTGGACTTGTAAGAAAATCAAGGCATTTTGGATAAAAATTTGGTGGGTGATGCAGAACATTCTGAAAAAAAGGTTGAAATTTACTCCTCAATTGTTTTTATTGGGTATAATGACGGATTGTACAGTATTAGAGACTAAACTGATCTTGAACTTAATATCAGCAGCTAGGCTGTTGGTAGCGCAATACTGGATGAAGGACTCTTTGCCTACTATTGAAGAATGGACATTGAAAGTAGTGAATTTAGCGGAAATGGCAAAAATTTCAGCATATTTGAAGGACTATACACAAGAAAGATACATATCGGAATGGAGAAGATGGATTGATTATATTCAAAATAAGTATCAGACAAGAAAATATCAAATAGCTTATGAATGAATGTTAAACTTTAGAAGTATTATGTTATCCATAGTGGAGTTAAGGTTTCGGGGGGGATTTGGTAGTTTAAGAATAGTTAGGCTAATTTAGCTTATGATTGTTAATTGAAATACCCTGTATTTTGCTTTGGGAAGTCTGGGGGGGAGGGGGGAGGGGTGTGGGGATGGTGGGAAGGGAAAAAGGGTGGGAGGAATATTGGAGGGGGAAATTTTCTTTGTAAAACTTTTCAATAAAAAAAAAATAATAATTAGAAGTTTTGTTCTTACATATTATTTATAGAGATAAATCTCTCTGATTAAACATAAGAAGCCAAAAGATCAGGGAAAGCTGTATGTTTATCACCTACAAAGTTGACTGGACAGAACTACCGTGTTTCTCCGAAAATAAGACCCTGTCTTGTATTTTTTTTGAACCCTGAAATAAGTGCTTGGACAGGGAGGTCTTATTATTTTGGGACGCATGGAACAAGATGGGGCTCTCCTGCCATCTTACCTAATTTCCACCTCTGCATTTAAATATTTTCGGGGAGGGCTTATTTTTGGGGGGAGGCTTATTTTAGCGCATGCGCTCAAAAGCCCGATTGGGCCTATTATCAGGGGATGTTTTTTTTCAGGGAAAAAGGGTACTAATGCAAATGTTGTTACACATCTTATCTATATCAGAATTATTTACAAGCAGCCAAAAAAGTGGGCCAAATTCTGATAGAAGAATGTCAAATATTTATCTTTTTCAAATTTCATAGAGAGATTTAGCCTAATTGGATACTCTCCACTTTTTTGCTTAAGAATTTCATTTTTCATTTCTTGAACTTTCCTGGTAAGTTCCAGATGTTCGTTTTTGTTTAAATTTTCAGTTTCTGAGACAAATGTAGGTCAAACAAGCCTAATGAATGGAATATTTGCATAATTTATTACAAGGCACAAACCTGACATTTGAATAGATTCAACTAAATCTGTGTTGCAAGAATTAAATACATGTACCTAGTGAGATAAGAAACTGGATTCTGTGGCTATTATTGTCAGTTCATTCTATTCATCTATGATCAGTTCCATATATTAACACAAACATAATTTCATTTTCCCTCAAACATCATTGAGGGAAATGAGAATTATAACAACCTGCAGCAGCCTTGATTGAATGCAAATTAGTAGAATTGCTGCTGCTGCTACCACAATATGGAATCTTTTCACACCTTTCAGTTTTTATTTCACACACAATATTTAAAACAAGATCTTGTAATGTCTGCCTTTGTGAATGCCTTTCTTTTTAAAAAAATAAATTAGACATCTCAACAAGGTGTTAACACAGTAGATATTCCAATATTTTGTGCTATAGAACAGTTTTCTCAATCTTGTGCCTTCCTTACTAATTAAGATTATGCATCAGATTGGAATTTTTACTCACTTATTCACTTACTTACCAATTTATACAGCTCCCTAACTCAAAGATAGGTGACTCTTACAACATATATATGATGACTTTAAAAACAATGAAGCATTATTAAGAAGCATATTTGGAAGATCTCTATTAGAAGTACTAATTTCTTAAAATCATTACTGACAAAAAGTAAAATATCCCCTTAACTAAATTCAGTTCCTGATACCTTCATAGAGCTGCCCATGTAGTTTTCATTGTAATAATGTGGCATACAGAACAACTCTTTTCTATTACCTAGTTAATATCTAGGTAGTTTTCTCATAACATGTATTGGCCAATGAAATTTTTTGAGGTAATACCTATTTGGTAACTTAACATCTGATGATGGTTTACAATCCAAACATCAGGACACGAACAGTAAAATCATAATGTAAACAAATTTATAAAAGATGACCAGATAGCTTTTTGCAAAATGGGTCCCAATAGGAACTTTGCAATATAATTTTGAGAACAAAACCCCAGGAACAAGAAGCTCAAATCTCCAACTTAATTTCTCCAGCTTAATTTCACTAGGGAGAAGTTATTATCTACAATAGTTTGGCTGCTTGAGAAGAATGAAGAATACCTAGATCACAAAAGAACAATTTCTGGCATCCCCATATTGGTTCAATGAATTGAATTATAATTTTGATTTAAAGGATCTACCATAATTATTGTCCTACACCTATTAATCACACTAAGTCTAATTTCTTTTCACATTTTATTGCCAAATATATATAATGATATAGGACATGATTTTAAGAATACGGAAGCCACTCCTAAAGAGTACCTGCCAATTATGAAATTACTTTGTGTGCAGCCCACAGATGTTCAAACATATTTTCATATGCCAAGAAGAACTAATTACTAAGTGTTGCTGGGTAAATATAAATAAATGGGTAAGGCAAAGCTTTAAGTGGTGCTATATTATGGATATATAACACTTTGTGGTTTGGGCCATGATACCACAAAGTAAAGGATCAAACAAAAAAGATAGTCCTTGGAGGACTGGGATATTCAGATCATTGACTGGGCTCAGTAACAAAGCACTTCATTATTGGCTCCTCAGCTGAAAAAGAGTTGGCGGCAGAGACCCCCCACTCTAAACTTTATAATTAAATAACGATTAACCTAAAAGTTCACTTTCACCGAAATCCTGGAAAGACACTGGTAGTCAAAATAGACAGTACTTATCTAGAAAGATAATAGTTTAACCTATTCCTTCCAAGATTAGAGCCATGGGAATCCTGTCAGACTTACAAATGACTGGTACTTCTGCATTTAAAGAGGCTTTCTTGCTTGTCTATTTAATTTGACATTTATTTCAACAAAGGGCATATAGCAGAACTTTAGGCACTTCATGGGTAAGAGAAGAAAGTGAAATGGGAAAGGCAGATACCAGTGCAAATGTCAATTTATTTTTGGTCCTGTTTCAAGGAAATTATGAAGGTCACATTTTATCAAGATTCTAAGAACAGAATCAGGCATGAGGGTTGCTACAAAAATGCTTAGGCTTTTTCCCCCCTGGCCATTAAGATTGACTGATAGACAGCCCCCCTTTGTAACATGGAATGAAAAAATGAGCTGCTCCAGTAATGTGTTTCCTCAGCACAGCTCCCCATTATGACCTATTGCAGGTGGGAATGAGAATCTGGAAAGGAAAAAAAAAGACACGTCATAGACAAACAATGCTACTTATTGCAAAAAGAAAATGAAGAAAATGGCACAATTCTGACATTTTTGACATCAAGAGTTGATAGTCCATGAATTTTGTCCATAAATCAATCAATAACCAATCCATTCACTGATTCAATAGTTTCTCTCCTTCCACCACCTTGGAAATAATAGAACACTTTAAAAAATAACAACAACTCCCCTTCAACAGTCTATACAGGAAATGTTCTCATATTCTGACATAACCAAGCACCCAGGGTCTACTGATTTTTTTCCCCAATTACAATCATATTTGCTGGAATCTATATGGCACCAAAAAGATTTATTACAATGGTGCAAGTTGTTTAAAGTTGCACAACAATCCTGGCCCATTAAATGGAGAAATGCACAGGATACTCTCATTTCACATATGGTATTTCTTGATGTTTCATAAATGGTTATGTGTGTCTGGTATTCTGGTTCTTTTAAGCATTGTATTACTCCCCCTCAATTTAAAATGTATTAGAATTGTAAAAGGAGAGGTCTGAATAAATGTCTTGTGAGAACAAACAAGCAGAATCCAAAAAAATAAAATAAAATTAAGAGATGTACAAATTTTGAAATTTTTAATATGTTAAAAAAATTAAGTAATAGTTCCAAAGAAGCACAAACATAAATCATCGATTTCTCACGCTGGCAATGAAATGAAGATATCAGCAGTAAATTCCAAAGCCTCATTGAGTTCAATCTTAATTTATGTAGGATTATAACCCAAAGGAGTCATTCTGCAGACCCAGCTATGCTTACTTGGAATTAGAGTTTACTGAATGTAGCTGAAATAAGGTTGCAATCTGCTATGTGTACTTACATGGGAGTAAACTATAGGGATTTCAGTGAAGTATTCTCGGGTAAACATACATTGGAATAGAATGCAATTCTTCAGAAGCCTCCCACAGCTGTATACAATGTGCTAATTTGTTTTTGCAAACTGTAAATTGCATGAGTGAATACTATCATATTGGAAAGGAGATACGTCACTGCAAAAACACAGCTGACAAGTTTTATTTGCTTTATCTTCTGATAGTCAATATCTTATGGCAAGAAATCAGAAATTAACAAAGAAACAAAGAAACAAACAAACAAACAAATCTGTTCCTTAAAGTAAGCAGAACCAAAAGATGCATTGATTCATTTTAATCCTGAATAACCACCTAGATTATGTTATAAAAGGAAAGACTCCTTTATAAACTAAACTCTCTGTAAATTTAGGTAGATGCCTATGTAATTTTCCTGGCAACAGAAGTTTTCTGCCATTGCCTTCTTCCAAACATTCCCTGGAGGTTTTCCACCCCCAATACTAAGTAGCCCCCAGATTATTCAAATCCATGCTCAAAATAGACAACACCTATTTTTTCTTTTTAACAACCATTGCAAGTACTAAACACAGACACAAACACAGATACACACACACTTAAGTACTGCTGGATTCAACAAATGTGACACCCAGCAGTATGCAATGTAAAAAAGTAAACAGACTGAAAAAAACCAATTAACAAATGCTTATTGCAGAAAATCTATTACATTCAGTGAAGTGTGCAAATGGAGGTGTCAAAATTCTGCCTAAAACTATGGAAAGCCATAGATCAGGGGCGTCATGTGAATGGGTGTGGCTAGCACGTGACACATCCGGCCTGCGGGTTGCGAGTTTGACAGCCCAGCCATAGATAAGGTCAATAATGCTGGTTTAAAGGGACAACTGGTCTGCCACATATAATATTCCTATATTTATTTTATTATTTATTTTATTTATTTTTATTAATTAAATTTGTATACCGCCCTACTCCCGAAGGACTCAGGGCGGTGAACAGCCATGGAATAAAACATATAAATACAAAATTTAAAATAGATTAAAATGAAATTAAATAATTTGGCTGAACAGATTAAAACCCCAATAATTTAAAACCAAATTTAAAATTTCCATTTAAAAAGGGGAAAAAACTTAGGTCAGGCCGGCTTGGTGAAATAGAAAGGTCTTAAGCGCGCGACGGAAGGTATGCAGATCCGGGATCCTCCGTATCTCTGGGGGGAGCTCGTTCCAGATCGTAGCTGCCCCCACAGAGAAGGCTCTCCCCCTGGGGGCCGCCAGTCGACATTGTTTGGCCGACGGCACCCGGAGGAGCCCCTCTCTATGGGAGTGTACTGGTCGGTGGGAGGCTATTGGTGGTAGCAGGCGGTCCCGTAAATAACCAGGTCCTAAGCCATGGAGCGCTCTAAAGGTGATAACCAAAACCTTGAAACGCACTCGGAAGACCACCGGGAGCCAGTGCAGCTCACGCAGGAGAGGTGTTACATGGGAGCGCCACGTCGCTCCCATCACCACCCGCGCGGCCGCACTCTGCACCAGTTGGAGCCTCCGAGTGCACCTCAAGGGGAGCCCCATGTAGAGAGCGTTACAATAGTCCAAACGGGAGGTGACGAGGGCATGAGTGACCGTGCGTAACGAGTCCCAATCCAGAAAGGGACGCAACTGGCGGATCAGGCGAACCTGATGAAAAATCCTCCCGGTCACGGCTGTCAAGTGCTCTTCTAAAGACAGCCGTGAATCCAGGAGGACGCCCAAGTTGCGAGCCCTCTCCGTGGGGGCCAATGATTCGCCCCCAATAGTCAGCGATGGCACCAGCTGACTATATCGGGACGTCGGAAACCACAGCCACTCGGTCTTGGATGGGTTGAGCCTGAGCCTGTTCCTCCCCATCCAGATCCGTACGGCCTCCAGGCACTGGGACATCACTTCAAGGGCATCGTTGGGGTGGTCTGGGGTGGAGATGTACAGCTGGGTGTCGTCAGCATACTGATGGTATTCCACCCCGAAACCACGGATGATCTCACCCAGCGGCTTCACATAAATGTTGAACAAAAGGGGCGAGAGAACCGACCCTTGTGGCACCCCACATATAAGGAGCCTCGGGGTCGACCTCTGCCTCCCCGTCAACACAGACTGCGACCGGTCGGAGAGAAAGGAGGAGAACCACCGTAGTACGGTGCCTCCCACCCCCAACTCTTCCAACCGGTGCAGCATGATACCATGGTCGATGGTATCAAAAGCCGCTGAAAGGTCTAACAGGACCAGGACAGAGAAGCACCCCCTGTCCTGAGCCCTCCAGAGATCATCCACCAACGCGACCAATGCCGTTTCCGTGCTGTACCCAGGCCTGAAGCCCGACTGGAACGGATCTAGATATGTCGTTTCATCCAGGTACTGGGGAAGCTGTTGTGCAAGCACACTCTCAACAACCTTCGCCACAAAGCGAAGGTTGGAGACTGGACGATAGTTAGCCAATACTGCCGGATCCAGGGAAGGCTTCTTGAGGAGAGGTCTCACCACCGCCTCTTTCAAGGCGGCGGGAAAGACACCCTCACCCAATGAAGCATTTATAATCCCCTGGAGCCAGCCTCGTGTCACCTCCCGGGAAGCCAGCACTAACCAGGACGGGCACGGGTCCAACAAACATGTGGTCGCATTCAGTCTACCCAGAATCCTGTCCATGTCCTCAGGGGTCACAGGATCAAACTCATCCCAGATAACATTCTCAGGACCTGCCTCCGTCATCCCCGCTGGGTCTACCCAGTCGGAGTCCAGATCTTCCCGAATCTGAGTGATTTTGTCATGCAGATACTGCACAAAATCCTCGGCTCTTCCCTCCAAGGGGTCCTCCCGCGCTTCCTGGTGGAGCAGGGAGCGGGTCACCCTAAACAGGGCGGCCGGGCGATTATCTGATGACGCAATAAGAGCAGCAAAATGGGTACATTTTGCTGCTTTTATCGCCACTAGGTAATTCTTAATATGAGATCTTACCAGTGTCCGGTCAGATTCAGCACGACTGGCCCTCCAACTACTCTCTAGGCGTCTTTTCCGGCGCTTCATCTCCCTTAGCCCCTCAGTGAACCAAGGAGCCAGGTGAGCTCGGCACCGGGTCAGAGGCCGCAAAGGCACGACTCGATCCAGAGCTCCAGCAGCCGCCCTATCCCAGGCGGCCACTAGGTCTCCAGTCGAGGCGTGAGCCAGAACCTCAGGGATTGGCCCAAGCTCCATCTGGAACCTGTCAGGTTCCATCAGGCGCCTGGGGCGGTACCATCTTATCGGTTCCGCCTCCCTGCGGCGGGGTGCAGCGGTTCGAAGGTCAAGGCGAAGGAGAGAGTGATCCGACCATGACAAGGGCTCGATGACTATATCCCCTATCTTGAGATCACTCAGCCACTGTCCAGAGACAAAAACCAGATCCAGCGTGTTTCCCCCCGCGTGTGTAGGGCCATGAATTAACTGGGTTAGGTCCATAGCCGTCATGGAAGCCATGAACTCCCGAGCCGCCTCAGATGCCTCACCCACGGACGGCAGGTTGAAATCCCCCATGACCATAAGTCTGGAGGTATCAACCGCCACCGCGGCGATGACATTGAGAAGCTCGGGCAGGGCTGCTGCCACGTGGCAGGGAGCCAGGTACGTGATCAGCAAACCCATCTGAACCCCATGACCCCACTTCACGAGGAGAGACTCACAGCCGGCTGTCTGAGGAACAGTGGCCTCCCTCGGCCTAAGGCCCTCTCTAATAACAACCGCTACTCCCCCACCCCTCCCCTGTGACCTTGGCTGATGGAATGCGTGGAAGCCTGGTGGGCACATTTCTACCAGAGGGACCCCTCCCTCCGGGCCCAACCAGGTCTCCGTAATACCCGCCAGGTCCGCTCCTACCATATTACCTATGGTAAAATTTTATCTCCATTCTGAAACACATAGATTTACTAGAAGTATTTGGTTTTTTTGATAAAGTATTTCAGATATTTATAGTTGAAATATTATGGACATAATCTGACTTTCTTGAATGACAGTGAACTATCAATTTCTTTAAAAAATGTTCAGCTGTCCTTAACCAAATGAAGGCTGTTTTCTATACAAATGTCTAAATCTACAGTATGTTTTGAATCTCATTATTTTGAAGATTAACTACAGCAGATGGATAATATATTGAGGGAACATATGGTAAAGGTAAAGTACAATAAAACATAATTCCCCCAAATTTTGTAGCCTTTAGCTCTGGGTCCTTGCACAAATCTTCCATTATCTTGGAATAGCTGAATGTTTGTTTCATTACTCAACCTAGGTAGGATAGAATAATGAGTATTATTATTGGCAACATTTTTAAATTCAGTATTTGCAAAATAGTGAATTTGTAACTTTTAAAAATGCAAACAAATGCAAAGTATCACTACAGATTTCCCCTTATCTGAAATCTTTTTCAGGCCTTAAAAAAATCACTGGTTCATCCTATTATAATTAAAAATCCATCATCATTGGCATTCTAGAGAGTTTTATTTCTACTGTATCTGTACATCATAAGTAGCTTCCTGTAATATATAAAACATATATTGACAACACAGAATTTTAACTCGGCTTCTTTTGAAAACAAAATTATCCCAGCTAAATAAAGGAACAAAAAGCCTCTAGTGTTGACCAGAGTGGGACA
Source organism: Arizona elegans (assembly GCA_022577455.1). NCBI lineage: Eukaryota > Metazoa > Chordata > Lepidosauria > Squamata > Colubridae > Arizona > Arizona elegans. The sequence goes on from JAKOOJ010000003.1 coordinate 75,192,055, forward strand.
TGTATGTAAGTCTTTACAACCCTTTGACTGCCAGTTGAATGCAGCTTCCCATGCAACTGATCTTCCTACAGTCAGTGACTTTCACAATTCAGGTAATTGGTGTCCTAGTTATTTTAATCCTGGGATATTCTGGTTTATGACCTAGAAGACCTGCTTGCAATTGTCATAATTAAAGCACAGATTTTTTCAAACATCTCTGTAATGTTATATTTGAGTTATATTTTTCCATTACCATGTTTCCCCGAAAATAAGACCCTGTCTTATATTTTTTGGAATCCTGAAATAAGCGCTTGGCCTTATTGCCATGTGCTCAAAAGCCTGATTGGGTTTATTATCAGGGGATGTCTTATTTTGGGGAAAACAGGGTAGTATGTTGGCTAATTAGCAATTCCCACTGTAGAGATTAAATAGCATTAGATAGCACGTGGGAAGGAAAATGCATAGAAATAATTTTGAAAAAGGTAGCCTATCAAAGGATGCAAAAATCCAGTCACTAGAGAGTAGCAAAAAGTATTTCTTTCCACTGTCATCAAGTATTCTGAATTTTATAGCCTAGATATGACAAATCTTAACAAAACTATAGGGAATGCCTATTCCATGGATATATTTATACAGAATTTAATTACAATTAAACCCAAACGAGATAAAAACCTACCATAGATTATGATATTTAGACACATCCCCTATCATTAGTCTCATTCAATTCTAGAAAATTACTTTGCTTGAAAGGTGGGAGCAGAACATTTAAAGGGCTTTCTGTGCCCAAATAGATGTGTCAGTTTCAAGAAATTTTTTGTTAGATGTCAAACCCCCATGTTCAGCCACGTTAGGCAAATATAATTGAGACAGATTTTGTCAGTGCATCACATTAACTGAGCAACTCACAGAAAAATAGGAAAATGCAACGTTTCTCTCCTGAGCTGCTTGTAAGGAAATTAACTCCTATTTCACTGGTTTATTCCCCTTATGTTGCTGAAGATTTTGAGGGGAGGGAATTCTGTGATTTAATTTAATCATCTAAAGCCTCCCCCCCCCCCCCATTTCTCTCTCTACCTACAAGTCAATAAATTATACTAATGAATGTATCAATTAAAATCTCAGTAGGTGAGAATCTTCCTTTCTGTTTTGCAAGGCATTATTATTTGATTTTATTTGCTAAGGGCTAGGAAGTGTGGCTCTCCAAAATGGACAAATACTACTAAATCCAACCATCTGGGTTACCCATAAAAAATGGCAAATAGCTCCCTGGAATAAGCCAAGAAGCAAAAAGTAATGTCTCAGAGCAGAAACGTTTGTTCTAGGAGAACAGAGTGTACCTTTTCTTAGGCTCTGACAAAGTGTGTGCTGCAGCCAAAGGTTGGATTATTTGCTCTGATGAGACAATGAAATACTAATCCGCCAGCAGCTTGTTTCCTTCAACTGGCTAAACTGCTGCTTCTCATCTTTCCAATGGCCACCCTGACTGGATAAATCAACTGGGATTATTATCAGGGGAGGGGGGGTAGCGCTAAGCATGGTGACCTTGAATCATAAATGTTTTAAAAGAGGAATTGAGTTCTAATTCAAAAAATAAGACATGTTACTTAGAAGTTGTAGAAAAATCTTCTCTTACATTAAATCACAGCTTGCCAGTCATCAAAATGATGGAATTGGTTGACCCAATACCTTGTATTGAATTCTGGTTCCTCTTCGTACATGACTTGGCCTTGGAAGGGAAGGAGCCTTGAAGATATATTGAAGCCTGCTATAGATTATTTTACGAGTACGACTGATAATTGTTTAATAGGGAATACAAATATATGACTTTATACACAACAAAAGACTTTTACCTAGTGCTTTAGCTTTTCTTTTACTGACAAACATGAAACTGATTTTATACACGTGAATGAGGACTTTCAATATTTTCATCACTGATGCTCTAATTAGGTTTGTTTTTACTATATGGACTACATTATGAAATGATAAATATGAAGGTACATGAATTATGTAAAATAAGGCCTAATAGATTCTGTTTCATTGTAAGTTGCCAACTTTTCATAAGTATGTCACTAAGCTCTCCTCCCATGGCTGAATGTAACCAGCAGAAATGCACTCCAATGTTCTAAGAACTTGCCATCTTTTGAAAACCAGATGGAGGTTTAATCTCACTTTCAGTTACGGATGAAGTTCCCATTCGAGTGAGATTGGACGTTGGTCTTACCTGATACGTCCGTTCTCGAGTAGTAAGAAACTCCAGTCAGGCTGGGGAAACGGCTCCTTTATCCAGCGTGGACCGGGTCTGCACTAATTTAAATAGCTCCGCCCTCTTGCCCCAGTGTTTCGGCGAGGGCCATAGCGCAGACCGTCGTGTCAACCTGAAACGAGAGAGAATTAATATCTAACCCCCCCACCCTTCGCCCAATCAACCCGGAGGGCCGGAAACGGGGTGGGGCTGACTGGAGTTTCTTACTACTCGAGAACGGACGTATCAGGTAAGACCAACGTCCATTCTCCGAAGGGAAGAAACTCCAGTCAGGCTGGGGACATACCAAAGCTAGATGTCGCCAGGGCGGGAAACTCCGGCCCAACGGTTCTAACAGCGAAGAACCTCCTGTAGGACTCGACGCCCAAATGCTGCATCCGAGGAGGCGAAAGAGTCCACCCGGTAATGGCGAATGAACGGAGATCGACGTCCACGTAGCCGCTCTGCAAACTTCTTCTAGGGTAGCTTGGGTAGCCCAAGCCGCCGAGGTGGCGGCACTCCTCGTCGAGTGTGCCGTGATGTGGGGTGGAACCGGAAGATGCTGCTGTTGATAGGCAGTGGCAATGGTAGCCCTAATCCAGCGACCGAGAGTGACACTGGATACTTTGGCGCCGATGGAAGCAGGCTGAAAGGATATGAATAGGGCCTCCGTCTTGCGAAGAGGAGCTGTCCGAGAGATGTAAATCTTCAGCGCTCGACGGACGTCGAGGAGGTGCCAAGATCGCTCCAATCGATGAACTGGATGTGGACAGAAGTCCGGGAGGACTAACTCTTGAGCCCGATGAAATCTAGAATTGATCTTGGGGAGGAATGCTGGATCAAGGTGGAGGACCACCATATCATTATGAAAAATGCAGAGGTCACTGCGGACTGAGAGGGACGCCAGCTCAGATATTCTACGGGCTGAGGTAATGGCAATGAGAAATGCCACCTTGAAAGATAAGAAACGGAGGGACACCTGACGGAGAGGTTCGAAAGGAGACAGAGTTAAGGCGTTCAGGACTTTGTTGAGGTTCCAGGTAGGGTAGCGATGAATAGGGGGAGGACGAAGGTTGACTGCCCCCCGAAGGAAGATGCGTATGTGAGGGTGACGAGCGATAGAGTCCGGAGAACTGCGCGTAGCTCCAGATAATTAATGTTGCGGCGTCTGTCCTGCTGGGACCACTGGCCCTGAGCCATGTGATGAAGGAGGTGGGCACCCCAACCCGTCAAGCTGGCGTCGGTTGTGAGGACCAGCGGGGACGGCTCCCTGAAACAGGTACCTTTGGAGATAGCGTCCGAAGTCCACCATCTGAGGGAAGAAATGACCAAAGGGGGCAGGAGGACCCGAGACAGAGAAGAACTGCGACCCGATCGTTGATGGGGAAGGAGGAGCCACTGGAGTTCTCTGCTATGTAATCGGGCCCATGGAACAATCCCAAATGTGGAGACCATTTTGCCAAGGAGGCAGGATAATTGTAACAGGGAAGCCGAACCCTGCGTAAGGCACTGTGTGGCCAAGGCTTTGAGACTGGTCTGGCGGTTGGGAGAGAGGCATACCTGGGAGGAAATTGTGTCAATTGAAGCCCCAAGGTGAATTATACTAGTAGAAGGGGAGAGGTGGCTCTTAGACCAATTTATGGAGAATCCATGCGTTTGTAAGAGGGTTAGAACAGTGGACAGGTCACTGTGCGCTGATGGGAGAGAAGGGGACATAACTAAGATGTCGTCCAAGTAAAATTGTAAACGAATAGGAATAGAGCGAATATGGCCTATTAAGGAGGCCATAATTTTTGTAAAAACCCTAGGGGCTGAGGACAGACCAAAGGGTAGGGCACGGTACTGGAAATGGGAGCCCTTGTAGTGGAAGCGAAGGAATTGGCAGTGAGAGGGATGGATAAGGATATGGAGGTAAGCCTCTGTTAGGTCGATGGAGGATAGGAAGTCACCGGGCCTGAGGCACTCTAAAATAGAAAATAACGTGTGCATCTTGAACCGGCGGTAAATTACGTACCGGTTCAAGGACTTGAGATCTAAAATGGCCCGCCAACCCCCTGAGGATTTCTTTACAATGAAAAGGCGGGAGTAAAAACCCCGGCCCCTTTGATCAGAGAGAACAGGCTGAATAGCCCTGATAGATAAAAGATGAGCTATAGCAACGGAAACTAGAGCTTGCTTAACAGGATCTTTAGAGAGGGGACAGGAAAGAAAAACCAAGGGAGGAGGGGAAGAAAACTCCAACAGAAGGCCTGATTTTATAGTTGACAAAACCCAAGCGTCTGATATTGAAGACCGCCATTGATCATAAAAAAGAGAGAGGCGGCCCCCAATGGGAGGCTCCCAATTGGGCTTATCTACCTCTCCGGGGAAAACGACCCCACCCTCCCCGAAAGGGCCGCCTAGGTGGGTACCGACTCCCTGATCTGACCTGAGAGTCGGGCTGGGAAGAGCGTGGCTGAGAAGAGCGCTGGTAGCAGGATTGAAAGGAGGTGTCCGATGACCGAAAGGACTGGAACCGTGGATAAAGTGAGTAGCGGGTGTCGGAGCGTCTGTGCTGAGAAGGGAGGATCTTGCGCCGATCCCTTGTCTCGACCAGCAGGGGTTCTAAAGGTGGGCCAAAAAGATTGCCGGGAGTGTAGGGAGAAGATGCCAGCTGCCACTTGCTGCGCATGTCAGCCTGCCAACTTCTGAGCCACAGAAGGTGGCGAGAGGTAACGGAGGAACCGAGGGCTCTGGCCGCGAACCAGGTGGCATTCAGGGTTGCATCAGCAGAGTACTCCAGAGCAGCCGTGATTTTGATGTCCTGCTGAACCCTGGAATCCGGGTGAGGAAAGTGGTCTTGAAGCTGTTTGAGCCAGAGTAGGGCGGCTCTGTTGAAGAAAGAGGCCGCAGATGATGATTTAATCGACCAGGCAGCGGCAAGATGGCCCTTGATCAACGTTTTCTCCGCATGTTTGTCCTCAGGACGGAGGGAATCCTCTGGTGGTCCTGTGGGATGCGAGGGGTTAACCAATGCCACGATTGGGGCATCAACGGTGGGAGGTTGAAGTAGGTCAGACATAGCTGGTGCTGCATTGTAGAGGCGTCTGTCAAGATTATTTGGACTTGGACCAGCACCAGGCAGAGACCATTGACGACGAAGGACATCGAGAAACAGCTTGGGCGCTGGTATAGTTTCGGGGGCAACTGTTGGCTCGGCAAACAAGACTGATGCTGGGTCAGAAGTAGTTGGAGAAACCTCTGGAGGGGAACCTCTCCTAAACGGGTGGTGGCAATGGCCTTAAACAGTAAAGAGCGGAACATCTGCGGGCGAAAAAGGCCTATGAAGGGAGATTGGTCTGGACTCAAACCTTCATCCTCGGACAGAGCAGAGTCAAGGGCCTCGTCTGGCTCAGAGGCAGCAGCCTGTTCCGCGGCCAGTTCTAATTCGTCTTGATCAATATCTGAAACTGATCCGTAATATTGAGATGGCGGGGCTCTCCAGAATTGGAGGGAAATGGAGCCGGTGGAGGGTGAAGACCAGCTTGTTGAAGGCATTGGGCAAAACCCTGGCGCATGGCTCTGGTAAGGAGAGCCTCAAATGCCTCTGGAAGTGGAGGGATAGGATCCTGAGGGGGTGGAGCAACCACCTGAGCAGGAGACTGGGCTGGAGGAATGGAGCTGGGCGAAGAAACGGATCCGGCCTCTGTTTGAAAAAGAGGCTCCTTGCCCGGGGGAGGAGCAGGACCCAACGGAGCTGGGCGGTCTGGAGATAAGCTTCTCACGCTGCGGGCTTCATCGAGGGTAGCAGGCCCTGAACTTGAGGGCATTGTAGAGTGGTGCTCAGGAGAAACGGGCCTTGCAGCGGAGGAAGCCTTGTTAAAGGCCCGTTCCATGGCCCTGTGGCGCCTTTGTTCCTCTCTGGAAGGAGCTGGGGCCGTCTGAGAGGAGGAGGACGCCATCCTGCCCTTTTGTGTTTTAGCAGTCTTGTGCATGCCAGAAGTGCCTTCTAAAGGATCGGAGATGGAGCGATCCTGGCCGGATGCCGAAGCCTTGTGGGGGCGTTTACGGCCCTTATTGCTTTCAGCCATAGCCCGACTAATGAAATTGCTCCTTAAAATGGCCGCTGTCCCAAACGCGCCAAAATAAAACGCTGCCGAGACTTACGAGACACTAAAGCTCCGCTCCGTTGAATTCCTCAGCGGCAGTGCTCCAATGAATAATTTGACGTGATCGCTAGCTCGAGGCTATTACCGCGATCAGATAGAGAGGGGAGCCTGCCGATCATCCCAAAACGGCTGCTGGGCTAATCGCTTTTGAAATGCAGCGCCTTGCGTAGGAGGAGGAAAAACGCCGTCGATGAGGGAATCTGTCAGCCGACAGATTCCCAGTCGGAGCCCCGGCTGGCGTTAATTAGTAAGCCTCCAACAAATGCTGAGTATAATTTAGGAGGAGAAATGAGCTAAATAATTGTAAAATCTAGTCAAATGCTGAGAGAGACTGGAAGACACGACCATCCAGCGAGGACCGAGTCAAAACACTGGGGCAAGAGGACGGAGCTATTTAAATTAGTGCAGACCCGGTCCACGCTGGATAAAGGAACCGTTTCCCCAGCCTGACTGGAGTTTCTTCCCTTCGGAGAACATCCTGTGTTCATGGATGTTAGCATTCTCATTAGACAGGCTTTTTAATATTCTCTTTGCACCCAATTCATTCAACCAAGTTTGAGAAAACCTCTGGAACACATTTTCACAGACTTACTATCCAATTAGAATTTGCCGGGATAATATAGTTCATAAAGCTTCCTGGAATAGTACCATAATAAACAGGATTCATTTGTTTCTATTTTTGTTTCATGAAAAGTGGGAAACTCTAGGCAGGTTAAGGGAAGTAACTCAACAAGTGTTAAGTCTCTTGGTTCTCCGAGGAGCTGAGAGGGATGAAACGCCGGAAAAGATGCCTAGAGAGTAGTTGGAGGGCCAGTCGCTCCAAATCTGACCGTACACTAGTGAGGTCTTATATCAAGACCTACTTAGTGGCGATAAAGGCGGCGAAGTGTAATTACTTTTCCGCTCTTATCGCGGCGGCAGAAAATCGCCCAGCTGCCTTGTTTAGGGTGACTCGCTCCCTTCTCCATCTGGGAGCGCGGGAAGACCCCTTGCAAGATCGTGCTGAGGATTTTGCGCATTATCTGCACGATAAAGTCGCTCAAATTTGGAAAGGCTTGGACTCTGACTGGGTAGGTACAGGCGGGTTGTCCGAGGTCTGTCTTGAGACGTTTATCTGGGATGAGTTTGACCCTGTGACTCCCAAGGACATGGACAGGATGCTGGGGAGGTTGAACGCAACCACAGGTTTATTGGACCCGTGTCCCTCCTGGTTGGTGCTGGCTACCCGGGAGGTTACGCGAGGCTGGCTCCAGAGGATTATAAATGCTTCCTTGAATGAGGGGTTTTGCCTCCCGCCTTGAAAGAGGCGGTGGTGAGGCCCCTCCTTAAGAAGCCCTCTCTGGACCCAGCTGTTTTAGCAAACTATTGTCCAGTTTCCAACCTTCGCTTCTTGGCGAAGGTTGTTGAGAGTGTGGTTGCGCGACAGCTCCCGCAGTACCTGGATGAAACCGTCTATCTAGATCCGTTCCAGTCCGGCTTCAGGCCCGGGTACAGCACGGAAACGGCATTGGTCGCGTTGGTTGATGATCTCTGGAGGGCTCGGGACAGAGGTTGCTCCTCTGTTCTGATCCTATTAGACCTCTCAGCGGCTTTTGATACCATCGATCATGGTATCATGCTGCGCCGGTTGGAGGGGTTGGGAGTGGGAGGCACTGTTTTACGGTGGTTCTCCTCCTATCTCTTCGACCGGTCGCAGTCTGTGTTGGCTGGAGGGCAGAGGTCGACCTCAAGGCACTTGGTTTGTGGGGTGTCACAAGGGTCGGTCCTCTCGCCTCTCCTGTTCAACATTTATGTGAAGCCGCTGGGTGAGACCATCTGTGGTTTTGGGGTGCAGTGCCATCTGTATGCTGATGACACCCAGCTGTACATCTCCACCCCAGACCACCCCAACGATGCCCTTGAAGTGATGTCCCGGTGCCTGGAGGCGGTGCGGGTCTGGATGGGGAGGAACAGGCTCCAACTCAATCCCTCCAAGACTGAGTGGCTGTGGCTGCCGGCGTCCCGATATAGTCAGCTGGTGCCATCGCTGACTATCGGGGGCGAGACATTGGCCCCCACGGAGAGGGCGCGTAACTTGGGTTTCCTCCTGGACGCACGGCTGTCTTTAGAAGAGCATATGACGGCCGTGGCCAGGGGGGCTTTCTATCAGGTTCGCCTGATACGCCAGTTGCGCCCCTTTCTGAATCGGGACTCCCTATGCACGGTCACTCATGCCCTCGTTACTTCCCGCCTCGACTACTGCAACGCTCTCTACATTGGGCTCCCCTTCAGGAGCACTCGGAGGCTCTAACTGGTGCAGAATGCGGCCGCGCGGGTACTTATGGGGGCGACATGGCGCTCCCACGTGACATCTCTCCTGCGCGAGCTGCATTGGCTTCCAGTGGTCTTCTGAGTGCGCTTCAAGGTGTTGGTTCTCATCTTCAAAGGGCTCCATGGCTTAGGACCCAGTTATTTACGAGACCACCTTCTGCCTCCGATAACCTCCCACCGGCCAACACGCTCCCACAGAGAGGGTCTCCTCAGGGTGCCGTCTGTCAGGCAATGTCGGCTGGCGACCCCCCGGGGAAGAGCCTTCTCTGTGGGGGCACCCGCCCTCTGGAATGAGCTACCCCCAGGGATACGACTAATCCCGGACCTCCGGACCTTCCGCCGGGCCCTGAAGACTTTTTTATTTCAGCAAGCCGGGCTGGGTTAAAAATTTTTAATTGGGTGAATTTTATGGGTAACGGGGTTTTAAATTGGAGAAGCCTAAGATAATTTAATTTTGTTTTAATGTATTTTAATATTTGTATTGTGTGTTTTTAAGTCTGGCTGTTCACCGCCCCGAGTCCTTCGGGAGAGGGGGCGGTATAAAAATTTAATAAATAAATAAATAAATAAATAAATAATAAAGTGGGAAGCTGTCTGTGAATGGGCTGACATTAAAGCTAGTTATTGGTTAGTTTCAGCTTACCAATGATAATCTAAAAATGTTTCCTATGAGGCTCCAGACCATTTTACAGCTTTTCTTGCCCCACTTAAGTGAATCGCTGTTGTTGTTAAGTTAATAACACAGTTGTTAAGTAAATGTGGCTTTCCCATTTTGCTTGTCAGGAGGTCACTAAAGGGGGAACCACATGACCCCAGGACACTGCAACCATCATAAATATGAACCAGTTGCTAAGGATCTGGATTTTGATAACAAGATCATGGGATGTTACAATGGTCATAAGCAGTGGTGGTATTCAGCCGGTTCTATCCAATTCGGGCGAACTGGTAGTTGTGGCTGTGGGAGGCTCCGCCCACCCGGATGTCATCACATCCCGTTTTTGACACCCTGCGCATGTGCGGAAAGCCCTGAACGTGCGCTCTCTCACATTTGTGAACTGGTAGTGAAGGTAAGTGAATATTACCCCTGGTTGTAAATCTGAAAAATGGTCATAAGTCACTTTAGTTGCTGTTGTAGCTATGAATGGTCACTAAACAAATGGTTGTAAGTCGAGGACTACCTGTAGTTTCTTCCAATTTTTCAAAACAAAATAATTAAACATTCTTTTAGAATTTTTTTTAAAAAACTTCTTTTTAGCAAGAGAAAAGAAGTGCTATTCTATTACTCACACAACCCTTGGTAATTTGAGAGTTCAAATATGTAACTTGGTTTTTCTTTTCTAGCACCCAGACTTCTGTTTATTCAAACTAGAGGAACTTCCTTTGAATTTTCTCATGCTTGACAGAAATTTGGAAACTGAAAATGCAGTTGATTACTTCTTGGCCATGGGAAGATCTTAAGTAAAATCATTGAGTATATTCTACATCCTCTGATTACACTGAGCTTTTCTTATAAACAAAAGATATACAGGATGAGCAGTGAAGCTAATGCTCTCAGATGACTGTCTAACCACAATACACAATATTTAGTAGAGAATCAACCTTAAAATCCCTAGGCTCACTTATTAAGATTCACTAGCTTCAACCTCTGCTAAGCATTTTGTTATTTAGAAACACAGAATGTTTTCTTCTTTAACTGATCAAGTTAGTACACTATCTAAACAAATACTGATTAAATGTGATAGCAGAATTCTTGTATGGGTAGTACAGTTACACTGGGTCTTAGTAGATTGTAGAAGAAATCTCAGGGGCTGCCACAAAGAAGAGGGAGCAAAGCTATTCTCCAAAGCACCTGAGGGTAGGACAAAAAGCAATGGGTGGAAACTAATCAAGGAGAGAAGCAACTTAGAACTAAGGAGGAATTTCCTGATAGTTAGAACAATTAATCAGTGGAACAGCTTGCCTCCAGAAGTTGTGAATGCTCCAACACTGGAAGTTTTTAAGAAGATGTTGGATAACCATTTGTCTGAAGTGGTGTAGGGTTTTCTGCCTAAGCATGGGATTGGACTAGAAGACCTCCAAGGTCCCTTCCAATTATGTTATTCTGTTCTGTTCTGTTCTGTTCTGTTCTGTTCTGTTCTGTTCTGTTCTGTTCTGTTCTGTTCCGTTCCGTTCCGTTCCGTTCCGTTCCGTTCCGTTCCGTTCCGTTCCGTTCCGTTCCGTTTCTAATTCTAATTCTAATTCTAATTCTAATTCTAATTCTAATTCTAATTCTAATTCTAATTCTAAAACTGTAGGGAGACATAATACCAGTTGTCTTTCATTGTCAGGAAGTTATTATGCAGAAGATTATGAAAGAATTGTTCACAGTTGGTCCAGAAAACAAGATAAGAAGCAATTCATATCACAAAGAAATAAGTTTTGATTGAGTACCAAGAAGAATTTCATAACAGTTAACACTGCTGGAAAATGGAACAGACAGACTATCATTAGAGGGGACAGACTCTCCTTGACTGAATGACCATCTGGTTGGGTTTAGACAATTTCTACGGTCCCTTCCAACCCTTATAGTCTATGGTACTATGAAAAAGATTTATTTGCAATAAAGATTCTTATCAAGTTGCTACACTGATCATCTGAGAAGCTTTTTTTTTTTTTGTTCAAGATGGTAGCTTGCAGCTTAGCTGCCTTTGTATTACTCCTGCTGTGTTAAGAGAAAAACTGTCGTACCCACTCAAGGACCAGAACAGTAACTACTAGGAGTATTAACTCTAACTTAATTATAAAGTTTCATTAAGAGAATCTTGCAAGGCTGTGAAAATACTCCTCCTATCCTTCACTTTAACTCTCCTTGAAAACTAGAAATGGTCTCTCCTGAGTCTCTTTTGCCACGCTTTCCAACTTTGGACTCAAATTTCATTTAGCAGAACATTGTCCAGGCTGCGGCTCTTCTTCCTGTTTCCCAACACCAAGAGAAAAAGAGACCACCTTTTACTTATTAATTACCTTTGAACAATACAGTTAACTATGTCTGATGCCCCGGGGGAATTTGCTTAACATAACCCAGTTTGTGCCTCCACTCAGCTGTAACTCTTTGAAGCTTCCTATGGCTGCCATTGTTATTTTTATTTAAATACCTTTGGCCCATGCCCATCTCAGATAGTTTCCAAGTACATCAGAAGCTTCAGGAAACTCAGTGCTTTCTTAAGGAACAGCCAGAATGTCATAGCCTCCCTACCTACATCACAACTGGACATTTCATCTGGCTTTCTACCAAGTTTCTCCCTTCTATACAATAATCTCAAAAGATGAATGGCAAGTTTATTGGGTCATTCATTCCTCATGGAAGCACAAGTAAATCCTGTGGCTTTCCAACTGCAGCAGCTGACTTGTCAAACAACAGAACTTGAACAATTATCACAAATTCTGACAATCAGAAAGAGGGCTATTCAATAAAGAATGGAGAAACGTTTCTGTCCAAACCGAGTTGGAAGGATATAAAATTGTAGGCACCTCATCAACACTAGCCAAAAGCATCATTCAGTTATGGAGATTAAAAGAAAAGCAGGGGAAATTATAATAATTGTTTCTGTAGCTTGGTTCCTAGAGGAAGAGGGGTTAGTCATGATAAATATGGTGAGAGAGGGAGAGGAAGAAAACTTTCAATTCTTATCATTGAGTCAGGAATAATGAGTTCCTGGTCTTGACACACATGGCAGAGCAATAGAGAATGAGGATGAAAATAGTGTGGGAATTGTATGGGGACCCACAGTTTTTCAGAAGACAGATGGCACTTATGTCAATAGTCAATAGTCACCTAGCTCCAGGATTCAAAACCACAGGGCAAAAAGAATCTACTAGGCCATGGGAAAGGCAAGAAAAAGATGAGCCAGAACTGCAGTAGATTTCAAGGAGATTTCACTCTCACATTCATCATAAAGAGAAAAAAAATATTGTGTTGCTTGCCAATATTGAATGTCTGGTAAACTGTTTGCAAGTTTAAGCCAGAGTCTGACATACTCTCAATGATGGATTTCCAATTCCTTATTAATGTGTCTATCTGGAATTTTTTAAGAGGCCATTTGCAAGGAATTTGGAGAAGATCAATGTTTAATCTGCTCTTCTTATTGTGTTGTTAGTCTATCCTTATAACTTATATCTTATAAATAGTCTATTATAGTCTATCCTTATAACTTATAACTTATAAGTTATCCTTATAACTTATAAAATCCTTATAACTTTCATAAAGTTCTTGCTTTATGAAGATTGGTCAACAAAGTTCTTAAAGCAATTCTGAATATAATTATAACCTCACTTCTATCAGTGCATTGGAATTTAGTAGCAATTGGCATATATCAAGGTGACAAATTTGTGGTACTGCAGAAGTTGTTAGACTATACTATAGCCCTCAAGATTCTGATAGCAGCAGATTATACTGTTTGGCAATCTCTGTATTATATAAGGTTTTTTTTCCTCATTGAATTGTCAAAGAATTATTAAGCACAAAACTAAATAAAATCAATAGGATAAGATTGTTCAGAAATCTGAATAGTGATTCAGATTCAGATTCATCAAGAGGCTTCTGGAGTGGGCAGCCTTATTAAATCAAATATATTTAAGTTAAATGTTGCTGGATTTTTGTCAATATATTTTGCATTGATATATGTTTATTATTTATGATACACTAAAATCTCTTGTCTTGAATTATTCTCATGCATTTACCTGTACAGGTATTCCTTGCTTGCCAACCACTCATTCAGCATCTGTTTGAAATTAAGATAATGCTGAAAAAATAACCTTAAAACCCATTTACATCCATTTACAATTTTTACAGTATCCCTCAGTCACATAATTGCCATTACAATTAGTGTGTGTTGTACTGTGCCTGACCTGTGGACTTTTTGTCCCCCCCACCGAGAGATTGGAGAGAAGGGGATTGCAAGTGAATAAGCTTTTGTTTTTCTATACATCGAAAGCAATGTGCACATGCCTACAGAAATTGCTTGTCCCCTCCCCCAAGCAAAGGAATGGGAGAGGAAAGGATTTCAAGAGAGAAAAATATTTATGTCATGCACCTGTAGCACCCAGCTACAAGGTGTTGGCACAATCACATTGCTTTCAATATGTACAAGCAGAGGTGGGTTTCAGCAGGTTCTGATCAGTTCTGGAGAACCGGTAGCGGAAATTTTGAGTAGTTCAGAGAACCGGTAGTAAAAATTCTGACTGGCCCCACCCACATCTATTCTCTGCCTCCCAAGTCCCAGCTAATCAGGAGGGAATGGAGATTTTACAGTATCCTTCCCATGCCACATCCACTAAGCCATGCCCACCAAGCCATGCCATGCCCACCAAGCCACACCCACTGGACCGGCTGGAAGAGTTAGGGGTGGGGGGCACTGTTCTACGGTGGTTCTCCTCCTTTCTCTCTGACTGGTTGAAGTCTGTGTTGGCAGGAAGGGCAGAGGTCGACCCCGAGGCCCCTCGTATGTGAGGTGCCACAAGGGTCGGTCCTCTCGCCCCTTCTGTTCAACATTTATGTAAAGCCGCTGGGCGAGATCATCCGTGGTTTCGGGGTGAAGTTCCATCAGTACGCTGATGATACTCAGTTGTACATCTCCACCCCGGACCACCCCAATGATGCCCTTGAAGTGATGTCCCGGTGTCTGGAGGCCGTGCGGATCTGGACGGGGAGGAACAGGCTCAGGTTCAACCCATCCAAGACTGAGTGGCTGTGGTTTCCGACGTCCCGATATAGTCAGTTGACACCATCACTGATTATTGGGGCGAATCGCAGGCCCCCACAGAGAGGGCTCGCAACTTGGATGTCCTCCTGGATTCACGGCTGTCTTTAGAAGAACACTTGACGGCCGTGACCAGGAGGATTTTTCATCAGATTCGCCTGATTCGCCAGTTGCATCCCTTTCTGGATCGGGACTCCCTACACACAGTCACTCATGCCCTTGTCACCTCCCGCCTGGACTACTGTAATGCTCTCTACATGGGGCTCCCCTTGAGGAGCACGCGGAGGCTCCAACTGGCGCAGAGTGCGGCCGCGCGGGTGGTTATGGGAGCAACATGGCGCTCCCGTGTAACACCTCTCCTGTGTGAGCTGCACTGGCTCCCGGTGGTCTTCCGTGTGCGCTTCCAGGTTTTGGTTACCACCTTTAAAACGCTCCATGGCTTAGGACCTGGTTATTTATGGGACCGCCTACTACCACAAATAGCCTCCCACCGGCCGGTACGCTCTCACAGAGAGGGGCTCCTCCGGGTGCCATCAGCCAAGCAGTGTCGACTGGCGGCCCCCAGGGGGAGGGCCTTCTCTGTGGGGGCACCCATTATCTGGAACGAGCTCCCCCCGGAGATATGGAGGATCCCGGATCTGCGCACTTTCCGCCGTGCTCTTAAGACCCTCTTATTCCAGCAAGCCGGCCTGGCCTAATTTTTCTCCCCTTTCTTTTAAATTTTAAATTGAAATTTTAATTTGTTTTAAATTTATTGGGATTTTAATTGTCGTGGGCTAAATTATTTAATTTGGTTTTAAATTGTTTTTAACTTTTGTATTTCTGTATTTTTTTTTTTTAATTTGATTTATATGCCGCCCTTCTCCGGAGACTCAGGGCGGCTTACAATGCGTTAAGCAATAGCCTTCATTCTTTTGTATATTTATACAAAGTCAGCTTATTGCCCCCACAAACTGGGTCCTCAATTTACCTACCTTAGAAAGGATGGAAGGCTGAGTCAACCTTGAGCCTGGCGAGATTCGAACCTGCAGTATTTGCAGGCAGCTGGTCTTAATAACAGGGTGCTTTAGACCACTGTACTACCAAGGCTCCTTTTTTATCTTGTGCCCTTCGGGGAAAGGGCGGTATACAATTTTAATAAAACCTAAACCTAAACCTAAACACCCACAGAACCAGTAGTAAAAAATTTTGAAACCCACCACTGGTACAAAACAGTAACTTGGCACCTGAGCATTTCAGTGGGCAGGGATATGTTAGGAGGCAAACAAAAGCCAAAGATGTGAAACTGAGTGGTTTCTAGTCACATGATTTGCTGGTCCTATGGATTTGCTGATCACAATGAAAGTCATTTAGTGAGAACCTCTTATTTAGATAATCCCAGCAGATTGAATAAAAGGTGTCTCCAAATTCTATTCTTTCTCTTTTGTCCTTTAAAATAGGACAAAAGTATTGGTCCAAAGTATTATAGAACATAAATCTTAGACTGACCATAATCTAGTTTACAAAGTTGTCACTTCCATCACTTTTTGACTAATCTCTGGGGATGGGAGAAAGGGGAAGCACAAGAAATGTGCTGGACATTTCTGCATCTGAGTGAGAAACAGAATTGTGCAGCCCAATATATTGACTCATTTAAGACCAACTATCCTATGGCTCTTCATCTCCCAGAGATTATTATCACCTCATTTTATGCAACTGGAAAAGTTTTGTATAATTTTCCATTTTCATCATATTTTTTTCTTTCTGTGTAATATTGCTTAAAATACATATCAAAGGGCCTATCCAATATAATTAAGTCTTTGCTTAGTTTCTGATTAGTAGTTACTAGGGCTGTGCTGAATTTTGGAAATGGATGTCCAAAATTTATTTCAGATTACGAACATAAAATAATTTAATTGTCCTATCCCAGAAAAGATATAGCAACTTTTAAGACATTTCTGACTGTTCTGAAAATAAAATATGAATTAAAATCACAAATATTTTATTAGTTTTGATCCCAGAAACATAAATGGAAGATATTATAATTTATGAATGTATTTATTTTAACAGCAGCAGGAATCAGTCTAGCACAATGTCAGAACAGAGAAAACTTGCTATCTTTACAGAATTGGGGGACTAAAATGGAAGAATATGAGGCAATGGAAAAATTGTCTGTATACATTCCTAGCAGAGGTTTAACAAAATTTTGAGGAGGAATTATTTTTAAAAATGGTCTTTTAAAAAATTGTTTCAGACTGACATTTATGATCTTAAATGCTTCTTTCACAGATCAAATCCAAAATGCAACATTGCCCTAGTTACTCATTTGTCATCAGACTAATACTCAAAAGTGATAGTTTTAATCTTTAAATTTATTCATATTCTGGGCTCAAGATATTTAGAGGAATACATTTGCCCATATAAACAAACCTTCACTTGAATGAGGATCTGTTGAATATTCATGAAATTCACATGCCATGAAAATCTGCAAGGTGACAACGGTTTCCTTTAGAAGATATAAGTAAATATGCTTGATTTTGCAAGAAGAAAGTTGCTTTGCATTTTAATATGATGGAATTGAAAATCTTGTACTTTAAAACTGAGTAATATAGAAGATACAAAGTTTCTGTGAGAAAATTATACACTATTAAAACTAGGTATTAAGATGTTTCCTTACCACTCTTGTCTCAGTTCTTCTATGGTTACCATCCTTATTTTCCTTTGTCTATCGGCTTCCATATTTATGTAGCTGTTTTCTAAACTGTACTGGATTCATACCTACATGTTTGGATGATTCTACATGTTTGGATAAGGCCACAAATCATGCCAGTAAATAACAAAAAATAAATTCTCAACATCGAGCCTTTACTCCAAACTCAACAATCAAAATCTCCAAGATTTTCTTCTGAGTGGAATTTTACAAAATGAAAGTGAATCATAGCACAGTCGTTATAATTCTTTACAGAACCTTGTTCTTTTGTCCAAGTCTTCCTCAAAATATCCCAAAGGCCTTTTCTGTAACTACACAACACACAAGGCCCTCCAGCCAACATAATGAGCTCAAAACAAGATGCACAGTTCAAAACAAGATACACAGCTTTTTCCAAGCAACATCATTGTAGAGAATAGATCGGAAATGCTTAGTGCTCAAAAGCTTGTGTACTATAAATGAATAGTTGGATAGTTACAAAAGTTTCTAATTATAGACAAAATAGTTAAGGGGGAGGTTTATATCTCATTTCAAAACTATATTGCTTTATTTTCTCCTTGTATCTTCCACTCATTTGTTTTTAAACAGCAAGGTTTTTCTTGATAGTCCATCAGTTAAATCTCAGATTCTTCTCCTTACCCAAAATCATAAAGAGTTTTCAAGAAATTCCTCTTTCTCCAGTCAGAATTCTCTTAAAAGTTTTGGTTGATCAAACCCTAGCCCTGTCTTCTTGATTACATAAGCTACTTGATCAGATTCAGTGATGGGTTTCCCCCAGCTCAGACCGGTTCGCAAGAACCGGTAGTAAAACCGGCAGGAGGCCCCGCCCACCGCCACAGATGTCATCATCGGCGATCTGTGCATGCGCAGAAGCTTCTGTGCAAGGCATGTGCGCAAGCGAAGCGCGCGCGCGCAGGCGATCCCATTGTGAACAGGTAGTAAAGGTAAGTAGAACCCAACGCTGATCAGATTCCCTAGTTTTCTGCACTAACGTCTCAATTTTGTTAATCCACTTTTCAGTTTTCGTCTACTTCTATTCAGTTTCCTTGGTGTATTATTTATATCTTTTTTTGTTTTATATTAATAAAATATATTTCCTCTTTACATACTATATAACCTTGAATGCTCCCCAAAGATCCATTCCTCAGTCCTACTTCTGGGAGTACTTCCAATTAACAAAAATGGAGGAGAAGGAAGTCACATAAGAGATGGACGTGACACTGCAAAATCTGATTAATTAAATGATTTCTTTGAATTTTTTTGTTGTGGAAGGGGGTGTTCTGTTTCTTAGTTTCAACATTCCACTTCCATTAAAACACCATTTTTGCCAAGTGAAATACAGGTAGTCCTCGACTTGCAATAGTCCATTTAGTGACTGTTCGAAGTTACAAAGGCACTGAAAAACTGATTTATGACCATTTTTCACACTTATGACCATTGCACCATCCCCATGGTCATGTGATTTACATTCAGATGCTTGACAACTGACTCACATTTATGATGGTTGCAGTGTCTTGGAGTCATGTGGTCTCTTTTTGTGACCTTTTGACAAGCAAAGTCAACGGGGAAAACAGATTCACTTAACAACCGTGTTACTAATTTAAGAACTGCAGTGATTCACTTAACAAATGTGGCGAAAAAAGTCGTAAAATGGGGCAAAACTTAACTAATTTCTCACTTAGCAACATAAATGTTAGGCTCAATTGTGTCATGAGAACAACTTGTAGTACAGAATCTACAGAACTGATTAAAGAACTATATTCCTCAAGCAGAGTACATTCACAGAGAGTTTATATAGAGATGAAGAGATTGTGCATAAATTGCCTACCTACCTATCAATCTATCCATCCATCTACATCTTTATCTGGAAGATAAAGTTTTCTATGAAAACAAGATTTTGACTTTTTGGAGATTTCTCAGCCAACATCATCCTGCATCACAGCCAATGTTATCTAATCATCCTATTTTTAAACATTCACTTGCAGGGAGCCCAGAAATGTCAAACCCAAGGCCCATGGGATGGATCTGGCCCACAGGGTGCTTAGATCCTGGGGCTGACCTGGAAACAATGAACGACTGGCCCGTGGCCCTCCTGAGCTCCATTTTCACTGGCAGAGGGTTGCAGGAAGCTGTTGCAGCTGAAAATGGAGCTCTGGAGCTCGTTTTTGCTGGCAGAGCACTCAGGCCACCACAGGTGCCCTCGACACAAGTGACGTCAAGCTGGCCACACCCACCCTGGCTCCCCAAGGTCAAACACAACTCTGATGCGGCCCTCAATGAAATTGATTTGACACCCTTGAGGTAGCCATTTGCACAAATTCACCAATACTGCAGTCCTTTTCACAGGAATTTAAAAAAAAATGTTCCTATTTAAGAAGTTGGATTTTTCCCCCTAAATTATAGCTTTTTTTCTCCAGTAAAGCTATATTCAGTACTTCCTATGTAGCAAGTTTGCTTTACAGCCAGAAAATGTATCTTTCCATCTGGACTTTGTCAGTTTTTTGATCTATGCAAACTTCAAGAAATTCATGTTTCTGCCTTCTTATTCATCCCCACCCACTAAGAAAAATAAGAATTCTGATTTTTCCAGACAGTTTACAAAAGAGTCCAAGAACACACAAATCCGCTTCCAGAAAACCCACAAATCTATGACAATCTTACACAATTTAGCTTGTGGATATGACTAAGCAAAACAAATACTGGACAAACACCCTATCACCATGGTATAGCTGAGACATACAACAGAAGCCTCGTGGGATGGGATCGAACAGCATTTTGTCCCTAGGAGAGACATGTAGTAAATCATCAAATTGTAGGTTGCAAGTCAGCAGTGGATGGGGACAAATGTATATTGCATCCATACACGAATCTTTATTTTTCTCCCATCTTGTAAATATACCAGTTCTTTTCCTCGTGTTTGGTCATTCATTCTATCTCAAACCCACAAGACTTGAAATAATGATGACCAGAGACTGCATTGGTTCAGATGTACCAGGATGATCCATTGTTACAGACAATAAATGTATTACATAGACCTCTGGGGAAAAACACTTGGAAGTCCAAATTCAGAGTTTCTGGTTCTTTAAAATCAACTACTTCTACTTATAATCAAAGGTTTTGTATGGAAAGAAGGAAGAAGAAAAAGTCTGAGAGAAACACAGTGATTAATATATATTGGAAAATGTTGCATTCTAATTACAATCCCACGTCTCCAAAAGTTACCCTGTTTCCCCCAAAATAAGACATCCCCTGATAATAAGCCCAATCGGGCTTTTGAGCGCATGGCAATAAGGCCAAGCACTTATTTCAGGGTTCAAAAAAATATAAGACAAGGTCTTATTTTCGGGGAAACACGGTAGAAACCAACTAGTATGTTCTCCATTTTATTAGCAGTATTAAAAGTCAAACAACAGTAAATAATAACCCTTCATATTTTAATAATCAAAATAATTGTTTCTGAAATGAAAGTTGATCTGTCTCTTCTTTCCAACATACTATATTATTGGATTTGGGAGAACAGTGGACAGATGAGTTCAAGGAGCATGCTGATAGATTCAGAATAATATTGGCAGAAGGCAAATATAAAATCCAGCTGTTGATGTCTACATGATAGAACTAGTACTTACCATCTAATATTTGCCATCTATTATACCATAAGAATATGTATATATCTGGTACTCTGGAATATAAGGTAAATGAGGTCTGATCTATTCAACCAGGTTGGTGCAGTGCGATTAATCATTTCTCTAAGGCAGGAACACACAACCATACAGGTTACAACAGCAAGTGGATCAGAATTACTGTCACTAAACAATGTTGCAAAGTGCAATGTCATATGACTGTCACTTAGCAGTCCCAGTTGCCACTGTTATGCAAAGACTGCACAGGTCATTAAGCAAAGATCTCATGCAACCACAACTTCAAACTTCCTGCTGGCATCCCCACTGACTTTGCTTCTGGAAGGCTGGCAGGGAATGTTGGAAATCATGATCACATGATGCAACATCCACAGAACTCTGAGGACCTCCTCCTCATTCATTCCTCCTCATTCAGCAATGTCGCAGTTTGACTTGTCCGATCCACCCATATTTAAAAACCCCAAATTAAAATATAAGCCTTTTTAATATTCATTTCCTTCATTAAAACAACACATTTTCTCTAAAAGGTATTCCCATTTGCAAAAGAAAAGACATGCTTGAACCGAAATGGCGCTTTACAATCATTATGTCCAAACTGTAATCCTGTTTATGTTTAATCAGGCTGTAATTTATAATATCATGGAAAGAAAGATACAAGATTTTGCAGTTTCCTGTCTGCGGCTGTAATGCCCCATTTTAAACTAGTTGGGCTGCACTGAGTTAAAACAGTCTCTTAGAATATTGGACTTTTTCAAGTATAAGACAAGAACCAAAGTGCATAGTCTTGAGGGACTGCCCCAACTGATGAAAGCTGCCTTTAAGAAAATGTTATTTGTTTTAAGTATGAGTGTGAGTGTGTGTGAGAGGGGGAGGGAGAGGGAGACGGAGGGAGAGAGAGGGAGGGAGGGGGGAGAGGGAGGCAGAGAGAGAGATCTACTTAGAAAATGTGGATGACTGAAAGATGCATATGGATGGTAAGTATAATCCAACTATGATGTTAAGGTTCTTTTTTCTAATCGTGTATTTCATAAACTGGACATCCTCTTAATATTAACAATGGTATTAATTGGGATAGAAAATCACACAGTATTTAGTATAAAGAACTTCAAAACAAGACTGTACTATAGCTCAGGATTAATGCCTCTCTAATCTCTGGGGTTTTCTCAAATTAAGCTTGACTCCTGAAGACTACACAAACACATTCTTATACAGAACTGCCTTCCTCTGCAATTATTCTCCAGAATTGTTATATAGCCCTTGATGGCCTCTCATCCACGTGCTGTCCAGATCTAACTCCGCTTAATTTTTTTCCAGATCAGCCAACTGCTACAATGTGCTGAAGCAGTTTCCAAAGTATTAATTGAAACAGTAGTTATGATCTATAAAGGTATGTGCAAAAGACCCAGTGAGATACTATGAAGAGATGCTGCCTAGAGGATGGTCAAATAAGAGAGAGCATAGCCCACAGTTGGATAGTGAGTGGAGCAAGATGCTCAAAAGAGACCTTCCCTAGTTTCTCAGAGTGTAAAGAAGATGATGGGAGAATTGTACTTTCAGATATGCAAGATTCTGTTAATTTTTTATTTGGAAAATTTATATTGTCACAGTGACTCAAAGCAGCTTACAGGAAATAAAAACATAATATAAAAGAAATAAAAATAATAAAATAACCTCCCACCCACACCCACCCAGCAACAACACACACCAACCATTTAATGGGCTCCATCCCGCTCTAGGTTTCCCAGGCCTGCTGGCAGAACCACATCTCCAGGGCTTTCTGAAAGAGTGTCGGGGGTGGGTGGGGGGGAGGGCAGTCCTATTTCCAGAGGGATCATGTTCCAGAGGGAGGGAGGTACCACAGAGAAGGCGCTTCTTCTGTCGGGTCCTGGATTACCTGGGACAGGCCCATGGAAATTATGGTTTCCATTAAATCCCAGTCTACCTCCGACACCAACCCCAGGGATGGCAGGAAGGGAAGCTGCCATGCAGCAGGGAGTCTGGTTCAGCACAGCAATCCTACCTGATCCCTTGAGCCCAACCTAAGAAAAAGGGTCTCACAGCTGGGCACTTGGAGGCTGCCAGATAACAATAGCCACAGCCAGGGTGGATTTGATTTAAATCAAACTGATTTAAATCACGACTTAAATCACGATTTAAATCACTAGTCAGTAAGGCTTGATTTAAATCAAAATTTTCTACATAAAGACTAATTCTTGCTGGTATAACTTTAATATGCAAGTAGATGAAGATTTTTAGAATAACAACTTTTCATATTATTTTTTTTTATCCCCAGTTTAATAGGTTAATCATTCATATTTGGACAACTTTTCTGTTGTACTTAGGAAGGAGAAAAATAATCATTACCTTAATAATAACAATTTAAATAGATTTATTCAACTGAAACAATAACATTACAGCATATGTTATTTGCTTAAACAAACATCCATGTTTGTTAACTAATTTGGCTAAACAATATATATATATTTTAAGAAACTTAGACTGTCAGCCCAGCCTACACATGAAAAACTTAAATACTGTCCTCTGTAGCTCACTCGTCATCTTCATCTTCTTCTTTGTTCATAATCTGGAAAAGAAAAACAAGCTTTCCTGCTTTATCGGGTCCCAAACGATTTCTCAATTTAGAATGAATGAGTCCAAAGGATGAGAATATTCTTTCAACGCCTGCAGAAGTAGCTACTGCTGTTAAAAGTGAAATCATTACTTGAACAGTCTCTAAATCCAAGTGCTTAAGTGACTTCCACCAGTTCACTGGTGTGACTTTCTTTAAAATATCTTCAGCAAACATATATTTCTTGAATGGTTCCCCCTTAGCTTTGAAGTTTATTATAGTTGGCATTACAGATGGATGATTGCTGGATACCCATATCATAGCTAACTCCTCTTCCTCAGCACTTAAGTTTTAACCCTGATACTGGATATTGACAATATTTGCCAAAAAATGAGCTGGAGACAGTACTTGTCCCATTCATTTTTTTAATGTTTGTAATTGAATTCTGTCCATGTGTAGTTCTGTTTTTAAGTGTTCACTCAGTTCCTTCCAAATTTCAACAGCATCAGCAATAAAACAGCTATTTTTCTGTATTTTGTTTAAAGCTTCAGAGATGGGTTTCAGGATGCTCAGCATATGTTCAACATTTCTCTTAAGCCCAATGTTGAGGATTTTGGCCGTGACAGTGCCATCTATTTTATCTCGATTTTTTTCACAAACTGTCATCAGATTAGGCCAGTTCTTGATATACTGCTCAAAACAGTCCACCACAGAGTTCCATCTAACATCTTGTGGGAGCGTTAGCTTGGTTCCACCCATCCTTTTCAGAACTGCTGCAGCAAAATGATTGTTACGGAAGTATTTAGCAATTTCAACAACATTAGTCTTTATTTCTGGAACACTTAAGTCTTTGGCTAAGAGGTGCAGCAAATGAGCACTGCAACCATATGTTATTAGCTTTGTATTCCCTTCCTGCTCTTCTAAATTTCTTCTCATCTTGGATACATTTGCAGCATTGTCTGTGACCAAACTGCGTACTAGACATTTGAATTTTTGTTCACATGTTATTATAGCTTTTACTGCCACTTCTTGTAAGTATTTTGCTGTGTGTGCATTTCCTGACGTATAAATTGTTTGTGCAAGGAAGACTTTCCCTTCTTCTGTTGTTATACAAGCACATACAATAGGATCATTGTGGACATTACTCCACCCATCAATACTTAGGTTAACAATTCTACCCTCCAGAGCTGTTGCACATTGCTCCATTTCTCTGTCATACACTTTATCCAGCAGTTAACCTGCAACATCTGCTCTGCTGGGTGGACTGTATCCTGGTCTCAGTGACTGAACCATATTAATGAGATGTGGGTTCTCAGTCAGACGGAAAGAAGAGTTCGTTGCATAAACAAACTGGGCAATTTTTTCATCAATTAACTCTTTTTCTAATCTGCTAGTTTTTATCACAAACTTATCTATGGTGGTTCCAGGAGGGAAGGGTTTTTTCTTTCTTTTAGGTGATAGTGATATGTGGCTGTGGGTGTCTGATGCTGCTGCTGCTGCTGCTAATGAAGCACTATCCTGGATGGATAACTCTGAAACTGTAGAACAGGAGGATGGTGATCTTGAAGGTGGATAGTTTCCAGAATCCATGAATTCCCCTAAACAAAAAAGTCAATGCTGTTATTTTATTGTTTATACAATTTCTGCTTATTGTACACAGCACTGCCCAAAAAGGAATATTTGTTTTTCTTCATAACTATACCAAATGACAGTAACATGCAGTAATAAGAAGAAATATAATTTTGCTCAAACATGACAGTTCAAGGCAGTCTTTAGAAGTATGATTCAATAAAAATGTTTACCAACCTGAAGATCCTGCCTGTTCAAATGTGTTTCTTTGGTCATCTTCATCACAGCACTTCTCATGATGTTGCCTCATTCGGGCCACCAGGCCTTGCATTTCTTTGTTGCAGTGTTTGCAGTTTGCACGCATGCACATTAAAATATTGCCAAACTGGGTCTCTTTTACAGCCTGCTGCCATTATAGGTTTTTTCCTCCAAGGAAAGAATGTGATAAACCTCAGGTCATACACACAAAAAGATCCAAAGACTTGTCTGTCTGTGGCTGTGCAGTATTGTGCTCAGAAAGTTTCACTTTCATTTTGTACTGCTTGTCTGCTTGCCCCTTCCTCCTCACACTTAGTTTCACTTTCTTCTTGTGCAGATCTATTCCATTCCAAACAATCAGAAAAATATTGTTTCTATTCTATTCACTGAACTTCTTGAAACTTAGCACTGAAGGGGTTGATTCTGTATTCATAGATTTGTAGAACAATAGGATTAAGGTCTTTTTCTCAACTCTGTTCATGTTATAACATTTTTGCTGTGAAGAAGAGGCATGTGATCTCTGCTGAGTCAAATTCAGTTTTGAGAACTGCAAAAGTAAACCAAGCATCTGTGATAATATCTTGTAGGCAGAGAAATGCCAATAATCTTACAAAAACCTCTGCAAGAGCATGACATTGTGAATGGATTAATGGAATTTATTCACCAAAAAAATTAAACATATACAGCCTTATTCTACATAATTAAAAAACTAATCTTTATTTCATGATGGAATAACCTTTGGATGGTAATATATTTTCCTCAAAAAGCATTTTATTTAAAAAAAATCCAATTTAAATCAAAAAAATCCAATTTAAATTTTAAAAATCTGATTTTTTTGATTTTTTTAAAAAAATCATTGAGTTTTATCCACAGGCTTGAGGTCTAGGCTGTTGACATGTTCGATAACCCACTGGGCACATTTCTGAGAGGCCAAGTCAGGTCTTGGTGCTACAAGCCAGATCAGCCTTCTCTTCAAGAATCAAATCAGGCTAGCCTTATTGCAGGCTGACATTTAAAAGCAACAGCCTAAGACCAGGGCCCCTACAGATCTGCTGACCAGGTAAATGAGGTGAGTGCAAGGGGGTAAAACACGAAACTGGTACTAAACACCAAGGTTCCCCATGAGTTTATCCGGTCATGTTTCCTATTTGGTCTACCTGGTAAGGCTGACATTATCATCTTCCCATGCTATATTTCACACTGGGGCTTTAAGACTGGGAAATAAAGCAAAAACAATACATTATATGCTATAAAATGCCATATATGAGAAAAGATGATCTAGTGTTTTTTTAGCATTGCTTAAAGTAATACACAAGTAATTCATTATCTTGATTACTGAGCTGATGGTCACTCCCAGGGTTTCCATTGTCACTGGTGCTGTTTTACATTAGCAAAAAATCTGGGCCTGAATAATAAGAAATGTGACCTTATGATTTTCTCCGGTTTGGGCTTGGCAACATTTCTGAACTGAGAATGCTACGGTTTAATGAGGAGGTCAGATATCTACTGTTACTAGCAAAATTAGCTCCACTTATAAACTTGCCATATGACATGTCAACAGTCTAATCCCATGTGCAGCAAAAATTGCTGGAAGTATAATTTATAATTTGGAAGAGAAAAACAAACAAGCAAATATTAAAAGCAACAACTCTTAGCTTCAGTTTGATAGCACTATTGTTGCTTTCACTCATCTATTGATTCTTTTCTAATTTTTAATGACTGATCCACTGCAATTTACATGGATTCCCTTGTAATCATACTGAAGGAATTTATCAGCTAATTAAATTAAAAAATTAAATTAACCAAAGCCATTATGCTCTCTTATATGATGATCCTTTAAGTCAGCGGTTCTCAACCTGTGGGTCGCGACCCCTTTGGGGGTCGAACGACCCTTTCACAGGAGTCGCCTAAGACCATCGGAAAACACTGATAGAGTCTAAAGGTTGAACAACGCTGATGTAACCCAACCCTGCCTTGGACCTTTAACATATGTGTCTTCCATTCAGCTTGAAGCCGGGAAGGCCGTACCATTCTTTGCAGGCATGGGGAGGCTATTGAAAGGCAGTGGAAAGATTCGTCTTCCTGGGAACAGATGCAGATGGAATCGCTGGGTTGGATCTGGGCATAGGATATATATAAAAAGTAACCTTTCGGGAGAGGGAGGAGTTTGCCCAGGATAAGTTCTTAGCCCTACCCCCCCACGTTGCTGAGTGGTAGAGTCCATTCTCCACCCCTTCTTTCTGTCTGGGCTTTCGGGAGGAGAGCTGTTGCTCCTGCTGTTGCCGCTGCAATTGGCCATTGTTTCCCTTCCACTTGGGGCCGTCGGTGGGTGAATGAGTTTGGGGGCGATAGAGTGCAGGCTGAGGATCTCCAAATGTCGAAGGGAAGAACTGGGGTTGGGAGCCTCTCTTGGGTTCCTCTGGTTTGCTTGAAACGGACGGCAATGTAGAGACCAAATTTCTGGGTACTTGCTTGCTTTAGAAGAGGAAGGGACCAGTTAGGATTAGGAAGTAGGGAAAAGTTGAGAGTTTTAGATCCTACGATAACGAGAGATTGCAAAAAAAGAAAAAAAAGGCAAAATGGCATTGTGTGGCATCCCAAGTTCTGGGCCTAGGAAATACTGAGGTTTCCTATTCGAAAAAGGTTCAGTTGCTGCCTTTCAGCCAGGTGATAGCTTGTCAGCTTTGGATGGATTATTTAAAAAGTTAAAAAAATAAAATAAAATTGTAGAATTTTAAAGAGAAGTTGTTAGGTGGCTATAAAATCAGGGCATCCTGTTTCATTGGGAAAGAGTGGATGGGGTCCATGCTGGTTCCTTGGCATTGTAGGTTTTTTAAAAAAGAAAAGAAAATGAAATCAATGTCTTTTATCCATAAAATTGGCATAAACATCTCTTTTTGAACACTTCCGTTTTTCTTCCTTTCAAAAGTTTTGTGCTTCAGAATGAACTCTGAATGCCAGCCAGGCTGAAACCTTGCATTGCATTATGGGTGCTGGCTCGTGAGAGTGCACGAGCGCTCGCACACTCGGACTTTTGGCACGCAACGCCAAAAAGGTTCACCATCGCTGACATATACACACATAGCAACGAAAATAATTTTATGCTTGGGGGTCACCACAACATGAAGAACTGTATTAAAGGGTCATGGCATTAGGAAGGTTGAGAACCACTGCTTTAAGTATTACTTAACTTTTATTCTAATTCAGGTATTCAACTTTAGGAAATGTAGGATATAAATTTTCCAATAAATGAGTTAATCAAATAAAGAGTCGTTTTAACAGTGAGATAGGTGACATATCAATTTAATAAATAAATTTTAAAAAAGAATTTCCAGAATATAGGTTTTATCTGGTTCAGCTTTTTAGTATGGTTCATTTACTTCTATTTATTCCTATTTATTCCTTGAGCCTTTTGCAAGGTACAAACTTGCAAATCTAAGTCATTTTTTTCAGCTTACAACAATAGTTTCTAAATTTTGAGGTCACTGCTCAGCAAGGTGAGATGCTGAATATCCATGGTGCACCCCAAATGTGTTCCAGGCATAGCATAAGCAATAAATCCCAACTGGTTTTTTTAATAGGGTGGGCAGTAACATTGTACTTTCTACAAAAGAAGGAAAATACAATCTTTCCTTATTCTGGATAGATATGATATAGAGGATAAACTCATAACTAAGATAGCCAATCTGCTTGAATTTTAAAAAAATTAAGATTAGGTTCCGCAAAGAAAAGCTTTTGACGTGTCTGTTGCTTATTTAGGATACAATCAGTGTTTGCAGTCAAGGTGGATTTTGTGTGTATGTGTTTGTGCGTCTTTGAGTCAACATTGACTCATAGTTTTCATGGCAAGAGTTCAGAGTTCAAGTAACTTGCCATTGCCTCCTTCCTTGGGCTGAGAATGAATGACTGGCCCAAGATCACCCAGCTGGTTCTGTGCCTCAGATAGGACTACAATTAATAGTCTCCTGGTTTCTACTTTGTTGCAATCATTACATCAAACTGGCTCTCAGGTAAGAACACTTGTTATACAATTGGAGGTAGAACCAATTCTCAGAACAGACGCCTATCTCAAATTAGAAGCAACAACCATCATGCCATGAAAAACAGCAAAATCTATGCTTACTTTTATAAGCTTACTGATTGTAGAAACTCGATTAACTTTCCAATATAAACATCTTCTTTATTAGACCATTCAAATGCAGAACCATGTTTCACGAGATCATCAGAAGCCAAGTATAGAAAACAAGAAATTGAAGAAAGGGAAAATCACTGTGCAATTTTTTACTCTCTCAGCAAGCCTAATATGGGGAGGAGATAAACACTGGGAGTTCATTAGGTGACTCCCCTTTTATTTAGCGCATGAATGTATCAAGTACACAGCATACATCTCTATATCAAGCAGCTCCTCCAGAACATTAAAATCATTAAACAGATAAAATCTGAATCCAGAGAAAGAGTTCCAAGGAAAAATGGGACAAGAAGTTCAAATGTCAAGGTCTTCAACTTTCCTGCTTCTTCTATTTTTTCCAGTTTGTTTATATAACTAAAACTGAGAAAATTGTTTGGAAAGAGAAGCTGACACCAACAGTTTGCCAGCATTATGAACGCTGATGATATAATGCCAAGATACAGGTGACTTAATCAATTGTTCCACTGAAAACATCTTGGAAATGTAAGAGCTGCCTAAAGATGTAATTATGCCTGTCAAGTTGCATTATTTCAAAATGCCAACAATAAAAGACAATGTTTATTTATTTATGTTCTTGTGGTCTGAGGCCAAAAAAAACCCGTCAATATGCAACACCACAAATAAGCAGAAGCTAAAAAAATAATTGGAAGATAAATAATACTTATCTTGAACCAGTTAACAATGGTTTAAATACCTTGGAATCATCCTCCAATCATCTACAGCACAGAAGAAACAAGCAAATGATTTTACTGCTTACGCACAAAACATCTCTAATGCAGTAATACTATGCACTAACCTCAAATCCAATAATTCTGTCCCTGCTACAACTTGTGTAAGGCCAAGATGTTAGTCTTTTTCGCTACTGAGCGTAGCTCTACATATATGTAATCCTTAAAAACTCTTGAACTATTCAAATGAAATAAAATGGCTGTACATTCTCTGATAAGAATAAGTTGACAGACCAGCTTGTTGCATGAGTCTGGCATTGTGGGCTAAGAGAGAGCAACTGGCCCGAAGTCCCTCAATTGGCTTTCTGTCAGGCGCAAATAACTAGGAGTATTTGTTGAGTTCAAAATGCAAACGAATTTACTATTGCTATCTATACCCGAGAATCTAGTCAATCAATGGTCCAAACTAAACTGGCACTAGATAAGGTTCAATGAATTCATGGGGGGTGGGCTGGGCTTGGCTCTCTTGTGGCAATGCAATGACTCCATACTCGTGACACATTTAACTCTGCCTTCCAGCTCAGCCTGCTCTTCTCCTAGATTACAAAGTAGAACTCACAGTCTCCTGGTTTCTAACAGAGTCTTAACCATTAGACCAAAGAGGCTTTCTTAATATCTTAACTAAAATATTGGATAAGAATTACATTATTCAAAGGAATTCTTTGTCTCCTGATATTTCTCATACAGAATTTTGCCTCTTTGTGGAAGGTATTTGTTTAGATTATGAATCATTTCAAAAAAAAATCATAGGTCTTGAAGGAACATTAAAAACCATTTAGTCCAACACTTTGGTTTAGGGTTTGCCAAAAAATTTTCAGATACAATGGCTATCCAGCTTCTCTTTCAACACCTCCGATAAAAGGGAACACAGTAATTCATGAAGCAATCTATTGACAACACTTACTGTTTGAAAAGTTCTAACATGAATATACTACTGTACTGAATATACTTGTGCCCTGCTGGATGGGCACAAGACTATTCTCTCTCCCATATGACAACTACAGACAAACCCAAAATAATTATGGACCATTTCAGAGTGTTAAGATTTATCTCAAAATGGGGAATTCTGGCTTACTGTGAACTTCAGTCATTGTCTTAAAATTTAATTGAATTATATGCAATGGGGCTGATGCAGTTAAGACTTCTCACAACTAATCAAGGACAGAAGCAACCTGGAATTAAGGAGAAACTTCCTAACAGTGAGGACAATTAGCCAGTGGAACAGCTTGCCTCCAGAAGTTGTGGGTGTTTCATCACTGGAGGTTTTTAAGAAAAGACTGCACAGCCATCTGTCTGAAATGGTATAGGATCTCTTGCTTGAGCAGGGAGTTGGACTAGAAGACCTCCAAAATCCCTTCCAGCTCTATTCTGATTGAAACTGTTAAAAGAAAATGATGGAAGATGTTTTTCTGCAGAACAATGGTGCTATTAATGTAGTCTACCAGCAGGCCTTTGTTTTAGTGCGACCTTTCAAAAGCTTGAAAAATAATTCCAAAAGGGATTTGTCTGTTGCCATGGCACCAAACATGTTGTCTCAAATAACCCAAGATGGAAAAACCACGCATCAGCCTCTCAAGCACATCTGAATGGCCTTTGCTGAAATGCTCATTAAAATGTCCTCCCTGTATCAAGATATCAATCGGACATACCAAACTTTTTTAAATGACTCTGAACAGCCTCTGTTTAGCACTTAGGAGGCATATTGTACGGTATCTGCTTAAGATGTGGAAATCTGAATATGAAGACTAGATAACACTTTTTAGAGAAGGATTTTCTCTAAAATGTGAGACTGACACATTTAGTAATACACAGAGCTCTTCTTCCCATTAAAATATAATTTGAATCTAGAGCAGAGCTTCTCAACCTAAACAACTTTAAGATGTGTGTACTTCAGCTTCCAGATTTCTACAGCCAACACACATATTAAATAAAAAAAACATTTAGAGTATGATTTATAAAGCTTATACCAACATGTACTGCAAATTGGTTGGAATACAATGGAGGGGATGTCAGAAATTAAATATTTAACAATAATATTTTTAAAAATATTTTTATTTTCCTTTTTTAAAAAACATTTATAGACAATAATATAATGGACACTTCAACATGAAGCCCAAAAAGATATACTATTTTTATACACTTTGGTACTTTTTTCTAATGTTACATTGAGCACTAATTGTATAACCTCCATAATTATCTATCCATAGATTCATAGATAATATATTTCTTGAAAACACATCTTTGTATTAAATAAAATAAAAAGATTATAAGACCATAGCACTGGTAATGTACTTTTTTAAAAAAAGAGAAATAAATATATATTTCTACCTGTTTTTGCTGTATTATTGTTAAATAAAGCCTTAAAAAAACACTGCTCTAAAACTAGAAGGTTTAATTAAATTGTTTCTTCATTTCATTTTCATTCCAAAAGTAATTTTTTTTCAATTGAAATAAATTGGGGCAATAACTGCTAGAATTCTATATCATAATCACTGAGAATTTGCAGCTGCCTGCCCTCAACAAATCTGGGGGGACAGCAAGTTGGGGAAGGTTGATTTAGGACGGTCATGGCCTTTATCGTCAATGATTTCTCTGTCTACATTAGCAGAAAAGCCTACTTTTAAATTGTAGCCTTTTCCTTTGTTATGACTGATTCAAAATAGCCCAAAAGAATTTGTGTATCTCTATCAGCATATTTTATGTATATCTGTTCAATAAATTCATACAAGCATACATGCACACACACACTCCATATAAAAATGAAGAAAAAATAGTAAGGACATGAAAGGCAGGAGATAAGAAAAAGAAATCTTAAATCATACCAACCTTAATCACTATACCCTCTTTTTAAAAACTCCAAGCCTGACTTTCTCACTTTCCTCTTTTCTTTCAATTCATTAACCGTTACTCATTAACTAATTCGTTAATAGATATTTCTCACATACATCCCAACAGATGCATTCTGCCCACTACATATAGAATTTAAGACCAGTTGTGAATACCAACATCCCCCACCCCCACCCCACCCGGTTTTCATGGCTAAGTTTTCAGTCAGCAGAATTGTGCTCCTCCTCCAAAATGTAATTAGAGGTCCAACCCCACTTCCCTGAATCCACAATTTGAGATAAAGGAGAATAAGGGTTGTGTTAGATTTATTTTTACCAACAAAGAAATAAAGGGAGACTAATATAGATTTATTTCAAGCTATTTAGCTCTCATCAGATAGCCATACTCTTCTGGTATTTGAACCCGGACTACTTACATGTATTAATCTCTAAACCACAGGCTCTCCTAGCTTTGTCGGCTATACCAGGGGAGAGATTAAGTGTTAATCTTAATCTCTCCCCTCTCCCCTCTCCCCCTTAATCTCTACCCCTCTCAGGGTAACCTGATCTACCCAAATATGGGACGGAGCATACTTGAGAATAAGGGTTCCGTACACTGTAATACGCACCCCCACCCCCAAAGCCTTGGATCTCTTCTGTTGCTAGCTGCTGCCAATTGTCAAGCTGAATCTCCCTATTCCATCCTGAAGCCTGATAATAAAAGAAGTCAACTTTGATGTGTATTTTTTGGATGCTCTAAACTTCCAGAAAACCCCAAATAAGACCAAGTCCCAGGAGTCTCTGAACTCTGCCAGTTAATGAAAAAATGTTTGGGCACATTAAAAGAAAACACATAGTCAAAAACACAACCATGTTTAATGAGAATATGGTTTCAATTTAGTATTCAACTTGAAATTTAATTTGTAAATTCGTTAATGTATTAATTCATTTTATGTCTAATAACATATACATTAATTAAAATCAATGCATTTAAGTCAGTTTCCATCAGTTCAAGTAATGCACATCAGTACTGCACATGCTTCCTCTCCAATACTGAATCCTAAACATATTATATAGCCTCATCATTATTCCCTATGTTTTAGATTCTTTCCCGGAATTATCATAACCCCAAGAAATGATACTGTGTCTTAGCAGTTATAGAGTATAAACTACTATAAATCGATAAACTGAAAATATAAAGGCACACACACACAAAATTATTAGAAGATTGAAGGGGAGGAATCTATTTTGCAATGTTATTTTAAAAGGTAACTTCAAGCAAACCTGGACAGCCTTTATTTGCCAATTGTTAGAGTGGTTACTCCAAATCCTAAAACAATGAGGAAGAATGGATCCATAAAACACCCCCAGTGGATCAGAACTCTTATACCAGTCAATGAAGTGTATCCTGACCAGATTTGGGCTCATTTTTTACCTTTATAATTGCTGCAATTCTCATTCTTCATTTCATCCCTTAATGACATTGACTCAGTAGAATCTCCACTTGCACTGAGTTGTTCAACGTGTCTTTTCATTGCACCATCAAGTTTGTTCATATTAGAGACAGCTATATAAAATTGACTAGGAACACTTCAAGACTATCAGAATTTCTAACTGAACACAGTCTATTGCAGCAATGTTCCTAGAGTAGTAAGAATACTCTTAAGGAAATCCAATCCATGAGCAAAAAAAAAAAAAAAAAAGAGTTTGAGTTCCCTAGCTAACTAAATAGTCTTCCTTTGCCATACTGGATGAAAGGATCAGTTACAGGTGCAGCAGGAGATTATTTGCATATATTACTCACCTGCAACAGATACAATGACAAGAGACAGAATATTATACCCAATCTTTGTTAATAATGCAAACAACTTCAATATACTGCTGAATGAAATACCAAAGGTACTTCCTCCCCCTTTCAATTCTATTAAACCACTAGATTGCAAATAGTTTAGAATACAACAAACAGAACATCACAATTTAGAATTATTTTTCAGTGTTAAATCTGAAATACAAATAAGCTTAAATAAGCAAGTCTTTCAAGCCTTCCAACTATAGTATGATGATAATAATTTAGTTTAATTTACGAAGTGAAAGTATGACTGAGTTTTTAATTTTTTTTTAGAATAGAGAAATTATAACATCAAGAAAAATATAGTTGTAGTAATACAATAAAGATAAAATAAATAAACTAAATGTAACAAAAAAGAAAAAAAATTAAAAATGTCCATATAATATCTATTTAGCATCAGTATGGAATTAATTCAATCCTTCATCAATTACATTTGAACCGTATAATAATACAAATTTATTAAATGTATATGGCATGCCACCAACTTCCAGCACCCTTATACAGTATATTTTTTCATTCTATCATTTTTAGAATAGACTTTTGAAAAATAGGAAACATATAGTATCCTGGAACCATTTCTTACTATTAGAAGCATAAATTTATTTCAGTTTATGTGAGATTATTATTTCTGAAAAGCCCCAGGCTCAATAAAACCAGAGCCCTCCATTAAATAATAAATCTATAGTTTAGGCATATAATTTAACACCACAGTTTTGTCCTCATTATATTTCTTTCCAAAATTGTATTAACATATGTCATGATTTGAAACCAAAATTAAACTACTACTGACAAGACAAAATCATATGACCCTTCAAATTTCTTACAATTCCAGGACAAAAAAGCAGATGTCCAACCATTTAAAATTATTTTTTGAAGACTCCAGCAAACATAAAATATTTCTTGATGAATTGTCTTTATATTTAAATCATAAAAATTATGTTTTCTTCATGCCTGCAACAAATAATTTTCCAGGATTGCATATGCCAGTTCTTCATTCCATGGTTCAAGTATATAACTACTAAGGGCTCAGCTTCATTCCATTTTGAATAGCATGCAAAACTGAATTGTAAGAAATGTTGATTTAAAGTCACCTACTTCACATGGCAACTCCAATTTGGCCAAAGATATTCAATAGGTTTTGACCTGCCATAAAACATGTCTTATTAATTTATCCGTGTAAAGTGTAAAATAGGGATTAATACTGTTAAAATATACATTCGTTTCAATATAATATTCATTTAAATTTAATATTTATTTATTTTTCATATTTCTATCTCTTGCCCCAGAATTAATATTTACTAAATTTAGACCCATTTAGTACATATTGTAATATATATTTAGAGAAAAGTATATATTACAAACTGCATCACTGTTTAGCAGCAGTGCCTCAAATAGAAGGTCCATACAGAGAGTAGTAAGGGCAGCCAAGATGATTGTAGGAAACTCACTTCTTGTTATTCAGGATGCTACTTATAAGCGCTATGTGCTTAGAGGTGCTCAAAGCATTGTTAAGAGACCCCACACACTTTACAGTCTGTTTCTGTTGCTCCCCTCTGGGAGGAGGTTTCGAAGTATTTCTAGCAGGACTACCAGATTCTCTAATAGCTTTGTTTCCTATGCCATCCATCTGGTAACCTCGCAAGATTCTTTACATGTATATATCTGAACTAGGTTGTATTGTTTCTGTGTGTCATATAATATATGTGGGTATTTGGGTATATGCATATTTATTTTATTTGTTTGTTTTTGTTTGTTTGTTTGTCATGTTTATGTAGTGTATTTGGAGGTGGTGACCCTTTGAGAGCTGTATGCAATGAAATTTCATTTTAATGTATGCCAATTAGTGAACATTTAAAGTGACAATGTCAAGATATCATCATCAAAGTGACAATAAAGTTATTCTAAGTCTAAGTCTACAGAATTTGTACAAATGAAAGTATTATTAAAGTAATGCATGTGAAAAATACTTTGAACATCCAAGAAACATGACAACAGAACCGTTTCACGCACATTTGTAACAAAAAAGTCCTTTAGTTCACTGGGCCCAACCGTTACTTCAAGATAGCATATATACAGGATTGTAACATAAGACTGTGCTTACTACACATGCACTTAAGTGGAAGTACAGTAAGTTTCACAGAACATCATATGGACTTAACTTCTCAGTAAGCACATTTGGTATTGGATTATAAATATGGAGAAATTATATTTATTGAAATGCCATTCTAAAAATAGTTAAATCAAGTTGGTTCAATCTCCATAAAGCAAATTAGAAAGTTGCATTGATGCTCTATTAGATGTGATCCATGATATATAATCTGTAGCACCCCAAGTCGGGCTTTCAATAATTAACGCTCAAGATGTTCTTTGGTCTTTATGCCGAAAAGCAAATGAGGAAGATAGTTCCTAGGACCAACAAATTTGCCCCATATTGTCTTAGTTCTAACTAAAAAAACCACCAGCAAACAAGTATCCACTCATTAAATGCCTTCTATTTCATCGTCTTGTTATTTTATGAAAGTAGGCAGATCGTAGCAATTTTCTGCAGCTATTTATATAGTGTATGACTGATACCATGGCACTAAAAAAAGACCTAAATTCTTCCTGGAACGCTGAAAGTTTGCCTTTATATATATTAAATAATCAAAAGCAAAATTAACGTTGAAATTTAATGAGAACACAAAACTGCCTCCTTATCAAAAATAGCAATGAATGTGAGTGTTGCAACAATCTGAAGTGGATCTAGCAAAACTTCCTGGAATAAGAAAAACAATTCAAATTCCCGAATCTTTAAATTTGCTTCACTGAAATCCAGGTCAGTATTGCGGCAGTAGAATCTGCAGAGATTTTACAAGTGCCATTAAGTCTAGAGATGCAGACACCATTGACCCCAGGATGCTGATACAGAAATGAACTCAAATTGATAAGGAAAATGTATAGAGGTCCCATATCACCCCTTCCTGAAATTTTCAAAGAAATTTTCAAGAGATACCATGTAACACTTCTACTTTAATAGCTACCCTTCTACTTCTTCACACCTTCTATGCCTGCTCTCAGAACACTAAACAATTATGTTTAAAGGGACTCTTGGCTTGATAAGCAATTTTATAGTGCTTTCCATTTCCAGAGTAAATTAAGTCAAAGAGCAGGCTAAAGTCAGTCTCCTTAAAGAGTAAAGCAATACAACTATAAATAATTCTACCAACAATGTAACACAAATAAAACACCAAATTGAAATGGACCCCACTGAATTGAAAAGCGAGCATCTATTTATTTTCTGGTAAGCTATTTGTCAGATAGATGGACTTTGAAACAGCAATAATGAAAATTCTTTAATTTGATATGAAGCACTATGAATTGGCCTGCTATTTTATATGTTTTAATGGGTAGCAATTTCCATCAATGAATGCTCACCATCACCTATTGGAATTATTATATTTTTTTGTCTTACTAGTTTGGGATAGTAAGGAAGTTTTGACCCTATCAATCTTCTGTGTTCCTTCAACAAGCCAGTAGATGCAGGTCAGATAGAGTACCATAGAATTGTCCCACTTGTGATTAATTATACTGGAAAGTGGAAGGAGCCAGGGTAATGTTTTTGAAGGAAAAGATTAACCTGGTAAAAATTATTGAATGCTGGCAAGCTTGTTTCTCAGACCATGAACACATTTTTAAATACATCCAGAGTGGAGGGATATCTTTCAGAAAAAATGATATTGATTTGTAGAGGAAAAGAACTTTAAAATCTGCCATTTTCAGAGGAATTTTTCTGCTATATTCGCAGTTCTCACTCTGGTCCACCGCCTAGAGGGCGCCAACCTTGTTTCTGAGTGGATGTTCTGTTTGATAGCTGGTATAAAAAAAGCGGGCTTGCTTGAACTCAGCTGT
This sequence comes from Arizona elegans, assembly GCA_022577455.1. Taxonomy (NCBI): domain Eukaryota; kingdom Metazoa; phylum Chordata; class Lepidosauria; order Squamata; family Colubridae; genus Arizona; species Arizona elegans. The sequence continues at coordinate 75,230,674 of JAKOOJ010000003.1, forward strand.
TGTCGACAGCTGACCAGGCACTATGTTAGCTGCCACATCAGCAACCATTGTTAGCAATAAAGCTTGTTAGCTTTATCCTTTTCATCTCGCCTCCATTCTTATACCTATCATTCTCAGTACAGAACATTTTTAGTCTTGTTTATTTTCTGCCCAGCAGTACTATTTGCCATGAAATGCATTAACAATCTTCTAGAAAGAAATGAAGATGTACAGAAATAAATTTTACTAATTTATTATGTATTGTTTGGTATCGAAGTATTTCTGAACTGCAGGGTTGAGACCTTCAATTTATATACATTAGAGCAGGAGTGTCAAACTCAAGATCCGCGGGTCATATACAGCCCGCGGTAAGGCCAGACCTGGCCCACATGGCCATCCTGGAAACTTTAAGGGACCAGCCCACGTCACTTTGGCCTGCCCCACGCCATCCTGCTGGTTGGGAGGAAACACAGGAGGAGGCAGGTGCACAAGCGCACAGTGTAACAAAAGTAGTCTGTGGGACTACAGTAAAATAAATAGTTCAGGCCTTCCAAGCTTGCAAGATCTTTTTTTTTCATGAGAAGTTAGGACTGAACTTTTTTTTTTTTTTTTACTGTAGTCCCACAGACTACTTTTGTTACCCTGAACGTGGCGATGGAGAACTGAGCTGGAAAGTAGATTAGTGAAGGGATGTGGCTGCCCTGGAGGGGAGGGTTTGGCATGGGTGACCTGGCTGAAGGGCCTTCAGGTAAGCCAGTGCGGGGTGGGTGGGGCAGCTTCGCACCCCCTGCCTTGTTTTGTCCTTCACCACCACCCCGCCTCATTTCGTTCGTCGCCATTTCTTCTCCTTCTCGCTGCCGTAACGGAGCAGGAAGCTGAGCAACGCACAGGTGCGGCAGCTACAAAGTGAAGAGGTGAGGGTGTGGAGCTGCCCCTATGCCCCGCACTGGCTTACTTAAGTGCCCCGCAGCCAGGCCATCAACATCCTGACAACTGCCTTGGTTTGCGGTGGCTCCAGCAGCCCCGTGCAGGACCCTACATGTGTCGCTCAGCCTCTTGTTCCGTTGGGGTGGCAAGCAAGGAGAAGTGGGCCAGAGGCCATTCGCCACTAATGTGAATCTGGAACCAATATAATGCCTTATTTCCTTCTCTGTGAATGCAACTGTGTGAGTTGTCAACAGAGTATACAATGTATATAGACAGAAAAAGATGTACTGTAACATAAAAGGATTGGTCATTTTCAGTACAGGTTAATAGAATTAAATCAGCAATCTGTACAGAGCAAATTTTAAGGGTTGCTAAAAGGTCTGAGGCCCCAGTCACATACCAACAGATAGTAAAAGGATTTACTGCTTTAAATAAGGTGCTTAGCAGACTTTTGAGACTGGTTAGTTTTCTGATCATCTTAGTAATATTTCATTACTAACCCACATTAAAAAGTAGATTCAGTCCTGGTGGTTCTAACTGGTGGTTCTAACTGGTGGTTCCCATGGGAACAAGAAATAATATTTCCCACAGATTCTGTTGGAGTTTCTCCATTTATTCTTGGAGAACTTTTCAAAATTCATACAGAGGAATGAATAAGTGACTGGAACACTGGGTGACTAGAGCAAGTTATAAATGGAACACAACTTCTTTCATTCAGTCTTTGACAAAAAGCTCAGACTCCCAAGTAATATGATTTCCCCTTCTGAAAAGTAGGAATAACCCTCCTGCAACTTGAGAGTGCAGTTCAGTGGTGAAATGTAAAATTTGTTACTACTGGTTCTGTGGGCATGGCTTGGTGGAGGCTAATGTGATTGGGTGGGCATGGCCAACTTTTTTTTTTTTAATTTTAAAAGCATTTTTTCTACAACCTCTTCAGCTGAGGTTGCCTTATCGTCAGAGGCTTTTGTTTTCTTTTAAAAGCATTTTTTTTTTTTGCTTTTAAAAGAAAAAAAGCCTCTGACAATCAGGCAACTCAGCTGGAATCTGAGCATTTAAAAATGCTTTTAAAAGCATTTTTTCTTCGGTCAAAGAAATTGTAGAAAAAATGCTTTTAAAAGGCTCTGATGATCCCAGCTGAGCCACGCGATCATCAGAGGCTTTTTTTTTTACTTTTAAAAGCATTTTTTCGGCCAAATGTTACTTTTAGTAAAAAAAAAAAAAAAAAAGCCTATGATGATTGCGCGGCTCAGCTGGGCATGGGGGGTGGGCAGGGATTTTTGCTATCGGTTCTCCGAACCACCTGCCGTCATCGCTACCAGATCGGGTGATCCGGTCCGAACCGGGAGCATTTCACCTCTGGTGCAGTTACTCTTGCATGATTCTTATGAATAGGTAAATACACAAAAACAAACTTCTCTCATCAGCTAACAGTGTCATATTGATTCCTGTGCCTGACAAAGATCTTTGACATCTTCCCAGTAAGAAAAATATGCAGAATCCATCTCATTTGGTAACTTTATATCTAAAATTAGAGACTTTCCGCCATACGTTATTTAATATACCTAGGCTCAACCCAATACCTGAAGCTACTAAATATTATAGACAATAGAATTATCCTCACTTCTTCAAACTAAAGCACAAACATGCCTCAGTAACTGGGCTTTAGGCCATGTTCTCATGACACTGCCCTCATCTCCTCCACAACCCACAGCTTAAAGTCAAGTTTAGCTGTTCTGGTTTTAAAGTTTACATTTATTTTTATTTTTATTTTTGCTATAGTAAAACTCTAGCATATATCATTGATGATGTAATGTTTGATGGGATTAAGGATGGTTTTGCCTAGCTCTACAGTCCATTTTAGTCTGCTGGCTGATACTTTGCTAGAAACTGCCCTCCAGGACCACTTCAGCTTAGACTTCAGGAAAACCCAAACAAACTGACTTCCTCAAAGTCACCTACCCACAATAACTCTTGACCAACATTTTGAACAATATTATGCAGCCTTCTTAGACGCATGGGTTTAGTGCAGTTTTGAAGCAGATGTAGATTTGTGTTTCAAAGACCAGCTCTTTCTTGAACTAGTCCTATGTGGCATAAATGGGAATATTATGGTATATTTATAATTATGGAAAATTATATATTATGGCAAATCAACAAAGAGATCTAGGTTCTGGGTAAACTGAAGGCTTTCCATTACTTTAGCGAAGAAAGAGTTTTGCATGCCCATAGTTTTTAATTATTTGGGGGGGACGTCCAACTCCATTCCGTCTACCAGGTGCCATCAGCCACAAGGAGAGATTTAACCTAGAAGGAGAAATTTTCTGACAGTGAGAACAATCAACCAGTGATTGACAGTGAGAACAATCAACCAGTGGGACAACTTGCCTTCAGAAGTTGTGGGAGCTTCATCACTTTCAAGAAGAGATTGGACTGCCATTTGTCAGAAATGGTGTAGGTCTCCTGCTTGGGTGGGGGGTTGCACTAGATGACCTACAAGGTCCCTTCCATCTGTTCTGGCATTTTGTTGCAGGACCATCTACGACAGAGTTCACCCATTATTGTTCCCTTCCACTCCATGCCCACATCCCTCATCTACATTTGCAGCCAATTAATCAGGCAACTTGATAGGTAGCTAAGCATAGTATTCCAGGCACATGCTTACAATCACCACAACAATTCCCATCACTGGTTAGGAAGATTGACTGGCAGTTGTTGGCAGACAATTTGGGGGGAGGGGGGAAGGCTGCAGGAATCTACCTATTGTTTTGTATATCATGCATTAAAACAGTCAGGAGAGAACACTTATGACGAGCTTTTTTGCTGTGGCAGAATGAGACTTGGAAATCAGGACAGCATACTTTTCTATCTGTTCAGACATCATTAATGATCTATCTGCCTGTGCCCTATTAAAAAGCTTTTCTAGGTTTCAACCAAGAAAATCCTATCAGCAGCAAATCAGGCAGATTCTGCATATTTCTCCTTGCTTTGCAATCCACTCTGCTCTCTATCTCTTTAAGTTTTTGGAACTGTGCAGCTTTCTTTTTCCTGTACAGATGTTCTCGCTGTTTTATTTCGCATGAGATATTCAAATTCGCTCCCTGGTGGCTTGCAAAAAGTCTGAAATCCAAGGCTATTATGTGCATCCAAATTATTAATCAAAGGACTGAAAGGAGAACACCCACGGCATGATTTAGTTATACCCATCACTTAAATGTTTTGCTTCAACAATAAATGTTTGCTTACCAAAATTCCCAGAAGCGGAAAAAGGTGACAGAATGCTTCATGGAGAACCTCCTGTTTATCACTAGGCTAGAATGCCACTAAGCATTCAATAGCACACTTGGTCCAGGCTGAAGGCCTTCCCACTTCCCACTCTGGAGCTCATCCAAAAGTTTAATGGCTTTCATTTGGCACAAAAGAGGATGCATTGAAGTATAATCTATATATTATTCATTCCTTCTATGCAGCAACTTTTCATGTATATCATGTACTTTGCAAAATCTTCTTACCATTTGGAGGGGAGTGGGGAAGAGGGAAGTAACCACAATATCTTGCTTCAAGTGATCATTAGACTTCTTTCTGGTTTCTACATTACTGCCAGCAGATCATATCAGAGATCAAGGCTGATAAAAATAAAATGCAAAATATAACCTTTATTTCCAATAATGTATTTCACAAACCTCACAGGCATCCCTGGCAAATTAGTGAAGAGGATGATTGCAATTCTTTTCTTTCTTTCATTTTTATGTTTTCATACTGGTTCAGAAAAAAATGTAAGCTTCTTAAAAATGGAGATAAGATGAGAAAGGAAAAAATATACTAGAGGAGTAGAAAAGATGGTAGGGACAGCTTTACCAGTTTGCATTTTATAAGTGAGTGGCTATGGCTGTCTACACTCCTCTTGTAGTATGTTCTGAATTTTCCCTGTGATTATTGGTCCCCGGTGTTTCCTTTATTTGCTCTGCTAAACTGTTCCTAAACTTTTCTTGTATTAACACCACTGTATCCCACTGGTGGAATTCAAATTTTTTTACTACCGATTCTGTGGGCGTGGCTTGGCGGGTGTGGTTTAGCTTGGTGGGCGTGGCAGGGGAAGGATACTGCAAAATCTCCATTCCCACCAGGGGTTCCAAATCCCGTCACTACTGGTTTGCTCGTGCATGCGCAGAAGCGTCGGGCGGGTGGGTGGGGCCTCCTGCCACCGCCGCTACCAGTTCGCCCAATCCGGTGAGAACCGGTAGCAACTCACCATTGATTCCCATTCCACTCCAGGGGAAGGATATTGCAAAATCTCCATTCCCACCCCACCCTGGGGCCAGCCAGAGGTGGTATTTGCCAGTTCTCTGAACTACTCAAAATTTCCGCTACCTGTTCTCCAGAACCTGTCAAAACCTGCTGAATTTCACCCCTGCTGTATCCTTATCAAAAGCTTTTGCAGGCCAAAAGTAAGTTGTCCATGTATCATTAGCAAGCACTACATTATGAAGGAACCCCAAATAAAGAGACCTTAAAAAATCAAAATGGGCCACATCACAAAACCAGGGTGGATAAAAATCAATGATTTTTTTAAAATAATTAAAAAAATCAGATTTTTTAAATTTAAATCGGATTTTTTTTTATTTTTATCGAATTTATTTTAATAAAAACTTTTGGGGTAAAAATCTATCGTAAGACAGTTTTCTATTTAAGATACATAAATAATTTAGTTTATTCAGCATGAAATGGAGCTTAGTTATGTAGCATGAGGCTGTATATTCTGCAACACTGGGACTATCGGTGAGTCAACAATGGGTCAAAGGAGTAGCAGAGATGACAGTTGCTCTTTAAAAATTATGATTTAAATCGAGTTGATTTAAATCAAGCCTTTTTACTAGTGATTTAAATCATGATTTAAATTGTGATTTAAATCAACTCAATTTAAATCAAATCCACCCTGCACAAAACATTATCAAATTTTTGAAATGTTGGTATCTCTGCTTGAAATTTCCCTTTTTTATGAAAAATCCAGCAGTTTACAAAATGTAGTGATTTTTTAGATCTTGTCTATTTGTAGTACACATAGTTAAAGATAATCAGTAGTCCTCAAGCCACAAACTGGAAACCATAACTCTGGAAGATCTCTTTGATCTGCAGTTCAGAAGCCAGGTCAGGAAATTATTTACAGATGAACTACAACCTTATTCAAAGGTTTGGCTGAATGTGTGGAGGACTTAAAACTGAGCATTGAATCAGCCCCTATGTATCATTGCCTCCAACCCTTCTATACCTTCATGCATTAGCTCACCCAAATCAGGACTCTAATGAAGCAAGCTCCAGATCGCTTAGAGAAACCACTCTTCCCTTTCAGTCCTTCAGACGAACACATAGAAGCCTGGAAAAAAGCATGGCCAATTATATGCCTCTTTAACTGTCCAGTTTAAAGGTCTCTGCTTGCTCAAATGAATATTTGAAGACGGCTTTGAACAACTTCTTTGACCATCAATAATCCAAGGAGAAAAACACTATAGTAGGGGAACTCAACTTCCATTGGTCAAACAATTCAGGAAAAGTACTTTAAATGAGAAACATCCTGGAATCTAATCCATCAATATTCCTCTAAACCCAGCAAGGAAGACAAAAAATCCCAAAGAAAGAACAATCATTTTGACAAAATGCCAATTTATTTTTTCATAACCACACAGTCTATTCTACTGTGTTACCTTTCCTTTAAGCTGACGGATACAAAAGGAGATGCTTTTCCCCTGAAGGCATATTTTGATAATACCTTTAACCTAAACCTCTTCACAGTGCTGGAAATATCATTTTATTATAAAGTATTTTATTATAAAATAGTTTTAAAATGTCCCTAAACTGGGTTACACAAGGATGCTAACAGGCATGCACATTAGCCTATTGTTGCCCTTACAAAGGCTGGTTTTGTAATAAAAAAGACTCCTTAATTAATTCCACGAAATCAATCTAGATAATTATAAATTTGAGCAACTGCATTATGTATTGTAATGGTGCAAAAACAGAGATCACAAGTAATTTTGCTACTGTCGGTTTAAGCTACTGATCAAAACCTCATCATTTCTACCCCAAAGACCTATTGGAAATATATGAATCTACCTTCTGCAGACCTTCTCCATTTCATGCAGTACTTGTCTTTTCCAGACTGGTACTTTCCAAGGACCCAAAATTCCAAGCCAATAATTCTATCATGAGTGGAAAGGTATTTGTAGGGGAAAGCGAGTCCGGTTTACAGTGATGAGCAACAGCTTTTCAGGACTAAGGCTGGAATTTTGATGTAAAAGCTATTACATTTCACTACTAGTAGGCATATATGGCCCTTTTAAGTTCATAGCAATAAGGACATCTATTCAGTCTGAGGCAGTGCTGGGATTCAACCGGTATAACAACTGGTTCGCTAAGCATGTGCTGAGTGTACGCGTGCTCGCTTCGCTCGCACACAGTGCATTATAATTCAGCTCTAAAACTTAGCTTCTACGGCAGCCCGGGTGAGTAAAACAGCTGAGGCGCGGCAATCCTCTCTCCAGCGCCAATCAGCTGGGCTTTAAACAAAGGAAATAAAGGTAAGTAAAGCGCAGGGAGCCCAGCTGATCACTGGAGTGAACTGGTTCACTCCCAGCTGATCATCGGAGATACCGGTTCGCCTGAACCGGTCCAAACTGGTAGAATCCCACCCCTGCTCTGAGGTAATTCAGAGCTATGGATTCAGGGCTATGGATGGGGATATAGTATCTTACCAAACAAAAAGCACCACCATCACCCATTCTCAAGACTTTGAACAAGAAGTTCCCATGTCTAAAACACCTAGAAAAACTAATTTGAGATCCATGATTAACACTCTGATACAGTATAATATCCTGATATTCCTTGCCGATAAAAAAAGAGAAGCAACTCTATTATTAGGGATGCTCCCAATTCTCCTAAACAAAGTCACTGTGGCTATTTTAACCTTTTTGTGAAATGAGACAGAAACTGTGTGGCAGAATACTCTCATCAGGAATCCTATGAAGTAAAGTAGTAGTCTAAAGTTGCAGTAGGAGTAACTCATGAGCATCTCCTCACTTTATGCAATCCCTCCTGAAACTTGGATGTAAAGACAAAGAAAAGCAACGTATTGAATTTAAACCAGAGTTGTTCCTACTAGGTATCTTTCCAGAAAAAAAATTAATAAGGAAAATGTATATTTGATGATACATGTAATAATAGCTGCAAGAATTGAGTATGCTCAAAATTGGAAATCAGAGAAAATACCTTTGGAAGAAAAAGTAATAATTTTTTTTTTAGATTGTGCAGAAATGAATAGATTAACCCTGATGATAAGGAGGAATCAGAATATTTTAAAACATGGAATTATTTTTATAGTTGGTTGGAAAAGAGATATGACTGATACCATAATTATGTATAAATGATGATTACAATATTGATTTAGCAATGAAATGTTAGAATGGTTTGGATGAAGATGAAGATAAAAATAACTTATGGAAGATAGAGAAGCCTAGAAGATAACACCGAGATGTCTCAGGAAAGGGAGGATTGATGTATTAAATGTTTGTCTTAAAAAATAAAAAAAATTACTAAAAAAAAAGAAAAGCAATTTAACCTAGAACTATATCTGTCCTGCCACTATATAAATTTAACCCTTTAATACTTCCCTCTGTATAAACCACTTGTCTGGGAAGTCCGTTTTCTATCCCTATTTACAATCTCATCCCTTCTTAGTAGTTTGACATATGTTTTTAATTTCTATCATGCATGATATTCCTTAAGTGAGATATTCGTCTATTTTGTTTCAGGCTCAACTTCCATTTTCTTTGCAAAAATATTATCTCTAAGACACTGTCCTTGCCATGCGTGGTTCCTGTGATATAGTATTTCCAGAATGTTTCTCGAAATGTTTCTCTTGGCCTCCCCAAAGAATGTAATCTTTTGCAAGTGGTAATCTCTGTTTCCTGTCTTCCAATTTCCCAACTTAACAGCAGTTATTAAAAAAACAAAAGTAAATAAACCTTTACTTTATATATATAAAAAAAAAACAAAGCCAAAAGCACTCAACTACTATTCCTGCTCAACCAAGAGATCTCCTTCCCTTCCCTTCAGTTTTCCTCTCCAAGCCAAAACAAAGCCAAAAAAAAAAAAAAGTCAAAACTATGCAGCCCTGGGTCATGTTTCATCATGGCCTCAATTAGCAAGGGTTAAAAATGGAATAAGTCTTCAATTTCCCATATGAAGTCTGCAGTCCTTTAACCTACAGTCAGAAGAGGTCAACATTTCCCATCTCTGCATGGATTGTCTCCCATAAACCCCACACTGTTCAGTAACTTTCTCTGTACTGCAAACAATTCTAAAGATGCATTTCTGTTTAGGCACAATATAATAAAGGTATTTGGAAAAATGGTTTGGACATTTCTTTAAAATGCTAGAAGAAAAAGCTTAAAGTTTAATATTTTTACTTCAATTACTCTTTTATGTTTGCTGTGGGGGAAAAAACTTGCAATTTCCTCATTGTCCTTTAAACACTGGGTTGCTAAATTAGAGCTGATTTTCAATTTAATACAAGAAATCCCTTTACTACAGACAAATTTTCCTAATTTGGCGTGTTCCCTGCGCGCAGTTCCCAGGAAACTGAAATTTTACAACCCTAGAATGATATCCAATTGCAGGACTGTAATGAATCATCAGTTCAGGTTCTAAAAATAGTAGATATCCATCTACTATTCTTATATAAAAGCTGGCTGATTTAATGTTTGAGGTCCACAGGTTCATTGCCCAATGTCGTTGTTGGGAGAAAGGTGTGTTAGTCTATGTTAGCTTTTAAAAAATCCTTTCTCTTCTAATGAGCACATTTTATTAAAAGGTACAGGTTTTCATGAACTATGGTTTATTACATCAGATGAAGTTGCCTTTTAATAAAATAAATTTGTCTGAAAAGATATGACTCCTTCTGTTTTTATCTAATATCAGAAAAACATCTGTTTCAGGGCTTGCAGTACATAACCAAGAGATGCAGGTAACACTACATAGGACAAAGGTCAGTGGTGAAATCCAAAATTTTTTACTACCGGTTCTGTGAGCGTGGCTTGGTGGGCTTGGCATGGTGGGCGTGACAGGGGAAGGATACTGCAAAATCTCCATTCCCAACCCATTCCAGGGGAAGGATATTGCAAAATCTCCATTCCTACCCCAGTCTGGGGCTAGCCAGAGGTGGTATTTGTCCGTTCTCCGAACTACTCAAAATTTCCGCTACCTGTTCTCCAGAACCTGTCAGAACCTGCTGGATTTCACCCCTGACAAAGGTGCTTTTTCAGGAGGCAATTGGACTTTCTTGTTTTTCTTTGAAGACATTTTGCTTCTCATCCAAGAGGCTTCTCCAGCTCTGATTGGATGGTGGGGAATGAAAGGATTTATATTCCTTGCAGACAGCTGGTCATTTGCATTGTTTTCATTGAGACCACTTGGAGGTTTATCTGTGCCTTCAGGGCCACCTGAGTAGTGCAAATGGGTGTGGCGCCTTCTTGGAACTGCTGAAAGGACTGTGTTATAGATTGCAGATAGAGGGTGTCTCATCCTTCCCTTTCTGTTGAGAGGGCTCTTCAATTTTGACACAGATGGCCTCTTTGACCTCTCTTTCAAACCAGCAGTCCTCTCCATCCAAAATGTGGACTTTGTTCTCTTCAAAAGAGTGGCCCTTGTCTTTTAAATGCAGATGGACTTCTGAATCTTGTCCTGATGGGTTTGTTCTCCTATAGGACAAGATTCAGCAGTCCATCTGCATTTAAAAAACAAATGTCATCTTTTGGACTTTGCAGAGAAGCCATGAAGTGTCCATAGATATGTTTTTTTATTTGGATATCATTTCTTTGAACTGTATTACAATGTTTTCTCTTTTCAGTCAAACGTTCCATAATCATTTGTACTTGATTAATAATAATACCTGTTCCACACCCCATCCAGCCTCGGGCAACCCAATAAGATTTCTGTCCAAAGCTGATTCTTTTGAGGATTAGAATGTAGGTGGCAATAAAAGTCAAAGGCATTGAGAAAGTTATAATTTTCCCTCTTTTCACCCACATGCTCTCTACAATCAAGAGCCATTAGCAATGGTGCGGGAGCTACATTCTTCAAGTTTACAGGCATTGTTATGCAGCTATATCCCAAAGACAGAAAAGCAGAAGCCAAGAAAAGCAACCCAAACAAAATAATTCACAAGAGGAAAGTATAGAAGCCAAGTGCCCACTCTTGAATACTGTCCCCTTTCTGCATGCTCAGCAATATAAGATTATCCCCCCCCATGATTAATATTATAGTAGAGGAAATTGGCTCCATGCCTAAAGAAATATAAACCAAGAATGGGATGTGAACTCATCATCTGTTTTGAAGACATGGCAGATAGGGGATGATGGGCACTGCTCTTTTGTTTTTCTTCTTTATCTTTCTTAGGAAATGCAAGGTTTTGGAATTCCCTTTGGTTTTTGCTCTTTTTCCTTAAGTATACAGCTGCTGATGAAATCATGAAGCCATATGATTTTTAGTAATAAATAAAGTAACTTTCCATATGGATCAAGGCTTGCAAAAAATATCAGGTTCCAGGCTAATAAGAAAGGACGATACAAACTAGGTTTGATGTTGCTTTTCCTTTTTATTACTGGCACTCACTGACATCCAATAAGAAGCTATTGTTAGGGCTAACAGCCCATGCTTCCCACCACCTTTTATATGTTAGTCCCTTTCTTACCCACAACCACTATTATCCTTTATCACCCCCATCCAATCCCTGCGTTTTGTATCCTCCCCCTCATATCCGTAAATGCTGCTGCTCCCTGCAATGTTCCCATGTATTTCCCTGCTCGCGAGTAATCCCCTCCTCCCAGCAGACCAGGCAGGAAAGTAGTTGCCCTTCAATTCCTGCAAGAAAGCCTCCAGGCACATCCATCAGTACGAGGTAGAGGCCAGCAGTAGCGTCCCCCGGTCTAGCTGATTGGTCTGGTGACGTCAGCCGCCTCTCAGCTGTGCAGTGGCCGCGCCACCGCCTACATCGCCTACACCGCATTAGGATGGCAGCAGGTGGGTCTGTGGCTTCCTCGCATGATCGAGCTCACTGCACGGGACCCTGGCCAAGTGGGTTGTCGCCTCCTCGTCTCCCCACTGAATGGCAGCCCTGAGCTAGGCGGCACGCCAGGGCTGACAAAAAGCAGAACATGAAAAAAGGAGAATTCACTGAGGCAAGGAGATCTGTTTTCAGAACACAGATTCTCCTGCTAGTATTTAGCAATAGTACACATTACATTTGAAGCTATGAGGATTACAATCTGTACCAAACTTCAAACATTTCTAGTTAGCCCCTTTGTTGGTAGCACTTTATCAATTCTTTTTTAGAACCAAAAGGCCATCTATCCACAAAAGCCAGTAAATTTCCATGAAATGCCAACATAAATTAGTTTTATCATCAACAAGCTGAAGTCTAGACATGGCTAAAGATCAGTCTACACTCAGTGTTGACTTATGATAATAACCTCATTTTGTAACAAATTATAGTGAGTATTTTATTTTTTCACTGCTACTTCCTGCAACATACTGACTGAAGAAAGAAGGGTTAGGGAAATATGCCCTTTCTGATCAATTTTTGTGAGTTAATATCCTATCAATATACATGTGTAGTTAGGAATTTGATAGTTACCTTTTCTAAATGGCATTTAACTTTTTATTTTCTAATAGCCAGCTTGGAGATATTATTTCAAGCTCTTCATAATCCTTGTTTACCATTTAATTATCATGTGCCTCCCTTTTTACATCCCAGTGATAAGAACTGTCCAATTACTCACACTCTCTGCTTTCTGTCCTTTCATCATTACTTATTCTTACAAGGACTGATCTTATCCCACACATATTATATTTATTCTGGAGGGAATATTACAACAATTTTTATAAGCTTAGTTAAAAGACTTATACTGTATCTTATATCCTTATCAACATTCTAAAAAAAAACCTTCCTAAATGTCTGAGGAGTTGGATTTATCTCTGCAAACAGCATAATGGTCTGTCTTCAACATGACTGCCTTTTCTATGCTTGATCATTTTATTTATAATGACAATTTCCACTAATTTAGCCAGGATTGACACTAAGCCTTCCAGCAAAAGAATCAGAGAATTACCAGCGAAGTAGAATGTCCTTAAAAAACCCATGCTATTTAAAATTGTCCGTATACGAATGTGGAGGAACACAACTGAGTTGTGTAATTCACTGCTTCAGACCTGTTATATGGATTACAGAGCTGCTCAATTACCGTATTTTTTTTTAATATAAGACGCTCCGGACTGTAAGATGCACCTATCTTTTTGGGGGAGGAAAACAAGAAAAAAAAATCTGCCTCTGCCTCCCAGCAATTTGCCTCGTTGCAGCAAGCAGCAAACAGCCTGCTTTAGTTTTATTTTCATTTTTAGCACAGCCTGATTAGCACAAGAAAAAAAGATCTGCCTCCCAGCAACTTACCTCCTTTGCAGCAAGCAGCGGAGGCCTGCGCAGCAATAAGCAATGGCAATCCCTGCAGCCTGAAACAGCTGAGAATCAGAAGGCCGATCCAACCGACAATCAACTGCTTGTGCTAATCAGGCTGTGCTGAAGCTGAAACGAGCTGTTTGCTGCTTGCTGCAAGGAGGTAAATTGCTGGGAGGCAGAGGCCAAAGGGTGGGAGCCAGCAAGTAGGCTGGGCTACATTCGATGTATAAGATGCAGCCAAATTTTCACCCTCTTTTAGGGGGGAAAAAGTGCATCTTATACTCCGAAAAATACAGTAGTACACAAAAGAAGTCAATTCATTTTCAAGGAGAACAAAATATAAATTGTAACATAAGAGAGCCTGAAGTCAAGGCAACTAAAGAACCTGGTCAACCAATTATTAGACATTCTCCAGCATTGTTGGATAGCAGATAAGAGGAAAATAATGGTGAAGCTATCATTATGCTGGGCCTTTGATTTAAAATTAAAGTACTCAAGATTGCGAGAGTTGTGTACTATATCTCAAGGTGATCAGAGTAAGGATTTCCTCCAAGTCAGATGGTATAGGTTTTCCTGCTGAAATGGTACAGGTCTGTGATAGCGAACCTATGGCACATGTGCCAGAGGTGGCATGCAGTGCCCTCTCTGATGGCACATAAGCTGTCACCCCGGTTCAGCTCTGCCGCGCATGCATTGCGCACCTCCCACCGGCCAGCTGGTCTTTGGGTCTCTGTCGCTCATGCGGAGGGGCATGTGCGGGGGACCATGCATGCATGCGCGGGGGGGTGGGGGCGTGCGGGAGTGCATGTATGGGGTCACATTTGCGGGGGACCGCACATGCATTGCATTTTTGGGGTTCGGGCGTGCGCGCGCATTCATGTACGTACGCATACACTTTGGAAACTTGCTCCAGAAAAGGTTAGCCATCACTGGTATAGGTTCTCCTGCTTGAGCAGGGGGCTGGACTAGAAAACCTCCAAGGTGGGACTCAGGCTTCATTCTCTGAGCAGGAGATTTTGGTGTTTCTGATAAACTGGAGGCAAAATATTAGACTTATAGCTTTTTTTTATCAATTCTGCCCAAAGGAAAGATCTAGTGCTGCCTTCTAAAAATCAGTGTTGCCTGTTTTGTTTGGCTCAGGATCTGAATTAGTCTTTGTGCAGCTCACATTGTAACCCACTAGAATAATTCCCAGCACTAAACAAGTTTTCTGGGTCAATCCCTTGCAATAAAAATACAAATCATATTTTTGAAAAATATGTTATGTTTAGGACAGGGGTGGGTTCTACTTACCTTTACTACAAGTTCGCAGAGGGGCCGCGCTCACACGCTTGCTTCACTCACGGGCAAAGAATTTTGATGACATCGGGGTCGGTGGGCGGAGCCTCCCACCGGTTTTACTACCGGTTCTATAGAACTGGTGTGAACCGGGAGCAACCCACCACTGGTTTAGGAAGATGTAAATTAAAAAAAAAAACCTTTCTGCTTGTCCACTATAACTATGGCAGATAAAGGTAGATAAGATATGGTATGTATCTTACTGGCAGATAAGATATAAAACATACATTCTACTGGATTATTTATTTACTTATTTATTAAAATGCATATGCAGACAAATTCCCAGATGCTATATGATTAACATATTTTTTAAAAAAATTCTACCTGTAAGACATAAATAACTGCATGGCACCATAGTAATGTAGATTATTTATTATATTTTGATTTGTAGGCTCCCTTGACTTTGGTGTTATGATAAAAAGTTAAAATATAAATGTCCAAGTCATTAAAATAAATACCATCCTGCTGCTAGAGCTGGGCATGCAAAAATCATATATTGTATGGCCAAACCTAAAGTTATGACAACAATTCTGTAATGACGCTAACTGCTTCTAAATATACAACAGTAGTCTTAAAATTTCACTCTTGCAGGACAGGCTTGCTCAGAAATAATTCCTACTAAACACAATAGAAGTTACTTTCTAGTAAGTATGTGCTGTCTTACAGTGTTAAAAAAATTAAGATAAATGTTAAAAGAAAAAACTATTTAAGAAGAATGCTATTCCAGTTTTCTTTTAACTGAGGCTAAATCCCCCCCCCCCAATAGATGCTTGTAAAATATACAATATGTCCACATCTTATGCTGGGTGATGGCTCATGTAGTCACAACCACTCCAGCCTATAGTTTCTCTCTACATACATACTGTACATACATACCAGTGGTGGGTTTCTACTGGTTCACCCCGGTTCAGCAAACTGGTAGCGGTAGCTGCAGGAGGCTCCGCCCACCTGCCCGGATGTCATCAGTGATGCTCTGCGCATATGCAGAAGGTTCTGTGTATGCACAGAAGCACCGCGTGCGAGCAAAGCAAGCACACACATGCTTGCTCACACTTCCGAACTGGTAGCCAAGGTAAGTGAAACCCACTACTGATATGCATATATACAAACATACAAAGGGAAGTGAAATTTCCCTTTCTCTGTAAGGTTTGAAGAATAAACATTATATACGTGCACAAACATACATACATATATACCTACCTACATGCCTATTTAGTAACAACCATTACTTAAACCATAATTAATGTAAATCAGATGACCTGAGCCTATAAAAATGCTTTCAATGTTTGTGAAACAAAAGGACTGCAAGCAGCTCCTCACATGCCAGGAGAAAGTTGCTCCAGAATCATTAAAAAAACTCCCAGAGGCTTTCACTAAAAATGTATTTTATATTATATGTGACCGCTTCCAAGAAATAGAAATAGAAACAGAGTTTCCCACTGATTCCCGGATCAAGATGAACAAATGGCATAGAAATAGCCATTTGATCTACAAAGATTTAATGCATTCGTTGCCTTAGAATAAGTTCTTCAGTTTTGTTGAGTCTTTATTCTGCTTTAAAATTGTATAATATAATGAAAATAGCTCCATTAATACCTTTTTAAAAGACTATTAATTTTCCTATTCCCAAAACTATAATTTGCAATTTTATTAAAACAAAATACCAAACAAACAAAATACTGAACAGAATGATGTACAACATTGGCGACCCAAACTTGGATTAGACAGAACTCAAGTATCTATCAGTTCAATTGTGTTGTTGAGTTAGAAACAAACTACCAGTAGTTCTTGTTAACAACTGTCTCATTTAGTGACTGTTCAAAGTTACAATGATTCTAAAAAAGTAACTTAGCAACCAGTCCTCAACATTTACAACTTCTTTATCTTGCTTATTTATCCTCCCAAAGAGGAAGAAACCCAGTTCAACTGAAGGAAGTAGCAAGCAACATAGGAAAACTGAAATAAATCATGTGCTTTCATAGTCATGTGATTTTTACTTAACTGCTTCACTTAATGACTGAGTTGGCAGTCCCAATTGTGGTAACTAAACAAGAACTACGATGTCTTCTCTGCCAGATACCACCTCTGCCAACTGTGGTCCATACCATTTAAAAGGATATACATACACTAACACACACATTTCAAGAAAAGAAAATCAAGGAACAAAATAGTCTGATTAATGCTTCCTAAACGTAACATAACAAAATGTAGAGCATACATCTATACAGAAATAACTATAGTAAATGTATAAATCACTCTAAATCCGATCCATCCCAACGTGACATTAACTGAAATATTAGTCTGCTGCACCAGACTAAGAACTAGGGTTCTTTTAAAAACCCTAACATATTTTTCCCCTCTTTTAAACTATTTTTAAGAAATGAAACACATACAATTATCTTATGCAACTTTCCTACGTATGGGGGTAGAATTTATACAAGATCTTCACATGTAAATTCTTTCTTTGGTACTAAGCAGATTCATCAAATATGCGTTTCTAGTTGTACAAAAATTTTCCCAAATATAACATTACTATACAAAAACCCCACAAAAATATTAACAGACTCCATGCATTATATGCTGCAGTGAATTCTTGTTTGGATAGAACATGAATTGTGAGTGCTCAATCACTGGAGGTTTTCAAGAAAGTATTGGAAACCATTTGTCCAAGGTAATATGAGGACTCCTGCCTTGGGCAGGGAGTTGAATTAGAAAAATCCCTTTCAGCCCTATGATTCTATGACACAACTGATATCAGGTTTCTCTTGGTAGATACAATATTATAACTAACAGTTTTATAGAAAAATTATAGAGAGAGTTTAAGAAAGAATTCCAGGTAATAATGAGCCTTAAATATAATTTCTACTTATATTAAAATGTAGATTCCATTCCTATGCTTTTTATCTTGCCTAGAACAGACCAAAGGACTTGCATTTCGGGGCATAAGGCATGGTTGGCATCTGTCTCATTATGATAACATACTACAGTTGTCTACTTACAGAGTGTTTGCTTCTGTTCGTGCCAAGCTCTCTTAATTAATTAGCTGATATAGCTGATTCATCTTTATTTGAAAGCCCCCTCTTGTGTAACACTGACATAGTTGTAATTAGGCACTAGAGCCGTGATGGCAAACCTATGGCACACATGCCACAGGTGGCACGCAGAGCCCTCTCTACAGGCATGTGAGATGTCTCCCCAGCTCAGCTCTACCGTGCATGTGCGCGTGCCTTCCACCAGCCAGCTGGTTTTTGGGTCTCTGCTGCATATGTGCAGGGGATGGGGCCCATGCGAGAGATGTGTGCGAATGCTCGGGGTGGGGCACACATGCAGGAGTCCAGCACGCATGCGTATGGGGCTCACACGGGGGTTTCACATGCATTGCATTATGGGTGTGCAGACACACGCACGTGTTTTCACGCACACACGCATGCGCTTTCGGCACTCTGTGCCAAAAAGGTTAGCTATCACTGCACTAGAGGCTCCAAAACCCTGGAAATGACATAATGAAACATCTGAATCTCTCTGCTCTGAGAGCTTAAAAGAAAGTGAATAGCCTCTGTAAATCCCTGCTACAAACCACAGACCACTGTGGCTTAGATAGCTCTTAAAGCTTATGTGCTCTACATATTACTGCTTGCTGAGCAATTCTGGAAGTCGTAATCCAGACATCTTCAAGTTGCCGAGTTTGAGAAGCATTGGTATGCAGTCATCTACATGGTCCATGAGTCCAATGCCCAGTAGAAGGTTTACACCCACAACTGCCCAATTTTGATGATTCTCAATAATAATGAAACAATTTACATGGTACCTCCTCCTGATCAATGCAGCCCTGTGGAAAGTAAATGAGTTGATACTGGGGAGTTTTACAATGTTATTTACATATTTATTTTCTGGCATTTTTTAAATTCACAAAGATTATCACATATAAACCAATCAGAGTGTCAAATATGGATTACTAGACATTTACATTTTTATTATATTTAATAAAAATGTTTAATCATTCTTTCTCTGTGATCAGCGTTATGTGTACACATATAATTTTAAAAGAAATGTTACTACATAAATAGATGAAGCACTCTCAACACTGGTTTATCAAGGACCTGAATCATATAGGAAACTTCAATTGTATTGAACATAATACGAGCTGAACTCCCTATTAATACAGCAAGATCAGTGGAAAGGACATATGTTCCCAAGATATGGCAGAGGGAGGAATAGACATAGACTTAGAATATAGACTTCGAATAACTTTATTGTCACTTTGAATGTACACTAATCGGCATACATTAAAATGAAATTTCGTTGCATACAGCTCTCAAAGGGTCTCCACCTCTAATATACACTACTTAAACATGACTATATAAATAAATAAATACAAAATTATGCATGCGCCCACATATATTATGTGATACGGAGAAACAACACAGTCCAGTACAGATATATACATCTAAATGGCGAGAGAAACAAATCTTGTGAGTTTACCAGACAGATGGCATAGAGAACAAAACTGTTACAGAATCCAGAAGTCCTGCGACAAATATTTCAAAACCTCCTCCCAGAGGGGAGCAACGGACTGTCCAATAAGAAAGCTCCTTTACCTTTTAATCTTTCTTCACATATTAGGAAGAATACAAGAGCAAAGTTCAAGAATCAGCCCTGTATCTTAAATCAAGAATGGATACTAATGGATCAGGGTTATCTGGTAGATTTCTGAGTGACCCACAGCGAGGGCTTCTGATTCAGAAATACTTAACAAACAAAAAACTTTCTAATCCATTCCAGCAATCTGCACATGAATAGGCAGATTACCCCATGGCTAGATTTATTAAGAACGTTTTTAACTTGCCTTCATTCAAACCATCTCTGGGCAGTGAACAGCATTAAAAAAATCATTAAGTGCAATATACAGACTGCCCTAAACTATAACGTATACAGTAAAAGCACAAGCTTTGATTTTCACATGGAATTATGCAAGTACTGTGGTATGGAATAGCGCTGTGGAAGTTATTTTCCTCTGCTCTATCAGATCTTAAAGAAGTTGTAAAGAACAAAAACATGGGGAGGAAATTAGCATTTATAGGATTAGTTTAAAATGTTGCAGAAATCGTGTGTTTAGATATATTGATATTAATTTTCAATTTTTTGCACAACATCTGCAGGTGGTGTGATTAGGACCATGTCTAGCATCCTTTTCACTCAGTGCACTATGGTCAATTTCCCTTTCCCTTGGAGCACTGCAAAAATCACGAGATTTAGATTTTTCTCCTGATCAACTCCTACTCCTATGGGTATATACAGAACTTCATTTGTTCTAGTCTCACCAACAACAATACCGAATCTTTCATTTTTGAGGCAGCAGAAATCCCACTTCAACATCTTGAAAGCTGAAACTAAACTATTAAGATTATCCTCTAATTACAC
Organism: Arizona elegans; assembly: GCA_022577455.1. Taxonomy (NCBI): domain Eukaryota; kingdom Metazoa; phylum Chordata; class Lepidosauria; order Squamata; family Colubridae; genus Arizona; species Arizona elegans. The sequence goes on from JAKOOJ010000003.1 coordinate 75,250,841, forward strand.
ACACACTGAATTCATGCAATAGGCTAGGTCCAAACAAAAACAAAAATTCTCTACATTAGCTCAAGGTAGCAAAGCAGTCACTATGGTATGTAAACCACGGTTTATGCCTTTGCATTATTATTTGTGCAGACTCCGTCAATAGTGGGTTATTCAACAAATCATGGCTCAAAGTCAATTTAATGTGACGTGCAAAGACAATTATTGTCTCAAGGGCAAGGAAACATTTCAGTCAGAACTGAGTAAATTTTTAATTAAGAACTACTGTTGGCTTCTGAATAACTAATAGCCGCTTAGAAAGTGTTCCAGATTCCTACAGTAATAATATTGCCCAGCAAAAACAAAAAACAACCAAAGATCCTCCCTCTCCCCCCCACCCCCCGCATGGAAAGTTTGCTGGTTCCCATGACCAGAAGGCATATTTCATCAGGTGCCAAGAGCCAACTGTCTCTGCCCTCCTGGCCCTGAGACTGCATTTTCACCATTGGCACAGTAGCGGGTTTCAAAATTTTTTTACTAACGGTTCTGTGGGTGTGGCGTGGTTTGGTGGGCGTGGCAGGAGAAGGATACTGTAAAATCTCCATTTCCTCCCGATTAGCTGGGACTCGGGAGGCAGAGAATAGATGGGGGCGGGGCCAATCAGAGGTGGTATTTACTGGTTCTCCAAACTACTCATAATTTCTGCTATCGGTTCTCCAGAACTGGTAAGAACCTGCTGAATACCACCTCTTCATTGGCAGCAGTTGGCAGCTCTTAAAAAGCTTGTGGAGGGGGAGCAAAGGACAAAAGAGCTTAGAAACATTGTGCCTACTTAGGCTTCAGAGGTGCTTCTTTTCTTTCAGTTCTAATCAAAACGAACAATTGTTGGCCTGTTATTAGAACCTTGTGAGCAATTGCCACCAGAAAAATCTATTTAACCAATGCAAGCAGCTGAATTTACTAGATTTTCTTTACTGTTAAATTATGGGAGTTATTTTTTCCAAGGCTCTCCCAGTTAACGAGGCCCCAGAAAAAAAACAACCCAGGATAGCCATTCAGAGAAACACTCAGGCATACTCTGTATTTGCCCACTCAGGAATAAAGCTTTTGTCAGATTAAAACAGATCTTTTATACAAGACTCAGCTGCACTATCTGGCATTTTCCAAGCCCCAAAGGCAATTCAATGCTTGTTCTTTTCCTCTCCAGCAGATTAGAGTAATGCCTACCAGCGTAGATATGGTGAATGGGCACGTTCAAGACATTGCATTTGGAGGAGAAAAGCTTGATTGCATGCAAAATTGGAAAACAAGGAAAGCTAAATATCAGAACTCAATCTGTTCAGACATGAGAGCAAGTGACCAGTCTGTGCATGACTTTCGGTTTATGAAATGCAACAGCTGCCAAATTACATTGAGGCAAAAAAGAAGATCCCCCCACTCCTGTGGGGAATATACCTGTTTTATTGAAAACAGAACTCTAGTACCTATCAGTGAAAAAAATGGGTGAGTACCATCTGCGATAAAATGATTTTCATATTGAATTTCAAAGAAGCATAAGGGATTCACATATGACTAATCACCGAGGGGCGGGGGAAAGAGTCTTTAAAATGTGAATATTGTTTGTATTTTTTCAACAAGACAACAGATTTCGTGGATAAGGTACACTGACTTAAGTAACATTTCAGATACATTTCCAAATATAATGCTATGACGTGTGATTTAGTTCATGGCTTGACATCATGAACCTAAGCTTGTTTACTCAAAAATCAATATTATTATAATCAATTATATTTTCATTGGTTATTTCACCATACATACATATTAGGCAAAAGGAAAGAATGTCCATTAAATAGGATAAAACATTTTTCTGACGAGGAAAGTAGTCTGTACCAAGGTCAATGGTAAAAAAAAACCCAAAAAGCTTTTTCATGAATTAAAACCTCAAGTTAAACCAAATGCACAGGTATAAAATAGGAGGTACATGCCTCAACAGCAGTAATTGTAAGACTAGGAGATCTAGGAGTCCTAGCAGATAACCACTTAAATATGAACCAACAGAGTGCTGCAGCTGCCAAAAAGGCTAGTGCAGTCCTAGGCTGCATCAGTAGAGGGATAATATCAAGATCAGGTGAAGTGTTAGTACCTCTTTATAATGCCTTGGCAGACCACACTTGGAATATTGCATCCAGTTTTGGTCACCACAATACAAAAAAGATGTTGAGACTCTAGAAAGAGTACAGAGAAGAGCAACAAAGATGATTAGGGGACAGAAGGCTAAATCTTATGATATACAGTTACAGGAAGTGGAAATGTCTACTCTAACAGAGAGAGGGACTAGAATTGACATGGTAGCAGTCTTCCAATATTCGAGGGACTGTCACCCAGAGGAGGGGGGGTCAATCTATTCTCCAAAACTGGAGGCAGGACAAGAAGAAACAGATGAAAGCTTAAAAAAATAGATCCAACCTAGAATTAAGGAGAAATCTCCTGTCAGTGAGAACAATTAAACAGTGGAATGGCTTGCCTCCAGAAGTTTAGGATATTTCATTACTGGAAGTTTTTAAGAAGATATTTAATAGCCATTTGTCCTGAATGGTATAAGATCTCCTACAACAGTGGAGCGCTGGCTGGGGGATTCTGGGAGTTGAAGTCCACCCATCTTCAAGCTACCAAGATTGAGAAACACTTTCATAGGAGAGCAGATGGCTGGACTAGATCTCCAAAGTCCCTTCTAACTATATTATTCTGTTATTATTACTCTTCCTACTCCTCTTTTCCATACATAAATGAACAATCATATCCATGGCTTGTACAAAGTTTAGATTACAAAACTGCACCAAAGCAATAGAACAAGGTATTTCAAATTGCACTTCATAGAATGCTAGAATTTCACCACAATTTGATAGAGATCTGTGAGGTACGTAATGGAGAGAGGGAGGAAAGATTCACTCAAATGCAGCTGATCTTCTTTCATTAGAACTTTGCCTTTCAATCAAGAGCTTGAGGAATTTTGTTTTTTAAACTATCAGAATATGCAGCCAGAAAGTTTGAAAATCCTGCAATGAAGCACCAAGTATATTCTGCAATGGGAGTCTCCAACCTGTGGGCTGCGTCTCACTATCGGTTCGTGACCTATTTGTAACCAGGCTGCGGAGTGGCGGAATGGTGTGCGCACACAGTCCCACACACACAAGCAGCGCCACAAAGGCTTCTCTCTTGTGTGAGTGGAGCTGTGCAGATGAGGGCGCCCTGTTCAGCTTTGTTGACCCACCAAGGCTGCCTGCACAGGACACCCAATCTGCTTTTGGAACGTTGGGCAGCCTCGGTGAGTCTGAAGTAGCACAAGACCATGCCCTCAAGTGCTCCTCTTCTCCATGCCAAAATCTTTTGCAAATGGATGAAACATGAAAGGCTTTGGGGGAACGATCTCGCGCTGCTTCAAGCCTTCTGTCCCTTTGCAAAAGCTTTTGGCACAGAGAAGCCTATAGGAGCCAAGACCACGGTCCAAAGGCGGTTTCTTCTTCTTCTTCTTCTCCTTCTCCTCCTCCTTCATCAGTGGAGCTGTGCGTGGAGTTTGTGCGCCCAGGTTCCCCTCTCCCACCCTCCCAGCCAGGCCACCAAGTCACAAAGGATCTGGACCACTGTTCTAGAAAATATTCAAAAGGTGTTTTTGCATATATCATGTTTTTCAGTGAACAAAGAAGGCAAGTCAATGCTAGTATAGAAAAGAGTAAATAGATATCCAAACCCTTTTTAAAAAAATTAAGAAACTAAACCTTTAATCAAAAAGTACATCCCTTCACCATGTTAATGACACAATTTTCTCCACTTGGGTAGGACGGGGTAATCATATTGTACAAACTAGCATCATCGAATTCTCAAAGACTTGTTAAGTCTTTGAACAGATTACACTGGGGATACCTAATATCTGTGTAAAATCAAATTAATTGAGAACTTTAGCCAATCAGTCTGTAATACTTATGATATGTATGCCAGTGAATTAATTTGCAGGCAATAAGCAGCACAAACAATCCACAAAGGGGCCATATATAAGCTATGCACCAGACATGGTAGAACATTACAGTGGGATAGGGAAAGGGTATGAAGCTCTCAGCATTGCCAACACTTATCAACTGAAGGCATTTCATCTGAATAAAATTTACTGGGAGGCTACAACACAAAATAAATGATCCCATTGCAAAAATAGGAAATGATGAGTCCAGTGAAGAGGAAGATCATGACGCCGGATGGCTGAGGGAGATTAGACAGACTTAGCAGAAAGTTAATTGCTGAAGACAATGTTCCAGCTTGGCCTGCAAACTCTTCTCTATTGTTTGAGATTCCTTCCGAGACATCTGCAAAAGAGCATTCTTCCTTTAGTACAATGTCATCCTTTCCAAACCCTGCTGTTTTCTTTGGAGTTGAAACAGTGGCACTGTTCAACAAGAGATCTCAAATAAGAGACCTGAGGAACCAGGGGAAAAAGGGGGAAATGTATGCTTTTTTGCCAAAAGAAGCATTTTGTTTAAGGATATAATTTAATTTAGCTCTTAAAGTCTTCAAGAACATCCATTTTTCCTTTTATTTGCATTCCTAAGCATTATGCTCCAAAGCACATAAATAAGATTAGAAGACAAAAAGATAATCAACAGCAATCATTCTCCAGAAATGTTCAAAACATCTGCACTGTTGGGAAAATTGACCAAGATGTATGTGTATTTACATATATGACTCCAAGGAAGTGGCGCAACTCCTTGTTATCCCTTGGCAATAGCTACATGGTAATTAGGTGCTATTACAAACAAGCACCAGTACCAAACAAATATATGAAGGACTGTAGGACTGTTCATTCTATGTCTGCTGTACTATCTATGATTGAAGAATATCTATAAAAATTCTGTCTCACCAGAAAATCAATCTATCAACAAGCTGGGTGAAAAGATCTGAAGTAGAGTTCATTAACAGAATGGGGTCCTAGACATGCTCTCCAACTTGATCCCCAATAATCTTCATCCTGATGTTGAAGAGATCATCCTTCAGAATCTTTATCAACTAGTGATCCTTGGAAGCTACTACTACAGGTAATCCTCAACTTACAACCATTCATTTAGTGACTATTCAAAGTTCAAAGATCAAAATTCACTTGGCAATTGACTCATATTGCAGTCTCCTGGGGCCACGTGTTCTCCTTTTGAGGCCTTCTGACAAGCACAGTCAATGGGCAAGCTAGATTCAGCTAGATTCAGTAAGCAACAGTTGGACTAATTTAACAACTACAGCGATTCACTTAACAAATGTGGCAAGAAAGGTCATTAAATGGAGCAAACTCATTTAACAAATGTTTCACTTAACAACAGAAATTTGGGGTTCAATTGTGATTGTAAGTCGAGGGCTACGTGTACAGGTGAAACTCTTTCATGTAGTGACTCCTAGTCGTCAGTAGCTAATATAATATTTAATTCTGTATAAGCCACCACGGAAGGCAGGTATTACCTTTTACAGAAGATACCTTCTCACCATTCAGTTGCATACCAGGCTGACTAGCATGAAAGTCATTTGCCTAGAGGCTGTATGATTAATTGTATGGCTAAAAACAGGCTTCTGAACTTCAAGAGTTTTCCTTGATATAAATTACAGAACCAATTAAGGTAGCATCAACAGGGAAAAAATTCTACGGATCTTTTATCTTAAGGGGGGGTTATATACATTTTGGCAAAACAGTAATAGAACAGTTAATAAATAGCTCATTATTTATTTTATAAATAAAGACAATTACAGGTAGTCCTTGACTAACAGCAGTTTATTTAGTGACCGTTTGAAGTTTACAATGGCATTAAAAAAGTGACTTATGACCATTTTTCACACTTATTTTCACTGCAGCATCCCCATGGCCGTGAGATTTACATTCAGATGATTGACAACTGACTCACATTTATGATGACTGCGGTGTCCCAGAGTTATGTGATGCCTTTTTGCAACTTTCTCACAAACTACATCAATGGGGAAACCAGATTCACAGAACCGTGTTATTAATTTAACATCTGCAGTGATTTACTTAACAAATGTGACAAGAAAAGTAGGCAAATGATGCAAAACTCACTTAACAAATTTGTCACTCAACAACATAAATTTTGGGCTTCATTCTGGTCATAAGTTGAGGACTACCTGTATTTATAGCCCAGGGTCTCAACAATTCAACTCTCAAAAACAATATTCAACTTTATACTTAGAAATGCTCACCTAGAGGGCCAGTAGCATAATGTCAATATAAGTTGCTTTGGGCTGTACCCACTGCCAGCAGGCAATTCATAATATGCTTCCAACAGAAGAAAATATATATATAGCTCAGGGTTGAACTTTGGAATTCCTATGCTCTCTGATCTTGGTTATTAGTTGAAGATGTTCCAATACCCAACATCATCAATATGAGTGGGTGTGGGTTTTGCTGGTTGTTTACTGTATATCTGTACATCTCCACCCCAGGCCACCCCAACGATGCCCTTGAAGTAATGTCCCAGTGCCTGGAGGCTATGCGGATCTGGATGGGGAGAAACCGGCTCAAACTCAACTCTTCCAAGACTGAGTGGCTGTGGCTCCCGGCATCCCGATATAATCAGATGACTCCATCTCTGACTATTGGGGGCGAGTCTTTGGCCCCGTCGGAGAGGGCTCGCAATCTGGGAGTCCTTCTGGATATGCAGCTGTCCTTGGAGGAACATCTGACGGCTGTGGCCACGGGGACATTCTGTCAGGTTCGCCTGATACGCCAGTTGCGGCCCTTTCTTGATCGGGATTCCCTGCGCACAGTCACTCATGCCCTCGTCACCTCTCGCCTGGACTACTGCAATGCTCTCTACATGGGGCTCCCCTTGAGGGACACCCAGAGGCTCCAACTGGTCCAGAATGCGGCCGCGCGGGTAGTTACGGGAGCTGCATGGCACTCCCATACAACACCTCTCCTACATGAGCTGCACTGGCTCCCAGTGGTCTTCCAGGTGCACTTCAAGGTATTGGTTATCACCTTTAAAGCGCTCCATGGCATAGGACCTAGATATCTTCGAGACCGCCTGCTGCTACCAACGGCCTCCCATCAACCCGTGCGCTCCCACAGAGACAGCCTCCTCGGGGTGCCATCAGCCAAACAATGTAGGCTGGTGACCCCCAGGGGGAGGGCCTTCTCTTTGGGGGCACCTACCCTCTGGAACCAACTGCCCTCAGAGATAAGGAGAATCCAAGACCTCGGTGCCTTCCGCCATGCCCTTAAAACTTTCTTCTTTCAGCAAGTCGGGCTGGCTTAACACTTTTAAATGTTTTTAATTGGTTTGTCATTGTTTTTTAATTACGGGGCCAAATTTATATATATCTTTTTAATAGTATTTTAATGTTTGTAGTCTATGTTTTTATTTGGCTGTACACCGCCCTGAGTCCTCAGGGAGAAGGGTGGTATATAAATTTGATATAAAATAAAATAAAAAATAAATATGTACCACCTTACTCTGTTATTTTTTTTGCGGGGGGGGGGAGATGTGGTTTGCTCTTTGGTAGTTCCTTGATTAGTGTTTTTTGCCTGATTATGATCTTGTGTTGATATGCTCACCTGGAATTAGTTTGATTTTTAGATTAAAATAAAATTTAAAATTCAGCTACACTGTACATCAGGAATAGGAAATTGGACACAATCCAAAAGTCATACCCAATTTCCATTCTAGTTGTGATTATAGAGATGACATTCAATTTTAGATTTTAAGAAGAGAACCATCTTGAAGTCATTCATTTTTCTATATAGATAAAGGTAAAGGGTCTCCTCGCACATATGTGCTAGTCGTTCCTGACTCTAGGGGGCAGCGCTCATCTCCGTTTCAAAGCCGAAGAGCCAGCGCTGTCTCCATGGTTATGTGGCCAGCATGACTAAACCCCAAAGGCTCACGGAACACTGTTACTTTCCCACCAAAGGTGGTCCCTATTTTTCTACTTGCATTTTTTACATGCTTTCAAACTGCTAGGCTGGCAGAAGCTGGGACAAGTAACGGGAGCTCACCCTATTACTAGGGATTCAAACCGCTGAACTGCCGACCTTTCGATCGACAAACTCAGCATCTTAGCCACCGAGCCACCGCGTCCCACTGAACCATCGCGTCCCTATATTTTCTATATAGGAGGAGACAATTCTTGCTCCCTAAGTCTTCTTGCACAGAGAAAAATGCAAGAATTATTATATTCCCTTAAATACTGTACAAATTAAGAAAACTGGATTTTACGGAATCCTCTACAAAAGAAAACCTCTGTTCTGTTTAATAACACTCACACCAATATTTACTGTAATCTAAACGCAATATATCAATTATTTTATTCAACAGAGAAATAATGTATTCAATACAGACATGTCATTTGGCTCATTACTGCAACCGATCTTTATATTAACAATATTTTTAGAAGGTTCCTAAATATTTTTCAATACAAAAAATAGTGACTGATGATGGGGAAAACATTTCATGACAAATGATATTAAGAATGTTTTAAAAAGCTAATGTATTGTTTATTCAAATTGATTAGGTATATACTTAAATCTGATTACATTTGAACCATGCTAAATTTACTTTCTCCTTTTCAGAGTCTCAAGCATTTAGCAAATATATGTGGGAATCTACCTGTTTAAAAACAGAGGACCAAGTAAATGGAGAATGCCATGTTAAACAGTCTAAAGCAAGTAATGGAAGTAAAAACTGCATTTATTTTTAAATATGGGCTTTTTAAAAAAAAATCCAACAATGTCATTTTAACTCTTTTTGAAGACTGAAATCAAGCTAAGAAATCCTTTAGAGGATTCATGAATGGAGGAACCAGTTTGTGCTCATACTTATTAAAACTCTGAACACTTTAATTGATTTACATTCCCCACAATAAAGACTATGATCTATTAAATTAGAAAAGGCTATGAAAGAGTTTGTGGTTATTGTGCTTCTGGAACCTTAGCTGTATGAAAACTGTCAGGAGATATGGATAATGTTTGCTCATTCACCTTTGAAAAAGCCAGTAAAATCAAAGAACTAACTACCTTGTAAGGCATAATGAGAAAATCTTTTTAAAAAATATAAAGAATTAGTTCTGAATACCAAGTGGAAAGTAAGAGACATAGTCAATTGACAATTTCTGTAATTCTCTGCTTCCACTCTCCTCAGTCCTATGAGACCATCGTTCTAGCCAGCTGCAACCATTTTCAAGTGCATTAATGTACATTATTTTAGCACTGAGAACATCTTTGCCCCAATACATGGTCCAGAAGAATACTCCCTCAATGCCTCCCCTGCTACTCTCTGAATTCTTAGCCAGCTCACAGTTCTGTTTGGCATTTTATTAAAATGTTTTCTGGGCCCAAATATGGAGAGCATTAAAAAGGAACTAGTTTCCAATCCAAAGAATTTATAAGCAAAGGCAAAGGTGTTAAAAACACTTCAATGCAAAATTGCCCTGGAGAAATAAAAATAAGAAAAGAATTCTAGAAGACTTTTGTAATGGGATAATCATGTGTTTCTTCTTTCTTTTTTTTTTACTAAAGCATATATTGTGTTTTGTAGTCTTTTGTGCCCAAAAGCTTATGCCATCTAATCTGATGACCTCCAGATGTATTGGACAGCATTCCCACAAATATCACTCAGCATGGAATATAGTCTCTTACATTTAAATGGCATTAGATTGGAGAAAGCTGGCTTGTGCATTTATTACAGTCAAAAGGATTGTCCTTTTTTAAAAAAAAAAACCCTCAACCTTGCCAACTGCCTTTGTAATAGAAATCTTTCTCGTATATTTTGATCAAGTCCCTTGATTGTGCCTCTTTGGAAACAGATTTTTTACAAGCAATCATGAACTATTTTATTTTACATGACCTCAACATTGTACTTTTAAAGTCTCTGAAGAATGCTGTTACATAAGATTTCAACAAAACAACAGCTTTCCTTTTAACAGCTACAAAGACAGGAAGAATTTTTCACTTAAAAACCATGGTACCATCATCTTTTAATAGACTGAATATAAGTCTAAATAGTAACTTTGTCTCTTTTCGTCAATGTTGACACTTGGTAACTACCTGGAGAAGTCCCTTGCAGTTTTCTTGGCAAGATTATCAGAAATGTTTGCCACCGCCTCCTTCCTAGAAGTGAGAGTGACTGGCCCAAGGCTTTGACTTCACAATTTCTAGCCAGGTGCTTTAACTACACCAAACTCATTCTCTGAGATAACATTAATAAATGAAACAATTTGTTACTTTTACTTAATTCCTCCAAGTAGTGAGAAGTTCCAGAGAAAATTTTCATTTTCTTCAGAAGATTTAATTTTCTTCACCTGGAAGTAATTAATATTAAAAGTAATTCACCTGGAAGTAATTAAGATTATTTATAACTGGGTGCGCTACCTGATCTTAGATCATCCAAAAGAGGAACATCAAAATTTCATAGCTTTTGTATGTCCTTCACATTCTCTTACACTTTTCCCTAAATTACCATATACCATAAACTACCAAACTAAAGCTATTCTTTAGATTAAGAGAGATAGTTGATTTGCTTATTTCAGAGATCTTAAGAAAGATATAACATTTAGGCAATATTTAGCAAATGGATGTTGCTCTCTCTACCAATGTTATGGAAAATCATCAGGGACAGTGATGACTTATTTTAAAATGTATGTTAATATTAGCATTATATTTCACAATTGTAGAATTATGATCACACAATAAAGATTTGCCAAGGAACACTGTAGAATAAAGACCATGCTATGCTGGTTTTTTAATCAAGAATGTTATTTATTTATTTATTTATTATATTTCTATACCGCCTTTCTCCCGTAGGACTCAAGGCGATGTACAGTCAAGAAAAATATAGACACACAAACATCATAAAATTGCTAATTAAAATTATTACTTAGTTTGGTCAATTAAATAAAACCCAGAATTAGATAACATTTAAAAAATCATTCACATGTTCGTATGTTTAGCCCCGCCTGTTGGAACATCAGGGTCTTGAGGGCACGGCGGAAAGCACGGAGATCAGGGATATTCCGTATCTCCAGGGACAGTTCATTCCAAAGGGTTGGAGCCCCCACAGAGAAGGCCCTCCCCCTGGGAGTCGCCAGTCGACATAATTTGACTGACGGTACCCTGAGTAGTCCCTCCCTGTGAGAACGAACTGTCGATGGGAGGCTATTGGTGGCAAAAGACGGTCTCGTAGGTACCCAGGTCCTAAGCCATGGAGCGCTTTAAAGGTGATAACTAACACCTTGAATCACACCCAGAAGACCACCGGGAGCCAGTGCAGCTCGCGTAGGAGAGGTGTTACATGGGCGTAACGAGCTGCGCCCATAATCACCCGCACGGCTACGTTCTGGACCAGTTGGAGCTTCCGGGTGCTTTTCAAGGGGAGCCCCATGTAGAGAGCATTACAGTAGTCCATACGGGAGGTAACTAGGGCATGAGTGACCGTGCGCAAGGCATCCCGATCCAGAAAGGGACGCAACTGGCGGATCAGGCGAACCTGATAAAAGGCACCCCTGGCCACGGCCGTCAAATGATCTTCTAAAGATAACCGTGAATCCAGGAGGACACCCAAGTTGCGGGCCCTCTCTGTGGGGAGCAAGATCTCATCCCCTATTGTCAGTGATGGTATCAGCTGACTATACCAGGACGCCGGAAGCCACAGCCACTCGGTCTTGGAGGGGTTGAGTCTGAGCTTGTTTCTCCCCATCCAGATCCGCACGGCCTCCAGGCAACGGGACATCCCAGCAAGGGCATCATTGGGGTGGTCTGGGGTGGAGATGTATAGCTGTGTGTCATCAGCATACTGATGAACACTCACCCCAAAACCATGGATGATCTCGCCTAGCGGTTTTACATAAATGTTGAACAGAAGGGGTGAGAGGACTGACCCTTGCGGCACCCCACAAATAAGGTGCCTCGAGGTCGACCTCTGCCCCCCTGCCAACACAAACTCCAAACGGTCAGAGAGGAAGGAGGAGAACCACCGAAGTACGGTGCCCCCTATTCCTAACCCCTCCAGCCGGTGCAGTAAGATACCATGGTCGATGGTATCAAAAGCCACTGAGAGATCTAATAGGACCAGGATAGAGGAGCAACCTCTGTCCTGAGCCCTCCAGAGATCATCCACCAATGCGACCAATGCCGTTTCTGTGCTGTATCGTGACCTGAAGCCCGACTGGAACGGATCCAGATAGACAACTTCATCCAGGTATCGGGGTAGTTGTCGCGCCACCACACTCTCAACAACCTTCGCAACAAAGCGAAGATTGGAGACTGGACGATAATTTGATAATATAGCCGGGTCCAGGGAAGGCTTCTTGAGGAGGGGCTTCACAACCGCCTCTTTCAAGGCGGCGGGAAAGACACCCTCACTCAGAGAAGCATTTATAATCCCCTGGAGCCAACCTCGTGTAACCTCCCGGGAGGCCAGTACCAACCAGGAGGGACACGGGTCCAATAAACATGTGGCAGCGTTAAGCTTGCCCAGAATCCTGTCCACGTCCTCAGGAGCTTTGTCATATTTTAATCAGTAAAATATATTCTGAAATTCATGCATAGTGTCTTTAACAAGTGAAATATAAGAAAAACTTTTTTTAAAAAATTTTCAGGAATTAGCACATCTACTTCAAAACAGATCTTTGGAATTTCTGAATTACTTATACTCAGTTTATAAAAATGACAATTGACTAGTGTCCCTCTAGCCAATAGATGAAAGTCAGGAGTTTTCAGACAAATTGAACTAGTGTTAATTTATGTGTAACACAAACAGCATGGGAGAAAAATGTTTCATACAATAATTTGAGCATTCTGGCTTTTAAAGAGGAACATGGCAAAAAAGTGGGGGGATGGGGGCAAAGCTATATATCTGAATACTCAGTTTCAATTATTGAGGAACTTATTGCAATTTGAATACACTGCATTCCATCACAAGAGACTTGTGCATTTTTCATTGTAACAGAAGTGTCCAGAAGATATAGTCATAAAAGTCAAGATGATAGCTACATCAATGCAATCAAAAGCCCACCCATTTTTTTGTATCGTGACCACATCACATACTTCCTTGAAGTTTGTTTGGGGGTTTTGGCCAAACAGACACTCCTATTTCTAAGTACATAATGCTACCCAACCTTGGCCATTTCCAGGGGTATGCCAGAATTCTTATCATTGGCCATGCTAGCAGTGGAATTCTGGGAGTTGAAGTCTGCACACTCTAAAACGGCCAAGATTGGGAAACACTGTCTTAGTATGTGATTGGGGGGAGGAGGGGAAGAGAGATACAGATCTCAATAATAACTTTTAAATATATATATATTTTAATTTGATTTATATGCCGCCCTTCTCCAGAGACTCAGGGCGGCTTACAATGCGTTAAGCAATAGCCTTCATACTTTTGTATATTTTATACAAAGTCAGCTTATTGCCCCCACAAACTGGGTCCTCAATTTACCTACCTTAGAAAGGATGGAAGGCTGAGTCAACCTTGAGCCTGGCGAGTTTCGAACTTACTTTAATTGCAGACAGCTGGTGTTAAATTACAATGCCTTGTCTGCAGAGCTATCCAGGCTCCTTATAAATATATTAAATATAAATTTAATGGCTATTCATAATTTTAAGGAAATGAGCCTTACGTTTAATCAGATCCTGATCTGCCTAGTTCATTATGGGTAATAGTATAAGCACAAGCAGCTTTCTGGGGTTGTTGACAAGAAAACTCAGGTGTTAAAACTAGAACCTTATAAACAAATATTAGGAATTCTATCAGGGAGCTAAAGGTCTTCCCTTAATCTTAGAAACACTGGTGAGCATTCTGTAGAGAACGTGTAGAATCTATTTTGCAGTGGGGCAAAAGGAAGAATAAAAAGGGCCATAGTTGGAGCAAATAGTTTTTTCATTACTTGCATTTTATACTATACCAATATTTTTGAAACTGTATTTGTTCCTAAGGATTGCCCATTTTATGCCTTGTTGCACATTTATTTAATAATAAAATGGCCTGATTTCTACCATTTTTGGTAGTTCTTATTACTGGACAGATTGGAAGCTGGGAGATTGGATCTATCTTTTCTTTCTTTCATATTTTTTTCCCCCGTCCCTTCACGTGTTCTTCAGGATTTCTCAAAGATACTACATAAGGGTTGAGCCAGGCCATTTCCTTCAGCATTCAAGGATGAAATTCATCTGGTCTTAGAGATTTAAAGTGTTTCAGGATAAATAGATCTTGTTTGTGTCCACATTTCTACCTATCCCAAGTTTCAATACTGCTCCATCATCCTGCCCTTCAGTTTCCTTGAGGAACACATTTTGTTATTATTGAAGAAGACCGACCCAAAATAGGAACCAAGTAATTCTGTTTTTTCTTTGTTACTTTTGTTTCTGTCATCACAATAGTCAGTAATACTAATTTTTTAAAAATGTCCTTTTATTTTGAACATACAGAATCTCTGGGAGCTTTTTTTTATTTGTAGTATCATTCACTAAGCTCAGCTCATTGTGAGCTTCGCACCAGTTTCTGCTCTTTTCACTTCCTGAACAAATCTTCCATAACGATTAGTATCAAGTTAAGAATAGCTGATCCTCTTGTGCCTTTTCTAAGAAGGAAAAAATGTGTCAACAAGTTAGAAATATTACTAGCAGAGCTGGTTTCTCAACGGACTTCAAATTAATTAAGCTTCTTATCATTACAATTTTATTCCAGAAATAGATGTATACTTCACACCAATGCCATTATGTAAACATACAGCTGTTTGGCTTTAAGGCCAAGTGTTATGCCAAGCGTCCATTAATTCACCAGGACTGGAGTAAGAAGTCATGAGTTGAAACTTCAGGGGTATTAAAGTCATTTATGGGGATATCAATGATAGTGGACAATTAGCTCTTTGGTGGTTAGGGTTTTGAATTAACCTCGTGTTACTCTCGTTGCAAGACATGATCTTCTGATTTTTTTTTAAATTTTATTTTGATTTATATGCCGCCCTTCTCCGGAGACTCAGGGTGGCTTAAAGTGTGTTAAGCAATATGGGGGGGGGGGGTGATGGGGGGGGGTGGCCTGTCAGGCCCAAAAACCATCTTTTACATTGGGCCTTCAGGCCTGCCACATTTACTGCTGTGGGAAACTGGGAGGGTGGAATTGTGTGGAGCCAGGTTGATATATAGTCATAACAACATTCCTTTCTCAAAGAGTCAAGGACATATTGCCCTGCACCTGGAGGGGGTGTGACTGGGAGGCACCTCCAGTTGGGACGGTGCTTTGATTGGACCACATGATGGACATGTGGGTGTTGGGCAGGAACTTGGATTTTCCTTTGGGTGAAAGCTGGAAGCTTTCAGATTCAGATTTTCCCAGATGTGCCAATATGACTTCCTTTTTTTCTGCAATAAAGATTTCTAATCTACCAGGCTGGGTCTGAGAATTCCAAGTTCTACCTGAAAAGTCCAACTAAGCCATGAAGTATCAGGAGATTATTGATTTATTGCCAAGTTCTAGCTGAAAAGCCTGACGTTTTGGAACTGTCCAGATCTTCTCCTTAGGTTGACAGGCAATAATAAACATGATCAGTGGGGGATTTATTTTTTCCTCTCCATTTATTTCAATTCAGGCTGTCTACAGTATTGTCAAGTTCATTCTTCTGAATTCCAAAGCAGGAACTGATATTTTTAATGCACGTTGCAACTCCTCCTCCCATTCTGTTGCCTTGTTCCTTTCAACAAATGGTGTCCTTCAGTTGTTATATTCTCATCATGCAAGTCACCCAACAAGATCTCCATTACAATTTTTAAATCAGACTTGCCTTTGCCTTTCTATACTAATACAGTAGTGCCAATTCACCTTGTTTGTCTGAGGACTACTACACAGGGTAATATGTTAATATTATATGGCAATGTTCTAATTTTTGTTTGGGTGGCTGAAAAGCCTGATTTTAGCAAGTTTTTTTCAGTGCATAAGTCTTTATATATGAGGCTCTTTATTCAAGAATATGAGCATTTGAATACTCATATGATGTGGTTTACAGCCATCCTAATGAATCTTGCCATGATTTGTTTAAATACATTTTTATGTTCTTGTGAATTACAACCTAACTTGTACCAGCAGTCCATCATCTAGATCTGCAACCTCTTTCACAGACCAGAATGGCGAACAAGAACACCATCATAGCTCTAGAACAAGGCCGTCAAACTTGCGGCCCGTAGGCCAGATGCATCACATGCTGGCCACGCCCATGCCTGGTTTAGCGAAGGGGAAAAGTTGTGATAACGTCACGTGATGCTGCGA
Source organism: Arizona elegans (assembly GCA_022577455.1). Classification (NCBI taxonomy): domain Eukaryota; kingdom Metazoa; phylum Chordata; class Lepidosauria; order Squamata; family Colubridae; genus Arizona; species Arizona elegans. The sequence continues at coordinate 75,267,112 of JAKOOJ010000003.1, forward strand.
GATTGACACCCCTACTCTAGAATCTTGAATTTTCTTTGAAAAACATTGAAGTCTCTGAGGATATAATTGTAGCTGTTGTTCGTAATAGAATGTGTCCTTACAGAGTGTATATTAGCAAAAATGCACAAATGTCAGTGCTGTTGATAAATCTTAAAATTGTTGTGTCATATTTTTGATCTTTGATTCTGGTGAATAGCACATTTCACAAACCAAAGGGCTTAATCAAGATAGATTTATTTTCTCACAACGGTGAGTCACCAATTATTATGATTCTCCTCTTAGTCTTCTTAAAGGGCACAGTTGCATCCTCTCTGGCCTTTGAAGGTCCATCATACTCACCTCCATTCTTCCTTTTTCTTTCTCTGAATCCTCAGGGCCTATTTCTTTTATGAGGGCATCAAAACTCTAAATTCCTGCACCATAAAATATCTTCTACATCTAAAATATTTTCTGTTACTCTCACCCATTGACCTTGCTGTCCCATCTGTCCGACTTATGAGGTTTGCTTTTACTGTCCATTTGTGTTATACATTCTCTTTTATTTGAACTGACAAATCCAAGCCTCTTCTTATCAATTGACATGTGGCCACTCATTACTCCAGTCTTTTGTCTTTTCTTATGAGCTTCATTGCAAATGTTTCTCAGGCTGCTGTTTCCAGATAAGCCACAAGCTTTGCATACTACCGTTGCAGACTCCTGTCTATCTTAATTTTTATTTCTTATGCAACCACCAAAGAAAGGTATTTATTTACTCTTTCTCAGGCTCTAAAATCGACCAAATACTTGACTTTTGACTTAAAGCAAAATTTGTTCAGAGCTCTCCTCACCCTTCTCCAAGCAAACTCTTGTTAGTTCTCCCTGTTCACTGGTTCAATCAAATTGTTTCCTGAAACTCGGCTCCCTTATATTCTTCCTACAGTCTGTTTATTCAGCAGGAAGCAATCACCCACAACGTGAAGTCAACAGCTCTCAGGATGCACACTTTGCAGCTGCAGCTATTCAAGAGACAATCTTTTCACTCCTCACAGCTCAGCACACATTGCCTCCAGAAGGCTAATACAGTCGGTTAACTACCATTCTCTATCTCACATCTCACTTTTCTACTGATCCCTTTCTTGCAACTTTGACATTAAGGGGCTGAGCTAATAAATCACTTGGGGGAAGAAAGCAACTATGCAAATGAATGCTTGCCGGTGCTTGCTGGCCAAGACTGGGGTAACAGAGGCTTCCTGTAGTATGGCGATCAACTCTAGAGCCATGTGATTCTGGGGCTGCTTGCCACTTTGCAGGTCAGGGTGCAGGGTGACCAAAAGGGCACAGATGGAGGAAGATAAGTGAGTTGGGGGAGCACCTCTGCAGTTGTAAGTGCAGGCAGGCTGCCAAGCACCTGAATTTTGATCACTTGATCACAGGGCAATGCAACAGCCATAACTTGGGGCATGGGTCTACTTTTGCAGCACTGTATTTTTACAGTGTTGTATTTTTAACAGTCACTGAACAAATATGTTGAAGATTACCTTGTTTTTTGTTCTGCAACTACAATGGGTATCAACAACTCAGACACTATGTGAAAAATCATGCAACCACAACTGTGCTTATAATTGTACTTCTGTTTTCATTATAGAGACAGGATACAACCCCAAACAGCCAGATGAGCCTGAATGACAGGAAAGGTTTCCAGAAATTGATTCATGAAGAAGTCAGGTAAAAGAACAATTCTTACAGGTCTTTCTAGGAAAATTAGCTAGAAGAGAATAGATGTTTTCGTTTTTACATTCATTGGAGAGAAAGGATTATGAGAGAGTAAGAAGGCACAGAATAGGAAATACAAATCAAAGGAATACACCAACACCATCTATTTGCCTAGTGCTAGGAGGCAAAAAAAAGCCTTTAATGAAAAATTAGACAGCCCGTAACTCATTGGGCCATCATTTCAGAAATGTTTCCTCATCTAAACAGAGAAACAAAATGACCATGGGTGAGTGAAAAAAAACAAGTGGGAGAGGGCACGACTTCCAACTTCCTGTCAGCTTCCCCATTGAGTTTCCTGGTAGGAAAGCTGGCAGGAAGCATTGGAAACTTTTCTTCCTTCCTTCCTTCCTTCCTTCCTTCCTTCCTTCCTTCCTTCCTTCCCATATTTGTTGCCCCAAACTTCCAATTTTGTCCAACTGAAGGATACAAAGTATCAAACAGACAGCAGAGTTTTAGTTGTATGAAATTGATTTAGGGTCTTGTCAATTCAAGGCAGCAGCTTTTAACTTTCTCTACACAAAGAAGCCTTAATATGAAATCAAGGAAAGAATTTTAAAATCCCATTACTATGGGAAACATTTTCAAGGAGTCATTGCTGAGAAAAGAAGGACTAAACCTTCTCTTCCAAAAGTTGTGACTAAAACATGGAACTGTCTTAGAGATTTTGATTAGTATTCTTAAAGATGTAGAAATCTGTTAAATGTCTGTCTCTTGTTGCTATCCATGGAATTAATTAGTTAGGAATCACAGGAAAGCCTACAGAGGCTCAACATATTTAGCATCTGTTCTGTCACATAAAGCCAGAACTGTTTCCTTAGTGATGTCTTCCTCCCACAGTTTCCTGCACCTGTATGTACCAGACGGAGGCATTCCAAACAGCCCCAGGAATATACAGTAAAAATACACTAGCATTAGGTCATTGATATACAATTTTTAATTTAAAACAAAACCCTCCTATTCCCCCTCCAAAGAAGTTTACATTTGAGAAACCATAAAACTCCCATAAAATCAGGAAAAGGAGATAAAAGAAATTCTGAATCTTTCCCAAATGTTTTATTTCTTCCAATGTTTTTTTTATTTGAAGAAATGTCCATCTGTGAAACTCAAAAGCACTAGATAGATGCTTGCAGATGATGGGCCATAATTTTGTATGTCTAGGTAAAAAAGGTAATTGTTAGCATTATTGAATACCTTGAATACTTATTCCTTGAATACTTATACCAGCCGTTGTCTTCCAGATGTATCAGAATTAAAAGTTCCACTCACCATTGAATACTGGTACTTATGCTGAAGAAAGCTCCCCTAAAACATTATCTAATATGCTTAATTGTTTTGACAGGCCATATATGGTAGCCAGAAACAGAGGTCTGCTGATAGCAATATAGTAAAGCTCACTTCAATGGGCTTCCCTGAAGTCATCCATTCAAGGAGTGGACACCGCCTATTAATCTGAGCTGCTACTGATGTTTCTGGAAAAGCCACTGGGAAGATTAGAGCTGAGCAGCTTCACCATGACAGCAACCGTGGGAACACTGGGGGATTGATAAAGGCAGCTTTGCCCCATGCCACAATCAGGATTCTAGCTCAAAAATGCTGAGAGGTGACAAAGAAAATGGTAAGAGAGCTCAGCTGTGGGTGACTACAAGGAAAGAGCACTCCCCTATTCCCACAGCACTGGTGATAGGAATGGGGATATTAATAGGACAAGGTGGCAGCTTCAATGCTGAGCCCTGCCAGCTTGAAAGAACCGGGATGATTAATGCATGCTTTTATGGATGCGCAAAGTGCAGATGGGCTTTTTATTGATGCACAAAAGTTCCTTTCAGATTTAATGGACATACAGGATTAATGGATACCTTTTCCCCCTGACCGACCCATTAAATCAAGGTTTTTCTGTATATACCTTATGTGGCAAAAATGCATAACCTACATATCCTCGGCTAATGAAATCATTCAAAGTTGTCCTTCCGTGAAGATCGCGTTGTCTATTCTCTGCTCTTGTTTCAAATGCAAGTCCAATTTCATTATAAGTATTCATATTCAGGGACAGTCCCTCTTAGCCTCAAGCAAGTTTATAAAATAGAGGTCAACATAGCTTTGGGAACAATTGTGCTTAATCAAATAAAGTTCATTTTAGTCAATGATCTCTTTTCACAAGTGTTAAAAGATTCAAAGGAAATGGCCCCCCTTCATTTGTACCCACTGATGTCTTGAACCTGAGGTCAACAGATCGGAGATGAGATCTTTTCATGGGCTTTACTGCTGTGCACAGTGCTAATTTTATCCTGGCCATGATGCAGTGCTGAGAGAAAATGATCAAACCTTTTCCCTCTGTTGAGATTATATCTACATTTGAATGGGAAAGGCATCCTTTTACATCACAGGAGTAGGATTAAACATTTATCTTCCTAGATCATTGTTCTGATCAAAATTAGACCTGCTGTTCTGGTTTAAAAGATAATTCATCTAATATCTTCCAGGTCACATCTAATTTGCCCTTGCAATGTACATTGTCCATATGAACTATGAACTTCTATTAAGGTAAATATCTATGGAGATTCTCAGTCATCCAGGTCATGATTGTCCCAAAGGTGCTTTTTCAAGAGGCAATTGGACTTTCTGGTTTTTCTTTGAAGACGTTTCACTTCTCATCCAAGAAGCTTCTTCAGCTCTGACTGAATGGTGGGGATCCAAACCATCCAGTCAGAGCTGAAGAAGTTTCTTGGATGAGAAGCGAAACATCTTCAAAGAAAAACCAGAAAGTCCAGTTGCCTCTTGAAAAAGCACCTTTGGGACATTCTATTAGGTACCTTTTTTATAGGAACTTGATTGTTTGGAATATAAAAAAAATTAGCCTCCAAGAAACTAAAGAGGGACGTGTTTATAAAAATAACAGGCCATGTCTTTCAATGGTCGTGTGTTTACTCATGGTATTTAGCCATAGTAATATGTTGTGGAATGCAACCATGAATTTAAAAACCATGATTTACAATTTCATTGTTTGGTGATCCCAGCTATGATTTTTTTCAATGAATCTTGGTTAAAACAAAGCATGACTTAACATAATCAATACATATGTGATTACTTCAGGGAGTCAATGTACTGTAAAACAACATGTTGTTGCAATTATCTTCAAAATATTTGCAGAAAGTGATCCCAATGCAAAAGCCAATCTCAAATATATTGCAAAATCTTGCACTTCTATCATCACTGAACAACACTGTTCACCCAACACATCAACATTCTTGTTATTACAGGTAGCCCTTAACTTATAATCAGTCACTAAGGGACCATTTGAAGTTCCAACAGACTTACCTGGGGGGAAGGAATGGGTACTTATGACCTGGATTTGAAGTTCTGATGGGCAGGGGTCCCCCACATCTGTGGGACCATACTTCAGGTCTTGGCAACTGAGTTACATTTAAAGCGATTTGTAGCATCCTGTGATCACTTGGCCATGTTTTAAGACAATTTTACCGAAAAGCAACATTTACTCCTGGTTTTTGACAAAAGCTTACTATAGTGAATTACTGGTTCATTTAATAACTGCAGCAGTCTCTTAACAACTGCTACAAAATAAGCTGTAAAATCAAATCAGTCACATGACTGATTTGCTTTACAACCATCATAAGTTATGACAATAATGGACAGAATCCATTACGGTTATAACTCGAGGACCAAAATCTGTTCTTATGTTTTCTGCACCTAATGAAAGTAGGATTCAGAGGCAGATGAGTCATTCATACTCAGAATGAGTTGTGTCACATCAAGTGCAGCAAAGGATTCCTTTACGAAGATGATTTTATTGTACGAGAGATGCAATCTTTGAGCTTTCATTTGGTTTGACTGAGAGAGCCTCTTCTCTCTAGCCAAATCTGAAGTTTTGAAATAATTTTAAGTATTACGAAGGCTCCTGCCCTCCTACACATTTCCCTCAGGAATCTTAAGAGAACACTCTGACTCCCATCAAAGTAAGACAGCACCATAGACGGTAGACACAAGCATCCATTTCTCTTCCTGAACTTCTGTACTGAGTAAAGAACAGCCAACGTGTTGGCAAGAACGATTCACTCCCACTACAAAACATGCCAAGTCAAACAGCAGCCAGTCTGCTGTTTATACACATAAAATAAGCACATGCATCCTAGAAACAGTGTATTTTGCCTTTGGGAAAGAATGCACAATATCTTAATTGAGCACCCATAATCTCACTCCAAAGCTTTGAAAAATTTGCCTAAAAAAAATTAGTTATATAGAGTTTCTTCAGAATATCTCAATATCTGGACCCTGCTAATATGGCTTTCTGACTGCAGGAGTGGGAAAGAACTCACCTTATAGATTAAGCACACTGTTTTGACACATTTATATTCCCAAGTAAATGCCATGAAGATACACTTTCAGTCGGTACAGTTCACTTTGTACTTTCCTGTATTTCTCCAATTTAGGACTTCAGGTTGCTCCTTCAGGCCACAACGTTAGTTCATCTACATAAATTTGGACAACTGGTTCATTTTAAATCCGTGTTTTCCAAACTTGGCAACTTTAAAATATGTGGACTTCAACTCCCAAATGGAAGTATCCAGGAAGCTTATCCAGGTACATAAACCTCTTACAACTCTGACATTGGGCAGTTTTTTTCTTTTGCAGTCCAACATACACTCAGTCACATGGTTGTTGTGAGAAAAACATAGAAGAGAGTGCTACCTGTGTTTCTTTGAGCTCCTGAACAAAAGACAGGCTATCAATTTAATAATTATTCAAATTTTCATTGATGCTTTCTTCTACTGAATTAGATTGGTGGATATGAATATGCCACTGTTGTAGAATTATTTTTTTCTCTGTATTTAAATCTGCACTGCATTATCACAGGAGAAAATATTCTTCAGGTTAGGTTGCATCCTCTTCATTCTGCCAACAGGGGAGTTTTCAAAACTAAGCCATATGAATAATCAACTGATGTATAGTCAGTCACCAGCTAATTAAAGATTGCTTTAGCTATGAATACAGGCTGCCCTCTAGTGGTAACAATTTAACATTGCTGACTAGAAAAACTAATTAGCATAATAAGACAACAGCAAATGCTTCTTGTTCTTCAAGAATGACCGGAATGTTGCCACTATTGGCTCTTCACTTTGGGACAAAACAGAAACATTGGGAACACAATTAGAAAGCAGAGAAAAAGGAACTAGGGCAGCTAACTGTAGATTCTAGGTGGATGCTGCCCCTATGAGTTGATATGGAGAACTCTTTGTGGAAGCCCAGACATTTTTAACATAAAAAGTGAAATGAACGAAGATTGTGGATGTGTGTACTCCCAAGTTTGGTTTGTTTGTTTTTCTTTTATGGTTATCAGATATGTTGCATTGAACTTCATCTGGCAAACATGATGGGTTCAAAAATTATAAAGGAAATTATACTATAGTTCCTTAAATGATATCACTTTCTGGAACAGAAAATCTGGTCCCAACTTTGTAACTATGTCCCCCTATATTCCATTTGAAATCCCTGTTGCCATCAAGATATCCAAATATCCAAAAAGGATATTGCAAATGGACCTTGCCAGGTAGAAGCTGAATCACTTATATCTACTGTTTTCTACCTCCTGATTAGTTTTGAAAAATGGTAAAATGGTAAAATACAAGTTTACAATACCAATACAGTGATAAATACGTTATAGTGATTAAAATAAAATAAACATAACCCAAAAGTCCTAATTAACATAAAAAATCTTGCTGTATTGTGCTTTCTTACTGAGCACAGATATTTCCTCCTATATATGGCACCAGCTGATTCTGCACCTGCTTGAACTTTAGATTTGATGATGGAATTAGTGATATGGACTACTATAATTGGTTCTTCCTACAAGAGATCAAGAAGTAGATGATTAACTATGACAAGCTTTAGTCAAGTTCTTCTTTCACAAGTATTTTTCTTGCATATAAACTAGTATGTCATGATTAAGCAGGTCCAATATCTATTTAATGAGTTTTTTATATTTTTATTTAAACAAACAGCATAAACACAAAAAAGAATAAAACTGATTATTATTCCCTAATTAGTGTACATAAAATTCAGAGTCAGATTAAATAAATTAGCACAAAGTATCAGGTTTCCTGAAAGAATTGAAAAAACCCTTTATATTTCACATTGCTAAAACCTCTGGAAGTTTAAATTGCCTGAAGAATATCATTTTTACTTTTAAATACCATTATTCTAAAGGACAGGAGGCCAAGCTATAATATGATAATGCAAACAAAATATTTGGAATATGCAAAAAGATTTACTGTCTGAACGGAACCATGTCTCTTCATAACCTTCTAACATATTGAACTGCGTATTAAAGCTTGGTGGCGCAGCAGACTAATGTGCTGTTAAGTAGCACCAGCTGCCTGCAATTACTGCAAGTTCGAATCTCACCAGGCTCAAGATTGACTCAGTCTTACATCCTTTCGAGGTAGGTAAAATGAGGACCCGGATTGTGGGGGCAATAAGCTAACTTTGTATAAAAAAGAACACCGCTTGGGGGGGGCCGAAAGCCCTACTAAGCAGGTATATACAAAAGTATGAAGGCTATTGCTTAACGCATTGTAAGCCGCCCTGAGTCTCCGGAGAAGGGTGACATATAAATCGAACCAATAAATAAAGCTAATTTTTTTATATAAACAAAACACACTTTTGCAAAGCTCCATTAGGAACAAATGACTGGTCAGAACCATTTCTTTTAAAAAGAAATGTTGATATTTTGCCAAAACACATTAAAATAACTGCATAAAATATGCAGAACACACTATAACTCTTGAGATTTAAAATTAATTGCACTGATTAACAATTTTGTTGGTATTAATATATATATCTAAAGTTGCAGTAATTCATACTCTTATCACTACCTAATTGAATTATAGTAATGCATTCAATATGGGACATAAAATGCAACAAGTATAAATTGGGGCAATCCATATATTAGAAACTAATAGGTTTCTAGGTGCCATTAAAAGTACTTACCAATCCTTAAATGCCTTGGCACCAGGACTTTCTTCTTCACAGAGAAGTAGAGCCATCTAGTTTATCCAACATGGACTTTCCATCCATATATACCATTTCCACAACAGTGGAAATACAGGAGCTCAGAGCTCACAAGCAGTACTTTTCAACTGTAGTCCCTTATTATGAATGAGTCACTCACTGGAGATTAGGTGAGAAGCCTCACTGCTGGCTTTCCAGAATCTTAAGATAAAGGTGTTTCAGAGGACCAAAACCAAATCACATGAGGCTTTTACTGGATATTTACTCAATATTTACTCAACTGAGTGTATTATGTAAGTTATTTTTATATCTCTGTGCAGTTTCATTACTAGCCTTTTTTGTCTTACTTGACTATTCTCTTTTGTCTTATTTTATCCTTCAGCCTGCATTTGTACAATAAATAAAAGTGTCCACTGCACATCAAAATGGCATATGTGGTGATGTCATGATACAAACTCCACCCTTATGTATTTCATCCAGATGACTGGAGGCAAGTACCTAACTACCGGATTAGCTATAAAAAGCTGGCTTGTCCTACAGTACGCAATGCTCCAGGCGGGGTGGGGTGTTGGCTGGGTTTCTTTCCAAAATCTTGCTTTTTGTAGCTCAAGCCCATCTGAAACTTTCTACTGTATTGCCCAAATTCTACACCTGCTCCCAAACCCATTTTAGGGTAAAGTGGTATCTTCCATAATTTGAGAATTCTTAAAAATCCCGCTCAGCCCAGCCCATAAATCACCAGTTACTTTTGCTCAGCACAGATAGAGAACATCAGACTACCTATTATTTCTATGTAGGTTTAATGCAAAACTGTCAAGGATCAGCCATAGGTGCACAACCTGTAAACCAATAGCTTCCATGGGTGGCCCAATTAAACCAACTTGTTCTGAGCTCACAGAAAAAAGCTAAACCCTAAGCTAGCCACTTCAATTAAGGTCAGTTAAAACGTGCTTGGCTACTTCGTCCAAGGTGTCGTCCGAACGCATTTACCTGACACTTCGTGTTGCAGGTACACTTACCCAGAGGAAGGACCTGGGAAACCCAGGAGCTGCTAGACCCGCTGCTAAAACCGATACGGATCCCCGCTGCCAGGGGGGCAGACTCCGCGTTGCCCATGGCTAGGAGGCGCGTGCGAGGGGTCTCTTTCCCCGTGGGTCGGAAAGTGCGCGGGGCGGGTGGGTGGTGGGTTGCCGCTCCGAGCTCTCCTAAAGCAGCAGGCGAGGGACGCCAAGGCAGACTTCGGCCTTTGGCAGCTGCCACTTCTCCCGCCTGAGCGCGAGTTCAAACCCGGCACGTGGGCGAGGAGACCGACCAATGGGCGACCGAGGCGAGCCGCGGGCTCCGACTCAACCTCGTCCCCGCGGAAGGCCGCCGCGGCTGTCAGGCAAAGGTGGGGAGGCTCCGCCCCGCCGCTGGAGCTTCAGAAGCCGCAGCTTCCTTGCAAGTTTACAAGGCCGGCTAAAGGGCTTTATGGTCGGATTTGCAGATCTTGGGAATCGCAGACAGATCGGAGGGATGGGGGGGGGGGAGGGAAAAGCGAAGTCTCCGAGGCCCAGAACTATAATGCTATTAACCAGCTTTGCCAAACTGGCTAGAAATTGTGGAAGCTGCAATCTCAACACCACTGGAACTAGTTTGGTGAAGAGCTTCTATACTCTTAATTACTAAGAATTTTTGTAGCTCAGAATTAAAATTAGGGGTGGTCCTTGGTGCTCTCTGAGCTTGGTTGTTTTATTTTTTATTTTATTTTTTATTTTTATTTGATTTATATGCCGCCCTTCTCCGGAGACTCAGGGCGGCTTACAATGCATTAAGCAATAGCCTTCATTCTTTTGTATATTTTATACAAAGTCAGCTTATTGCCCCCACAAACTGGGTCCTCATTTCACCTACCTTAGAAAGGATGGAAGGCTGAGTCAACCTTGAGCCTTGGAGAGATTCGAACCAGCAGAAATTGCAGGCAGCTGTGTTAATGACAGGGTGCACCAAACCACTGTACTATCAAGGCTCTTGCAGACCTTTCATTTCCCAAACTAGGTAACATCATCAGTGCTGGTGCCTAGCACCAAGGAGCCCTCTTAATTACTTCCCTACGTGTAAAAAAATATATGGGCAAGTGTTCAGTCTGTACCTTTACTTTTGATCCAAAACCCAAAATGTTTGAAGCAAACATGGAACAAAGCAGCTTTCCTATTATTCTGCCTTTTCCTTTTCCTTTTTCTCCATTGCAGATGTGGGGTCCAAAGGAAGGGGTCGAGGGAGCCCCCCCTTTGCCCCCCCCCCCCCCGGTGAGCTTCCATTGGATAGGAGAGGGGCATCAGCCACTGATCAAAATGAGAGAAGTCAGGAGCGTAGAGTTTCAGGACTTTTCTCCAATAGAGAAAATCTGCCAAAATAAAGCCCCACCTGATTTTTAGTATGGAGTTATGCAACATCATGGTTGCCATCTTGACATTTTTAATCGTATCTTGTGGTTCCCCTGTGCCTATAACTTTCACTGAGTAACATAATTAAATTTGCTTCTAAGACAGTGTGTAGCAAAGCATCAGAGATTCCACCCAACTGGAAGCTATGGCAACACAGGATTGGTTTAAGGAGGTAGAAAAGCTACTGTAATTCCATTACATAATGTGACAGCACACCTCTCCTTAAATCAGAGTGCTGAAGGTCAGTGTTGTCAGATCAAGAGAGAAGGCTGAAGTCATCTGGACATTATGATACTGTTGAAAACTGCAAGGGGGGAGGGACCATTACAATTATATTGGTCCAGTGATGGTTGGATTCCCCAAATGATGAAATGGTTTACAATATAACCCTGTTCTTCATAGGCAGATGAATAGTAGCACCATATAGTACTGGTCAGCAACCATAATGATGTTAACTAACTAGCAATATCACCCGACAAGATCATGCAAAGTAGCAAGAATTATGATTATCATGAAAGTAGGTTCGTTATGACTGTGTTCACACAACTCAGCCTGATCAGGATTTAGCAGCTATATTATATGCAAGCAAACTAGTACTCAGTGGTGCTCTTCCAAACCAAGACTTGGGTAGTTTGATTAGTACACTATATAGCTGCCTATTTGCCAACTCATTTCCTAAGAGATTATGTATATAAAGTTAAGACAACATTAGAGGCCCGAAACAGCATTGACATGAACTCATATCCTCATGCTAACATTACAAGTAATCCTCATTTAATGATTACAATTGGGACTGGCAACATGGTCTGTAAGCAAAGTGGTCACTAAGTGAAACTGCAGCTGAGTTTATGAACTCATTGTTTTACAGATCTGTGAAGGCTTGGCTTGGTCCCAAAGTTACTTTTTCATCACCGTGTTAACTGAACAGTCGCTATGTGAGGCAGTCACTAAATGAGGATACCTGTAGTCTCTTTGAGAGATTTCTTCCTTATATCTCCTGTCCTGGTATTTCTCTGGAAGTCACTATGTTAGCCAGATTAAGTATTAAACTGTCTCAACATGACTACTCAGCATAAAATAACAAGGGTGTCCCTCCTTAGATGGAGATATACAAATTCCAGATCTTTTTCATGAATTACTTGTGTAACAGGAAAATGTAGAAAGACAGAGGTATGCCTTCCAGATCTGTGCTGCGGAGTAGAGTTGTTTGTATCTCTGTACTGCCAGCTAGTGTTCATCCAGAATTTTGCAAGTATGGTTGTAGACTTACTTTTCTACATATAGGTCCTCTTCTCACAAGTAGCACCTGGAAAGAGCTACATATACTGTATAAACACATGTAGATGCCTATAAATAAGTTTTAATTACACAACTGTAATTTTGTCATGTATTAGTCACATTATTTGCTATTATGTTTCTTCAGTAGCATTGCATATTTTTGGCACCCAAAAATCACCAGATTCAAGCCTCTGATCTCTGTCCTGAAATACAAGTTTAGGAAAATCAATGGTCTGACTCAAAATAGAGAAGCTTCCTATATTCCTAAAATCAAAATATTTTGATTGTTGACTTCCTTTGCTTAAGTATGAAATTACTTAATATTATGTTAGTCAATGGTGCAAAACAATTTTCATCTCATTTGAAAATAACGACCTAATTTCCTGTAGCAGTGCGTCTTGGCTCTTCTCTTTCCTGAAAAAATGCTGACACCAATCTAGTTGCCCCAAGATGTGTTTCTCTCAACTTCTGAGTGACATTGCCATGAAAGAAGCATTTGAGAGAACTTTGATAATGGTTGTCCAAGTGCAAGCACTGGAATGATTGCGATATCTGACTACTAGTAATCTCCCCCTAATGCATTTCTTATCTTTTCCATTAGAAGCTACAAACTATTAGGTTATTTCTAGTACATTAACCAATGTAATAGCTCCAAACCTTCATAGAACTGCATTCCACTATTCTAAAGCATCTTCCTGATGTACAGGACTGCAAATAAAAAAACCACAGTCCAGGAAGTATTGGCCTCTTTTAAGAGAAAAGTGCCGGAAAATAATATCTAGAATGAACTAATACTAGTCATGCTATCAGTGATTGAACAAGACCCACATTTATAACTATAAAAAACCCATGATATGGATATTAACCACAAAAAGAGTCACCCTCCCAGGAAAATCAGATAAGAAACCTCCATGTGTCAGCAAATAAAAAAATCCCTTCATCAAACTCCAAAGCATAGAGCAAAATATCTGCTGGCTATGCTCACTTTGTAGTGATGGTAACAGTATGTGGAAAATGAAAATTCTTCTTTATGAAGACTCTGCCAAGGACAGAATTCCTAGAACAAGACAACTGAAGAATTTCAATTAAGATAAGAACATCCTCTCTCAGTCACAAAGCTCTTCTGAAGCTCAGGGAGTGCCTTTTATTTCCCCAAAGGAAGATCCAACTCAAGCACTTAAAATGCTGAATATTCCCACTGAGAAAGTATCATTTATTTCCTGAAAGAGGTCTGGCTTTGCAGACTGTAATCACGGAAATGAAAAGAATTACTGTGTGTCACCAAAACTTGATGCATCACTTGCCCAGAAATATGTTCCTCTGAACCAGAACCACAAAAGAGTAATATATTTGATTCACTTGGTTCCATGTCTGTGAAAGCAGAAGCTGGCTGCCTATGGAAACATTCACCCTAAAGTAGCTTTCTTCATGGAGTCTAAATGGTTTGGATTAGGAACATCAGATCTAGAGTGAAAAATCCACACTTTCAGGAGGTGACAGAATATCTTTCTCTAGGACAGGGGTGTCAAACTGGATTTTTTTTCGAGGGCCGGATCAGCATTGTAGTTCTCCTCTGCAGGCCAGCTGGGGAGGAAACAGGATGGACACCTCCTGCAGCACTTTGCCAGCCAAAATGGGGCACGGGGGTTTTGGTTGCCAGAGGTACCGCAGGCCAGCCCTTTTCTATTTCCAAGCTGGCCCTGTGGACCAGATTTAATCACCCCACGCTTGAGTTTGACACCCCTGCTCTAGGAGGAGCCTATGAACTCCAGATCTTTTATCTTTTATATTATTGGGCAATGGGACAGTCATCTAAAAATGGACAGTAGTGCCATCACCACAATGGAGTTGCAATGTTTCTTTATCTCTTTGCTGCCATCTTGTGGTCATCTGGATATCTGCAGTCCAGACCTGGTAACCCCAATTGGATTAAACTTCAATCATATCAAACTACGTGGTAGAGGGATTTGTAATTTTGAGGTGAAATTGACCCAAATGGCATGCAACAACTCTCTCTCTCACTTCTTCTCTGAGCATTTTCTCCCAGTCTGTTTAATCTGATGCCATCAGATTACATCTTCCTAACATACAGCAAGTAAAACAGGACAATCTTAGAAAAGAAGCTGCATGTTTTCTTTTCTTTTTTTATGCCTAACATTTAAGTGTTTCCTGATTATTTGTATAAATCCCTTGGGGATTCTAGCTTTTTCTACACTCCCTATTTCCTTATTTGATTTATTCACTTGAAATAAATCTGACAGCCTGCTTTTAAGTAGCAAAATGCTTCACCCATACTTTAACCACTGTTTTACTAAAGTAAGCCACTAGAGGGGGAAATCTATCTTTTCCTGTTTGTATTGTAAAATAATGACAAATAGCAAGTTAAATGCATGATATATTGTACCCAAGAGACATAGTCCAATCAAATGCATTTTTTATTTAATTGATTTTTCTGTTTCACTTCATAATCCATTAAAAATATGATATTGTACAGAGCCAAGCAGAGATCAATAACTCTGTACAATTTGAAATCTGCTGAAAACAGTTCTTCCTGGGACAAACTGTCCTCTGAAATGAGGATGGCTCCCACTGGTACCTGTTAAAACCTGACTGCTCTGGAAGGCATTCAGCAGCTGACATGACGATATTAGCACTCATTTTAAATTGGGACTTAAGTTATTATATTTATTCTATTTTGTCATTGTTATGTAAAATTTTAAAGATGTAGTTTCTGAATGTCTAGGAGATTCTCAGTCATCCAGGTGATGGTTGTCCCAAGATACTTTTTCCAAAAGGCAACTGGATTTATTTCCTTCCTTCCTTCCTTCCTTCCTTCCTTCCTTCCTTCCTTCCTTCCTTCTTTCTTTCTCTTTCTTTTCTTTTCTTTTCTTTTCTTTTATTGAAAACATTTAATTTATCCAAAAATCTTCTTCAGTTCTGACTGAATAGTGGGGTATAGAGGAATTTATATTCTTTGCATCTGGTTGTTAGCAGTCTGAGGGTCAGTTATCAGCTCTCAGAGAGCCGTTGAGGCCACTTGGGGGTTTATCTGTGTCCTCAGACTCATCTGAATCAGCGTGCAAATGGGTGTGGAACTTTCTTGGGACTGCTGTGCCTCTGAATGCCATTGAAACTGCCTGGATTGAGGAGGCAGATGCACCTTTAAAAGTTCAGAGTTGCTTTATCAGTGAGATAGGCAGCATACAACTTTAATAAATAAATGAATGAAATGAAAAAGCCCAAGTAACTAAAATCTGAACTGAAAAAAATATAGTTCACCACTAGATGACAGCAAAGACTCCTGTTTGGTTTTGTTTGTTTGCTTAGCTCTTTGTTGCCATCTAGTGTTCATCTGGATATTTGGAATCAAAGAAGTATTGAGTGCTAACAGGAATCTGTAAAGTAGATAACTTGGCAAATTGATGTGTCACCTGGGAAAATACCCTACTGAAATTGAATGTTGTTAAATTGTTATTATTACAGTTTTACCACACCTTACCAGATGCCTGTCATAGAGCTGGTTTATCACATTTTGAAAGAATTAAAACCATTCATTACCATCTACGCATATACATTCAGAATTAAGTGCAGAGTCTTATATTCTTTGATTCCACTGCTGATCTTGATTTTCTTTAGAAAGGCTTCATGTCATATGTTTGGGATCTGTATTTACCTTTTCTGTGTAGCTTCCTCACACTGACAGCTCATAGGTGTGTGTCAGCCAGTAGCCTGAAACCTTTTTCCTGTTCAGTTGTTTCCAAATGAGCTCCACCACACAACAAATGCACCCATTGTTTGCCTTCAAAGGCATGACCTTATTCTTGCTCCTCTTACATTTCATTCCCTTTCAGCTGCTCCAGCTTATGAGGTCACTGAATTTATTCTACATAATTTCCTGCTTCATCTTTGTAGTAACACCACCTTGGGGCTGGCTGTCATCTGGATATTTCATCAGCCTTCTTCTTCTCTACCAGGTCATTCATCAAAATGTCTAATTAAAATGACAATGAAAGTCCAGTCACTCCTGCAAGTTACTTTGCTTCAAATAGAAATCTAACATTTTATAGTACTTCTTTCATGGCAGGAAAATAATTTGAAATGTTATCATTACTCCTTACAACATAGGTAGCAATCCCCCAGGGATCACCTAAACCAGTTTTCTCTGATCTGATGTTCTTTTCGTCCATGTATTGAAACAACACTATCAGAATTCTTAGCTAACATAACTGAATCCCTTAAAGGAATCTGGATGGAGTGATGGAAATTGTAGTTCGGTAGCATCTGTGATTACAAATTATTCCTCCTCCGCTGCCCCATTGTGTAGCACAATTCAACTCTTTTGGCTTAATATTTCATTTTCAAAGGACCAGCTAAAGCAGGGGTGTCAAACTCCCATCATCACGGTGGTGTCACATGACGTATCAGGACTTTTTTCCCCCCTTCGCTAAAATGGGGTTGGTCGTCGTCAGCGCGTGACACATCTGGCCCACGGGCTGAGATTTTGACAGTTCTGAACTAAAGCATGTAATTCTCAGAGACGTTTATATGTGTAGGGAATACAACATCTTATATCAGACCTATGAGGAACAAAATTTAAAGCAACATAGCCTCATTTATACACAACATCAAGGCATTTGCAATAGGCACAGTCTTTGCCTCTTAAGGGCCTCATGGCTGTGCTCTGTCTTTCTTTTGGCCAATGGGAGAATGAAAAAGAGCACCAGCCAGCAGATGCCTTGCCTCGCTTTACTCACTGTGTTTACTTCTTTTGGAGGGGAGATAATAACACAACAAGAAAGAAAGAAAGAAAGAAAGAAAGAAAGAAAGAAAGAGAAAGAGAGAAGCTAATTACTTGAGCTAATTAAGACCTATGCAAGGATTGTGATAATATAGCCCATTTTCCCCGTATACACTGTAGGACAGGGTTGTCAAACTCACGGCCCATGGGCCAGATGCGTCACGCGCTGGCCACGCCCATGCCCAGTTTAGCGAAGGGGGGGAGTTGCAATACATCACGTGATGCCGCTGTGACAATGCAAGTTTGTCACCCCTGCTGTAGGAGGAGAGTTATGTTAGTCTCTGGTAACCAAAAATCAGAAGGAATCTGGGCTGTAAGTCACCATCGGGTGCACAGAGGACTGTTCCGCCCCAGCTACAGACCCCAAAGAACGCAGCACACACAACAACGACTAGACCTTATTGATGTAGGATTTAAATTGGCAAAGGGAGAAGGGAAGAAAGGAAGATAAGCTTGGTACACACACAAGATCAGAGGCACTTTCACATGGGATATCCTGTATCCCAACATCTGCCAGAAATGCCCCTCTGGACAAATGGGACAAAGTTTGTGCAAAAGAATGAATGGACACAAATATGGCAAAACAAGGGCAAAATATATATACTATATCAAAGTCCTAGTACACTTTTGAAGATCCCTAGAATGACTATCTTGGAAAGATTAGATTTCCAACAGTACCATTGAAGGAGAGATTACTGAATTTTAGAGTTTCAGGCAGTCTACAAGGTTTTAACAAACAGTGGGTTTTTAACACAGTAGAAGTGTTAACTGGAAGCATACTTGCAATCCATCTTGTGTGTAACCTGCATTTGCCTAACCCAGGGGTGTCAAACTCGCGTCGTCATGTTGTCGTCACTTGACATATCGTGACTTTTTCCCCCTTCACTAAACCGGGGGTGGGCATGGCCAGTGCGTGACGCATCCGGCCCATGGGCTGCGAGTTTAACACCCCTGGTCTAACCAATCTGCTGTCCCCTCCCTACCCCTCCACTTCTTCCCAGTTTAACTCATAGAACAGTCTATGCATCTGATGAAGAAGTGGCAGCTCACAAAAGCTTGTGCTTTTTAGCGAGAAAAGAAACCAGGCACCTTCTGGTTTTCATTTCCTAATTAGTCTCCTAAAGTTACCCAGCATTGCTAACTTAATGTAAAACCTATCCTTATTATAACAACAAAGTGGAAATAAGATAACTCTAGGAAAAGAGAGAAGTTAATAGTGGGGATCCTACCATATAGGTACAGCTTCCTGTGTGTATCTGTGGCACAAAAAAACAACAGACACTCATTGAACAAGATATAAGCACTCCATGGGCCAGTCATGAATCAGCATAGCCCTTGGATTAGGAATAGACCTCAGGTTCCTATCAATCAACCACTACTGTATAGATGTCCTGAGGTTCAATTTCTCTCTTTGACCAAAAGGTGGCAGCATCTGATCTGCTTTATCGATGGTTTTCATGTACTGTATGCTTCTTCATATCACAGAAATCCCACAGTTATTCACCCCACATACTTCAAGCATTGGAAAATAAGAGACCAACCACAGCTTCCTGTCTGTATCTGTGGCAGAAAAGACAACAACAGACACTCATTGAACAAGATATATGCACTCCATGGGCCAGTCTTAATACTTTATCAGAAACCTTTGTATGAAATGCCTTTATTCTGCAGACAAAAAGGCATTTGGAGTAGAAAAACCAAGGTTGTGTTTATGTACATTTATTTCAAGGTACTAAGTTCTAAATTATTAGTTGAGACTTTCCTCACAGTAGTACTGATGATGTTACCTAATAGGTAATGAAATATCTGTAAGCAAACAACCAAGCTCAGAGACTACAGTTCAACCCAGTGCTACAAATATTCTCATCTATTGGTGCAACTGAAATAGTTTAGGCAGTTAAGTACATAACTATCTGGAGGGCAATTGTCTTCAGTAAAAGTGAAGAATTATTTATTGATTTGTTGCACATTCTGCCTTGCAGATTCAAGTTGTTTTTTTTTCCCTATTATATACTTTTACCCTGTCATTTTTGATTTGTTTGAGTTTTCCCTCTGATTCTTTTGGTTATTTAATCCATTGTTTGTTCACTATTTAACTCTACTTATTGAGAAAAATACATTTATAGCAAAGGTGTAATACAGAACACATCTAGCAGTATATTTTGTATGTCTTCAGAACAACAGAAGTGTACAACATTGGTGTGTTAGCCCAAGCTGCAGGAATTTCCTCATCACCCATATATTAAGTATATCATGACTAGTATCAGCTACCAGACACCAGAAGAGATCACTAGAAACATGTAATGCTACCCTACACCCTGGCGGCATTTTAATTGTAAGTCACTTGGGGAGCCAGTCTAGACAGGGAGCTCCTCAAATTTGTCTTGCCTCTAGAAAAATATTTGGCCTTGGTATATGTATATATGCACATACATCAGTTTGTGAATGTATGCGTGCTTATGCTCTGTATGTCACTATACAAACCTGCCCTTCGTTATTTGCATTCTAACAAGTATGCACGTCACAAAGTTTGCATCATGATATCATGACGCACATTTTGTTACTGGCTCTTCTTCAGTGGTGGAATTCAATTTTTTTTACTACTGGTTCTGTGTGCGTGGCTTGGTGGGAGTGGCAGGGGAAGGATATTGCAAAATCCCCATTCCCTCCCCACTCCTAGGGGAAGGATATTGCAAAATCTCCATTCCCATGGCACTCTGAGGCCAGCCAGAGGTGGTATTTGCCAGTTCTCCAAACTACTCAAAATTTCCACTACCAGTTCTCCAGAACCTGTCAGAACCTGCTGAATAGCACCCCTGCTCTTCTTGTTCCCTCATGGAAGCTTTTGAGAGGGGGCGGTTTGTAATTGTGTGTGTGTGTATTCACACATGCATGGGTTCACTTGAAGAAATGTTGTTGATGCTAGGGTTAGAAAATGTAATTTTCCATCTGATTTAGTAGCACTATATTGAATTTAGAGCTTTCCTCTAATTTTCCATCTGATTTAGTAGCACTATATTGAATTTAGAGCTTTCCTCAAATCTTTTCTCAGTTCCTGTCTATGTACTTTGTGTGTTTCAGTTCCTAAACTTCAGTTCCCCAGTCTCTAAATCACTTGCGTAAGAAAGCTTGAGGAAGTTACCATTGCAGTTACGGCCCTGCATATGTTCTGATCAAGGAGTAAATTGCAGTCACTTTCTTCTGAACAAATCTAGAATTACCAGGTGGAATGTAGCTAAATAACTTTTTCAATCCTGCATAGAACAAATAGAAACCTCACCTCTTTCAATGTTACCTGAATAGAAACAAAACATGTGCAACAATTCTAGAGTAGATGAGATGACACAACTAGCTTCTCTGGGGATAATGAATGCTGAATGAGGAAGTGCAGGAATGTTGTCTCTAGCTAAATAGGAAGAGTTACATAATAATAAACAAAGTAGGTCAAGGCCATGGTCAGTGTAGCTCAGTATCCTGTCATCAGTGCTAGACATTTCAGGAAAAAGTGCAGAACATTTTGGAACAATTATAATTAGGCACAACCTGTTATTTAGCACTAGCTTTCAGTCATCAAGATGGCCTCAGGATACCCTGCCCTGATTTTTGTAGACTATGCCAGAAATATTCTGAATCGGCTGACGTGCTCCTGTGAGATCTTTGATCTATGTATGTTATGTGCCACTTTGTGCTACATCTGAATTTTCTGTCATCATTTGTCTTGTGAGCAAGGACCGAAAAATTATGAAGACCATTAGGCACAGTTATTGGCAGGGAAATAATTCCCAATATTATATTTGACCTCTTTCTCCAGGAAGTATTTTTCCACCAGTTCCTGCTTAATGCTCATACATCAAAAGGAAGTTTCCAGTACAGCATACATAATAATAGAGTTGGAAGGGACCTTGGAGGTCTTCTAGTCCAACCCCCTGCTTAAGCAGGACCATTTCAGATAAATTGTTACCCAACCCCTTCTTAAAGCCTACAGTGTTAGAAAATCCACAATTTCGGGAGGCAAGTCGTTCCACTGATTAATTGTTCTCCCTGTCAGGAAATTTCTCCTTAGTTCTAGGTTGCTTCTCTCTTTGATCAGTTTCCATCCATTGCTTCTTGTCCTGCCTTCAAGTATTCTGGAGAATAGGTTGACTCCCTCTTTGTGGCAGCCCCTCAAATATCGGAACAGTGCTATCAGTAATAAGATATAAGATAAGCAATGCCAACTATAAGATATACTGATAATTGTGTAACAGTGATATTCATAATTTTGAATAAAATGTTTTTAGTATTTTATTTGAATTAATTTTACTGTTATTGTTTTGTTTCACCACATCTCTCTGCCCTTACAGAGTTATTGTGATGGTCATAAAATCAGAGCAGACAATTGTACATATGTTGCCTTCAGTTCCTGGACAATCCTATGGAAGAGAGCACTCAGGCCTGGGTAAAATGATGAACAGTTGCCTTTGGTGCAAAGCATACATATCCCCCCCGCCCCTTTCTTCTTTACTTATGTGAAAGATGTTTAGCACTCAAGATGTTTTGTGACTCCCATGCTTTTCCCTTTTCTAGTTTTCCAGTATTTGTTACATAGTCACCCAAAGCCACCTGATAGTGAGATGGGCATCGTATAAATTTAATAAATAGTAAAAAAAAAAACCAACAACCCTCAAATAGAGTTCACAAACACACATCTTCACATTTAACAAAGGTTCTGCAATATTTCATGTTCTATTCTCAGCATACATGAGATGGGTGGAGATATATCTATCTATCTATCTATCTATCTATCTATCTATCTATCTGTCTGTCTTTGGTTATTCGGGTTTTCTCCCGCGTAAAATTAGAGGTGTCTTGGCAACGTTTCGACGAAGTCTCATTTGTCATCTTCAGGCTGGTGTTTTCAGCTTCGTGCTTCTAGGAGCAATGTGTGTGATCGCAGCTGTTTCTTCCTTTTAACTGCCAGTGGGGGTGTGAACTGATTGGGTGGGAGCTTGGCTGTGTTCTGATTGGATGGGGGGTTCGCTGTGCTCTGATTGGCTGGGTGTGTGTTCTGTTTAGGTGGGGGCTTGGTTGTGCTCGGGTTAGTCTGAGTAGCAGGGGGATTTGAGCTGGTGAGCTGTGTTGCTGTTGTTTGGCTTCGTGTTCATGGCCGTGCCACCTCTTCATGGTGGGTGTCAGTCTGCTTCATGTATGGATTGGAGGGGTTTAAAGTGGCTAATGATGCGGCTGTGGTCTGGCTTCTGGTCCGTGGTCGTGCCTCATCATCAGTGTGGGTTTGAGTCTGCTTTCTGCGTGGATGTGTGATGGTTACATCCTGTGTGGCTCTCGTGAGTGTGGGCCTGGTGTCATTCTTTGTGTTAGGGACTCGTTTGCCAATAAGGGCGGGTTTCCAAATGGCTGGTAGGCGGGAGGTATCATCCCATTTATTCATGCTGTGTGGACGTTTTTCTATCTTGATGGCTTCTCTAATTATTCTGTTGTTAAAGTGTTCAGTTTTGACGATAGTTCTGGTCTTTTTAAAGTCAATATCATATCCTGTGGCTTTGAGGTGTTGGACCAAGGAAGAAGTTGGTTCCTCTTCGTGTTCACCACGAACACGAAGCCAAACAACAGCAACACAGCTCACCAGCTCAAATCCCCCTGCTACTCAGACTAACCCGAGCACAACCAAGCCCCCACCTAAACAGAACACACACCCATCCAATCAGAGCACAGCCAACCCCCCATCCAATCAGAGCACAGCCAAACCCCCAACCAATCAGAACACACACCTCCACCCAATCAGAACACAGCCAAGCTCCCACCCAATCAGTTCACACCCCCACTGGCAGTTAAAAGGAAGAAATAGCTATGATCACACACATTGCTCCTAGAAGCATGAAGCCGAAAACACCAGCCTGAAGATGACGAATGAGACTTCGTCGAAACATTGCCAAGACACCTCTAATTTTACGCAGGAGAAAACCCGAATAACCAAAGACCTACATACAAACACCCGCGAAAACCTCAGAATATATATATATATATATATATATATATATATATATATATATATATATATATATATATATATATATATATATATATATAATTTAATAAATTAATGTTTGAGATGGGCATAAATCTAGTAGAATTATTTTCCCCCCAAATGTAGAATGGTATGCTGAAATTCTGTGAAATACATTGATAAGTTTCCCAAAACTGTGAATAATAACTATAATCTGAATCTGTGTTTTGAGATCTTTCAGTGTCTTAGCAGGCCTTGGTCCCAGACCTATCAGCAGTTGAAGTACTTAAGCTGGTCACTTGCTGTGGTCTACAACTCCAGTGCTCCCTGCTTTTTCTTCTATAGGGAGAAGCCAATGACAATGGTCACATAAAATATTTAGCTCCTTATCCTTGATCTTGTATAGATTTACAGCAATCAAAATTAGGTTGCTTTGATAGCTAATTTTCTAGTTTGCTAAAGCTGACTTTTTCCAACTGTATTTTGGAGAACCCAATGATTCCATGAGAAATTGATAAAATTGACCATGAGGTGGGGGGGAGAATTCACTCAAATACAGCAAGTTTTCCATCACTGGAGCTTTGTCTTTTAATCAGGGATTTTTTTTTAATGAAATTCCACAGCCTGAAACATCTTGAGATCCCCCCAAATGAATGGATTGGAAAGAACAAGGGGGAAAAGGCTAGAAATCTTAGCCGGTGCAGGCTGTTTGTGTTCTCACTGTTTATTTTACAGAAGTTCATTATTTATGTTCAGCTTTTGATTTATCTTTCAACCAAGCAATTATGCAGGTTACATGCAGGCTAATTCAGGCTTGAATCTGCACTGCACAATTCCATCATAATGCTTTTTTGCCTTCATTATAGAGCAATTTTTAAATGATATTCTTATTCAAGTGGTTCAGTAGTTGGCACAACTTACCAGGGCTGGAGGCAGGAGAGACAAATCAAAAATATATTCCAAAAGGAGGCAATAATAAACCACTCCTCATGGCTGCCAAGAAAAATTACAGTGCTGACGTAACCAGGAGTTGAACTTTTCTTTCATTAGTGCCAGAGTAATTTAGGAGGAGGGGTATAATCTATAATGCTGTTCATCACTTATAATGAAGTTTTATTAAGTAGGGTCATGATCAGAAAACTTGCAAAGGCAAAGCCAGGGAAAGTGAGCACTAGTCCTCCTTAAACTTACTCATTCCCTGCCTGAGAAAATATATTTTATCAGATGGGTTCATCTATAGTCCTTGTGAGAAAGGGATTTAACCATTGTAATTCACTTCCCCTTGGCTTAATCAGGCAAAAGGAGAAGCTGCTAGCCCTTTCAGGTCTGCCTATTCCTTCTTTGGGTTAGTTTGTTAGTTTTTTGGTAAACTGGACAAGATATTCAGACTGGAGTGCTAAATCAATCCAAGCACATTGGGACATATGCTAACTAGATGTCATGCCATTATACTAGGCCATATTACACTGACTATCTTGTTGCCTTGTTTTGGAATTTACTTCCATAACTTACGAAGCCATAAATCATACTTTACAAACACAACAGCTCACTTTATGCACACAATAACCACAACCAAACAAATTACATCATGATATAGTGTCATATCTGAGTCAGTATACAGAGCCTAGTTAAGCCAATATAGTTCAGCATTCACCCCACTAATATACTAAAGCTATATACGCATTAAAACTTGACTCACTGAAGCAGACTGATGTCACTGTGAATCTCTTATTAATGCATGTCTGTCTTTTCTCCATTTTTTAAAAAAATAGAACAAACTTCTGTTGAAGAATTTAAGACTTTGAAGTCTTGCGGAGATTAGCTGGATGACAGTGTCGTTCTCACTGAAAAACAGCACCTCTATTACTATTATTTTGAAATCAGTAGGAGTCATTATTAGTCTATGCTGAACAATTGCCCTCTCCTAAGAAAATGTGGCATTTGTAACAGACATCACAAACGGGCTATCTGATATAACTCAAGCTTTCTGGCCCCTTTACTACAATAACCACAATATCCCTTCTTTGCCCCTGCAACAGCTTGTTAAGAACTTGAGCTTAGCTCCAGAACATTGTGTGGTCTGGAGAGACTGCAAAATTACCTACTCCAGTGACTTGTTTCTCATTTTATGGGGACAGTTCCAGTGGGTTTGATTAACAGTTGTCACTACCTGATCCCAACTGAAGTTAGCCTCTCTGGGATGTACGTTGTATACTGAAATTACATAAGATACCACAGAGAGAGAGAGAGAGAGAGAGAGAGAGAGAGAGAGAGAGAGAGAGAGAGGGAGGGAGGGAGGGAGGGGTGTCCTTTAGGGCTAGGCCGGGATTAGGAAAATGACCATATTATTAAATTACATAATAATGAATAATAATAGCAAGAGAACTGGAACTAAAAAATCCTGTCTTGATATTCTGAGAATGGGATGTGCCAGAGGAAGAGGATTAAGTGCAGGAAGTAAAACAAACATGTGTCTGTTTTTTTTCTGCCAGTAGTGTTATTTCACAGAATGAATTGCTGATGTTACCATCAGTCAGATATGAGCAACTGAAAAGAAACAGATGCAAATAGTGAAAATGGTGAACTTGAAAAAGGATGAGGAAAAGGATGAGCCTCTAGGCCAGGGGTGTCAAGCTCGATTTCATTGAGGACTGCATCAGGGTTGTGTTTGACCTTGGGGGCGTTGGGTGGTGGCCAGCTCAATGTCACTCATGTCGGGAGTATCTGTGATTGACTAGGGCAGGGCTGGGGAATCCATTGTCTCCCTTCCTTCCTTCCTTCCTTCCTTCCTTCCTTCCTTCCTTCCCTCCCTCCCTCCCTCCCTCCCTCCCTTCCTCCTTCCTTCCCCCCCTCCCTCCCTCCCTCCTTCCTTCCTTCCTTCCTTTTCTTCTTTTTCTTTCCCTCTTCTTTCTCCTTTCTTCCTCAGAGGCACCGTGCTTCGCTGTTTCCAGGGTGGCCCCATGGGCCAAATCTAAGCACCCTGTGGGCCGATCCAGCCCACAGGCTTTGAGTTTGACTCCCCTGCTCTAGGCAGTGTGTATTGGATGTTCAAAAACTTTTGGCTAAGCGTATTACTGCAAGCTCCTCTTTAAGATTTCCTGTCATGGGAGAGGAGGTTTCCAAATCTAATGAAGAGGGGACTGCCTAGACCATGGGTAGGTTCTACTTACCTTTACTACCAGTTCGCAACGGGGCCGCATGCACGCGCTTGCTTCACTCATGCACTCTTCTGCACAGAAGCATTCTGATGATATCAGGGTAAGTTGGCGGAGCCTCCCGCCAGGTTTACTACTGGTTCTATAGAACCGGTATGAATCGGGGGCATGCCACCACTGGCCTAGACACTTGGGGGAAGTGAGTTGGAATAGGAAATAATAATTTTGCAGGATTAAATCTGGGTCGGTCACTGGAACCAGGGGTTTAGTCTTCTGAACTGGTCCCAGTGACAGATTTCAAAAAAAAAACAAGTTCAGTTGCCTCTTGAAAAAGCACCTTTGGGATTCTGGAACACATATATTCGCTTTCATTTGTGAATAATAACTTGAGAATAGAATAGAATAGAATAGAATAGAATAGAATAGAATAGAATAGAATAGAATAGAATAGAATAACAGAGTTGGAAGGGACCATGGAGGTCTTCTAGTCCAAGCCCCTGCCCAAGAAGGAAACCCTATGTTATGTATTGATACTTTTAAGCGGGAGTTTCAAACCTGCTTACGTTTCTGATTGGCTGACAGTCTCTCCAGGATTGTATATAAGGAGGACTGCAGCCTCTGAGTTTTTGCTGAAGTCTCACTGTATATTAAAGAGCTGTTGTCACTTGCTTGCTTGTGCCTCTCGTTATTCCCGAACCACTTCATTGGCGACGAAGGTGGGATTGAGGCTACAAGAAGCCAACCAGTGAGACCACGAGCTTCAGCTAGGCAACGAGGCGAACCACAGGAGACATACCGGACATGTCTGCCTACGTTCCGCCCAAGCCTTTTGATCCGACCCGCGAAAAATGGGTCTCGTACCTAACGAGGTTTGAATGCTCGTTAGAAGCCAGCGACATGCAGGGCCTCTCGGCTAATCGAAAGAGAGCCCTATTCCTAAGCCACTGCGGACCGGACGTGTTCGAGATGGCCGAGTCACTGTGTGAGCCAACGCCGGTTCAAACAGTCTCATGGGACACCCTGATGGCAACTCTCCGGGCTCACTACGCTCCGGTCCCCTCCAAGTTCGTGCAGCGATACCAACTGAGGCAGCGCGTCCAACGAGAAGGAGAGCCGGTCAGCGCGTACATGGCCAGCCTGAGAAAAGCCGCAACTCATTGCGACTACAGAGACTTGGATGACGCGTTGCTTGAGCAACTGATCTGTGGTGTTCGGGACATTAGGCTGCAACGGCGGCTGCTCGCCAAGCCTGATTTGACGCTCGCCGGAGCCCTTGACGAGGCCAGGGCTCACGAAGCCTCCACAAAGGCCGCTGAAACGCTACAGCGTCCGCCGACCAGCAAAGACAGCCCCAAGTCTGCCCCGGTGCACAGAGAAGACGCCGGATCCAGCTCGGAGTCCGAGTCGGATGAGGACGTCTTCCGAACAGAGCACCGGAGAAAAGACACTGGCAGCCCCCGGCGAAGCTGTCCCAGCTGTGGTGGGCACCATGATAGACTGTCCTGCAAATACAGAGAGGCTATTTGCAGGCGTTGCGAGAAGAAAGGGCACTTGGCGCGAGTCTGCAGAGCCATTCTGCCCAGAAGTCTCAAACCACGTGAGCGCCGCAACCAACCGGAATCAGCGCGCCAGAAGCAGCCAATGAGAGAAGGCGGCGCGAAAAAACGGCGCGAATTTGAACCGCGAGATGGCCGCAGCATACACATCGACCAGGCCAGCACAACGGTCGAGGACAAAGTCAGCACGGTGGTCGAAATCAACGGAAGACCGTGCTCGATGGAGATCGACACCGGATCAGCTCTCTCCATCATGTCGTGGACAACCCTAAAGACCCTCCTGCCGTCGTTCCGGAAGGATCAACTCTCCAGACAGAGACTGCGCATCCTAGACTACCAGGGGAACCGAGTCCCCCTCGAAGGCGTGGGCACGTTCCGGGTCACCTACGGAGACTACGAAAGAGACCTGCCGCTGACCATCGTCACGAAGCAGCTGCCGAGCCTCCTGGGCATGGGGTGGTTCCGAGCCCTTGGCATGGGCTTCACCGGCGTCCACCTGATGTCCAAGTCAACCCTGAAAGACAGCCTCCTGTCCGAGTTCCAGGACGTTTTCGGGGACACATTGGGCAAGTATGTGGGGACCCCTATTTCACTAAACTTAGACCCCAACGTAGCCCAAGTAAGACTAAAGGCCAGAAGAGTGCCGTTCGCATTGAAACCAAAGATCGATGCAGAACTGGACAAACTGATTAAGCAAGGGGTGTTGGTTCCCGTTGACCATGCCAAGTGGGAGACCCCCATAGTCACCCCAGTTAAGTCCGACGGCTCAATCAGAATTTGCGCCGACTACAAGTGCACGATCAACAAGGCTTTGCAGCTGAGCGCCTATCCGGTGCCGATCGTGCACCATCTACTACACTCCCTGGGCCCCGGAAAAATTTTTGCTAAATTAGACCTGGCCCAAGCCTATCAACAGTTACCGGTCGACGACGCCACGGCAGAGGCGCAAACGATCGTGACTCACAGGGGTGCATTTAAATGCACCAGGCTCCAATTTGGGGTGAGCATTGCACCCGGCTTATTTCAAAGCACCATGGAGCGCCTGTTGCAAGGACTTCCGGGAGTAGTCCCCTATTTCGATGACGTCTTAGTCAGCGCCCAAGACGAACACCAGCTAGGGGACAGGGTACGGAACGTCCTGTCCAGATTCAGAGAAGCGGGACTAAGACTTAAAAAGAACAAATGCAGGATAGCGGTCCCCTCGGTAGAATTTCTGGGGTACAGGGTGGACGGCACAGGCATCCACCCTACCGAAAGCAAGGTGAGGGCCATCAAAAGCGCACCAGCCCCCAAATCCAAAGCTGAGCTCCAAGCCTTCCTTGGACTGCTAAATTTCTACTCAATGTTCCTAAGGGATAAGGCCACGGTCGCTGATCCCCTTCACAAACTCTTAGGGAAGAATGTACCATGGGTCTGGGGGAAACCGCAAGCGGCCGCTTTTGAGGCAGTAAAAAAACTTCTATCTGAGGACAGTTTCCTGATCCAATACAATGCAGAGCTGCCGCTCGTTTTAGTTTGCGACGCCTCCCCCGTAGGAGTTGGTGCCGTCCTAGGCCATAGACTGCCGAACGGCCTAGAGGCACCCATTGCCTTCTACTCCCGAACTCTGTCCAGCACAGAACGAAACTATAGCCAATTGGACAGAGAGGCTCTGGCTGCGATTGCGGGGGTTAAGAAGTTCCACGAATACCTCTATGGCCGAAAATTCGAACTTGTGACTGACCATAGACCGTTGCTAGGACTGCTAGCAGGCGACAGGCCAACCCCCGCTGCCCTCTCCCCCCGTTTAACTAGATGGGCGATTTTCTTATCGGCCTACTCGTACCAGCTCGTCCATCGGCCTGGGCGGACCCTGGGTCATGCGGATGCCCTTAGCCGTTGCCCCCTTCCCGACCTGCTGGACAACCCAACACCGGAAACCTCCGTCCTGTTGTTGGACACGTTAACCTTGGGGCCCATCTCCTCCGGCGAGGTGGCGAAGGCATCAAATAGAGACCCTGTTATCCGGACTGTTATGGGTTGGGTTTTGAAAGGGTGGCCGGACAAGGTGGTCGGGGAGGAGTACCAAGGTTTTGCCAACAAACTAAATGAACTATTTACGCAAGGGGGGTGCTTACTGTGGGGTGACAGAGTGGTAATTCCAGCAAAACTACGAGATAGAGTTTTAGAATTATTGCACGAAGGGCATCCTGGCATCGTTAGGATGAAGTGCTTAGCCCGCAACTATGTCTGGTGGCCCAACATGGACCAGGTCATTTCCGAGTGGGTGGGGAAGTGCAGATCCTGCCAGGAGTCTCGCCCCGATCCCCCAGTAGCGCCCATCCGAGAGTGGGAGAAACCAAAAGGCCCATGGGGGAGGATCCACATTGATTTTGCCGGCCCGTTCCATGGCCAAACGTTTTTAATAGTAGTGGATGCCTTCTCAAAATGGCTCGAAATTGTATTAATGCCATCCACAACGGCCGAAGCGGTTATCAAGGCCCTAAGAAAGTTGTTCGCCACCCACGGCCTGCCAGATACCTTGGTATCGGACAATGGGCCCCAATTTACAGCGACCCTTTTCGAAGGCTACTTAGCCGGCCTGGGGATCCGCCATGCCCTATCAGCCCCATTTCACCCGGCTTCCAACGGATTGGCTGAACGATTTGTCAGGACAGCCAAGGAAGCACTGTCCAGATTAGACAATGGGGACTGGCAGGCCAGGATAGATCAATTCCTTGCGGTTCAGCATGCATCACCATGCACAGCAACTGGGAGAAGCCCAGCAGAGCTCCTCATGGGGAGAAAGCTCCGGTGCGTGTTGGACAGGCTTCACCCTAACTATTCGCACGAAAACTTTAAGGGAGAGACCTGTGGCTTAAGGCAGTTTCAGGTCGGGTCCCCGGTGTTCGCTCGCAATTATGCCAGCGGTCCTCTGTGGGTTGCCGGAACCATAGTGGGAATAACAGGCCCAAAATCATACACGGTGGACGTAGGGGTAGATAGACTCTGGAAGCGCCACATAGACCAACTGAGGAAACGGGTGGTTGGCGAGGCAAATATCAACGCAGACATGTCCGAGCCTAACTATGACCACTTCTCCAAAACAGCTAACTCAAGCCCGGGGCCGCGAGAATACTTAGCTGACAAGCCCTGGTTCCAGCGCCGCCCCAGTGAGTCGCCACTCCCAGCCGGGGATAACCACGCCCCGGATAAAATCCAGGAGGTTCCATTGGCGGAGCCGGGAGAGACAAAGAGTCCCTCCGACCAGCTCGACGCCTCACCAAACACTGAACTGCGCAGGTCAACTAGGGCGAGAACTCAGCCTAAGCACCTGCGAGACTTTGTTTGTACATATGTTAATTTTTGAGTGTTAGTGCCTTCTGGGAAGGGAGGGGTGTTATGTATTGATACTTTTAAGCGGGAGTTTCAAACCTGCTTACGTTTCTGATTGGCTGACAGTCTCTCCAGGATTGTATATAAGGAGGACTGCAGCCTCTGAGTTTTTGCTGAAGTCTCACTGTATATTAAAGAGCTGTTGTCACTTGCTTGCTTGTGCCTCTCGTTATTCCCGAACCACTTCACCCTACACCACTTCCGACAAATGGTTATCCAACATCATCTTAAAAATTTCCAGTGTTGGAGCATTCACAACTTCTGGAGGCAAGTTGTTCCACTGATTAATTGTTCTAACTGTCGGGAAATTTTTCCTTAGTTCTAAGTTGCTTCTCTCCTTGATTAGTTTCCACCCATTGCTTCTTGTTCTACCCTCAGGTGCTTTGGAGAATAGTTTAATTCCCTCTTCTTTGTGGCAATCCCTGAGATACTGGAACACTGCTATCATGTCTCCCCTAGTCTGTCTCTTCATCAAACTAGACATACCCAGTTCCTGCAACCGTTCTTCATATGTTTTAGCCTCCAGTCCCCTAATCATCTTTGTTGCTCTTCTCTGAACTCTTTCTAGAGTCTCAACATCTTTTTTACATCGTGGCGACCAAACTGGATGCAGTATTCCAAGTGTGGTCTTACCAAGGCATTATAAAGTGGTATTAACACTTCACATGATCTTGATTCTATCCCTCTGTTTATGCAGCCCAGAACTGTGTTGGCTTTTTTGGCAGCTGCTGCGTACTGCTGGTGTGCACACACACTTTGCATAAGTGGTATGGGGGGTGGGGGTGTCTTAGTGGTAGTGATCCAAAAAGAGATCATGAGGATGGAATGCAGAACTCAGTGAAAATGTTATATGAAAAAAAGGCAAATTCCCTTCTAAGGGTCACTTTAACTGAAAGAAACCTTGACAATACTATGATGTTTTTGTTTAAATATGAGATGACTTTGGAATATATGGTATTTCTGATTAGCATTTGTTCTGCAAGCACCACATTGCTTTTATATGATATCCATATAAATGTTTCAATTTTCCTCAATTTCACATGACTTTTCTTTCCTTATTACTGAAAAATTGTTAAAGAGGGAAAGGCAGAATGGCTTGCTTACTATTTCAGAAAATGTATAGGGTTGCCCATCTAACATATGAACTCTCTGCGGACAATCAGGAAAACAATGTAAGATCTCTATAATCCAAATAGAAATCCAGAATTAAAATGATCATAATACAATAATCAAGGCACTCCATAACAAACTCAAGCACACAAGCCACAGCTTTATTGAGCTCAACTCATATCCTGGCCAAGCCACTGGGGAAAAGTCAAAAAGGATCCTGACCCCTGATCCCAGAGGCAGAGCTGTTTCCTACAACAGGCACTATGACAGAGAAAGCATAACTTCTCCATCCCCCCAGATCAGTGGTTCCCAACCTTTCCGGCTTTGTGGACTAGCAAGATGGGGGAGAAGGGATGGTTCCATGCGAGTGGTAGGCAATAGCGTGCATACAGCTCCATTTGCACAAGCAGCAAGTACGCGCCTGCCACTCACACAAATGGAGCTGTCCATATATGTGCTTGCCTGTCACTTCCACGGCCCAATTCCAAACAGGCCACATCCCAGTACTGGGTCGTGGCCCGGGAGGTGGGGACCCCTGCCCCAGATCATATTATTTGATAGAGGGGAGAGCTTCTACCTATTGGATCTAGTAAAACAGGCAGAAACTCTTGGAGACAGGCGGCCTTATAAATAAACTCACCCTTTGCCCTGTAAAGGTGATAACTAGCACCTTGAATTGCACTTGGAAGCATGTTGAAAGCTAGTGCAGCTCGTGCAACATAGATAGAACCTGGGTAAACCAGGGGTTTTTTTTTTCCAAGAGAGGGTTTTTCAAGAGAGTTCCATATAGAATACATTACAGTAATCAAAAGCTGTAGAGCTGCAGAATTATCATTCATCAGTAGTGATGGGAGATATTCCTCTGGAAGCAGCCTTATATATTTTTCAGACTGAGTCATCACATCTCAAATCAGTATAGCGATACAAGAATGGGGGAGATCAAAAAGCAGCCAGATGGCTGGCATAAGCCCATACAAGAAACAAGAGACTTATTAATTATAAGTCTTTTTAATTTAAAGATCACTAAGGGCATACATGGAGAAGGGATTACCCCAGGGGTGAAATCCAGCAGGTTCTCACAGGTTCTGGAGAACTGGTAGCGGAAATTTTGAGCAGTTTGGAGAACCGGCAAATACCATCTCTAGCTGGCCCCAGGAGTGGGCAGGGAATGGGGATTTTGCAATATCCTTCCCCCAGGAGTGGGGAGAGAATGGAGATTTTGCAGTATCCTTCCCTTGCCACACCCACCAAGCCACACCATGCCCACTAAGCCACGCCCACAAAACCGGTAGTAAAAAAAATTGGATTTCACCACTGAATTACCCATATTATATGAAAAAGTGAATGAAGAGTTTCTCTTTTTATACTATTAGAATCTGGGACCAGCTATTAAGATGATTGTTTTGATATTTAGGACAGATAAGAAAAAGTGCTCTTCCCACAGGAGATATCGGAAGTATGAATATCCTGTAATGATGGCCTTCGATCATGAAATGGGTTGGACAGATTCTGGAAGATAAGATTATCAGTGGTTTTGTAATGTTTTATGTGCTAGAATACCATTCCTCTGAATCTTAGTTGCTAGGAAATAACAATGGGAGTTTGCTTTACAGTCATCTTTTGAATTGCACATCTGGATTATCCCAAGACATTTTGCTGCTTCAAGCAAAGTACTGGATGAGATTTCCCATCCATGACTAGAACCACTGACAGCTGAATCTTAGCTCAATACTTTTATCTTATAGTGCACAGTGCAGGCCACAAAACTTTCAGCTCTATCATCTATCATCTTTTCACTTTTCTCTCTTCCTCAACATCTCAAATGACAGCCCTAATTTCCCTACGGGAAGATTGGCCATAGGAAAAAAATAAAGGATGTTGAACTAAATGGGGTTTTATTCAGATCTAGTAGGGATTGCCATATTTGTACATAGGGACCATAAGGTAAATGTAAAAGTTCCCCTCGCACATATATGCTAGTTGTTTCCGACTCTAGGGGTGGTGCTCTGTTTCAAAGCCGAAGAGCCACTGCTGTCCGAAGACATCTCCATGGTCATGTTGCTGGCATGACTAAACACCAGAGGCGCACAGAACGCTGTTCCCACCAAAGGTGGTCCTTATTTTTCTACTTGCATTTTTTAGTGCTTTCGAACTGCTAGGTTGGCAGAAGCTGGGAGAAGTAATGGGAACTCATCCCGTTACGCGGCACTAGGGATTTGAACCGCTGAACTGCAGACCTTTCAATCGACAAGCTCAGCTTCTTAGCCACTGAGCCACCCTTAGGGACCATAGAACCATCAATAAAATGTTGAAAAGTTTAATTTCCAATAAAATGTTTAAAAGTTTAATTTCATGAGAATCAGTGCTATGGCCATTAAACTATGCTAAATAAAGAGTTCAGGTTACTCATGCAAAGTGATATTTCATATCCCACTGATTTTGGCAGAGGATGTAATAATTCAAAAGCCATAGTATCGTGAAACCTGAAGTCCTTCAGAATCTCTGTCAGAAAGCCAGTAATGTCCACAAACAATTTTTAATTGAATCGTGTGCTAGAGGTGCTAGATTTTAGGTTAATTCTGTTTCATACACTTGTATGAATGCCATCTGTCTTTATTCTCAGAGGCCTCTGAGTAACCTGCAATGCAGAGATCCACAGCAGGCAAACTGAAGCAGAGTAGATCCCTTGAGGGTAGAACTTTTCAATAAAGCTGTCAGATGCTCACAGATCACAAAGGGTCATAACAGAGAGCTTGACAATTCACCTACCGTTAAACGGCATGGATGGCCCCAGAATACAGGTAGTCCTTGGGTTGCAACCACAACTGAGCCCAACATTTATGTTGCTAAGTGAAACATTTGTTAAGTGGCTTTGCTGCCCCATTTTACAACTTTTCTTGCCACAGTTGTTAATTGAATCATTGCATTTGTTAATTTAGTAATGTGGTTGGTAAGTGAATCTGGCTTTGCCATTCATTTTGTTTGTCACAAAAGCTGATCACATGATCCCGGGGCACTGCAACCATCATAAATATGAACCAGTTGCCAAGCACTCTGAATTTTGATCATGTGACCATGGAGACGCTGCAATGGTCGTAAATCATTTTTTTCAATGCTGTTGTAACTTTGAACAGTCACTAAATGAACTATTGAAAATGGAGGACTACCTATATTGTATAACCAAACTCTAATTTATGTGAGGAATAAGTTAGACACAACTTGCACCATACAAAGTCCTAGTTGCACCATATTGGAATCTATTATTTACGGGAATCTCACACAGCCAGTCCTTGATTAACTGTAGAATCATTTCTCCTCCATCTCAACTTCACTTACAAGAGAAATCAGCAAATGTAGGATCTTCCCCCACTCACCAGTCAGTAGAAACACATCTTGTAGTAATTTGCAAACAGTCTAAATCCATCCAGATGATCAGGAAATTAAGAATCAAGAATGTGATTTATTTTGTACGGTAATAAGAACCCGCAGCTATTTTATAAATCTGGCTAGAGTAAGTATTATTCTGTAAATAGTTTACAAATAGTTCCTAATCATTGGTATTTTTAGCACTATTTATTACATTTATCTGGATTCCTTCCTCCCACCCATCTTTTAAAGGAATGTAATACAAAACTGTCTGAAAAGGCAACACTTTAAACTGGAATAAAAAGCACATACCTTAGAGAAGACAAAGCTTAGAAAGCAACCTTATTAATCTACCCTATCCTATTTTAATAGAATAACCTTCTTATTGGAATCATGAGAAAAAAAGAGGAGCATTGCTTTTAAGTCTTGTATAAACAGAGATTGAAGGAGTTTGTGAGCTGATAATAAGCTGCTAGTTGTGTAGGTCAAGAGTCATTCTTGTCCAACCAGATGAAGTCCAGTGGAAAGCTTGGGTGACACAAGTTATATTATACAGGGATAATATACCTACAAGATAATTACTGTAGATCCTGAGGTTTCTGAAGAGCAATATATAGAGTAGGGTTGAAATCCAGCAGGTTCTGACAGGTTCTGAAGAACCGGTAGCGGAAATTTTGAGTAGTTCGGAGAACGAATAAATGCCACCTCTGGCTGGCCCCAGAATGGCGTGAGAATGGGGATTTTTCAGTATCCTTCCCCTGGAGTGGGGTGGGAATTGAGATTTTGCAGTATCTTTCCCCTGCCATGCCTACCAAGCCACGTCCACCAAGCCACACCATGCTACGCCCACAGAACCGGTAGTAAAAAAATTTGGATTTCACCACTGATATAGAGGCAAACTTTTCTAAAGCTGGATTTTAAAGAACCTTCCTTCACTGTCCTCCAGAGCCTGTGTAGGTCAGAGGAACTAACCTCAGCCAGTGTGATGATCCAATATATTGAGGCATCCTCTATATATTGGATCACACTGGCTGAGGTTAGTTCCTCTGACCTACACAGGCTCTGGAGGACAGTGAAGGAAGGTTCTTTAAAATCCAGCTTTAGAAAAGATTCCTAATGATTGCCATGCACTATTACTTTGCAAGATCAGGAAAAGTCAGGCAGGTTTTCCTGCTATTTAATGAATAGTGATCACTTGCCTTGGTGCTTATTATCAGGCACATCTAGGACCATTAACTCCAGCAACTTTCTAATTTTCAGAAACCTCGTCCCTCTGCTGAACTGGGGAGCCTGGGACTTCTTGAAAAACCAGCTCTTGTGCTGCCACAAAACTCTGCTGTGCTGATGCGGTCGCTTATTTGGCAGTGACTGTGCAAGACCCATTTTTCATTTCAAGCACTGACGTGAGCTGTGCGAAGCTGGAAGTGGTTACATTAGGCCACAGCAGTCTAGCATTCCCAATGAGCTTGGGAGTGTGCCTCAGGCTCTTGCGTTAAGAACTGCCTGCTTTGCAAGGCCGTGGCAAACTCAGCCCTGGAAAGTACAGTAGCTTCTTCAGACTTCTGGAGTAACTAGCTCAGCTTCCTCCTCAGAAAAAGAGCCTTTGAATCTGTTGGATCTGGAGCAGAGTCCCAGCATTCAATTTGGCTCAAAACTATTTTTAGTTGAAATAATTATTTGGTAATTCATTGGGAAATAATGAACAAAAAAGATGTTTTTCTTAGACTGAACATATTTCATAGACACTTAACTTATTTAGGAAGCTGTGCTAGGAAGCCAAGTAATCTGCCTGAGCTGTTCTGTAAACAGAGCTCTTATGAACATGTTTTCAAGACTTAAGTATTTTTTAAAATGTGTGTGTGTGTTGTTTTGTTTTTATGGCTATATGCCACTGCACAGCTTCAGGGATACAACGTTGTAAATGATTACAAATTTATTTCTTCACATACATGGAGTTCAGTGTTGGGTTTCAAAAACTTTTACTACCGGTTCTGGGGGCATGGCTTGGTGGGCGTGGCTTGGTGGGCGTGGCAGGGGAAGGATACTGTAAAATCTCCATTCCCACCCCAATCCAGGGGAAGATTACTGCAAAATCCCCATTTTCTCCCGATCAGCTGGGACTCAGGAGGCAGAGAATAGATGGGGGCAGGGCCAGTCAGAATTTTTACTACCAGTTCTCTGAACTAGTCAAAATTTCTGCTACCGGTCCCCCAGAACTGGTCAGAACCTGCTGAAACCCACCTCTGATGGAGTTGCATGGCTGATTAATACATGTAAAAGGACCACCTTTCAAATAGTTCTAAAATTTTGTAGCCTCACAATCTCTTTTGCCATCACACGTTTCAGCTATAAACATAGCAAAGACTCCACTGAATTCCTTGCAATATATCTGTTAGGTAGAAATTCTCTGGGACAAAAAGCTTTACCAGAACATTGCTGTTGTTGTTCTGGCAATAGGGCCATCAGTGTAAAGATGTTCCTCCATCTTTTGACATCATTCTGTATTGTTCATGACACTGTAAGATATCCCAAGTGGTAACTGATGATTCATGCTAGGGCACTGCGTAAATGATACAGCTGAAAGTATGTACTACAGATTAAATCTAATCTTTACTTTTTTTTAAAAAAAGAGGAAAATGTAGGTCTACGTTGTACAGGACAAAGGTATAAGTGGGATATGTCTGACTGATATATTCCCCTGATAGGAAGCAAGTGGTAAAAGCAGGCATTGGAGATGGAAGTATCAAGTTATGTGTATTGTTGTTGTTTCTTACTCATTCTAAAAAATTAAAATAAAACTGAGTGGATCTCTACTGACTTCATAACAGTATGCATGGATTTGGACTAGAAAGATCCAAATTTAAAAGCCCACTCAGCTTTGAAGCTGACTAAATTATCAGCTGCTGGAATTATTATGAGGATAACAGGCTGTGAGAAAAGAAAAGAGATCACCTCACAAAAATGGGATGAAAATGTAATATTATAAAGAAATACTTTTTGTGTGGGTCCTCCTCCCACACAAAAGAGGTATCTGCAGTCCCTCTCATCTCATATTTTCTGGCCATCTATTAAAGATTACAGTGGGTGAGGCAGAAACCTCAGTTTCTCATGCTAGAGAAAGTATTTTGCAAACAGAAGAATAACTAGAAGGGTTGGAGAAGGAGGCCCAGGACTGAAACCTATTGGGGACTAACTTAAGTTAGCCAGCAATACTTTTAAATATGAATTACTGAACCTCATATTTGTGGCTTCCTAATTCTTTGCAATGAATATAATCATCTTCTTGGTTCTGTTTGGAAGTGTAGAGTGGGACCAGAGTTAAATAGCCACACCTGGTATAATGCCTTGGGAGTTTGCAAATATACAGACTTTTTGTGTCTGTGTCTATGCCAACAAGTCCCTGCAGGTTTTTTGGCAATGGTTCCAAAAGTGGTTTGCTCCTGCCTGCTTCCTAGAGCTGAGAGGCAATGACTGGCTGGCTCAATGTTACCCAACTGGCTTCATGCCTAAGGTGGGACTAGAACTCACTGTCTCCTGTTCTTTAACTGGTTGCTTCAATCATTGCACTAAACTGACTTTTCTTTCTACCAAGAGGGCATTTTTGACATTGTGCAAAAAATATCAATAATTGTTATTTGTGAATTTTCACTTTCTCCCATATTGATTGCATTACTCAAAGCAACTTAGAAGTCATTTCACAATGAAAACAAATCAATTAAACTCAAGAACAAAAAAGAATTGACACTTATTTACTGTAAAAATCTGGATGACCACTAGTTGCAGCAAAGAACTACAGAAAACTTTAACCCTTTACTGCAATCCAATGGTTGACCAGATTACAGCTCCAGGCTAATGATCTGGTCATTTTTAAAAAAGTGATAGTTATACGCTTTTGCAACTTTTAGAAAAAAACCTGCAAATTGAAAAGTGGATGTGGAATGCAGTGGGCAGAGTAACCCCACTGCCCTTCTTCTCTCTTTCACTATGGCTTCTGAAATAAGTATAGAACTTGTTTACAGAAGCTTGACCATGCACTCTGGCAGACTATCAGGTTAGGGAAAGCAGGTTTATAAAATAATAGCAGTGAAGTGCCTGACACTATTGAGCAGTCCATCTATACCAGTGGTGAGTTTCAAAAATTTTTACTACCCGTTCTGTGGGCGTGGCTTGGTGAGCGTGGCAGGGGAAGGATACTGTAAAATCTCCATTCCCTCCCCAATCCAGGGGAAGAATACTGCAAAATCCCCATTTCCTCCCTTAGCATCTGGGACTTGGGAGGCAGAGAATAGATGGGGGTGGGGCCAGTCAGAATTTTTACTACCGGTTGTCTGAATTGCTCAAAATTTCCACTACCGGTTCTCCAAAACTGGTCAGAACCTGATCTATACAATATGATAGCATCTTCACCACAACAGAAATACAATGGACATCTAATGGCTAAATTGTATGCTTCTTCTAGTATTAAATAATTGTTGACTAGAGAGCACAAATGAAAATTTATTTTTATACTGTCCCAAAGGTGCTTTTTCAAAAGGCAAGTGGGCTTTCTTTGTTTTTCCTTAAAAATGTTTCACTTCTCATCCAAGAAGCTTCTTTGAGCTGAAGATGCTTCTTGGATAAGAAGTGAAATATTTTTTTAAAAAAATCAAAGAAAGCCCACTTGCCTTTTGAAAAAGCACCTTTGGGACAACCATGACCTAGATGACTGAGAATCTCCGTAGACATATTTTTACATTCTTCTTTTTTTTTTAGAAAAGGGGACAACAGATGTGGGAGGAAGGGGATTCGTTGTACTCTTGATCCCAGCCATATTTTTTTATTGGTCATAAGCATGGTATGCTGTTTTTGGACAATATCTATCTTAACTCCTTGGAAAAATACAGCACTTGCACAAAATCACCAGAAAGCTGCACTCACGTTGGGAGGAGGAGTGTGCTCTCTTTAGTGTATCTGAAAATAAATTTGGATTGCTGCTTTGGAGAAGGGCTTCAGCAATAGACCAAAAATACCCCCTGGGACTCTCCTGGAGACTGGTTCATGTGATGAGGAGCTAGAGGCAGAATGCCAGATCTTGGTTTAGTTATGAGTGGAATGTCTGTAGCGCTTTTCAGGAACACTATGTTCCTTCCTGCAATATGAACGTCACCATCCTCAAGCAAGAAGGCCAAGCAGGAAGACTCAAACTGCCCTTCATGTTCCCACCCTCCTTTACCCTGGATTTTAAAGGCTGTGCTGTTTTTTTAACCTAGTATAAATAATCCCTTCTTTCATAAGCAGGAGGTGAGGGAAATGAATGGAACAATGGTCACTGGTTGGCCAGAGTAGACTAATTACGTACTAAAGGGCATACACTTCCTAATCCCACAGCATTATCTCATGTTCCCACACAGGAATATGTGGAGGGCCTTATTGATCTGATACTCCAATAATGTATCACTGCTGCAGAATTAGTCTAATTCTAATAGTCTCTGCAAGAGTTTTCATACAGACTAGTTCCATATGAGTAGAAAGCAGTAGGTAACTTATTGTCTTTCAAAAGCTACCAATCTGTTTCCAATCCAGGCTTCAAGGGGTTGCAGTGTAGCGGTGGGTTTCAAACTTTTTTACTACTGGTTCTGTGGGTGTGGCTTGGTGGACGTGGCTTGGTGGGCGTGGCACGGGAAGGATACTGCAAAATCCCCATTTCCTCCTGATCAGCTGGGACTTGGGAGGCAGAGAATAGATGGGGGCAGGGCCAGCCAGAGATGGTATTTACCAGTTCTCTGAGCTACTCAAAATTTCCGCTACTGGTTCTCCAGAACTGATCAGAACCTGCTGAAACCCACCTCTGTTGCAGTGGTATGCAAAGGACAAATGATGGACAGATCCTCTTATACTGTATAAACATTTTCTCTGCTTTCTTACTCTTGGACACCATGTGTAGATGAAGAAAAGGACTTCTTGTTCTGGCATCCTAGTTGGGGATTGATGGTTTCTTTCCAGGTGGCCAGTCTGATGC
Source organism: Arizona elegans (assembly GCA_022577455.1). Classification (NCBI taxonomy): domain Eukaryota; kingdom Metazoa; phylum Chordata; class Lepidosauria; order Squamata; family Colubridae; genus Arizona; species Arizona elegans. The sequence goes on from JAKOOJ010000003.1 coordinate 75,308,953, forward strand.
TTATATTTGTTCTTTGGATCTAAACAATGACCCACTTATTCAACTTTGTTAATCTACGGGACTATAACTCACTCAGGATTTTTATTCCATCTGGGTGCTCTTCACTGTGTTTTCTTGCTTTCTTATGTTGGTTTATTAATTATCTATCTATTTATGTAGGCTGGATTCTCAAGTTAGATATATTGATAAGTAAGTAAAGAGTTCTGTGGCATTTTGAGTACTGAAGTGGACTCCTGTAAAAATGAAGTTATGATAAATTGGAATAATCTATGAAGTGTTACTGGCTTCTTTCCTGGTTTTACTGCTACAGTTTAAAACGTGCCCCTTAATCTATGCCATTCATGCTCCTTCCAGCTTCAAAATCCCTTCACTGCTGCCCCAGTTTGTTCCTCTCTTCTGAATACTTTCCTGCAGAAAGAATGTTTGCTTGCCCTTTCAAGCACAGAGCACAGCTATTTTATAGAGATGAGCAAAACCTCAGCAGGAGGAAGCAAAAGCTTCCATATGCCAAATCCTTCTGGAATTCTGCATTGGTGGTTCACATAGTTGGAGAGGGGACAAAAAATACCACTGGTTCTACCAGGCAACCAGGCAAATAACAGTCTGTGGCTGTAAACAATCCATGGCCTCCTCATTCCTGACAAGTGACTGGACTGTTGGCAGTGGCCCACCCTTGAGTGTAGATCACAGAGACATCCAAGCTGCAGCTTGTTAATCACTCCTCCTCCAAAGCCAAGTTGGAAGAAGGAGACTTGTAAATACAGTCATATTTTAACAACTTAATTTTGAGAAAATATTTGTTTTGCAAAGTGACAACAAGTCAAAGGGAAGTTACTTTCTTGTTCTGGTAGGCTATGGTTTTCATTAGGATTGACTCAGTGGTGAAATCCAATTTTTTTTTACTACCGGTTCTGTGGGCGTGGCTTGGTGGGCATGGCAGGGGAAGGATACTGCAAAATCTCCATTCCCAGCCAACTCCAGGTAAAGGATGTTGCAAAATCCCCATTCCCTCCCCACTCCTGGGGGAAGGATATTGCAAAATCTCCATTCCCACCCCACTCTGGGGCCAGCCAGAGGTGGCATTTGCCAGTTCTTCGAACTACTCAAAATTTTTGCTACCTTTTCTCCGGAACCTGTCAGAACCTGCTGGATTTCACTCCTGGATTGACTAGTTCACTACTCGGGATGAACTGCCCGAGTAATGCTTACAGTGGGAGGAAGGCAAAGATCGTTGGAATGAGAGTTTCATTTTTGATAGCAGGTAGCAGTTTTAAGAAGGCAAACTCCATGAAAGTGTTCTGCCACAATACAAAAACAACCTACCAGAGCTTCTTTGGTAATGCCAAGTGTGCAAAAGTGTGTACTTTGAGAGGAAGAGCTCTTTATAAATATTTAAAAGGAAATAATTTGATAGGTGTCACTTTAGGTAGTAGATACGTCTTCTCATTCTGTCTCAGTATTAAGTCAAAAGAAAGTCAATCTGCAAAAAAAAAAAAAATCACTTCTATCCAATTTTTAAACATACAATTTTTTTGCTGAATGTGCCTGTGTAGGCCTAAGAAGTAAGTCCATAGAGACACTTCTGCCAGGAATAGCTATGAATGTGCTAGACTTGAATGTATCTCTGAAGATGAGAATTGTATACATATTTAAGTACACAAAGTAAATGCAAACCTATTTCATACGGGCAGTAATTAAAATTTTTACATTTAAGAATCTTTAAATTATCTTACTGCACTATTACTGCCCTTACAAAGGACATGCCCAGTTACAGCTTCAGAACTTCATTGGAAAGGAAATTTCACCTTCCAATCCTCAGAAATTGATTGGGTGCTTCCCATCATGCAAAGACCCACCTTCCTTTGCTATGCAGCCTTGATGGCACAGTGGTTAGAATGCAGCATTGCAGCCTAACTCTGCCCAGAGCCAGGAATTTGATCCTGAATGGCTCAAGGTTGACGCAGCCTTCCATCCTTCCAAGATCGGTAAAATGAGGATCCAGATTGTTGGGGGCAAAATGCAGACATTGTAAACCGGTCAGAGACTGCTGTAAAGTGGTATAGAAGTCTAAGTGCTATTGCTATTATTATTGCTATTGCTATGATGGTGACCCCCATAAAAAGCGCTCAATAACACCAATGACCGATTGGTAAGTTTCAACATGGAATTCAATTCATTTCCCATGCAAATGAAAAATTACATTTGATACTCCCTGAAGATTTTAGCACTAACAGAGGATATATTACCTATAACGAGAATGAAACCTGTATTTATCTACCAAAATATATAAATCTGTTGGTTATATTTGGATTTACTTTTCTTAATGTAACAGCAAATAAATAAATAATAAATCAACCATACAAAACCAATAAATTCATCAGGCTAAATGATGGTAGATTATGTCTTCTAAACCATTTTGTTCATTACTATGTAGTGAACTAGGATTAGTTTGGAAAATAAGTCTTTTCATCCATTCAAAGCTGGTGAAGTGCTACCAGTCATTTCTAAGTAAACACCAGTTCATTCTTCAGTCATCAATGGAAAAATTTTCTGTGGTTTCATCAGATCTCATTCTTTTCCAAATGAGCAAAAGACTGAGATGGAAATTTGTCTATCAATCATGTGCCCTGACTGATCTTTTAGAAATACCAAACATTTCCTCCACTAAAAGACTGTCTTGAGATATATTATGCTGGAAAAAAAAATCTATCTTCAAAAATTCAAGACAACAAACACTCAATTAGTGTCTACCAGAAATAGTCTTGTGAGATTTTTAGCAGCCCATTCATAATGTTGTTTTGCTTTCTGTTCTATTTAATAGCTAAATCTTGCTGTTAAAACCTGATAATATTAATATTAAACCCCCTTGGATCCAGGAAGCACATATACTTTTTCTGTATCACTTTAGTCTCTAACTCATACCATCATGATGATTTTGACGCAAGAGGTACCAAGAACTGTGTCAATTTTCTGCCCTAAATGGTCTTTTTCATGACTTCCTGAGTTATTGAATATTTATTTATTTATTTATTTATTTATTTATTTATTTATTTATTTATTATCAAATTTATATAACGCCCTTCTCCCGAAGGACTCAGGGCGGTGTACAGCCAAAGTAAAAAACATAGATACAAACATTAAAAACAATTTAAAAAGATATATATATATGTTTGGCCCCATAATTAAAAGAACAATGACAAACCTATTAAAAACTTTTTAAAAAAGTGTTAAGCCAGCCCGGCTTGCTGAAAAAGAAAGGTCTTCAGGTCACGGCAGAAGGCACTGAGATCTTGAATTCTTCGTATCAGCGGGGGCAGTTGATTCCAGAGGGCAGGTGCCCCCACAGAGAAGGCCCTCCCCCTGGGGGCCACCAGTCTACATTGTTTAGTCGATGGCACCCTGAGGAGGCCCTCTCTGTGGGAGCGCACAGGTCGGTGGGAGGCCATTGGTTGCAGCAGGCGGTCTCAAAGATATCCAGGTCCTATGCCATGGAGCACTTTAAAGGTGATAACCCACACCTTGAAGCGCACCCGGAAAACCACTGGGAGCCAGTGCAGCTCACGCAGGAGAGGTGTTATGTGGGAGCGTCATGCAGCTCCCATAACTACCCGCGCGGTCGCATTCTGGACCAGCTGGAGTCTCCAGGTGCTCTTCAAGGGGAGCCCCATGTAGAGAGCATTGCCGTAGTCCAGGCGAGAGGTGATGAGGGCATGAGTGACTGTGCACAAGGAATCCCGATCTAGAAAGGGCCGCAACTGGTGGATCAGGCGAACCTGATAAAAGGTCCCCCTGGCTACAGCCATCAGATGTTCCTCCAAGGACAGCTGTGTATCCAGGAGGACACCCAAATTGCGAGCCCTCTCCGTGGGGGCCAAAGACTCACCCCCAATAGTGAATAGTGAACAGTTATATAGTCTTCCTCTATGCAGTCATAAGTGGAGGGGAGGGGGAGGCAATCACTGGATAGGAGTGATATTGCCAAGAAGGAGAATCTTCAACATGGAAAAATCTCTTGAGGACATTTTAAAATCCAGATCCAGCAGGAAATTCTCCACTCCTAAACTTCAAGGGACCATTTATGAAAGGATGTGACTTAGGCTGGGAATTCATAGAGGAGTATATAAACAATAGGAACGTATAAACAATATAAACATATAAACAATAGGAATAGTTAATTCTATTAAAATTTGTTCAAGTGTACTTCCCTGGCTTATGCTTCCCTCTCCACGAGTGAATACAAATACACAATGTAAGTGGTGGGCACATGGTAAAAGCCCATATCATGTTTTGATCAAAAGAACCATCAATTCCTTTGAATTAAACTCCAGAGGAAAAACAGTAATATATGTTGTGCACATCTGTGGGCAGCTGTGCCTGAAGCCAATGATGTCAAGAACGGTATCCCCAGACAAGTTTTTCAACTATTTTAAAAATGTAAGGTTTAAAAGAAATAAATACACCTCAAGTCCTACTATGCTGTTTCATCATGGTGATGGGGACTTCCTGGGAAGGATGATTGAAGAAAACCAGTCCAGTGTTTTACCAAGAAAACCAAATGGATATGATAAAATGACTGATGATATAGTGCTGAACGATGGGCCCCTCAGGTTAGATGGCGCTAAAGATACTCTTGAAGAAGAGCTGAAAAACTTTCAGATTACTAAAAAAGTTTCTGTTTTAACTAGATTAGAGTCTTTGGGACGTCTAACAGCTGATGTTGCTAAGCAGGAAAAGAGAATCCGAAGCTGCCAAGAAATAATTACAGTAGGAACTCTAGATATATATGTTATTTTAACATTTTCTCCAATCATGTATGTATTTTTGTCCAATATTTCTTTGCTTTTACACATGTCCACCACATATGATAATATGTCCCCAGTGTCTGGTTACCTTTCCAACATTTGGTGGACATGCTTTGAAACATCTTTGCTAATCTTGCCGGTGGTAAATGTCAGAGTTGACGCGGACTTGATGGCACATAATCAAAATCATACATATGTATGCTAATAAATCTCCATGCAACAAGGTCCTCTCTCCCACCTCCCTTCGTTGTTTTAAGCAGTCAGCATTTCAAAGGAGAAAAATTCAGCATTTGAACTGCATGCAAACTGCTGTTTGCATTTTATTTTATTTTTTTTGCAGAAGAAACCAGGCTAAATCTATTAGTCAAAAGAATTCTGGTGGTACCTGATTTTGGCTGTTCTGGATGGTTTAAATAACCATCAGATTTCATTAATGGTTGGTTGGGAAATATCATAACTACATACCAGTAAAACGATATCTTTATTTTCTTCAAATTCTATTTTTAGAAGGACATTGAAACATCAGACATTTTTATCTGAAAGCATTCATTTGATGAAAGGCAAAGAGGATAACTAATTTCAAGCATGAACTAATCCCCTAATTTTCTATTAGGATCTCCTCTCTGCTTCTATTTTCTCGCTTTATCTTCATGCTTTTCCACTCTCTTGCCAATCTGAAATGAAACACGATACACTTTCACATGAAAACATTTCCATAGCCTTCAGGAAGATCATTTCATGCCAGGAATAGAGCAAGTGGTAATTGGGATGCAACCCAGATGACGAGAATAGCCTCTCACTAAGTGAGTCTCTCACATACACGTTGCCATAAATGATCAGGGTGAGATTTATTGATCTAATAGTAGGAATCTGAATAGTGGCCGGTTAGGCACCTTTATCCCTTTCCCTTTTAAGGTATCCATCCATCCTTATCTCTCCTATCACCATAAGACCATCTCAAATTGCATGTTACAGTCCAGAAGTTTATGGAATGCATTAGTCCTGGGTAAAAATAAAATCAACCCAGATGTATCATCCTGACGTCAACAATCTCTGGAGTTTGGACACAAACAATAAGCAGAAAGATGAAAGTAAATTATAATGACCATCTGTTTTCACTTCTCCGTCTCTCGCTCTCTGTCTGTATGTACACACATGTATGCACACATAAAAGAATGAATAAGATACACAGGCTCAGAAGGCAATAGATTAGATTTATCTTTGCGGAAGTGACAAGGAACAAAAATGGCTTCATCGTATGGCAAAACTGTTATTTTTGCCTTCAAATTTCATTCCAGTCTTCCTACTCTCTTTTTGATTGGCAGGAAAGGATATCAGTGATTATTTATCTGCTTTTGGTTTTTAAGAAGCAGTTGATGGGTCTTTGAGCTGCACATCTTAAAAAGCAGTTAAATCTGTCCCTAGGTTGAAGTTTATTTATACATGAAAAACAACTTCGTGTTTTTCACCAATGAGCCTTGGTGGCGCAGCAGACTATTAAGTAACACCAGCTGCCTGCAATTACTGCAAGTATAAATCTCACTAGGCTCAAGGTTGACTCAGCCTTCCATCCTTTCGAGGTAGGTAAAATGAGGACCCGGTTTGTGGGGGCAATAAGCTGACTTTGTATAAAATAGAACACCGCTTGGGGGGTGGCGAAAACCCTACTAAGCAGGTATATACAAAAGTGTGAAGGCTATTGCTTAACGCATTGTAAGCCACCCTGAGTCTCCGGAAAAGGGCAACATATAAATCGAACCAATAAATAAATAAATAAACTTGAGCATGTCCATATAAAGAACCTATTAAAGACCCTATTTCAAAGTAGCAGCTTTCTCTATTTCCCCTTTGGAATGTAACTATAGATCAATGGTTTAAAAGAAAATCAGGACAGATATGTAGTTTGAATACATGCCAAATTATATGTTCCTTCATCTGATTTCATCTATAGTGTAAAAGAATAAAAGCTGAGCAATATACACTATCAATTCAATTGCTGTTGGACTTTTTTATTTGTAGCTAATAAACACAAATAATAACAATGCAATACTAAAAAAAAAATAAAAACAGGTAAAAGAACCAGGTTCACACATATTAAATTACAGTTGTTCTAAGCATGGTTTGTTAAAAAAAAAAAATAGGTAACTCTGTTTGCACTCAGTGTTTGTCTGGCTCAAACCAAGAGATGAGAGGCAGTGAGATCCAACAGAACCCATTTTTTATTTGCTTATATCTAATAGTGTCAATCTAAAAATATAACTTTCTAGGATACATCCCGAGAGGTTCTAGGGTGTAGTTACCTTGAACCTCTTTCCGCTGCCTCCAGCTCAGGATTGTGCAGTCTCGTGATCCAAGTCTCCTTCTGGGAAAGTTCTGAGTTGACAAAATCCACCCTCTCTGCTGCTCCAGGTGCACATTCCATCACTGTGCTAAGGACGAAGCATGATTTACAGATTACACTGATTGCTATGTCAGATCCAATCAAATCACACTTCAGAACAATCACTTCTGTGAACCCAGTCACTCTGTATATCAAAGAAGGGATGATATTTTCTATCTTTACCCAAGTAATAACTCAGTGACATTTACATAAGATTATTGACATTAGATTAGAAGAAGAAGAGCATTGAAACAGAGAAGAGGAAAAAGATATCCTATCAATATTAATTACAATTTAGGATATCAATATGACAAACTTTGAAATTGATTTTTATTTTCATTCAAAGCTGAGTGTAGCATTAAAAACATACTGAGACTCATATCTATTTATTATGTAATAAAAGTTTGGGTCTTAAGCTAATTATTTAATACTAAGATGTCCATTGGATTGTTACTATTTCCATATATACACATACCATACATACTGTCAAGCCACAGGAAAATCAGGAGATCCAGACAGTTCAAATGGGTATAAAGATTTATTGCAAGCTTAAGCTGTCTACAAGAACCTTAACTACTAATGGCTAAGGGAAATTAGTGGGAGATAAGAGTAGAAGGAATGCAAGGTGTGCTGGACCTAGGTCTCTGGTGGGCACCAAGGGGACTCATGACTCATGACAAACAATTCATCTGATGGAGTTGCATGCAGTTATGAAAAATGTTTCAAATCAGTTTGTTTTCTTCTGAAACATGGCAAGATGGTGATTCCTGGACTTTGATGGGAAGCAGATAATTTTAATGGCAGTCTGGAATGAGTCTGATAATATGGAAGGTTCACATTCATTTTCTCTGGTTGAATCTGACAGACACTGTTAAGGATAGGTGACAAACCAAACTGGCATTTTGATTTGAAAGGGACTGGAATAATGGTTTTTGCAAATTATATTGCCTGCTTCTGGAAGAATGGTTTGAGAAGGAACAAACATTTAAGGGCCTGCTCAGCAAAAGGAGCAAGAGACCTTATCAATGCAATAGGAGCTGGCTTGCCACATTTTAAAGCAGGGCTGTCAAATTCGTGGCCCACGGGCTGGATAAGTCATGGGCTGGCCATGCCCAAACCCAGTTTAGTGAAGGGGAAATAAGTCCCAATAGGTCATGTGATGACTCCGTGACAACACGAGTTTGGCATCTCTCTTTTAAAGCAACCCTATAAACTTCCAGGACTCTGAGCTTGTTTTCTTGCAGATGTTTCATTACACAAATTAGGTAACATCATCAGGACTAACACTGATGATGTTATGTAGTTTGGGTAATGAAATGTCTCTAAGAAAGTAACCAAGCTCAAGGAGCACCAAGAACCCCTCATTTCATCCCTGAGCTACAAATATTCTCCTTTATTGGGACTGAGGCTAGAGTAAAACTGGTTTCCCACCTTATTCCAACATCTTCCTCATTGCAGCATGCTGGCACTGAATAGAATGTCCCTGTAAGATAAATCCACAGTCCACAATTTATTTAATTGCAGCCCTGCACAGTATTGTGTTCGTCGTAAGAGTTCTAGGACTGTACTCTTTAATAGGATAATCGCTATTCTGGGAAAGAGTATGAAGTAATATATCTGGCAGTATGTAAACTCTCTCAAACACTAGGAAAGACCGGCATATGAAAAGCAAAGTTATAAGTCTTCTTTGACTCTGTTAAACAGGTTCTTACAAAGGCCAGCCTTGCTCTTAGATGAAGTGTGAGTACTGTCCCCAAGGGCAGATCCTGAGAGAAAGTGTTGGTGGATGATGCTATATGGCCATGATGGCCCTCTCTGTTGGCATGCAAGCCGTTACCCCAGTTCAGCTCCATCACGCATGCATGTGTGCCTCCCGCCGGCCAGCTGGTCTTTGGATCTCTACCGTGCATGCACGGGGTGGGGCACGTGTGGGGGCCCTGCGTGCAGATATATGAGGTGGGGCACATGTGGGCCCCTCGTGTGCAATCGTGGAGGCAGGGCACGTGCAGGGAGCACACACGCATGGGTGGGGGCGGGACATGTGTGAGGGTGCAGGGTGGGGGCATGCACATGCGTAGGGTGCATGACACATGCGAGGGAGGCTATGCACACATTGCATTTTGCTCGCGATTTGGGCACTCGGTCCCGAAAAAGTTAGCCATCACTGCTATATGGGCTTAACAATTAACTCTCAATTCCCTCTCCTATCCTCCTAGCTCTTCCCGTTATTAGTGTTTATTAGTGTTTCCCAGTTTACATCTAAGCAGCCTTTGAAGCATGATGCTTCTTTGGATGGAAAACTAGTTCTCAAGAAAAAAAAAGGGGGAAAAACTAATCATACTGGATACAAACCCAAGGCCAATGAACATGAAATGTCTATAAGGTGGCAGTTGCTTTAAATTGCTTTTAACACTTCAAAAAAAGAAAAACCTATGTTCACACAATACACTGACCAAAATATTAGTAGGTGAACCCAGCCAAAAGTTGGTGCCTTTAGGATTAACTCCTGTGCTAGCATTATCAAAGCATCAAATACGGGCTCTCTTGAATTTTATGAAATTTAATTCTTAAGAATAGACATATTATTTCCTTTATTGGAAGCTTTGGAAATTTATTTCAAGCAGAAAAATTGACTCTTTTAACTTGCTTTAGGTGTCTGCTAATTGATAATATCACTTATTACATACAGTATAATGCGCTCAAATCTGCGGCATTGTAATGCATCTGCAATGCAATTTATTTCTAAGTGAAAATGCTATTCACACTTACTAGAAATAAGCATCATAATTCTCTGTGGAGTTTTCTCCTGGGACAATTTATGTCCTTGCCTTGCAAATTCTTAAAATACTCCAGTCTCTTTGTTGGTTGCTGCAACAGATAATCCTCTAGAAGTGGCTAATAAATCAAAAGGAGTTGCTGTTGAAAGATGCTTTCTGTCCACTCGGCAAAGCTGTTGAATAATGTGTCCAGACAGAGCAGGTTAATTGCCTATGATATCCACTTCCATTTTTTTTTTTATTCCTTTTCAGACTTTGAAGAGGAGAAACCCATCAATTCTTAGTCCTTGTTTATCAGAAATTGCAGACAAGCTTAAATAGTTAGGAGAATCCATTGGGAAATCAGGTGACTATTTTTTCCTATGGGTACTTTATTTTTTAAACATTTTTCCAGAGTGGTAGGAATATTAGCTGAGTTCAATCATCACTCAAAGCCATAAACCAACATTTACAAACCTCAAAATGTTAAGCCAAAAAAATTTAAAATATGGCTTAGCATTAAGAACACAGTCACAATCTTTATATTGGCGGTTGACATAATTTGACTCTGGGGATCCCATAAAATAAAGTCTTCAGTGACTAACAACTGAAGAGGTTCGCTGAAGAGGTTGTAGAAAAAATGGTTTTAAAAGTTAAAAAAAAAATGGCCACGCCCACCCAGTCACATTATCCCACCACCACCAAGCCACGCCCACAGAACCGGTAGTAACAAATTTTAGATTTCACCACTGCATCAAACCCATTACATGTGTTTAAAATCTTTTCTAATCTAGAACAAATCTAATGCAAGCTATTTTATTAGTTATTTGCAATGTAAAGATATTAGATCTAGGCTGCCAAATCCATTTGATAGCTAGATGGCAGCAAGGAGATACAGAAACCTTTGCTACCATTTAGCTGTCATCTCAGTTGATTTATTTATAAGACTTATAGGGCTGCCCACCTTATATAAAATAACCCAAGGGCAGCCCCATGAACAGCATAGTGCGGTATTCTACTCAGGAAGTGATCAAGGCATGAGTAACTGTGAGCAAGTTCTCCTGTTCAAGGAATGGGCACAATTGGCACCTAAGATGAATCAGTGCAAAGCTCCCCTAGTCTTTATGGCCACCTGTTTCTTGAGAAGAAGCCACAAATCCAGGGGAGAGTTACCACAATGACACCAAATCCGAGAGAGGGGAGATAAAGATCCCAAATCCACTCTGTTTGCTAAGGTAAGTCAGAGCTGGTTCCTCCCCAATCTGTTTCACACAGCCTTCAGATGCTGGGTAACTGCCTAACCAGCCAGGGAAATAAATATAAAACTAAGCATTATCTGTTTATTAATAATACTGCACCCTGTGCCATTGAATAATTTTGCCCTGGTAAATCTACTATGGTAGAATGAAATATACCGTAGTATATTCACGAGAAGAGTATTCCACTCCTCTATTCACAATAGAATCACTTACGCCACCAGACTTGAAATTCTGGGCTTGGACAATCTGGAACTGCGCCGCCTGCGGTCCGATCTAAGCATAGTACACAAAATTATCTGCTACAACTTCTTACCTGACAATGACTTCTTCAGCTTCAACCACAATAATACATGGGCAAACAATCAATACAAACTTAAGGTAAACCGCTCCAAACTTGATTTGCAGAAAATATGACTTCAGCAACAGAGTGGTCACCACCTGGAATGCTCTACCTGACTCCATTGTTAACAACCTCAAATCCTCACAGCTTCAACCTCAAACTGACTATTGTGGACCTCACCCCATTCCTAAGAGGTCCATAAAGGGGGCGTGCATAAGCGCACCAGCGTGCCTACCGTCCCTGTTCTACTCAGTGGTGGGTTGCTCCCGGTTCACACCAGTTCAGGAGAACCGGTAGCGGTGGCGGGAGGCTCCGCCCACCCACCCGGAATACACTCTGCACATGCGCAGAAGTGGCACAAGAGAGCGAACCGGTAGCAAAGGTAAGTAAAACCCACTGCTGTTCCTACTGTCCCCATTTATCTGTACTTACTTCCTTTGTTTATGTTTATGCTTATACCTATACCTGCTATCTTGTACATGTTTGACAAATAAATAAATAAATAAATAAATAAGGGAGGGGGAAGGGAGGAGGAGGAGGCTGTTTGTGTTAATTCTTAGTGATCACCTAGATAGATATTCTTTAAGATGTTCTGTTCCCAACCTGGTCCTTCCAGCAGAATACCCATTGCCTCTGTAAGTGGAATTCATTCAACTTGCTGTTAATTATCCTCTTTTCCTTTCCACCTTTACCAGAATTACAGACTTCTCAAGAGAGCTGGGATTTTGCATAAAGTTTCCAAATCCAAATTTGAATCTGAACATTTATGCCTCAAGTGAAAATTCTGGATTAATTCGTTCGATGGTCTGTTTGTTTGTTTTCATGGGTACCTGTGGCAGGTACCAATGTTCAAAATCATTAATACAATGGGAGGAAAAAATAGCTTGGTTTATTACATTGTGGTTTCCTTAGCAAGAGCTATGTTTAATGATGGGGGAGGAGGTACTAAATGAATGGCTCAAACTTGTGAAGAGGTGTCATTTATTGATTTGTATTTGTATACTTAATGATTAGGATGTAATTTTGTTTCAACCAATCACTTGCAAGTAAATATAGATACTTCACAAGAGGGTATCAAGAAATTAATGTATCCACAATGTCACAATGCAGAAAGTTAAAGAAAGGCATTGTAACATTAGGAATACTTATCAAATGCTCTTCCCTCTGCCTACCATCATTGTGTATCGGCATATATGTGGGTAAATACACACAATGGGACTCATATATTAAATGTGCATGTGCATACTATAATTCCTGGCTAAGGATTCCAGTGTGCTTGTATTCAAGAACCTCTTATTGCGTGTTAAAAATGTGCCTGCTCATATACATTCAAATGGCATTTTTTCCTAATCTCTCCCATATGTCAAAAAAAGCCACAATGTTTATTGCTAAGCTTCTATGTGTTTGTAGCACTGCGTGGCAACCAGTTCATCCTGAATCAAGTTCCTGCCAACACCAAGAGAACCTTTTTCACCATTTCATGACAAACTGTTTTATCAGCAACAGGAAATGATGTTATTGCCTTCCGCACAATGGGGGAAACTCCTAGTTGTTTCCATGGGGACATAGGCAACTCTGTAATTACAGTTATACACACATTGTTTCGTGGATAAATTGGGGAAATAATAAATAAACAATAATTATTAAAAGTGGTTGGCTCACAATCAGAAAGATTTAACATAAAGAGGCTTTACATAAATGCTAGATGATGAAATACATTTTAGTAATCAAGAGCATTCTAATATAAGTAACAGAGCAAGCTCTTATAATTGCGTGTAAACCTATATACTGTTTCTTTTTGAAAGGTTAGGAGCATAGAGAGCCAAGGGGAAAAAAACTGCTTTAAATAACCTTGGCTTCCTTATCTATGATAAATCACCGAACACAAATAGCTGCAAAATCTTTTGAAAATAACTGTTTTGCCTTATGCCTCCTGAACACAACTTGCAACCAGCTGGAATGGGTTCAGTCAGGACTGTTACACTGTGTCCCAAACTATCCTTCTGTGCCCATCATCCAGTACTGGTTTAGACCGAAAACTTGGTTGATTGCCAAGTAAGAAGTGAATTGTTCTGCGAAATGATAAAACATTTTTTTTCCACGCTTTGCTGAACAAAATCCCTTTGGAAATTCCATTAAACAGATGGTTATGAGCTTTCTTTAATCAGGCAAATTGTGGTGGATGCCAAGGTTGTATTTTTCCATTGACTGCACTCAGTTTAAAGTAGAATCACTTTGCACGGCCTGTACCACAAACAGAAGACGCTGTTACATAAGAAGGATGAGGGAAGGAGTGGAGTGATGAAAGGAGCAATACAAATAACTCATTCCTGCTCTTTTTAAAACTTATTTGCTTAAACTCCACTTTGCAAACTAATATTTCAAAGCAGCTTGCATTAAGAAGAAGACTTGATGCATACAGTAACAAAACAGAAAGGTAAGAGCAACAATGAAGTCTTCTGGGAGGAAAATGTTTTCAAGCAACAAAGCAAGGCGGAGGGCTTCCCAGAGATGAAATTCTCTAGGGGGGTTCCGCATCTAAGAAGGTAATACCCAGGGATCAGGCCTTCGCCAAGGAAGGACTACAGAACCCAATCTTGAATTTTATGCATTCTGAACTACAATCAAGGCATCTTCCAATACTCTGAATGCACAAACTGGCCTAAACATTATTGTGGGGTTGGTTTTGGTTTAATGTATTGTGTAAACATAGTCTAAACCATACTTGTATTTTAGTGTAATGTACTGTACTGTAAAATGACTTTGTCAATTAAATACAGCTAAATCACCCACAACTTTTAACACATTTTAGGAATGTTAACACAGTGAATGAAAATAATTGTTATTATCTTCCTTCTTTATGGTTATGATCATAGATATCCTTAATCATATTTTTCTCAATCAATTTTTTTGATAAATAACACTGAACTGTCAACTAACCTCATGGACTGGCTTCACACAACACAATTGACTAAAATGTTGGTTAGTTTAAGGGTCAGTGTATTAAACCTCTATCTTCTGAATAGAATAGATGATATTCTCTTTCAATGTAATTTATTTTCACAATCAGAGAGTGTCACTGAAAAAGAGACTTAGATCAAGTTCATTCAATTTATGGCTGGAACTTGGAATTTTGAAATTCCTGAATCTATAATGTCATAGACTTTTGTTTATTTTTATTTACACTTCTTGGCTTTGTATCAGAGGTGATATTTAGCAGGTTCTGACCAGTTCTGGAGAACCAGTAGCGGAAATTTTGAGTAGTTCGGAGAACCGGTAAATACCACCTCTGACTGGCTCCGCCCCCATCTATTCTCTGCCTCCCAAGTCCCAGCTGATCGGGAGGAAATGGGGATTTTGCAGTATCCTTTCCCTGCCACGCCTACCAAGCCACGACCACCAAGCCATGCCATGCCCACCAAAACATGCCCACAGAACCGGTAGTAAAAAATGTTGAACCCCACCACTGCTTTGTATGTATGTTGGGTGCATTCACAGATGAGGAAATAACACCTAATGTTAACTTTTTCACTCCATATGGTTCAAAATATTTACAAATGAAGCTTTCTAAAGGAAAAAAATCAGATGAATATAGGAATACGGTGGGGATTGTGATACCTCTCCCCCATCCAATGTAAAAGTATAGTTTTGACCAATGCTCATATTTCTCCTTGGATATCATGATTTTATAACAAATCTATGACTCTGAAATTTTGTCATCTAGTCCAGTGATGGAGTGTCCTTACAGACCATGTCTGAACTCTTCGGTCACCCTGCCTTGTTCAAAGAAAGTTTCAAAGGGTTCTATTAGCATTTTCTATTTGTTACCCTCCAATATTTCCTTGTCTTTTTAATATTCTTTTTTTTTACTGAATAGCATCCATGAAAGGAGAAAAGGCAGGTAGTTGTGAAATTCCTACTGATTAGCTGACAGTACTGGATTTACACATCATGCTAAATTGGAGTTTATTTTAATAATTATTTGCTGAGTTAGTCAGAATAGGTGGGCTCACAACATACAAAACCAAAAATAAATTAATCATCTTATAGCTTGATTTGCACATTGCACAACACTATTTGCTTGGGTTTCTAAATCAAAGAAACTGTGGAGTTATGTTTATGTAATTTCTGTAAAAATAATATTACGTAAAAGCACCTGCACACTGGAATTAAACAGGCTTTCCATATGTCCAGTGAAGTAAAGCTTCAATTTGTGATTGGGTTCATACAACTTGCTAAATCACAAGCAGATCACAAGATGTTATATGATTAGTCTTCTGTAAACTCATTCAGTATGGTTTTAAATCATGATTTGTGACTTAGCGTCATATGGGAAGCTAGACCTCTGAAGTTTGAAAATAAACCATTGTTAAATAAACCACAGTTTAACATGCCATGTGAATAAAGTGTTGCAGAGAAGAAATATTAACACTGGCCCACAAAAAATTGATCTGAGATCAATCATGCAACGTTAAAGCCTCTTTCCAGATCATTTATAAAATGAGAACAATGATATCCAATTTATTTCCAATGACTGAGATTAACAAGAAATTGTTCAAGCAGATAATCTTCCACCCATATACATCCCTGAGCCATTCTTCTCTGCCTGAGGCATATCCACAGAAGACAAGAGATGTCACAGAAGACGTCATTCAGTCACCAAAGGGGCTACAATAGCCGCACATTTTAAGGTGAATGTCAATGTCAACTGGAAAGACTGAATTCTTAGGGAGAAAAAAAGATCTGACAGTTTTCCTCAAAATAAAAGTTGCTTCAAGCATGGTTTATGAAAAGTACATTTAATGAATCTATTTCATCTATTTCCATGGCCCAATACTGAAGACAGGACTTTAGCCCCTTTTTCTTCTTTTTCTTTATTTTCTTTTATTTCTTTTATTAAATTTTAATACCGCCCTTCTCTTGCTGGACTCAGGGCGGTGCACAGCCTAGAATAAAAAACATCCCAATACAAAATTTAAAATTTTAAAAGAATTAAACAAATTTTGGCCCAAAATTTAAAACCTCCCAACTAAAATCCATTTACAATTAAAAATATCTAAAGTGGGGGGGGAGGGTTACGCCAGCCCAGCTTGATGAAATAGAAAAGTTTTGAGGGCACAGTGAAAAGCACAGAGATCTGGTATCCTACGTATGTCCAGGGGCAAGTCGTTCCAGAGGGCAGGTGCTGCCACAGAGAAGGCCCTCCCCCAGCTGACATTGCCTGCCTGACGGCACCCTGAGGAGTCCCTCTCTGTGGGAGCAAACTGGCCGGTGGGAGGCTATCGGCGGCAGAAGGCGGTCCCATAAGTACCCAGGGCCTATGCCATGGAGCACTTTGAAGGTGGTAAGCAACACCTTGAAGTGCACCCGGAAGACCACCGGAAGCCAATGCAACTCGCGCAGGAGGGGTGTCACATGGGAGCGCCCCATCAGTCCCATAATCTCCCGCGCGGCCGCATTCTGCACCAGTTGGAGCCTCCGGGTGCTCAAGGGGAGCTCCCCTCCTCAAGGGGAGCCAGACAACTGTAACTTCTGTAGAAGAGGGGGTGAAAGGAACTTATTATAATATGGCCCAGTCTTTAAAAGGATTCAACATGGAAATTGTGTGCTGAATTTTGGAATGTTCCTAATGATTTGTCTCTGGTAGTAAGCAAAAGAGTTTATTAGAAATGATAACCATTAAGCCAGGGATATACACATACTGCTGAACTCTACCTCCCCTATCCTTACTTAGATATCTGAAAAATGATAGGAGCTGTAGTCAAAGGGATGGAATGTTTTTCATCAAATAGTCAGAGATATTTTTATATGATTAATGTTGGCCATGCTAATAATGTAGGTCATCTCAATCATGGCACTGGATCCCTTTTCCTCCTTATCTGGATGATCCACACAGTCAGATCTGACAACACTAATCATCCACTGCCTTAGAAAAACTAATCATGTATGTGTGCGTGTGTGTTTTCCTTTGCTGAATATAAGATCCCATTTCTCATCTTTTCTGAACAGGAATGCAGGACAGTGTTTTTAGGGGCAACAGAGATTTCCAGGGTTCGGTCATGATTGTGGGAAGAACTACTTGACAAGAGTCTATCAGCTAGTAAACTAGAAATGTCTGCTTTCTGATCTTGCCATTTCTAAGAAAGAAAGGGGGGAAACGTTTAAAGGGTTTTTTTTTTAATAGAAATGTCATAATTTATTTGGTTGGTATAAAAGGCATAATTATTACAAAACCTGTCTTCTTTTATAAGAAGAAAATATATTATTTGACATCATAAATAAATTCAGCAAGCATACATCCACTAGCAACCAAAAAACCCTCACAACACTCCTTTGTGCTTTCCATGTCAGTGCTTTGGAAACAGTTTTAAGATGTTTTTGTAGGATTACAGTACCAAAAAAAAACCCACCTGAGGTATTTTGTTTCTTTCTTTTTTTAAAAAAAAAGACAAGAAAATGAAAATTCAGACTTGAAGACAAAACACTCATTGCAATTACACCATAAAAATAAATAAATACAAAGACCTTCTTGTACAAGGGGACAGCATATCCAAAGAATGCATATTCTGTTGGATTTGCTATCGGAACAGCAAGGGGAAAAAGACAGTAATGGGAATTTTTCAGGAGTAGAAAGCAAAGTCCTTTGTGCTTTGTCTCCTTTGTGGGCATCCAAACATTGGTCAAAAATGCCTCTCTGTCAAGGTCATCTATCAGAAAGAACCTCGCTTTCTGGAGTCAGAAATGTTGATCTGCTGGTGATTCTGTATTGCTTTGTAGATGTAACAAGAGGAGACCCATATAAACTAATAGATCTCCTCCTAAAGTTATTGCACTTTTCAGGTAACAACAAGATGTCAAGTCTTTGTATAGTTGGCACCTGCCTTTCAGCAGCTTGGAGATGTGGTGATGGGGCTCTGAAGATAGTTTAGTGCATTGGAAGGATGAACAGGGATGGAAACAGGGAAATTGAAGACAGTTGTAGTGGATGTTCCTCTGTCCAGCGCAGACATAGCTGGGCTTCCAGCTTCTGCTGAGCAATTTGGAGCAAGGACCTGGGATTCAAACTGTAACAGCTGACCCATGAAGCTAAAGTTAGGGGAAATGATACTTCTTCTCTGTTTCACAAACTCAAAGGCTTCATCGAGTTTGACTCGGTTGGTCCTCATAAGATAAGCAAGACAAATGGTTGCAGAGCGGGAGATTCCGGCTTGGCAGTGGACAAACACTCGTCCGCCATCATTTTTGATGGAGTCTGAAACAATGAAGAAAACATAAAACTTAGCACATCTTTTTCCAAGATGCTTTGGCCTGAAGGGAGAATCTTTTCTAGCATCTTAATATTCAGCTTGGAAGGGAGATTGAGGCACAAAGGAAGACAGCAATGATAGGTTGGACGATGCACTGTCTGAACACGCAGGTAATTTATTCTAATTGGCCACTTAATTTTTGCTGAAAAGGCTACCTTGAAAATGCTGTCAGTGTGAGAAGGGATCAGATTACTAGCTACTCTTTACAACACCCTCATCACTGAATTCAGTGACGTCACGCATAAAGCTCTAGATGTTCTTCTACTTTTGTAGAAAAGTACATCATGTACAGAACTATTGTCCAAAGAAACTCAAAGCATCAGCACAACCGGAGATACACTTTAAATGTTGCTGTCTTATTAATCCTCCCTAGCTATCTATCAATCAAAGAAGGCTCCTAAAAAACGTGCACACGGGATATTATGAATTTGGAATCCAAATGGGACAGCTGCAGAAAGAAAAAGCATTTACCTATGAAGTCAATAGCTTCATTAAACCAGCAACTGATGTCAGCTTTGTGGTTGTCCTCCACAGGGATGCTTTTGTACTTATAGTGTCCTTCAAAATGGTTAGGGCAGTTTGCAGAGACATTGATCAAGGCGGTGATCCCCAAAGTATCCAGCATGTCTTTTCTGGAAGCATGATAGGCGCTGCCTAAATACAGGAAAGGTAGGATTTCCACTGGACCACCCTGAAACAGAGAAGAACGAGATCTGTTAAGCCCCAGTTAAAAATTGCCACTCTTCCAAGACTGATTGTTCTCATCCTTCTCAAATACAAAATTGAAACAACTTTTACATGGGCCAATGTAACTACCACCCCCACCCCACCCCCAACACACTCACACCCCTCTATGGCCACCCAGCCTCCTTTTAAGGACATCAACTGACCTGATCATAGAGAGGGGTTCCACAGGAGCTGCAGTTGGAATCGGCACTGCCAGGGGCAATGGTGGTGCTGAGCGGCAAAGTGAGGCCTTTAGGGGCAGAGGGTTTGGTGCACAGTTCAGGGAAGGTGGAAGAGAAGGCCTCGTATCCTCCTGGAAGAAAAGAAGAAGAGAAAAGCAGGCTGTTAGTATATTTGGAGAAACATAGCAGGTTCCTGGCTTCAGAAGATGGGAGGGGGTGTTGGTGGCAGGGACCATGTATGGTAATCCCACTCAAGTCGGACGTCCCAAGAAGGAGCCGCTGTTAAGTCCCAGATAATCAGCCCTTTATTTCTGAAAACTTTCCTTTTAACTCCAAATTCCATTCGTGTTCGTTTCCCTCTCTCTAGTGTAAACCGGGGTCCCCGGGGGAGAACCCAGAGAAGACCGATCTGACTCCGGAGCAAAAACTCACCTTTAAGGAAGCAGATGCGGGTGTCCCTGGCTTCCCTGCAAAGGGTGTTAAGAGCCAACTGGAGGGTGCTGTCCCGCTTGGGCGCTTCGAGATCGGCGCTGCGCTCATCCAGCAGCACCACGGCGTGATAGAGGCGCTTGTGCAGGCGGGCGCGGGCTTCCTCGTTGGGCAGGATGTGCTCCAAGCCCACGGCGCCCTTCGCCCTCCGCCGCACGATGGTGCTGAGGCGGACGTTGCAAGAGCCTCGGAGGTGCGAGGAGTTGAAGGCGAAAAAGGATCGGCAATCCAGCACCAGGCATTGCAAATCGCGGTTTTGGAGGAGGTCGCGCAGCGTCTCGCAATCCAGGGCGCACACTTGCATGTTGACCATCGCTTGCGTCAGGGCGGGCAACGCGGGGAAGGGCAAAAAGAGCCCCCTTGTCCTTTCTTCTCCCCTCTCGGCGCCTTTTTTCTTTTCTTTTCTTTTCTTTTCTTTTCTTTTCTTTTTTACACTCTTCCTCTTGGCTGGGTTTTCTTAAGCAAGCAGCCTCGGGTGATTTATTCCCCGTCCCGGTTAAATTTCGGTAATTTTTTTTTCCTCTCCAAGGAACTGGATCTGAGCCGGGAGGTGAAGTTTTTCTTTTCTTTTTTTTTTTATCCGATCTTCGCTGGTTGGATTGGCTGGTATAAGCTGGTTGGCGCGTTTTGCGGCTCAAGAGTGTTGCTGTTCGAAGCCGCTTGCTGGCTGTTTGCTCGCTCAGCCCGACCTGGCGTGGCTTTTATAGGCGCTTCTTTCTTTCTTTCTTCCCCGCCCCCACCTTTTTTTTAAAAAAATGAATGGAGCTCGGTCACGTGACCTGCCTTTGGCAGAAGACGTCACCGCAGACACTCCCAGCTCCGAAGCACCCACGTCATCGAGGCGCCTGAAGAGCCAAGTCACTTTGCCAAGTGCCGATCCACAAAAAGCCTTCCTCCCTCCCCCGGGAAGGAAACCGACTGATGCAAGCGAGCCCGAGACCTCGCCCCTCCGCCGCCTGACCTTTCCGCGGGTTTTGTGTTTTGTTTTGTTTTTTTAAAGAGGGCGCAGCATGTACAACAACAAACGCGCACATCGAACCAAAAAAAAAAGGGCAGGAGCTTTCAACTCCTCTCTGCTTCCCTCTGCGGGTTGAAATTGCAGGAGCCGAACTCGGGGATCTCTCTTTCATACTGTAATGCTGAGACTAGAAGATCCTCTGGACAGTAGCGAAGGATCAGCCGGCGATGGGAAACGAGCTCGCTTAGCTATATGTTATCTTATTTTATTGCAAGCCGCCTGGAGTCATGTAAAGGAGATGGGCGGTGATAGACGGCCAATAAATAAATAAATAGGTCCCGCTAGAACAGGGGGTCACCAACCTTTCGGACCTCGGACCACTAAACTCATAATTTTAAACCCCGCGGACCACTAATACGATTTTTTTTAAAGATAAATAGTATTTAGTGCAATAGAAAAATGCAAATAATGTTTCTGCTGATCACCAAAAATTTTTCATGGACCACTAATTGGTAACCACTACGCTAGAAGATCCTTTCTCCTCATTCTTTATCTTCCACCCCTCTTCCTTCCTCTAATTTATTCTACTTTATAGTTATTATATCATCAGGTAACATGCCTGCCTACAGGAACATTAGATCCTTAAGACCATTGGTTACCTAGCGGCAGTATTAATACAGACTCTTAATTCTACAAAATTTTAGGTTGTCAAGAAAGAAAAGGTGGAAAGGATAACAGGAAAGTACAGCTAGTCCTTGACTTATGACCATAATTGAGCCCAAAAGTTCTGTTGCAAAGGAAGTCAGTTGCGAAGTGAGTTTTGTCTCAATTTATGATCTTTCTTGCCACAGTTAAATGAATCATTTCAGGTGTTAAGTGAATCGTTAGATCATTGAGCAAATCTGACTTCCCCCATGGACGTTGGTTTGGTGGAAGCCAGCTGGGAAGTTTACAAATGATGATCACATGACCTCAGGGCAGTGCAAATAAATATGTGCCAGTTGCCAAGCAACCAAATTTTGATCAGGTGCCCATGAGGATGCTGCAATGGTCAAAGGTCTGAAAAGTCATAAATCACTTTTTTCAGTGCTTGTGACTTCAAAGAGTCATTAAATGATTGACTATAAGTGTAGGGCTACCTGTAGTTACCATCATAAAACTGGAACTTTAACATTAATTATGGGCAGTCTTCTTTATGCCTTCTGGGTGCTCAGTCAAAGCTGCTGCACAATGTGGAGTTTTGTTCTAAAGGTATACTAGAGTTCAAAGCTTATTGTTTTCTAAAAGCATCACAGGACATTCTGGTTTGGACCTGCGTATAAAAGTCACAGTTAAGTAACATCAGAAGTTTGACTTAGTGCCAGGTTTTTGTTGTTTTTAATGTGTTTAGTTTAATAAATTCAAAATGGTTTTGTATGTTGTTTTATCAGAAGCTGCCCAGAGTTGGATAATAAGAGGAGCAGCTATATCAATACATACATAAATAAATGGATAGTAACTGGATTGCTGAGGGAGAAATTATTTTTCAGTTGAGAAATTATTAATAAATATATTCATCTGGGAGCTGAGATATACCATATTAAAGCATTATTCATTTTTAAAGTAGCAACCTATTTTTGAAATAACTGTTATAGATGAGTATTTTTTTCTGCAAGACACAGCAAAAAAAATCAAGGCATGTTTATGCTGTGATTAAATGGGAATATAGTTGCAGCCTATTGAAGTTAGGTTAGCTGTAATTAATTTACAGTCTACTGGTACTCATTTCACTGAAATTTAAGTGCACCTAACTGCATTTGCAATGGAGAGATTATGAGTTCTTGGTTCTCAGAAAACAGATTTAGGGAGTAAGATTCCTGGGCATTATTCTTCCTTTCAGAAAAGGGTGTGCAAATATAATTAGATGGTTTATGTAATACAAATGGGCTGCAATAAATAGATTTCATGTTGGACAAACTATGTTGATGGGGGATAATGGGGATTGTAGACCATTCAAAGTTGAAATACAGACTTTTAAAACTGCTGAGGTTGAGAGACACCATCTTAGAAGATTGGAATCTGCTAATAACCCTCTCCTGTAAAGTTATTTCTATGCAAAAGACCTAGCTTTCCTTGGGTAATGATTCCTGTGCACATCCACTATCCCTTCTAGATTTCAAAAGGCAGGTATTCCCCAATATCTCCTATTTAATCATAGTCAACAAACCTGGGACAAACCCGTGTAGGTTTGCATGAAGTGATTCTGTAACTGCACGTTGTATAATCCACTTTCCCCAATTCCATCATAGCAGTTCTTATGAGACACCGGTGACAATCTATCAAGTCACCTTTCCATTTGAAAACCTGGTGTCCAAAAATAATTTTTTTATTTGTTTGTTTATTTATTTTACTTATATCCCACGTTTATTATTTTTAAAAATAATTTGAGGTAGCAAACATACCCAACACATCTTCATTCTCCTCTTTTCCCCCACAACAACAATCCTGTGAAGTGAATTGGGCTGAGAGAGAGTGACTAGCCTAAGGTCACCTAACTGGCTTTCATGGCTAAGGTGGGACTTGAAATTCACTGTTTCTTGATTTCTAGCCTGGTGTCTTAACCATTTGACAAGGGAACCAAAAGTTTATACAGATGGGAAAACAGATGTTAATGATGTCCACAACACTTTAGCAAGGAAGGAAATGAAGAGTTTTACTGAAGTTTCATATATATATACTACACATGAGCCAAAAATAAATCAGCCCACATCTCAAATGCTACTGACATTCTAAAATCCCAGAAGTATGGAGCTGTTGAGAAATTAGTAACTTTCTCATGAGGAAGTGTCTTGAGAGACTCATTTGAATGAGCTCATCTATTTTTTGGCTCCATCTTGTTTCCATCCCCAACATCAGTGGCTGCTTGCCAGCCTTCCCTTTAGGAAAAGGTCTCTCAACTTTGGAAACTTCTAAGATGTGTGGATTTAATATCCTAGAATTCCGCAGACAACATCCCAGCTGGAGAATTCTGGGAGCTGAAGTCCACAAAGTCTTAAAAGCTGCGAAGTTTAAGAAAGGGACTTAGGGAATGAAATCATAAAATGAAAAACGTCACCCATGCTACCCTAAGTGTCCTAGGACACTACCTGTAATACTTAGAAACATATAGCCAAATTATGGCTCTTTCATCCAAATTCAGTACCGTGATTCAGTACCAAGGGTACCTGGGGGCTCTTTAATATTTTAGGCACTAAAATGCTTTTGTAGTTTTCTACTTGAGCAGCTGTTCTGTATGTAGCTATTGATTAGAAGACATCGTCTACCAGGCTTATAAAATATTTGTGCATTTCAGAGCATGATGAATATATGGTAAACTTAGGCAGAATTTGTATTTATTAGGCATGTTTATTTGTGTTTACAGCAAAAAAAAAAGCTAAGAGATATTGTATATCACAGCAGTTATAAAGGATCTATGGACCATGTTGCCATTTTAAAAAAATGATAAAAATATCATGTATGCTATTTGCAGTTGTTAACAATATAGAGCACATCAAAAAGCATTTAAAATAATAAACAAATAAACCCAGGTGCTCCTGCCCGGAAAATTCCCTTATCTGGAGATCAAAGGGGAGAGTACGTTGGAAAACAGGTTTTAACCACTCCCACTGCAAGCATCATAGCACTAAAACCTTCCTCTTGTAGACTTTGACTCCTAGTGACTTCATGGACATACCCACATAGTTTTCTAGACAACAATACGGAAATGGTTTGCCATAGCCTTCTTGCAGGAGATAGATATGACTTCCTGGTCTATTCCACAATTTAGGGATTTATTTCCCTGTGGTCTCTCTTGTCTTAGTAGGATTTAACACTTATCAAGGTTTTTTAAATTGAACTATAATTACTGTATCATGTTAAAGTAACTACATAACATGGATTCAGAAAAAAGTTACAGAAAATATTTAAAAATCCACTAAATACTTGAGTAAAAACGCAGGTATTATACATGTATATATTTTCTACATATCTAAAAAAATATTACTAGTAATTTTTTTTCCTATTGAGATAAACAATACAATGCATCCAAATTTGAGGTTCCTCCTTTGATATCTTCTTATTTTAACTGTGCTGTGATTTATTTTTAAGGCAATTGAAGAGGACTTATTAATCAATATCTCAACTGATTAATTTGGAATTTGCCAATATTTGCCAACTATTATTTTAGCTGCTAAAATTAAGTATATAGTAAGTTCCTCATTTTTAGCTAGAGATTCAATCCTGTAAATAAATAATAAGCCTAACTGAAGAAAAACCAACTCTTTGCTTATTAATGTACTTATTTCCCCTAATATTTTACTAATTGGTATTTTAATCCTATGTATTATACAAAGCAAAGTAGCAAAGTAACAATTACCTCACTCTTTGATTTTTTTTCCAAGAATACAATATAAATGAAGAATAAAGTAAGATGATATGAAGGCAGTATTAAGAAGACAATGCATAAAGCAGTTGAGCATGATTTTAAAAAGATAATCAGAAATAGCAGGTAAACATTATTCAGACATTAACAGTCTACTAGTCAAGCACAACAGAACTGGATCAACTAGTATTTATAAACAGCAAGAAAATGAAAGGAGAGAGTTAGATGATTTGAGAGGCAGATAAAATTATTGTTAAATAAAGATACTACAAATACAATAATTCTAGAATGCTTCCAAATAAATTGAAAAAAGCTAAGGGAAGAAATAATATTAGTGCAATTAAAGATAACCGCACAAACACTGACTAAAACAAAAAATATAAATAAGAATTTGAATTCCTTTAGCAATTACCCTGTTTCGCTGAAAATAAGACAACTCCTGATAATCGGGCTTTTGAATGCATGCATTAAAATAAGCCTCCCCTGAAAATAAGCCCTCCCCGAAAATATTTAAACACAGAGCTGAAAATCAGGTAAGACGGCAAAAGGAGCCCCATCTTGCTCCACATGCCCCAAAATAATAAGACCTCCCCGAAAATAAGGCCAAGCGCTTATTTCGGGTTCAAAAATAAGACAGGGTCTTATCTTTGGGGAAATATGGTATATTCTTTAGGAAACCCATCACTAACAAAAAATAATATTTTTAATAGATTAATGTCCCCAGAATTAGCCCCAGAGGACATACAATTTATGGAATCTCCTTTTTCTCTTTCCAAAATTTCTGAAATCTTGAGAGCTATTAAAAATGGAAAATCTCCAGGCCCTGATGAACTGTCAGGGGAATTTTAAATGTACTTAAAGTGGTCTTAATACCTGAATTCTACTTTTATGTAACACTTTGCACCAGTCTTGGAGATCTATGAGTCCTTTCCAGGATCAACCAAAGTTGACTAGAACATATATAACGTGGTAACACAGGGAAAGAATCCTACCATCCCTGCCTCCTGATCATGCAAGTAAAAAGTAGAATTTTGAGAAAGAAACAGCAACAGGTAACCAGGATACAAATCTAAATGCAGCTGTAGTGGCAGATGTTACATCAGTGGCATAAATAAAAGCTTGTATCTACATAAGCACATACATACACACAAACACACACACAGGAGGATTCCCCCCCAAAAAAAGATAAATATGTTTTTGAACCAATTCTGAGACAATGTTGTCAACTTCTGGGATTAAGAATATTCATGTATCTGTAATAGGTATATATCTATGCCTATTAATTACAGTTAGTCCTCCACTTACAACAATTCATTTAGTGACTGCTCAAAGTTACACACCTGAGATAGTGAATGCATCGGATAATCAGGTGAGCTGAGTATAGAAAAAATGTCCATTCATATCCATTTCCTCTTTCATTTCTTCCTTTCTCCAGTGGTGGGTTTCAAAAATTTTTACTACCGGTTCTGTGGGTGTGACTTGGTGGGCATGGCATGGGGAGGATACTGTAAAATCTCCATTCTGTCCCCACTCCAGGGGAACTTTTCCAGTGCCATTACGCAAAGTGTGTAATGGCACTGGAAAAGGTGATTTATGACTGTTTTTCATACTTATGATCGTTGCAGCATCCCCCTGCTCACATGATCAGAATTCAGATAGCTGGTGTGAATTTATGGTGGTTGCAGTGTCCCAGGATTATGGGATTACCTTTTGCGACTTTCTGACAAGCAAAGTCAAAGGGGAAGCTAGATTTACTTAACCGTGTCACTAACTTAACAAGTACAGTGATTCACTTAACAACTGTGGCAAGGAAGATGGTAAATTGGGGCAAAATTAGCAATGGAAATGTTGGGCTCACTTATGGTCATAAATCGAGGACTACTGGTATAGAATATGCCATTTGGATTCAGTTAAGCATTTTTCAGTGAACCTATGTGGCCCTCCATTTTCTACTGCTGTACCTGATAACGTAAATGCCTACACACACTTATTAACATTTCCAGCCTCTGATAGGAAACATCAAGAGCCTTTGTTTTTTCATAAGCTTAGAGGCCTTGGTTAGTGATTAACTGAAAGCAGTAGGTTCAAATCCTTCCTCTGAGATCTTTAAATAAGTAATTTATCCAGACAATTTGATTAGGTTTTCACCTCTACTTTTATTTCATATTAACAACCCTGACTGCAAATTTGTTTTCTTCTACATTTTTCCAGAATGTTCCAGAACATTCTCATTTCACAAATCTTTCTTCATTTATAATCCTTATACTCTTTATAAAGAGTAAACAAGAATAATCTATTTAAAAGTATTTTAAATCCTATACTAAATGAAAACAAGACTTACATGGCTTCTTTCCAGATTTTATCTTATCGAAAAACACTATAAATTTCCGATGAGTAATTTTAATTTTTAGTATTTACATTTTACTTTTGATCTTCCAACACACTTCAGTTACTAATATGTCTATTGAATCATGATGACTAAAACATATCTTTCAGTTTCTATAACGTATTTTCCTAAATTGATTTTTCTCACATCAAAATTTAAAAACATGAGGTGAACTTAGTTCTATCATGCAAAGTAAGAATATTTTCTAACTGGCTGTGTAATTGTTTCCATTCAGAAACTTTAGTGCCAAAAGTCTAGAAATGTAGCTGATCCAGATTGTTTTCTGAAAAATAAACATGGGCAGGCAAACACAATTTGTGTCTGTTTATTTAGTATCATTCTTACTATAATAACACAGAATTAGTACAGACTGTGGACAAAAAAAAAATCATATATTTTTATTGCATTCCACCCCTGTTTCAGCAAAATCATTAAGAAAAGGACATCAGGCAATTTAGGGGACAAATAGAATCCCTCAACAATTGCTTTCTGAAATAAAATAATTAAATTCGGAAGAAATTCAGGCATTACACAAACGTTTCTTCAAAAAAAAAAAGTCACATGTTGAATGAGCCCCAATTGCTGGATTCACCCATCACATCATGCTATGAACAATAGTGCTGAAATCATAACAGCTGGGTGCTGTTACAAAGGGCCCCTTTTGGAAGAGTTTACCATGAATACATCCACAATATTGGACTGAATATTGGATTTTAAATGTAATCCCACCCCAACCCGACTCAGGAAAGGGTAGTCCAAAAGTGAAAAACTCAGCCTGAAGTAGGGTCATTCTCTTTTCCCCCCAAATCACAGCATAAACATCCCTAGGCAGCCTCTTTTTTTCAGCCTTAACTTGTCAAGTTTTCATCATTTCATCCTCAGCTTCTAAGTTAACCTGACATTATCCTTACCTGTCTAGATGCTAGTAGGATTTTCCTCCTTACTGTGACATTGTGCAACAGGAAGACATGCACAGTCTGTGGGGCTTTCTCATCATTACAGGGTAGGAACCAATTATTGCAGCAACTTAGATGCCCTCACTGATTGTGCCTACAAGGCTGTGGGTGGCACTTCAGCTCAGTGGTAGGTAAAGATTTGTATCTTGTAATTTATATCTTATAAAGAGTGTCAGTTACAAGATTTATCTTTATCTTATAATTGATAAAGAAAAGTTGGTCCTGCAGAGTAAAGAAAAAACAAAGCAATTTTTTTTATTGAATGTCTACACGGTTGAATAACTAGAAACTTGCCAACCTCCTTTCTTAAAACACTGTTTTCTTTTTGTATTCTATACCTCACTAGTACTTATTATGCCATTGTAGTTTACTTCCATTTTACTCTTTACTTGATATTTTAAATTGGACTGTTCATTTCCCCCAGTGGTGGGTTTCAAATTTTTTTACTACCGGTTCTGTGGGTGTAGCTTGGTGGGCGTGGCAGGGGAAGGATACTGTAAAATCTCCATTCCCTCCCCAATCCAGGGGAAGGTTACTACAAAATCCCCATTTCCTCCTGATCAGTTGGGACTTGGGAGGCAGAGAATAGATGGGGGTGGGGCCAGTCAGTGGTGGTATTTACCGGTTCTCCGAACTACTCAAAATTTCTGCTACCATTCTCCAGAACTGGTCAGAACCTGTTGAAATCCACCTCTGATTTCCCCCATAAAATTGACAAAAAAGATGTGAGCAAAAAGCCTGATTGTATGAAAGGATTAGAAATTAAAATATGTATTGAATAGAAATAATGAACCATGTTCCATGTTCAAATAAATACTTCTTTCACAAATGCAATGTTTTTTTCACTATTTTGTCCCATCTTCACTTGTTAGTGCCACCATTTTGCAAATGGCTGACTTTCAGGATCTGTACTTCTCTCAAAAAGGTTTTGGGTGAAGAAGAATCCTTTGTTTAATCTAATTGTAATGAACAGCAGAATAAGTATGTATGTTAGCAATTGTAATGCGTTTTCAGCAAGTTGTTACCCTTTATTTCAGCATAGATAGTGCAGTAGTATTGGGGTGGTGGAGTGTGGAAGGGCACACAGATTGATACAAGCCCTGCCTCTTTTCTACAGGTGTCACAAAATGCCCAAAGGGGCAAAGTTGCAGTAGGATGTTGTAATACTGCTTTTCTCAGAATGAGATAAGAATGGCAAAAATCTGCCAGTGTCACTGATTATGTAAAACAGGGTTTTCTAAAGCCATATTTGTACTTTATGATTTTATGAGCACCATAACATCCAAAGTCATAAAACCAACAGCAAATACAATTACTGCATAATATGCATGCCTTTTGAAAAAGCACACATGCTTTTTATTTCATATGAAAAATGTGTCGTCCTAATTAATCCAATAAAAATAGCTGAGCTTTAGTTAAATATTATTTAATGGAAGATTTAATGGAAATGTTGAATTCTGAAATTTACCTTATGAATCTGAATACTTATGTATACCTCTTGAGAAGTCCTTTCTCAGAATTAATCCTTTTCAGTGGATGATTAGTATCGGTTGAATGACAACTTTTAGAATGATGTGATTGCTGTGAAGAAGCAATCTGAAGATGACACACATTGATTTTCCAACATTTTTTGCATTGAATTAAGAAAGATGCCATCAGATAACTGGACATACATAATTCTTTAGGTTTCATCATGCTTCTATAGACCTTTTGGGGACAATTAATGACAGGGATAAAGATTCTTAACCATCTGCTAATAATGAATTGAATCCCAAATCAAATTTATTCAGCAGACATAAGCTACCACACATGGTTTATTGTCTTAACTGCGGGAAAACTTCCCACTTATTAACTTTCTGTGAAGGCTGGTTTATGTAACCTTTAGGAATATGGCCAAGTTATTTTCAGTTCTGGCCAAAAGCCCAGACGAAAATATGGGTGGGGCAAAGCAGCTGTCAGAAAGATCCATTGTACATTTAATGGTCCCACCATGCCATCAACCATCATCCGAGTGAGAAAAACAAGCCTTAGCATCACTGTTCCAAGGCAAGTTACAAGTGTGAAGGTTGGAAGGCCCAGGGTCAGAGACAAAGAGCCTGAGACCAGACTGATCTGATCAAATAACCATGAACAGATGTCAACTAGTCCTCTGACAAATGATCAGCTCCCAGTTCATTAGGACACACAGATGGGGAAAAAAATATTTGAGGGAGAGGGAAGGGGAGGGGGAGAGAAGGAGGGAGCCAACATGAGGCTAATGGCTGGCAGCTGCTGGTTTTGTGCTCTAATTACAGTGTTTCTACTGTCTGTAATAAAACTTGCTTATTCAAGAACAATATCTTGGAATCTTTCTCTGCTAGTCTTCAAGTTTGACAAATGGTCTGGTGAAGCCTGACAACAAAGTCACAGATATCACATTGACTAAGCCAAACCCAAACACATCATAGTATATTTTAATGTGATGGCATTTGGTTGCTGATTTGGGTACCACATTATAAGAAAGTAAAAATTTGAAAATGAGTGTATTATGTTTCCTTGCAAGGATATTCTATATATTCAGGGAAATCTGAATGTGCAGATGGTTTTATATTTAAGTAGTGTCCTAAATCACAATGACCCAATGATTTAAATGAACCAGTTTCAATGACAAAGGACAGAACAAGTATATGTATTCCTTAGTACTAGCAAACTTGTTATAAGGCAGTCTTTTCAAGCCTTGTGCTACCCCATTGTATAGAACAGTTGTTCGTCACACTTCTGCTGGAAACTGTGAATGATGGGATTTGCAGTTGTAGGAGAAAATATTGCTGGGATTGAGAAGGCTCTTATTGAATGAAACAGTAACTTCTTTCACTTGTGAGCAAAGACTTTGAATTCATAATTACCCTTCTAACAGCTGCAAGTTGGATTGGTGGGCTGCTTGCATCACTGAAAATATACTGGGATCTGGTCTTTATTGCAAATATTTAGACTTTGTTTCTCAATCCTTTGGAAAATGATTGCCACTGCCAAAATAAATCCTCAGGTAGGAGTTTAAATGTTGTGATGGAAAGCACATTTGCTCTTTATACAGATTCCTGTGCAGCTTCATATGATTGAAAAGACCAACTGTGCACTCCACAATCATTGCATAGAACTAAATTCATTCACTTATCCTTGGCTTATTTCTAGTTATTTAATATTAGCATTCTATGGCATACAGCTTTGCCGCTAAAAAACAGACAGGTATTTGGAAATGTACCCTCAAATTTCTCATTACTATTATTCAACCCTCCAAATTCTTAACTTTGAGGGAAAACATTTAGTATAAACTTCTACTCTTCCTTTGAAAGCAAGTGAAACATATGGCCTAATAGTTTTCTTCATTTTCTACTCTTTTTTGCTTTTTTTAACACCTTGTCTGAGAAAAATTCGGGGAAAACTTGATTTACTTTTGTCCTGTTTTGGATGATTCTAATAAAGACATTGCCCTCTATGGATGTTGATGAAAACTGGATTAGGCTAACATCTGAACAGGAGAATGTCCTCCTTCAGATCTCCCTGCTCATTATGTAAAGGTTGAGAACTGAAAGGACAGGAGTTCAGGATGTTGGTGACAAGCTGCTTTCTTCACTGCAAAACTGAAATGCTCTCCATTAATCTTGGAGTGGATAAATAACAAATCTGTTGTCCCCATTGCCAATATTTATCCTGTCATTATTGTCTCTATTCTCAGTGGCCACAGACATTTTACTTCCCCCCAAGATAATAAATTTTAACAGATTTTATAACCTTGTGGCTATTTTTGGCAGAGTCAATCTTAAAGGAGAAGAGAAGACACTACTTTAACATAAGTACATCTTAGAAACTATTTAAACCTGGGTTTGGGAAGAAGAGGAAGTCAAGATTAATGGATCGCAGCAGGAAAAAGTTGTTGCCTGACCATGTTGCTACCATGACTAGCAGTAGGAGGGGTATAGCTACAAACATTTGCACACAAGTCATTTTGCTACATCTGCGATTGTAGCAAAAGGTGTTAGGGAAAAGAAGTCTTGGTCTAGTAATAACTTCACTAAACAGCACTATAGTGATTACTACTCTACTATTTAGTAGAGATTTAAATCATAAGACATGGGATTTTAGCTAACACACAAGATGTATGTTTGTTGAATTGAACAGAGCTGGTCTGAAAGACTATCTTAAAAAATGATGGGCTCTCTTTTCCTGAGATAATTTCAGTCCGCAATGAACACTTATGAGGGATACATGATGAAGCAAAGGATTGTCTAGTAGGAACTTCCCAAATCTGCAATTCTATTGCAGTATAAATCAGTATAGGTTAATGTAAATGAGAAAAGGAGAGGAGATGGAAATGATAAGAAAGAGGAAACAATCTCAGGTCATTTCTAGTTTTATTTCCAAAAGCTCTTTTTAAAAATAATTCCTTTTAAAATGTTGCAAGACAAAAGTGTGAAACAAAATGTAAAAAATACATACAAAAAACCCAAATTTAAATAACTCCAATGAGTTAAGCTAGGGTTGGACTTCCTTCCTGACTTAACAAAAGCCAGGAAATGCAAAGCTGACCCGTAATATATCAAAAGATCAGCCTCTTTCATTATTTTATTCAAACAAGAAGGGCACAGTTGCAGAAAAATTAATCTGAGTTAGGTCTGATGTATGAAATATGGAAGGAACAGTTACAATCCTTTTCTCTTCTTCTGAGTGGTAATAGTAATAACAATAATCAGAAAAAAAGATATTCCACCTTAACTTTTAGGGTTCAAGAGACTATAAAAAGTATCCCTCTGAGGGGATACTTTTATAGAATTTTATATCTAAAATTCGTTTTTCAGGTAATTTGGGCTGAGTAATGGTGAATGTCCCAAAGTCACTCAGTGAATTTCCATAGCTGAAGATGGTTTTGAATCTAGATTTCCCCTAAGTTTAAAAAAATATATCAAAAGCTGGTTTAAAAAAAAACTGACAAAAATCAAGGTTGCTAGAGGCTATCATTAATAGCATCAGCCTACAATTTCCTGTCTGTGACAAATGAAGTAAAAAAATTATATTTGCAACCTAGATATATGTTTGTAATCTTCCTGTTAAGATTTCAGATTTTATATTCTATGTTTTGTATGTTACCCCGTATTCCTTTTTACTGAAATATGATGTGAATGTGCCATATGATAAATAAATAAAATAGCCTATGAGAATTCAAAAAAGCAGTTAATGGCAGCCACTCTTGGTTAAATCATCATTAAGTAAGGAAGAATAAGACATGATTGAATGCTTGACTATTACCCCTACCACCTCTATGATGGGCCCTGTCTAAAACCTTAACTGCTAAAAACATTAACTTTTGTTGACTCTGCTCTCTAATTCCACCATTGCTATTCCCATGGTTTGGACAAGTTGTTTGGATGAATGTTTTAACATCCCAACAAAATAGAAATATCTATTGTTAAGTTCCCTCAATGAAATACCCTGAAAAGAAGAATTTGTTCAAATGTTGAGATCTTACTATGGAATATCGGTGAAAGTACAATAAATAGTCTATGTATTTCTCATAAGATTGATTTGTGAGGGAAATTTGTAATAAAGAGAAATTCATTGACAGTACTTATTATTGAGACTGAGAGCTCATGCTCAAGTACTTTATACATGTTTACATTTTCATAATTTCATATTTTGCAAAGGTAATAGTTGTTGGAAGAAAATTCCAATTGATTCAGTTCCAAGTAGGGAGAAAGACACTGGAAACATGGAGGCTATTTGAAAAGTTGGTTTATTGGTGAACAGGACTATATGGCTTCAAAGTCCTGGGCATCTGACCACCTGGAGTGGAGAGTCAGATGTATTTTTACCCTCTCTTGGGCTTTTAACTTGAGTTTCCTGTTCTTGTGCCAAGAACATGTATTCTATTGGTTGCTGTCAGACTCCCATGTAGAGTCATGTTTGTCTGAATTGAGTTTGGTTGAACCATGGGCTGATGTTATGTCCCCAAGTGATTTTGCAATGCAGTGAGCCTTGCTGCTAGATAATCCTATAATGTCCTGGAGGGTCATGTCTTAATCCCATCACCCTGGAGCTGGAGGTCTAATTGTTTTGTAGATAGGCTGGCCCAGTCCTGCTCCATGGGCACCAAATATTGCTGGGGGCAGGGAGTTGCTGCTGTGAGTTTCTGTCTCCCTTAAGATTTCTATTTCTCTTTTAGGGGAAATATAATATTCTGCCTTTTTAATATTTCCTAAAATATTCCATTCTTCTAGGAGAGGGGTGAGTGCTAACTTTCTTCATAGTCAAGGCATTGTGATTTATGGTTCATTTATATAATACAATGAACAAATTCATGGTGACAGGAGAACCACATGAGGCTAATTCCTCATCACATACTCAGAGAAGAAGACTCATTTCCCACCAACTCACCATGATTTCACAGCTTCAGTTTTACTTCTTGGACCATTTCCTGTATAAATCAGTACTGGTGCGATGAAGAACAAGCCAGGATTAATTGTTTTCCTTCCTTTCCCCCCCCCTTCCCAAGAAAAATAAAAGAGGTTTCAAAGGTCACAGAATAGTTCATAAGAGTGTGTAATCATTAACTGATAATGGTACACCTGTACTGTGGCCAGCATCACTGTTTGCTTAATAAACTAGTGACGTTTACGGGTAGCCTCTAAGTGCCTGATACTACTTTCCTTAAATGGGCTGTATTCTTTGTTACGTGTGGATTTGAAAGAATTAAATTCCAATCTTTCAAAAGGGCTGTGCCAGAGTAGGAGGCCCTCCCAGCAGGTGGCTGAGACCACACCTAGAACCTAACTGTTTCCAATACTTAAAGGTCCTATTTGCATGAATCATTCCAATACTAATGATGCTGGGAAAGGGGGAAAAAAAGCCTCCTCTCACCATGAAAGACTTGAGAACATGGTCACTGAGATACTCTCTGAGCCATGATGTTCAGTAGGGGAACTTTGAGACAATGAGTATCATTCAGTTTCATCTTTCATAAAGCTCGTATGAAGATAAGATGAATTAAAAGAAAAATCATCAGTGGTAGGTTGTCCCCGGTTCGGACCGGTTTGCGAGAACCGGTAGTAAAACCAGCAGGAGGTCCCGCCCACTGCCCCAGATGTCATCATCTGCACATGCACAGAAGCAAGGCGATCCCATTGCGAACTGGTAGTAAAGGTGAGTAGAACCCACCCCTGAAAATCATTGAACCTAAACTGAATCCCCATAAAAAGACAGAACATTTTTATAAAGTAAATAAAAGAAGTATACAATCTGGATGTATTCTAGATCAGATTGGTTTTCCTTTCATTGCAAGTTTTCTTTCCAATTTTTAAAAGCAGCGAGACCCGTAGAAAAGAGTTGGCAAGGTCAGCCCTGGATGAAGTGAGAAAATAATTCCAATTAATTTTCTTAAGCTATCTAGAGGTATTTTAGTATGATAACTATTTAGTTCCTAATAATACAGAACCATTTTTAAAGGAAAATGAGGGGTGGTATTGATGATTGCAACAGTGCCAATATTATGAGTATTAACAATTTTTAAAATATTATTACTTAGCCATAACAGATTGTAACAGAGACAAGGATCACCATTTAGGGTCTTCCTCAGTTACTAAGTTATAGCCAGAAGTAGTATGTATTTATTTAGGTATTCAATTTGTGTGGCTGCCCATCTCAATCAGTGACTCTGGGCAGTGAAAATATTAGAAATAAAATAAAAGCAATTAGAATAATGCCAACATTAAAATAATAGTTGCCAAGAATAAATCATATAATCTCTAATATAATCAAAAAACGGCTCTCTGCATACTCAGGGCCCAAGGCCAGTCACAGAGCCAAGTCTTCAAGAACTTACAAAAATCTAGAACTTGTGGTCTTATGATAAACCAAGATTCTAGGATCTCCCCAGCAGCAAAATCAAAACATAGTATGACTAAAGGCAAAATAGCAACAAAGATGCATTGTAATTTTCTCTATTTCTCCGCAATTGCTTTCTGGGCTCAGGTGTTCAGACTGTGGTAGGAATATGACCAGTTGCAGAAATATATAATTGTTTAAAATAGAGCAGGCACAATGAGTACCAAAAATTGGCAGTGGCAGCACCAAGGGGACCATGGGGGTGGGGTGGGGGGCAGAGATTAGCAAAGGCAAAAAGTAGGGAGAGAACGACCTCCACTTCCCTCCTCTTCTGGTCCCCAATGCAGTTGCATATGTTGTTGCAATCATCTTAAACTAGCCCTGGCACATTCTTCCCAATAGGTAATGCCACTGCTGTTTAAGAAAAGCTGTACGATGCAGAAATCTCCAACAGCAGATTTGCAAATTAAATCATACTTAAAGCACAGGCATCAATAGAACACCTTACTTTTCTCAGGAAAAATCCAGATTCATCACTGGAAGGAAGAGCTGTAGTAGCAGTGCCTACCTTTACAGTAGGTGTAACTGTTTCTCCAGGTAAAACAGTACTATCTGGGCAGGTAGCAACAGAAGAGGAAACCCCCCCCGCTTCTCAGAATAAGCTTTGAAATAAATTGTTACAGTTTTCCCATTTGGTTTCAGAGTGCATGGTGAGAGCATCAAATCCGACATTGGCCCACAAAGAATAAATGACTTTTATTTTAACAAAGGCATAACATTAGAAACATGGGACTAGATCATGGGTGTCAAACTCATGGCATCATGTTGCTGTCATGTGACATTTCATGATGTTTTTTCCCTTCATGGAGCTGGGGTGCATGTGGCCTGCGTATGATGCATCTGGTCCGTGGGCCACCAGTTTGACACCCCTAGACTAGACCATGAGTTCTAGTCCCATCGTAAGCACACAGCCATCTGGGTTAACATGGACCAATCACTCTTTCCCAGCACAAGGAGGCAGGCAATGGCAAACCACTTCTGAAATTGCTGCCAAGAAAACTGCAGGAATTTGTTCAGGCAGTCATCAGGAGTCAATATGACCTGAAGGCACACACACAAAAAAGAAAGCTTTTAGAAAACTGGATTAGCTACATCAAGTTGCAGGAGGTGAACATTTGCATACTAGAACTATCAATCATTAACTAGATCACGCCATAAGATAAAAATATGGAGAATAGGGGTATAAATAAGGATGTACCAGAGAAAAGCAGCAATGACAAGAAATGATAGCAGGCATCTATCCAAATTGGACTACCTCCCAATTTCTTTGCAATTTGTTGCAATGGTCACTATTCTCACAGGGCTTTGGGGCAAAGGGTCTGACTCTTTGGCCCAGACTGGAAAATATGTATCTCAATGTCCTTGCTTCTCTGAGGACTTCCAACTACAGAAACCTTTAACCTCCTCTCCCTTGAAGCCAATCTTCTTGCTTCTCTTTAGAAAAGGATATTTATTGTGTTTATTGTTTATTAATGTTAAAATTATCCACTAGTGAGTAACCTACACCCTTCAGAAAATTAGATTATAGTTCTATAAATCCACAGTACAGCAGCTGCTTATCTAATAGTAACAAACAGGTAGCAGAGTCAGTTTGGTGCAGTTTGGATTAAGGTTCCAGGCTAGAAACTAAGAAACTGTCAGTTCTAGTCCTATTTTAGGCACAAAACCAATTGGATGATCTTGGGCTAGTCACTCTTTGAGCCCTGGGAAGCAAGCAAGGGCAAAGACTTCCAAAATCTTGTCAAAAAAACTACAGGGTCTTTCAGTCAATTATCAGGAGTCAATATGACTCAAAGGCAGTGGTGGGATTTAGCCAGTTCGCACCACTTCGGGAGAACCGGTTGTTAATTTTCTGAGCAGTTTGGCAAACTGGTTGTTGAAAGAAATCATTAGGGTAGAGAACCAGTTGTTAAATTACTTGAATCCCACCACTGCTCAAAGGCACACACATACAAAGTACTATAGACTTGTGGAGCAGAAGAAATTTACATAAGGCGCCAACCAGAGTTTTACAAACTGTATTCAAGCTTTCACCTTTTTAAAACTTGAACTAAGTAATGAGATGTCAAAAATGTGATTGATTGTCTAACTCTGTCTCTACAGGTTATCATATACAGTAACAGTATCATATTTTTGGAATACAGAGTTTGATGTTTTATGAAGAATGTTGGCTCTAATGAGGATTCCTGGGGAATCACTTTTGGATGGTAAATTATTAGAAGCTTTGAGCCCTGAGGTGGATTCCTCCCTTAAATGCTAATAACATGATATCCAAACTCTCTGTATGAAGGATACTGATACATGGAAGAACAGAAATTAGAACAGCAGGTTTTCAGGGGGGATGTCAGTGAACTGATTTGTGCAAGCCAATGGGAAAGAAAATCCTTCCATATAAAACTGAAAAATATGATCTATTCCTTTCTCAAGACAGCAAAGAGTTACCATACTTTTTGTGGCATTGTGGTTGGCCAGCAGCTGTTTTTGGTTGAAAGGTGGGTGGCTTGTCATATTTAGCAAGGAAACCAAAGAGTTATAGGAAGAAACATTTTTTCTCCAGAGGGTTAATGTTATGATCCATGCCAGTTCCCCTTTCACAAAGAGGGACAGTCCATCTGAGTCATAGAACAGTGGATCGCAGTTCAAGTCAACCTCATGCATATGAGCAAGATGAAAGTCAGAACGCAAAGCCCAGAATTCAGGAGATCAAGAGGCAACCTGCCATGACGATTTCATGTTCAGCCTTGACTCTTCTGTTAATAATCATCCATCTGTATCATATGCAAAAGCCAGGAAAAGCACCAGGCCCAGACAAAATAACTCCTTTTTGCTTAAAAGCCTGTGCTGACCAACTGGCCCCCATCTTCACCTGCATCTTTAATAAATCATTAGAGATGTGCTATGTTCCTTCTTGCTTCAAACCCTCTACTATCATCCCAGTGCTGAAGAAACCCTTCATCAAGGAACTGAACGACTTCAGAGCGGTTGCTCTAACATCTGTAATTATGAAAACCTTTGAAAGGCTAGTGCTGGCTCACCTGAAAACCATCACGGATCCGCTGTTAGACCCCTTGCAATTTGCCTACAGAGTAAATAGATTGACAGACGATGCTGTTAATATGACTCTGCATTACATCCTGCAACATCTTGAATCTCAAGACCTATGCAAGGGTCCTCTTTATAGACTTCAGCTCAGCATTCAATAGCATCATTCTAGATATTCTTCTAACTAAACTAAATCAGCTAGCTGTACCTGACCATACTTGTAAATGGATCATAAGCTTCCTAACAGACAGGAAGTAACAGGTGAAACTAGGCAAAATCACATCAGATTTTACAAATTAGCACAAATTACAAATTACAATTAGCACAGGAGTCCCCCAGGGCTGTGTGCTCTCTCCACTACTCTTGTCTCTATACACCAATTACTGAATCTCAAAAGATCGCGCTGTTAAAGTACTGAAGTTTGCAGATGATACAACAGTGATTGGTCTGATTTACGACAACAAATCTGCATACGGACAGGAAGTTGAACAACTAGCCTTGTGGTGCAACCAGAACGATCTTGAACTAAATACACTCAAAACCGTAGAAATGGTGGTAGATTTTAGGAGAAACCCTCCTATACTACCACCTCTTACAATATTAGACAACACAGTATCAACAGTAGAGACCTTCAAATTTCTAGGTTCTATCATATATCAAGACTTAAAATGGACACCTAACATCAAAAGCGTCATCAAAAAAACACAACAAAGAATGTTCTTTCTGTGCCAACTCAGAAAGCTCAAACTGCCCAAAGAACTGCTGATTCAATTCTACAGATGAATTATTGAGTCTGTCATCTGCACCTCTAACTGTCTGGTTTGGCTCTGCAACCAAACAAGACAGACACAGACTTCAATGGATAATTAGAACTGCAGAAAAAACAATGGCTACAAACCTGCCTTCTATTGAGGACCTGTATATTGCACAAGTCAAAAAGAGGGCTGTGAAAATATCTACAGACCCCTCACATCCTGGGCATAAATTGTTTCAACTTCTACTCTCAAAACGATACTATAGGGCCATGATGGCGAACCTATGGCACGCGTGCCTCAGGTGGTACGTGAAGCCATATCGGTGGGCACGTGAGCTCAGCTGCATGCCAGCCACCTGATTTTTGGGCCTTCTGGGCCCACCGGAAGTAGGGAAACAGGCCGTTTTTGGCCTCCAGAAGGCCTCCGGGGGGTGGGGAAGGCCGTTTTCGCCCTCCCCAGGTGCCTAAAAAGCCTCTGGAGCCTGGGGAGGGTGAAAAATGGGCCTACCGCGCCATCGCGTGCCAAAAGTGGGGGGAGCGTGGGGGGGGTCGCATGTGCAGGGGTGGGGCGCATAGAATAATGGGTGTGGTCACACTTGCGCGACTCCCACTTTTGGCATGCGATGGCAAA
The DNA here is from genome assembly GCA_022577455.1 of Arizona elegans. Classification (NCBI taxonomy): domain Eukaryota; kingdom Metazoa; phylum Chordata; class Lepidosauria; order Squamata; family Colubridae; genus Arizona; species Arizona elegans. The sequence continues at coordinate 75,350,234 of JAKOOJ010000003.1, forward strand.
AACGTTAGCCATCACTACTATAGGGCACTGCACAGCGGAACAACTAGACACAAGGACAGTTTTTCCCTGAATGCCATCACTCTGCTAAACAACTAATTCCCACAACACTGTCAAACTATTAACTAAGACTGTGTAACTATTATTTTTCTCATCCTTCCTATTACCTATCTCTTCCCATTTATGACTGTAATCATGTTGCTTGTAGTTTTACAATTTATATTGATCTGTTTGTTTCCTAGTATGATTTGATTGCTTATTAATAACCTATGACTATCATTAAGTGTTGTATCTTATGATTCTTGATGAATGTATTTTTTCTTTTTTCTTTTTTTTCCCTTTTATGTACACTGAGAGCATATGCACCAAAGACAAATTCCTTGTGTGTCCAATCACACTTGGCAAATAAAGAATTCTATTCTATTCTATCTATTTTATATGTGTAATAACTTGTATTGACATCTGCATAAATTGGAGTGTACCTGAATTTATTGGGAATCTTCAGACAGATGTGACTTTCTCAAATTGAGTACAGTTTCTATAGACCCATCAAATTATGTTATGAAATGTTCATATTTAATGAGACAGAAAGGGAAAATTAACCAACACCAATTAACCAATTAACCTGTAGAATCATTATTTTAACTACAATATGTTTAATTTGTATTAAGTATAAATGAAATTAGTTTCTTTTCTGGCTCCACACATGGATTTTTGGATTTTAACATGTCATCCCAAGGTCAAAAGAAGCTCCTTATTATCTCCATAACCTAAAAACATTACACATCTTCTGCTGGGACAACCCAAGGAACAGTATTTGGCACAGTTATTTTCTCATTTTGTTTCTCTTTATGATTCAATCAGGAGACTTGAATCAGGAAGTAAATTGAGGCAAAGTGGGGGAAATGTAGATTGGTTAAGTAGATGCAAGTTACATGTGAGGCAAACTACAAGTTCATTATCAATTAATAATTGTAATGTATTGAAAACCTTTTGTGTTTGTTGAAAGGTTGCCTGAAACTTTTTAATGGGTAGGAGTTCCGCAATCTCTCCCTCAATGGTGCCCTTAAAGTCTTGCTTTTTCCAAATAGTGACTATATGATCCTAATATCGGAAGCGTTCCGATATTATTGATGTGTCCTAGTTCTTGAATCCTGATGTCAAACTTGTGCCCATTTATTCTTTTGCACAAAGTTTGTCCTCTGTAGAATCCAGAGAGGAATTGCTGGTTGATGATAGCATTTGTCTTTGCTATGGTGGTGACAGCTAGGAAAGTAAAGAAAGAGTGGGGAGTCACCTAGAGCTCCCATGGACATAAAGGAAGCATTTTAAACTATCCACCTGTCTTTTAGATTAAAATGAATTAAATAATTTGGCTGAACAAATTTAAAACCCCAATAATTTAAAACCAGATTTAAAATTTCTATTTAAAAAGGGGAAAGACTTAGGTCAGGCCGGCTTGATGAAATAGGAAGGTCTTAAGCACGCGACGGAAGGTACGCAAATCTGGGATCCTCCGTATCTCCGGGGGGAGCTCGTTCCAGATAGTAGGTGCCCCCACAGAGAAGGCTCTCCCCCTGGGGGCCGCCAGTCGACATTGTTTGGCCGACGGCACCCGGAGGAGCCCCTCTCTATGGGAGCGTAGTGGTCGGTGGGAGGCTATTGGTGGTAGCAGGCGGTCCTGTAAATAACCAGAACCTAAGCCATGGAGCGCTCTAAAGGTGATAACCAAAACCTTGAAGCGCACTCGGAAGACCACCGGGAGCCAGTGCTATAGAGGTGTTACATGGGAGTGCCATGTCGCTCCCGTCACCACCCGCGCAGCCGCACTCTGCGCCAGTTGGAGCCTCCGAGTGCTCCTCAAGGGGAGCCCCATGTAGAGAGTGTTACAATAGTTCAGACGGGAGGTGACGAGGGCATGAGTGACCGTGCGTAACGAGTCCCGATCCAGAAAGGGATGCAACTGGCGAATCAGGCGAACCTGATGAAAAATCCTCCCGGTCATGGCCGTCAAGTGTTCTTCTAAAGACAGCCGTGAGTCCAGGAGGACACCCAAGTTGCGAGCCCTTTCCATGGGGGCCAATGATTCACCCCCAATAGTCAGCGATGGCACCAGCTGACTATATCGGGGTGTCGGAAACCACAGCCACTCGGTCTTGGATGGGTTGAGCCTGAGCCTGTTCCTCCCCATCCAGATCCGTACGGCCTCCAGGCACCGGGACATCACTTCAAGGGCATCGTTGGGGTGGTCTGGGGTGGAGATGTACAGCTGGGTGTCGTCAGCGTACTGATGGTACTCCACCCCGAAACCACGGATGATCTCGCCCAGTGGCTTTACATAAATGTTGAACAAAAGGGGTGAGAGGACCGATCCTTGCGGCACCCCACATATAAGGGGCCTCAGGGTCGACCTCTGCCCCCCCCGTCAACACAGACTGCGACCGGTCGGAGAGAAAGGAGGAGAACCACCGTAGTACGGTGCCTCCCACCCCCAACTCTTCCAACCGGTGCAGCATGATACCATGGTCGATGGTATCAAAAGCCGCTGAGAGATCTAACAGGACCAGGACAGAGGAGCACCCCCTGTCCCGAGCCCTCCAGAGATCATCCACCAATGTGACCAATGCCGTTTCCGTGCTGTACCCAGGCCTGAAGCCCAACTGGAATGGATCTAGATACGTCGTTTCATCCAGGTACTGGGGGAGCTGTTGTGCAACCACACTCTCAACAACCTTCGCCAGAAAGCGAAGGTTGGAGACTGGACGATAGTTAGCCAATACTGCCGGGTCCAGGGAAGGCTTCTTGAGGAGAGGTCTCACCACCGCCTCTTTCAAGGCGGCGGGAAAGACACCCTCACCCAATGAAGCATTTATAATCCCCTGGAGCCAGCGTCGTGTCACCTCCCAGGAAGCCAGCACTAACCAGGAGGGGCACCTGTCCAACAAACATGTGGTCGCATTCAGTCTACCCAGAATCCTGTCCACGTCCTCAGGGGTCACAGGATCAAACTCATCCCAGATAACATTCTCAGGACCTGCCTCCATCACCCCCGCTGGATCTAGCCAGTCGGAGTCCAGATCTTTTAAGTTAAAGACTACAATAGAATAGGATGAGAGGGAAGTGACTTCTAAGTGGGTATAAGATTTTAACTGAGTTCACCTGGCCTACATGTTTTGTTTTTGTACATTGAATGTCTTTGTGTCTGTGCAATTTTCTCAGAGCAGCCTGGATGCCCTCAAAATGTGTGGACTCTAAATCCCAAAATTCTCCAGTCAGTTTAGGACTGCTTGGAATTCTAGGATTTGAGGTTCACACCCTTGGTAGGTACTCAGATTGGGATAGTTTAACCCAAGAAGAGGAGACATAAACTGAGAATCAATCTGTTAAATACCCAGCACATCAGACCAATCCATGTGAGTGGATGCATATACTGTAATGCATTTCCAGCTGCACTTTGGTCTAAATCAGGGGGCATCGAACCTTTTTAAGACTTGTGAACCCCTTTGAAATCTGGGAGTTAAAGCCCACAAATTGTCAAGATTTAGATACCCCTGGTCTAGAAAATCTCAGTCTGGAATCCTCAAATACTATTAATTTAATTGATGAATATTTTCCTTTCTGTAGACAGGTTGTTTCTTTTTCCTACTAAAAGGACTAATGTTATAAGCAGATGGGAAAGCTTGGCCAGCTGCTCATAATAATTCCAATAACAAAATTAAAACCTAATCCAGCCTACCTCCGGTTCTTATGATATAACAATATTTCTATCTCCAGAGAAACCTGCCGGTGTCCTTGAATTCTTTCTAATCAAATGACAACATTCACGCCTCCCTAGCTATGTGGCAATACCAGATTGTTGTGGTACTTTAAAGATTTTGTGGGAGAAAAATCTCCCACAGATTATACATGAAATAGAAAACATTCTTTCTATTGTGATCAGGTAGTGTTGATTCCCCCCCCCCCTTGTGTTATGGGGAAATGTGAGACTATGTGACTGAAGTGCTATACGTGCAGTCTTTGTGAGTTACAAAATGCTGAAAGCATGATCTAGGGATTAAGAACTTTCTTTCTGAGAGAACTTTCAACTCAAAATGCCTGTGGAGATTCTCAGTCATCCAGGTCATGGTTGTCCCCCAAAAGTGCTTTTGGGACAGTTGCCTTTTGAAAAAAGCACTTTTGGGGTTCACCTCCAAACATGTTGCAGATAATTTTCTTTTACAGTAATGGCTGAGAAGCAACACTTGAAACTGAGGAGATCTGGCTACTGCAGACGTTCTTCCTTTCACAAATTTATCTCTGCCCATGGTTTCTTTTCTAAGATGGAACATTTATTTCAAAGGGAGCCTCAAACTGTGAATTCTAAATAGCTACAAAATCAGTTTCTTGCATCTTTTCTGATTTTAACTATTTTAACTATTATACTGCCCAATATGTATTCATGATTACTAAAATTGAGAGTGACTTGTTTTTTGATGGGGAAAAATTATCTTAATTCTTAACAAGAAGACAAACATAGGTAGTCCTCATTTAGTGACCACACCAGCCATCTTAAACTAGACAGGATACATGACTACATGAGTTAATTCTACTTTATTGTAAGGCTTATAAAATAGAATCTTGCAAGCTGAAGGTCTAACCTTTTAACTGCTTGATCAATTACTGAGGTTCTGTCTAAGTTTTTTTTTCTCTGACTGATAAACCAATGGGGCTCTTCTCTGTCTTGTTTGTTTCCTAGGGCAGCATCATTTATTTATTTATTGTTTATTTATTGGTTCAATTTATATGCTGCCCTTTTCCAGAGACTCAGGGCGGCTTACAATGCGATAAGCAATAGCCTTCATACTTTTGTATATACCTGCTTAGTAGGGCTTTGGGGGGCCCCCAAGCGGTGTTCTTTTTTATACAAAGAGGACCTGGTTTGCTCCCACAAACTGGGTCCTCATTTTACCTACCTCGAAAGGATGGAAGGCTGAGTCAACCTTGAGCCTAGTGAGATTTGAACTTGCAGTAATTGCAGGCAGCTGGTGTTACTTAACAGTACTTTAGTCTGCTGCGCCACCAAGGCTCTTCCCCTTGTTCTTTAAAGTCCTTCACATATTCTATTACGCCACAGATAGGACCAGCAACATGGTCATTAAGCAAAGTGGCCACTAAGTGAAACCACCACAATGCTTAACACCTTACTTTAGCTTTCTTTTGTTTTACAAATCTGTGAAGGATGAAAATGTGAGGATTGGTTGAAAAGTTACTTTTTATTGGTGTTGTAACTGAACATGGTTCCTAATTGAGGCAATTGCTAAATAAGGATTAACTGTAAAATGTTTTCAGAGATACTTGTATTTTTCAAACAGATGCCTTAAAAATACTTAAAGGATAATAAATCTAACTGAGTTTCATTTTTTAGTTGCCCATTTTTAGGCAAAAGAAGAAGAGGTGCATGTGTGTCAGGCCTGACTGTCTGAATTCTCTGTGAAGGAAGCCTCTATGCTTGTCTGTAGAAAGACAGAATCCTTCCAAATGATGGAAAGGTTTGAAAGTCTGACTGCTTCACTGAAAGATAGAAACATGGGGACAAGGAGGTCATGAAATAAGATGAAAAAAGATGCCCTATTCCTAGTTGTAATGAAGAAGACACATTGATTCTCTAACCAGCAGCACCAGTACTTTGAGGAATATGATTCACGATCAGGCTTCTTGATAGTCACTTAAAACTACTCCAGGGAGAGTGGTTTGAATCACAGATGGGGAATAGGATTAACTCTTTTTCTAAATTTAAAAGCCTCTCCCTATTCTGTAATGATGCTGTAATTAGCCCACAGGGAAGGGGCAGAGAAGAATCCATATTTTTCTCCTCTGTCTTGTGGTTAATTGTAGTTGAAGAAACTGCTGTTCCTACCACAGTGTGACATTAATCCAAATTAACTCTTTTCCTGTGGAAAATTAACTTTTTACTAAGAGGAAAAGACTTAGAGAAATTTGAAATCAGATTGCATCTCCTTCCCTTTTCGTTTGAAAAAAATGAAGTTCACCTTCAGTTCTCCCCTAGATACAATAAACCTCAAATGTAAAGAAAAGATTTGGGTTCCTTTTCTTTTTCTTTTTTTAAAGTGCTGCTATATACTTTAACATGGATGTTAGGAACATATAAGTTCCAGATCTAATTGCAATTAAAATTTTACTGCGAAGATGAGTAAAAATGTAATAAGTAGCATGAATTAGCTTAGATTATTTTTACAATAATTAATGAAAAATTTTTCTACCAAAAATTAAGGATATTTTCAGACTAAATAGAAGAAAGTACATTTGAGCTTTCTCTGATTTTGTGTACCATATGAGTCTTTTATTATGTATTATATTGCATTTATGAGGAGGAAGGGGAAAATGGCTCAAGATAACATGGTTTTCAATTTGTTTTTCTTACAACATCTTCTGACCATGTACAAACACACATAAAACCACCTGTGGCAGGAGGAGAATGATTTGAATGGTGCTTTAAGATCCTTCCAGATGTGAACACTCTCCTCCCTTCTTTTTTTTTTTTTTTGCAGAATCTAATACATTCCATAGTATGACCTAGAAATATTTTGTCATTCTCTATTTATAAAGGTACCTCAGTATCAGTAAACACTGAGGTGCTTATTCATTTTCTCTGTAGCGTAAGGACATTAAAATGTTTGTTAAAGAACATGACTGGTTCATGTGACCAATGAGGTGAGGTGGGTTTCATAATGAGAGGCAAGCAAAAATACAGCATTAGTCATGAAAAAAAGAGGAACAATGCTCGGCTATTCTGAATCTGAAAGGCCTGAGGCTGTGGAAAGTCAAACCTTGTCCCACTGTGTCAGTTCCAGAAGTACATCACAGGGTGTACGGGCTGACTGACTCATACAGTATAGAGCTACATGTACTGAAACAGCGTAATGCCTCCCCTGCAAATGGGAGGATTTTCTCATAGATATACCAACAGTATTTCTCTCACCTGTTCCAATTTACTATCAATGCTACTTAGGTACAGTTCACACATTTCAGTTTAAGACTCACCATGACTTAGGTTTTTCTGTTATCAGTGTGACTAGTCCCTATGACTAATGGCAATGTCAGAAAAAGGACCTTCTGTATTCTTCTATCAGTATTGTATCTGTTTATTGCTGGGCTTCAGGGAAGCTAAAGTCTTGACTTAGGCCTGAGAGCCAGCTTGGGTGCCTTGGACTTTACCTTTCAGTTGCTTACCTGTCGCAAATATACAAAGGCTGAAAACAAAGAATTAATGATTTGCTGTTACAAATGAAGAAATGGGAGAAAATCACAAAACATAAAGACCTGGAAACAGAAATAGAACAATGGTGGTAAAAGAAAGAGAGTACCAATAGTAATAGGTGCCATTGGGGCAATAAAACATCTGGGGCGCCACTTGAATACCACTGAAATTGACAGAATTGCCATAAATCAATTGGAAAAAGCAGTTTTACTTAGAACAGCTTACATCCTGTGACAATACACCTAATATTATTTTTTTAAAAAAAATCTGTCTATCCAAGTCCTTGGGAAGAACTCAATAAGTGGACAAAAATGCCAAATACAATCTAAACATCTGGCCCACTCTATGACCAACCAAATTTATATGCTACCTATTTCCCAATTTTCCCCAAATCCCAAATCCCAACACAGAACATTTTCATATTTAGGCTTAAAGGGCTGTTGTTTGAAATTCTTCGTATGCAAGCATAAAATGAAATTACAAAATTTCAAATGCCTTCTTTTTACACTTCAAAAAGATCTCCAAAGAATGAGAGTGTGTTTCAAAAGAGGTGATTTATGGCTCACGTGCTCAAAAGGATTGATTTAGTGATTCTGATCTATTTGTTTGTTTTTTGTCCTATTATTTTAACTTTACAGCACAGCAAACTTTTTCCTTCCCTCTTAAGACACATACACACACACACACACACACACACACACACACACACACAGACATATATATATATATATATATATATTAGTGAAAAGGAAGAAGTGGTGAACATTACGAAAGGCCCAAGCAGATTCTGAAACTAAATAAAAGAAGCACATGAATCATCCTTGTCCAGAAATGACGAGGAAGACAAAAAAGATAGCAATTTCTGAGACAAAACCATTGTTCTATCCAATAGCAGGAGTTCTCTGGACTTAATGACTCATCAGAACATCATAACCACATTACCAGCATAAGGCCTAGAAAAGTCCCATGCTACGAAAATTCTGCTGTTATGAAACAAAGATGGTAGAAGGTATGACAACTTCCAAACACAATGTCTTAACTAATTAGTCCATGTATCAGATAGGAAAATATGACTGTCTAATAACAACACACTATTATGGAGAGAAGTGAGCCTAGTTTTAATCACAACAAAGATATGATTCAAGGTAAAGATACTGCTAATTAAACTTACTTTTGGAGTCACAGTGTAAACTTGCTGAACTATCTATGTATCTTTGATAAAATGTTGCAGTTTTCTATGATTTGTCATTTCTCTAATAAAAATTATTCCTATATGAAAATGATCAATGCTGATAGTCAGTCTGATCGAAGTTCAGTCCTTTACTGCATGGGAAAGTAGAGCTCAGATTCTAAGCCTACCAGACAAAAGACACTGGGCAGTTATTCTAACATTGTCTCCTTCATAGAATTTTGTAATAAGAATAAATATGGGGAAAGCTAAGAGGACGTAGGAGACATTTTAAATGGAAACTATCATTATGTGCATCCCCTGTACAATTTTGTATTTTAGTCAAGAGAAATGTACAATAAATGTCTCCTCTGGAAATGCTTTTCCATGAGGAAAAAGAGAGAGCCAGTTTGGTCCAGTGATGAAGGTGCTAGCCTAAAAACTAGAGGATTGTGAGTTCTAGTCCCATTTTAGGCATGAAAGCTGGATGGGTGACTTTGGGCCAGTCACCCTCTATCTGCCCAACTTACCTCACAGGGCTGTTGTTGTGGGAAAAATAGGAGGACGAAGGAATATTAAGCATGTTCACCAATTTAAGTTATTTATAAAAATAATAAAGATAACAAACAAACAAAAATGTTTTGAAGGGCAACTTATCCTAACTTGCTACTCTCCTAGTATGTCTACTGCAAATTCCATTGTTCTCAGCCACCATGGTCATTACACTGGCCTGGAATAGTGCCTAAATAGCCAAAGGCATCTGGAGAGTACCAGATTTATTGAGGTTGCTTTAGTGTAACAGCTCTAAGATAATAGCCCATTGTTCATTGTATAAATAAGGCCTTAGTATATTACTTGGTTTCTGTTCAGAAAAAGTTAGCTCACCCCTCTGAATATAAAGAAGGTAGCCATTGCTGACTTTCCCCATTGATTTCAACCATGAACGAATGCATTCCTTGGAATTATGGGGATCCTCCTGTCCTATGTTGGCATTAGAAAAAAGGATAAATTAAAAAGGGGTTTAAAAGATGGCTTAGTAAAAAAAAAATGAGTCAGAGTGGGTAACTAATGGGCAAGAGTTTTTTTCTCTCTCTTCCCAGCAGGCAAGAGGAACAAGTACTGTGTGCAAGCAGTTTGTGCTGCATTTTCAATTTACTGGTAAACTTTGCTTGTTTGAGCCAAACTATGAATCATTTTTGCTACCTCAGATCTCCTGCTAGTCTATGTTGGTTTAAAATTCCTCCCCTGCTCTCTTACTTCCTTTTTTTTTTAAATTCAAATCATCTAGTCCAGATGGAGAAGAAAGTCATTTCCAAAACTTGGTCCACCTACACTCAAAATACAACTGCCTTGTAGGCACAATAGGGTAGTTTGGTTGCAAAGTCGGCATTTCACAACTGCTGGCCTCCCTCTTAATCCCATTTTAGCCCATCTTCATCATTAGCCAAAGAGTGGAAAAAGAAACAAAATATGTACTGTTAATAATAATGACCACAAAATAGACAACGTAATAGAAAACAAAGAAGTCAAAGTGCTCTGGCACTTTAGAATTCGAACAGACAACCACCTGCCACATAACAGCCCAGACTTGCCTCCCGCCTTGAAAAAGGCGGTGGTGAGGCCCCTCCTCAAGAAGCCCTCTCTGGACCCAGCTGTTTTGGCAAACTATCGTCCAGTTTCCAACCTTCGCTTTCTGGCGAAGGTTGTTGAGAGTGTGGTGGTGCAACAGCTCCCGCAGTACCTGGATGAAACTGTCTATCTAGATCCATTCCAGTCCGGCTTCAGGCCCAGGTACAGCACGGAAATGGCATTGGTCGTGTTGGTCGATGATCTCTGGAGGGCTCAGGACAGGGGTTGTTCCTCTGTTCTGGTCCTATTAGACCTCTCAGTGGCTTTTGATACCATTGACCATGGTATCATGCTGCGCCGGTTGGAAGGTTGGGAGTGGGAGACACTGTCTTACAGTGGTTCTCCTCCTATCTCTCCAACTGGTCGCAGTCCGTGTTGGCTGGGGGGCAGAGATCGACCTCAAGGCACCTGGTTTGTGGGGTGCCACAAGGGTCGGTCCTCTCGCCTCTACTGTTCAACATATATGTGAAGCCGCTGGGCGAGATCATCTGTGGTTTTGGGGTGCAGTGCCATCTGTACGCTGATGACACCCAGCTGTACATCTCCACCCCAGACCACCCCAACGATGCCCTTGAAGTGATGTCCCGGTGCCTAGAGGCCGTGCGGGTCTGGATGGGGAGGAACAGGCTCTGACTCAACACCTCCAAGACTGAGTGGCTGTGGTTGCCGGCGTCCCGATATACTCAGCTGGTGCCATCGCTGACTATTGGGGGCGAGACATTGGCCCCCACGGAGAGGGCACGTAACTTGGGTGTCCTCCTGGATGCATGGCTGTCTTTAGAAGAGCATATGACGGCCATGGCCAGGGGGGTTTTCTATCAGGTTCTCCTGATACGCCAGTTGCGCCCCTTTCTGGATCAGGATTCCTTATGCACGGTCACTCATGCCCTTGTCACTTTCCGCCTGGACTACTGTAATGCTCTCTACATGGGGCTCCCCTTGAGGAGCACTCGGAGGCTCCAACTAGTGCAGAATGCAGCCGCGTGGGTACTTATGGGGCGACATGGCGTCCCAAGTGACACCTCTCCTGCGTGAACTGCATTGGCTTCCAGTGGTCTTCCGGGTGCGCTTCAAGGTATTGGTTCTCATCTTCAAAGTGTTCCATGGCTTAGGGCCCGGTTATTTACGAAAACACCTTCTGCCACCAATAACCTCCCACCGGTCAATACACTCCCACAGAGAGGGCCTCCTCAGGGTGCCGTCGGTCAGGCAATGTCGGCTGGCGACCCCCCCAGGAAAGAGCCCTCTCTGTGGGGGCACCCGCCCTCTGGAATGAGTTGCCCCCAAGGATACAACTGATCCCGGACCTCCGGACCTTCCGCCGGGCTCTGAAGGCTTTTTTATTTCAGCAAGCCGGGCTGGGTTAAAAATCTTTTAATTGGTGAATTTTATGGGTAAGGGGTTTTTAAATTGGGGGAAGCCAAAGATAAATTTAATTTTGTTTTATAGTATTTTAATGTTTATATTGTATGTTTTTTAATTTTGGCTGTTCACCACCCCGAGTCCTTCGGGAGAGGTGATGGTATAAAAATTTAATAAATAAATAAATAAATAAATAAATAAATAAATAAATAAATAAATAAATCTTAATAACTGGCAATTGATAAGACAAAAAAAAAACAGTCTGTATAGTGGACCTGGTAGTACCTGGGTACAATCCCAAAACAACTGGAGCACCACGTGAACACCATTGGCATTAACAAACTCACCATCAGCCAATTGCAAAAGACAGCTTTACTTGGAACAGCTTACATCTTGTGATAATACCTTTAACATCAGTAAAAACATCTGCCTATTCCAGGTCTTTGATAGGTGCATAAAAAGGTGAAATCCGGTCTACACATCTAGCTGACCGTGCAACAAGCTGTGATGATGATGATGATGATGATGATGATGATGATAATAATAATAATAATAATAATAATAAAAATAAAAAATTTGAAGTCACTCTTCAAACTCAGAATTTTCAAGGGTGGATTATAACAAGCTAAAACCTAAAAATTATTAAGCTATACAAGAAATTATGTTAGAATGCACATTAAAACAAACAAGTATGTAATAGTCCACTATACAGTATGCTAAAAATCAACACGTGAATTGATTTAAATATTTATGACAATATATATTTGCTACATGAAAATAAACTCCTCACTTGGCATTCTTAATGAATGGTAGGGTATTCTAGAAATGGGCAGATTTACCATCAAAAAGACCTGTTCCTGTGTGGATGCGTCAATACCTCAATTTGGAAGAGCTTCCAAAAAAAAAAAAAAAAAAATTGTCTACAAAAGGTATCTAAGAGAATTTGCCAAAAATTAAAAAGCATTATTTCAGGTATTGTAATTCCACATTATCAGACTTTATTTAAGGATTGGGATGGGAGGGGGAAATTTGCATATATTTGACAACCTAACAATTTGACAAAATACTGCAGATTTATTTTTTCCTTTTTACAATGTTCAAATAATTTTTTCTGTATTTATTAAGAGATATCAAGTGAAAATTCCTGAAAATTCACTTAGGTTACGCTGCTGTTTCACTTTTTGCCATTTGCTTTATAACATTCCAGGGGTAGATTCCTGAACTTTATTGAGAATCTTCTTAACAAGGTGAAACATATATACAGCTTTGTGCCTCGATATGCCACTGCAGTCATTATGACTATCTTATAATAGGTATATTAATGTAATGTTTATGCCGTATTTACCATATATGAATAAAAGAGAGCCAATTCTGATTCAGTGGGTTTTTAGTTGAAATGGTAGTCTATTTGCACCATAACAAAAAAGGAAGAGGGAGGAAAATATGGAAAGAAAAAGCAGGATAATTATGTTAAGTCTAAGAATTGGAACACTAATTGAATTATGCTGGAATTTGCTGATGCTGATCACTTGAGTAACTTTTCCCCAACTAAATTTAATAACTAAAGAATGTCTCATGTCCTTGCCAAGCTAGCGAAATCTTCAAAGAGAAAAAAACACTCGCAAAACAGTACGATATACTGTCTGTAATGTGCACATATACAGATGAATTGAAGGTTTGGGGTACAGCAAAGGGAGAAAAATAAAGCTAAGAAGCGTTTCAAGAACTACCTCCAGCAGTTGGAACACACTGCAGTGAAGTCATACATGAAGAATGCAGCCCATCCCAAGTTGCAGAAGGTTCCTATTAGTGATTTGAAGACCACCAAAGCTAAAAATATTCCAGTTGTGTTTTGAAAAGAATAGGGCAGAGGCTCTTTTTTTGGGGGGGGGGTTGTTTGTTTAACTTTTTAATTTGTTATGCCTTGCATAATTCTGTAACATAAATATCATTTGCATGGGATGATTTCGGGAGTAATGGTTGGATTCCATGGCAAAAGAGTAAGGCTGATGGAAGCGGAACACATATGGAAAACATTGGGGAAATCTGGAATAAGGCATGTTTATTTCAAACATTTGTATCCTGTCACTTTGTGAATAGAGCCCAGTATTCTTACGACTCATTTAAACAGTTCAGAAAGGGGAATATATGTATATAAAAAAAGACTAATAAAAAATATCAAGACATCTGTATCAGTGTCTGTTTGGCTGATTTGTTCTGGAGTTCCAGTAGCATTAGAAGACAGAAAACAATCCCAGGCAGAGCTACACACACACACACACACACACACACACACACAGAGAGAGAGAGAGAGAGAGAGAGAGAGAGAGAGAGAGAGAGAGAGAGAGAGAGAGAGAATGTTTCTGAAACAGTTGAGATTGCAATTCAAATTCAGGTCTATCTATTTTCTCAATCATTTGTGGGTGAAAGGCAGTTAAATACAAATATAGCTTCTCAAATAGCTTATAGAACAATAGGCAACTTGAGATTCCAATTCAAACATCAAAAGAGAGTATTTTCTCCTTATCCAGACTACCTGAGTATTTTAGTATGAAATAAGAAAACAAAAAAGCAAATTTCTCCTACATTATTTCATTTGATTTTACTTTACCACCAGTCCTCTCTTAGAGCATTTCATTTTATATTTTAAAATGTGTGTGTTTGTGTGTGTGTGTGTGTATGTGTGTGAAACACACTATTTTTATGACTAAAGTACTCCTACTTAATTTAATCATGGGTCATTCTGTAAATTTAACCTTCTCTGTCTGTTCAACATACAAGGCCATAAACTAAGGCCACATGAGTCAGATACTTATTATACACTGCAAGCTCAAATATAAGTTCCTATATTGTGGTTCAATGTGTTGCATGAACTTAGCCATTAGAATCACTTTTTAAAAAATAAAACTATTTCCATTTAATGCGTATCACACTTGGTATATATAACATCTAAATTTTCTTCATCCGTCTTAACAATATGGTGGGAAGTTCCTAAAACATTGCTTGAAATAACAATGTGAAAAACAATCCAGAAGGCAAGGAATAGGGAAAACAAGTATGAGATAACCTCTTGCATCTAAGCTCTTGGAAACTTCATCTGCAGAGCTTTTTATATTGTCTCTTTCCAATTCACTGGCTTTAAAGGAGGAGGAAATTAACTCCAATGCAGCCTGAAGGCCTCGTTTCTCTACATTTCAAGAAAATGAAATGTTTGGGACACAGGAGATCTAAGATTGCTTTCATCCTGTCTACAACTTTAGTCCTGCGATGTTAAATCCCTGTGGATCTTTCTCTGGGCTCCCTAGGCATTTCTGTGTAGACACTGTTCTCTTTTGCTAGCTGAAACCTTTCAAGACATTGACTCAGAAGTTTAGGATTTGTTCAATAGCTTTATTTTATTTGTTTAAAATATTTATATAGCCATCCATCTTATGATTCACTACCCTGGGCCTGTCACAAAACAATAAAAAACGCAGGTTTTAAAAGGTTTAAAAAAAAGAAAACCTCCAACCACAATAAAAACTTCTACCACTCTTTTTAAACTTTTTGTTTTAAGTACAGTTTGAGAACTAGAATGGGCACAGAGAGAAGCAGTGAAACAAACAGGTCCATTATAACAACTATACAGATATCTCCTGTTACTCCCATAAACAACCTTCTGTCAGTATATTAGAGTACGGGCATACACACACACACACACACACACACACAAATATATGGAATCTTATAGTTTTTTGCAGCAGGTTTTCTGTTCTAATTATGTCTTTTTAAATATCTGTAATAAAACTAGTTTATCAAGAACTGTGGCTTGTCAAAACTTCTACGGTCTATTTATTTATTTATTTATTTATTTATTAGATTTTTATACCGCCCCCTCTCCCGAAGGACTCGGGGTGGTGAACAGCCAAAATTAAAAACATACAATATAAACATTAAAATACGTTTAAAACAGAATTAAATCCAAAATGGATTTAAAATCCCCAATTTAAAACGCCTTACCCATGACCCTATAAATAAGACAAATTTAAAATTAAAAATTTCCACATTTGAAATTTCCACATTTAAAAAGGGGGAAGATTTAGGCCAGGCCAGCTTGATGAAATAGAAAAGTCTTAATCGCGCGGCGGAAGGTGCGCAGCTCCGGGGGGAGCTCATTCCAGATCATAGGTGCCCCCACAGAGAAGGCTCTCCCCCTAGGGGCCGACAGCCGACATTGTTTGGCCGACGGCACCTGGAGGAGCCCCTCTCTATGGGAGGGTACTGGCCGGTGGGAGGCTATTGGTGGTAGCAGGCGGTTCCATAAATAACCAGGTCCTAAGCCATGGAGCGCTTTAAAGGTAATAACCAAAACCTTGAAGCGCACTCAGAAGACCACCGGGAGCCAGTGCAGCTCGCGCAGGAGAGGTGTTACATGGGAACTCCATGTTGCTCCCATCACCACCCGCGCGGCCACACTCTGCGCCAGTTGGAGCCTCCGAGTACACCTCAAGGGGAGCCCCATGTAGAGAGTGCTGCAATAGTCCAGACGAGAGGTAACGAGGGCATGAGTGACTGTGTGTACGGAGTCCCGATCTAGATAGGGACGCAACTAGCGGATTTCCCAGATACTAAAGGTCATTTCCCTTTAATAATCTTGGACTTTTTTCAATGTTAATCAGAGTAATATTCTGAGCTGTAGCACTAATTAGCAACTGATGGCATTTATGGAGAACTGTCATCCTTCAAATGTTTCTGAAGTATAACTTTCAGAAGCAGATACAGGGATTGTAGCTGAACTACAGATGTAACAGAAATGGTGGTAACTATGAGTACACTTCACTGCCTGTTGATGACTCTTGTCCAAATAACTTAAGCATCGTTTCCCCATCTCATGTCCCCTAACAGCACTGGATCTTACCATCCAGGTCAAGCAGCCGCCATTTTAGAAGAAGGGTCTTGAAGAACACTAAGGATGCCTTCTATAATCTGGTATTTTGCTAAATAAGAAGTCTTTAGGCTGATGCATCTTCTTTATTTGTCAGTTATAATCTGTCGTTCATCAGGGATCATTCATACAACTATTTCCAGCTGATATATGATCTACATTTATAGTTATACCATGTTTTCCCAAAAATAGGACCTACCCCCAAAATAAGCCCTAGCTCAATTCATACAACTGTGCCTAATATAAACCCTACCCCAAAAATAAGCCTAGTAGAGGAGGGTCAGCATAGGAGGTGCACAAGAGCCAATGGTGTCTCGTAGCAGCTGCAGCCCGCACAGCACAGGTGAGTTGAGTACCTATGCAAGCAGCAGGCAGAAGTCCATGGGAAAGCTGAGTGACAGTGAGCCAGAGTGGCACATGGCCGCAGAAGGGGCATCTTTGAGTCTCTTGGCTTGCTTGCAGCCTGCGTGACACGTCAAAATTGCCTGTGTTCTGCTCTGTGTGTGGGGATTGCATGCCTTCCACTCCGGGCCTTCTGCTCTGTGTAGCCCCAGAGTGTGCCGATAAAGGGATCGGCAGGCTGCAGCTACTGCTGAATTCCGTCAGTTCCCGTGCACTTGCTGGCTCTTATGTGTACGCTGGAGGGCAGGGCACCCAGCCGGGCTGATCATTCTGAAATCGTGTTTCCCAGAAAATAAGCCCTACCTAGTGCTTATTTTGGGGCCCAAAAGAAAATAAGACCAGGTCTTATTTTCCTGGAAACACGGGTAGTAATATTTAATGAAATTTATTTTGGCAATATAGGGTTTTTTTCCTACTAGGGCTACGGCACAGAAGTCATTTTGAAAGGAGATAATCATCCTTCCAAGGTGAAGAACATTAGTTGGATTTATTCATAACCACCTCTTGACCCTTCGTATACAGGTAGTCCTCGACTTACAACCATTTTTAATGACCATTTGAAGTTACAATGGCACTGAAAAAAGTGACATGTCCATTTTGGTATCAAAATTCAAACGCTTGGCAACTGGCATGTATTTATGACAGTTGCAGTGTCCCAGGGTCATGTGATCACCTTCTGACACCTTCTGACAAGTAAGTAAGTAAGTAAGGTTAATGGGGAAGTCAGATATACTTAACAATCTGATTACTAACTTAAAACTGCAGGGATTCACTTAACAACTGTGGAAAGAAAAGTCGTAAAATGGGGCAAAACTCACTTACAACTGTCTTCCTTGGCAGTGGAAATTTTGGGCTCAATTATGGTCTTAAGTTGAGAATTACCTGTAGTTGGATTTCTGACAGCAGGCTACAAAGGGTATGATGGTCAGAAGGATATAAAGCTTTAAGATGAAGGGATTGAGTTAAATTTGGGTTGTTATATTTTCTCCCTAACTGGCAAGTGTTCCATCCTCTGCTTCAGCCTCTGTAATATATATGAGCTGGAAAGCTACAGGACAGCTCTAATATCTGGTACAAAGTAAGGAAGTGAGGTAAGCCAAGGCTGTGCAAAGCCACATATTTGGGTATGACTTCACCGACAACCCATATGCAAAGCCATTTTTGAGGGAGAGGAAAGTTTAACTCCAAAGAAAAATATTTTCTGGTTGAGTCTTTTACTATTTAGATTCCTTCGGTAGCCCTCAACCGAGGACTCTGCTTTTTACGTGCAAATTTATAGTTGGAAACTGGAAGCCAAAAACCTCCTAGTTTATACTTTGACTTCAGGGTAAAAAATGTCTTTGAATAATGCCAAGAATATAGGTTAATGTGATTTGTCTAATATTTATGGAAAACTTTACACTTATTTTCAGAAATTGAGAAAATATACCTGGATATTTCATAGCACAAATGTTGAAGTATATTGGCAGTAGACATGTAATAAGGAACCTTGAGCAAAAACTAGAATATAACTATAACATTTCCCTACTTGATACCTCTAGGGATAAGATAAACTTCCATTAATTCCATCTATACATAGTGTCCAAAATGCATTAGTATTTGAGATCCAGATGTTAACAATACATCACTATACAATGTCAGTTTGGTTTTCCCTAAGGCTAACTGTAAACCAAAAAGTTTATTTGTACAAATTATCATGACAGACCTTCTATCACAGGTTAATTATTCAAACAGTTAGTGCTAGTATTTGCTCTCTTTGAACACCAGCCAAGGCTCAGTGCCCTGTGAGGGCCTAATGCTGAACATTTGCCCTCATCTATTTTGGGATTGTCGAGTTAGGTTTGTATGAAAATAGATCTTGGTCTCTCTCCCCTACTCTCTTCCCTACTTATATAGCTTTAATTCATGTGATAGTGACTGAGATCTAGTTCATGAGATAACCCTGGCTTCTATATCAAATAGGGTTATTAGCTCTCAGGAAATATGAACATAAAGAGGGACTGCAGAAAAATAGGATGCTAAGAATATTGCAGGTTTTGAGAGTGAACAATTGTGACAATGCTGTATTCACCTTTTGATGTACACTTTTGAAAAGTTGTGGGTTCAAAATGGGAAAATTTATCCCATTTCACGACGATTGCTTTTTATTCAGTTCATTTTAACACAATATGTTTATATATACCGGTAATATACATTGCTTCTCTATTGACGTTAGAAACTGGGTAGTGTTGACAGACAGTATTCAATATCCAGAAAATTAGGCATCTAAAATGCTTAACATCAGGTCACATTTAAATTCCATAGCAAAATGAAAAATATCTCTTCCAGTTTTTATATTTTTAACAATGTATGTCAAATGTATTTTTCAAGCCATTACTAAGTCATCAAGCCAGGGACTGAATGAAGATGAAGCCGGAGGCTTCTGCCCCATTTGACTATATTTGTAAAGACATGTCATTTCCATTCTGAACTCAAGAAATACATGCTTTTTAAAAGGACACTGTCAGTATAATAAATGGGCAAATTTTCCTGGTATGTTCTGTGAAAGAACCAGATCCAAACCCTTGTGAAAGAATTCAGAAAACATGCAAATTCTGTCCTATCAGTAGCTCTTAGTCATTCTGCTAGAGGAAATTACTCCTGCAGGGCCACTGCTTCAGTACATCATGTACATTAGCAGATCTGCATTCTTCACCTCTTTCAAGCCAGAAGAATGTACAAAACTTTCTCTTTAAAAAAAGGGTTGTGACTTAGCACAGCTGGAAGCAAGCATTGCAATACTCCCTGTGAGCTCACTGCATGCAACTTGCCTAATAGCTAAGATAGGAGAATAGAGGAATTTACTTTCGATCAGCAGTATTCATTTAATTAAGCCTACATGCTTTTTGGACAAGGAGATAGCAAAATTGGCTTGGAAGGGAAGTGGAGGAACCTGCGATTCCCCAAATGTCCAATCAATTTATCAAAGGAAATAGGTTTATAATATGAAGAAATGCAATCTTTCCCTTCGGTTATCTGTTGTTTTTCCAAACCCCGTCCTTATTTCTCTGTGAGATTCTTATGAAGATATATATCAGTGGTGAAATCCGAACTGGTTTGCTACCGGTTTGCTGGCTGCGCACGCGCACTGCGTGCCAAATGTGTGGTGTGTGCACATGTGCAGTGTGCACCAAATGCACGCTGCACACGCATGCATACACAGTATGCGCCAAAAGGAGGCTTGGGAAGGTAAGTAGAAGTGAGGGGGTGGGAATCAGCTGTGGCGTGCAAATTAGCTTTGCTAGAAAGCAGGATTTCCTGTGGTACACGAACTGGTAGCTAACTACTGGTTCGCCCAAATCGATAGTTTTTATCACTACTGGTTTGCCCAAACTGGACTGAACTGATAGCATTTTACCCCTGATATATATACCGTACACTTATACTACTACCAATCATGCAAGGTCTTAATTGTGTTTCTATGGAGATTTTCATTATTCTCTCTCTCATATGGAAAGGATCCAGTTATTGCTGGCATCAGTTTGCATAATCTTTACATTTTTTTACTAGTGTTTTTATCTCCCCTTCTTCCTCTTCAAAATCTTAGAACAGGGATGTCAAACTCGCGGCCCACAGCCCAGATGCGTCACATGCTGGCCATGACCATCCCCGGTTTAGCAAAGGGGGAAAAAGTTGCAATACATCACATGACAACAACATGACAAAGTGAATTTCACACCCTTGTCCTAGAACATAGAAATAATAGGGTTGGAAAGGACCTTGGAGGTCTTCTAGGCTGGCTCCCTGTCTATGGCTGGAGATCCTATATGATTCCAGTTAAATGGCTTCTCTTCTTGAAAACCTCCAGTGATGAAGCATCCACAATTCTATAGGCAAGACATTCCACTGATTAATAGTTCTCACTGAAATTTCTCCTTAGTTCTAGGCTGGATCTCTCTTAAATAATCTTCCACTGATACTCTAAGGGAGGGATGTCAAACTCCTCTTTCCCCCGCTTCGCTAAACCAGAGGTGGGCATGGCCAGCGCATGATGCATCTGGGCCGCGAGTTTGACACCCCTTCTCTAAGGACAAAACATAGAACACTGTTACCGGTATCAACAATTTTGTGGGCAGAATCACCCTTATTTCTCTCATCTCTCATATTTAATATATTTGTATATGCATTGTATAATACATAAGTATGCAGTTGTATCTGGATAGGTTGTAATATATTTTCTTTAGAAAATTAAACATCTTTTAAAATCCCTATTCTGCTCTATTTTTATCAGATCAATGTTAATATTGTTCCCTCTAACCCAGTGACCCCCAACTTTTTTGGCACCAGGGACCCCCAACTTTTTCAGCACCTTTCTCTGTTCCATGGAGAAAGGTTTTTCTGTGGCCTTGTGGGGGGTGGGGAGTTGCATGCTGCCTGCATCCTGAGGATGGGGCTTCACTTGCTTGTGCGGCCCAGTTGCTGGCATACTGCGGCCTAGTGTTGGTCCATGGACCAGGGGTGGGGACCCCTGCTCTAACCTACAAAAGGATGTAACTTTTGGGCAAAATCAACTGCAGAGGCAAGACTGATCAAAATCAATATAATATGTATATTGTTGTTACTTTTTAGTACAACTAGAAATGGCACTAAATTCTCCTCTCTCTCTACTGGTCACTTTTAAAAATGGCGCCCTAACTCCAAACTGATGAGTACAGATATATTTATTTTATTAAGTCTGTCCTCTTTATCAGTGTCATTTTTATTTAAGTTTAAAATACGTTGACTGTAAACACATTCCAATTAAACAATGGATTTGACTATCCCAGTGTAGAACTGGAATATAATTTACATGTATGTTTACTTGACATACTTGACCAGTTCTGGCATTAATTATAGATTACTGTTCATCCATTTGTGAGAGAACAGTGTCACAAGGCACTTTCATGACCGCCAGCATTTCCAGCCTCAACTTCAAAACAGTCTGAAATTAACCCACAATAATCTTCACTTTAGCCAGCCTCACCAGGCATTGATCTGCATCATCTTTTTTTAAAATCTTGTTGTCAAATATGAAACAGAAATAGCCAATCAGTCTCCTGCTCTTTTGAGTATCTAGTCAGTTTCTCACACATATTCCATACAAAAAGAAATTAAATCAAATGTTAGAACACTACCCTCTGCATAATTTTCAATAGAGTTTTTGTGTGTGTGTGTGTGTGTGTGTGTGGCACGTTGTCTGATAGTTTACCAAAAGCTTGCTATGTGATGGAACATCAGTTGTAAAAAAAAAAATTACAAAAATTTACAATAAGAAAAAAACAAAGCACTGACATCATCTAAAATGTTTCTGAATCTCAACAACCTTAAGATGCATGGACCTCAACTCTCAGAATTCATGCTGTTTGGGGAATTTTGGGAGCTGAAGATCACACATCTTAAAGTTGCAGAGGTTGAGAAACACTGCTCTAGAGGTGCCCAGCAACCTTGCTTCTATTTCTTTGTGACATTTTAAAACTCTGGGAATTGTGATAGTGAAATGCCAGCATGGTGGCAAATTGGGAACTAGGTAGTCTTTCCAAGATGTGAGATTACAGGTAGTCCTTGACTTATGACGATTTGTTTAACAATGTTTGAGGTTACAGTGGTGTGAAAAAAAATCACATGACCTATCCTCAAAATTATGATCAGTGCCCCACCCCCAGGGTCATGTGATTGCAATTTGGGAGTTTGGCAACTGGCTCACATTTCCAAAGTTTGTGGCATCCTGCGGTCAGGTGATTGTAATTTGTAGCCTTCTCAGCTGGTTTCCAATGAGCAAAATAAATGATGGAAGCCAGGTTTTCTTAACAAGTGGGGTAAAAATGGTCATAAAAATCACATGATAAATAAAAGATGTTTAATGACAACATTACTTAACAACCGAAATTCCAGTCCCAATTAGAGTCATAAATCGAAGACTACCTGAGGGGGAGCATATTGCTACAAGAGCAATGTTCTAAAAAATGTTTATGTTTTGTCTTATTTTACTGCATTTATTTTTTTAATAGAAAAATGATCTCTCACTCGACAGTACTTTTTTAACCAAAATAAATAAATAAATACTAGATATAACTTGAAAATGTGGCCCTACAATCCATATGCCTGTGGCTGTCCATAGCTAAAGTATATTTTTAACTTTTAGAGTTATTTGTTTTGGTTTATAAACTCTGTAAATGTATTCTAATCTAATGTTTGATAAACATTTGCAATCTTTAGTGCCCTTGTCACAAGATGTCATCCAGAATGTGTAAATCCACTGATAAACATTTCTCAAGAACTTTAAGGTTTATTTCCTCTATTTTTGGTTACTCTATGAGCTTTTTCCCCAGTCACATAAAAGAGCAACTTGGTATGCACAGGAGCCGTTTATAGTGGGGAAACAAATCAGGAGAAATGGTTTAATTCCACTTTTTGTGCATTGTTCTTCATTTCCCATTTTTTTAAAAAAATGAAAACAAATAAATTGTAGATTCAGTTTATCAAACTCTATGTATCATCTAGTTTAATCCTTAGTTATGCCGTCTCGGCTTTCTGTTATGTAGTTTACATATGAATTACCCACTTTGATTACCATAGCATGAATAAGGCCTACGTGTTTTACATCATTTCTAAAAAAACAAAGAAACTGATAGTGCTTGAAGATTGTATGAGTAGTCTTGTACAATACACTTGCATAAGCCACAAATCCTGGCTTCTGTTTGTTTAGCAGGAACATGAAGCAGTTCTTATCTGAATAATATTATTTGCATTTCAGCTGAACTTTTCTTTCTTTCACTGCTCGTTCTTTACGTGACACAATGTTCCTTGTCAGCAATAGGAGCTGTAGTTTCATACACTCTAGAGTGTTTTATACGTTTCAGTTACCTTAACAGGAATGAATCCTTTCTAAATAAAAGCTTGTCTCATTGGGATAATGGCCATTTCCCCCATTTCCCAAAATTGGTGCCAAGACTGCTTATGTAAATCTATCCTGGCTGTCTCTATTTTGGATGTGTGTATTTGGATGGGGGAAAAAATCTTCATTCTTGAAAAACAGAAGAAGGCTCCTTTACCTATATAATATAACCTCTACAAGAATAAAGCATTTATAAGTTTTGTATGTCCTTGTAATTCAAGATTTTATACTGAGGGCAGGTGTATTTATGCACTTAAATTAAAATTCCATCCACTTATCTTTGAGTTGGCAAAAAAAAAAAAAAAAACCCCATCCAACCCACTGGCATAAAATTAGTTGTCCCCACTGCCAATCCCTATCTTGTTTCTGTTGCTGATCTGTATCCCTGCTGAATGGTGCTATCCTGATTTGTGAGTGGGTCAATCATAACGAGACAGGGGAAGTAAGAGAGGTTTTCTCTTCTCCTCTGATTTTGTGCTGTGCCTTTTCATCACAGATTCCTCCCCACCCCCCAGCCCCAAAATCAGGGCCCTGCAGCAGGGACAGATTTCTCTCTCTAAACCGAATGTCTCTTCTCCCTCCCATTCCACATTTTGCCATGTTAAAATTGCACAAAGTCAATCCCAGGGCAGAAGGAGCCCCAGAGGCCAGAGAGGCAGAACCTACCCAGGACGATGTAGTTCACTAGCTCCTCCAGGGCTAGAACCTGAATAGCTATTAGGTAACCAGTTATGGACAGCAGTGATTGAAATTGACAAATACAGGGAGTATAGCAAATAAGCAAATAAGGGTTATGCACTACTTCAGTAAAGTACCGAAGTTTTGCTGCCATTACCTGCTGGGAACCTGGTCTCAAAGAGGGAGGGAGGGCCGAAAGTTATTCAGAAGAACTTGGAGAATGCAAAGGCTAGGACAGCAATAGCTGAGGTGGAAGTCAGCTACTGATCAGAGAAAAAACCCTTCTCCAAATTATGCCTACTACTGGGCTGGAGGCAATATAAGGCTAGCACAATCCTTAGGAGTTATGTTAGCATTGGTTGACTGGGACATCCTTGAGGTACATAAAATCAATACAGATTAGACGTTACCTTTTAGGGAAGTAAGAGGCTCCTTAGAGAAAAGAATGATTGATATTATATATATATATATATATATATATATATATATATATATATATATATATATATAAAATTTATTTTTATACGCCGCCCTTCTCCGGGGACTCAGGGCGGCTTACAATGCATTAAGCAATAGCCTTCATACTTTTGTATATTTTATACAAAGTCAGCTTATTGCCCCCACAAACCGGGTCCTCATTTTACCCACCTTAGAAAGGATGGAAGGCTGAGTCGACCTTGAGCCTAGTGAGAATTGAACTCGCAGTAATTGCAGGCAGCTGGATGTTAAATGTTGCCTTAGTAGGAGGCATTAGCCTCCTACGCCACTCAGCCTCCTATATCCTCAGGCTATAATGTTAAGTAATGCTGGCATTGTATCAAAAAAGAATATGTCTGATTAGCAGAATAAATCAGGGAAAGGCCCTTTCCTGAGCATCACTATGTCAGGTTCAAAGTTTCCAAATAAGAATGTGAATCTCAGAAGAAACATCCTTATTTAAATATGCACCCATAAGAGCTGGTGCAGAAAAAGGAATGAGGAAGATGATGAATGACCTTCTTAGCCAAACCATGTCAGCTGGGCTTTGGGGAGTGATACCATACTTTCTCTTTCTTCAGATGCTTGTTCTTTCTGACATGTTTTGAAACTTTTCCATATCCAGTTTATGGTATAGATTATATTCCCTATTGAAGAAAAGCAAATTTCCCCCCATAATAATGTTCTTACCTGATCCTCATCCCATTGGGAGACTATAGTAAGACTCTCTTCCCAGTTTTATTTAACCATGGCATAATTTGACAGCTGTAGTTTATCTCCTACTGATTATGTTCTTAATTTGTCCTCAGTCTATCTGTGAGACAAGCTTAAGTTGCCATGAATTGAATTGGTGACTTTCCAAACACCATTCAAGAGCAACCTCAAGGGATTATATATTTATTAGACTCAGCCATCCGTAATGGTAGACAGAAGTCAAGTGTCTGTAATGATTGGATACAGAGGGAGTTGAGGCATGAGAAGATTTAGCAGTGGGGCAACAAATTTTATGCCAGTTTAGTTTTCTGTTGACTCTAGCTTGAATGTATAGCATTTCATCTGAGTTATAGAAAAAAGACCCAGTAGCAAAATATGGTTATGTTGTAGTGAAGTAGAAATGAGCGAAGAGCCCTAGTAGTGCAGTGGTTAGAATGCGGCATCACTAGCAAACTCTCCCACAGCCTAGATTTTGATCCTGATGGGCTCAAGGTTGACTCAACTTTCCATCCTTCTGAGGGTCAATAAAATGAGAATCGTTTTGTTGGAGGCAATACGCTGACATTTAAACTGCCCAGATAGTAATGTAAAGAACTATGGGGCAGTATATAAGTCTAAGTGCCATTGCTGTTGCTAAATGAGGAAAGGGTTTCAGGCATATTCATTATCACCTTGGTGATAGCTAATTTCATGCATCACAATAACTGTAAGTTTCTTTTAATTCTGGTTGTTGTTGTTGTTTGGACAAAGAATTCAGAAATGAACCAAAGTCAAGCAAGTTTTTGTTTTGTTTTTCAGCTAATATTGTTTTCCAATTCTGTAAAACTGTCACTGCTTCAGCAGAGCTAAAACCAAAAAATAAAGCTAGGAGACTATTGTAACTATGTGACCTCATTCATATTTCATACTAAAATATAGTTGCAACCATTAAGTTAGCAATGAATCATAGTTTCAAGCCATATTTTATTACTCTAAAATCAGTCATGTTTTCATGGTATAAATCCAAGTTGCATCTCTAATTAATCAAGAAGTAAACAATCCCTTTAGTATAATGTGCAAACCATGTGGACAGATAAAGGACACATAAGTGTTTAGAGAGGTTCAAAATTTTAGCTCCAAATTCCTTACAGCTCCCTTGCCTCATTCTGTACCACTCCAACAGCTTTGTTCCACCTTTTTTTTAAAAAAATATCATTTGTTAGACAAATGAAAATGTGTGTTCCCCTGCTTCCATATAAATCTGATTTAGCACATTTCAAGTAGACTAATATGAAACAGCAAAATATTGCCCAGTACACAGCCACATTTTCCCTATCAATTCACTATCAACTTTCAGGCAATAGAAAACTGCCTGCCTTCCTTCCTTCCTTCCTTCCTTCCTTCCTTCCTTCCTTCCTTCCTTCCTTCCTTCCTTCCTTCCTTCCTTCCTTCCCATAAAACAACCCAATCCCAGAAGACTACATTTCCCCCACCATCACCACCACCACAGTCTTTTCCACTTCGGTTTTCATCAAGTAACTTTGGTAATTTTGTTCTTTTCTCCCAAATCTATCTTTGTCCAAGATCCACTCTTGATATTACTAACAATGATAAAAGTTTGCTCCATGCTCAAAGCTTCTCATCAACCTGTATCCCTCACTAATTGTTTTGATTTTTTTTATCATAGACAATCACAAAACACCTGGAGGCAGAACAAGAAGCAACGGAACAATTAATCAGTGGAACAGCTTGTCTCCAGAAGGTGTGGCTGCTCCATCACTGGAGGTTTTTAAGAAGAGATTGGACAACCATTTGTCTGAAATAGTATAGGGTTTCCTGTTTGAGCAGGGGGTTCAACTAGAAGAGCTGCAAGGTTATTCTGTTTTGTTCTATTCATTTATTTGCCATAAATATGAAGAGAGCTCTGCTTAAACCATGTGTTTGAAAGAAACAGAGCATATTTTGGCTCACTAATGCAAACACATTTCATGCTTATTTCATTCCGTGCAGCCTAGAAGTTCTACAGTAATCTGAAAATCACAAGCTGGTAGGCTATTGTAAGCTTCCTTTCAACTAGAATGTAGTGAGATGTATTGCCATATAGTCCAGAGAGAAGTGTTCAAGTTTGTTAAAGCTTACTGTGTGCAAAAGGAAGCAGATATATTCTTGCTAAAACTGAAAACAACCATAGGATTGAATGTAACAGAAAAGGCGTAAGGCTGAGAATTATGAACTATTAAGTAGTGGAAAAATCCCTTGAGTAAAGTAACAGACTCCCATTTGATTGAGTTTTTTTTAGAAGAGATTGGGAATTGAGTGGCACACAAATGTAATAATAATAACAAAGATTGTTTAGTGTTTGCATGTATGTGTGCATATGTGTATGCATAATCAATTTGATATGATTATATATAAAAGAACCATGGTGGCGCAATTATTGGCAGTTTTGCAGGCTGATTCTGCCAACCGCCAGCAATTCAATCCTGACCAGTTCAAGGTTAACTCCAATCTTTCCGAGGCCAGTAAAATGAGGACCCATATTGTTGGGGGCAATATGCTGACTCTGTAAACTGCTTGCAGAGGGCTGTAAAGCATTACAAAGTGATATATAATTTTAAGTGCTATTGCTATTATGAACACACACATATATACAGGTAGCCCTTAACTCACATCCATAATTGAGCTCATAATTTTTGTTGCTACATGAAACATTTGTTAATTGAGTTTTACCCCATTTTCCAACTTTTCTTGCCACAGTTGTTAAATGAATCACTGCAGTTGTTAATCTAATAACACGGTTGTTAAGTGAATCTGGCTTTCCCATTGACTTTGCCTCCTAGAAGGTCACAAAAGCTGATCACAACACCACTGGATACTGCAACTGTCATAAATATGAATCAGTTGCCAAGCATGTGAATTTTGATCATATGACTATGGAGATGCTGCAATGGTCGTAAGTGTGAAAAATGATTATAAATCACTTTTTTCAATGTCATTATAATGGATTGTTATAAGTTGAGGACTACCTGTATTTATAATAAGCAGAGTGTAGAAATTGATCATATTAGACTAAACTATAAGCAAAAACACTGAAGAAATTGCAATAGAATCTCCTGGTCTCTCTCTGGTGATTGAGATAGCATACAAATCAATCAATAAAAATAGATAAAATATCATTTTTATCTCTATTTCACTGCAAGCTTTTTAAAAAGATTCTTAAAATCAGCCAGCTGAACTTGACCGATCCAGAAGAGTAAATATGAGATAAGATGCATGGGCAGGACAATTGTCTGAATATAGATTGGTTCAATCCTGAATGCCTTATTAAACAATGGAGACCAATCTTTCAAAGCTCTGTCTGAAACAGCACGGGGTTACTTTGAAATCTGAACAAGATGTAATAGCAGCATGATAAGTTCATTTAGCTTTCTGGTCATAATAGATTGTTACAGTGTGATATATTACTTTTGAATTGGATGAATGCTAGTCAGAAATTCACTTATCAAATCTGCAAGAACATTGTGTCCTGAATGTTTATATATTCCGTTTCTGTAATTTTATAATTAATTCTTATTCTATGAGGTGAATATGTACCAGATTTCTGAGCACGTGCCTCTTTCGGGTCTGTAAAGTTCACTCACCCACAAGTGCTTTAGTTGCTACCCCATATCTGCTGAGTAGATGCATAGAACATGAGTCACAGTGATGATGCACATCAAACACAAGATCAGGAAGAGTAGTCAAAATCTTTCAGCCTGATTTGCCTTGTGCCATGTCAGGGTGACTCTAAAAAAGCGAATAAATGATATGGCATTGCCTTATAAAAAGATCTGTCTTTTTGCTTTAGAATTTGTGTCAATTGTTGAAACATTATCACGTGATAAGGTGTGATGATTTTGTGTTTCATCCTTCTTAGGACTGGCTAGCTTTCATTCTTCATGATCTTAAGAGCTGCCCTGGATAAACTATGCTGTGGTCATTATAAAGTGGTACATAACTTTAAACCATCTTCCGATGGGGCTTTTTTCTTATAACGGTTCAAACATTAAGACTTTCACAAGACTTTAAAACAGTGCTCTCCAAACTTGGCAACTTTAACTGCCAAACTGGGCAACTTTGACACTTGTGGACTTCAAATCCCAGAATTCCTCAGCCAGCCAATTTATAGAGTTGAACTTCATAGGTCTTAAAGTTGCCAAGTTTGGAGACCCTACTTTAAAATGAGACAAAGAACAGTTCATTCCCAGGGCATAACATAGTGTAACCATAACCCACAACTTCCCCTTTTACATCTGTGTCTTAGAATTTCTCAGGGACTTCTGTAAACTGTGCCTCTCAAATATAATCCAACAAGTGTCAGCTCACAAATTAGTATAATTAATTCAGAATTCCACATTGTTAGATTTTCTTGCCTGTTGTTGTTTATCTTCTCAGGGTTTGGGGTATGACAGAATGGCTGAAAAAACCAAGCTACGTTTCTGATGTGAAGAAAGGGAGGACAGTTCTACCAAGACCAGGGGTGTCAAACTCTCAGCGTCATGTTGTCGTCACGTGACATATCATGACTTTTTTACCCTTCGCTAAACCGGGAATGGATGGAACCAGAACGTGACGCATCTGGCCCATGGGCTGTGAGTTTGATACCCCTGACCTAGAGTGATTTATCTCAGAGTAGAGATGCGGGCAAGCACAGGAAATAGGAAGTGTTAGAGAAGGTTTCTTATCTATGTATAAACACACTTTTGTATTACGTATATTTAGCTTGCTATCCTCAAAACTTTCTCAGTGACATGAATATCATGTGTTACTCACATGTTTTTCATGACACCTATCTGACCCCAGTCAGTTCAGTAGTTTCACTAATCCAGAGTTCCTACCATGAAAAAATGTCTACAGTAGGAAACAACAGGAGAAAAAAAAAATACTTCATGTGGTTTTTGCTGTCACTCGACTTTATTAGTCTAGTAGAGCCCACCTTACATGGACATCAAAAATCAAGTTATTTTACTATGTATTGATTCTGAATTTATGTTATGAGCAGGTTCTGAATGATGTAAAAATTGCCAAGAGTATTTCTGTTATACAGCATTTGAATATCCTTGTAAAGATTCTTTCTCCAGTGTTATCTTCTCTGAGAACTGCCAGAAAGATCTTGACAAGTTGATTTTGCATAATTGCCTGTAAAAGAAGCAGAGTAAGCCTTACATTGAGGTATAACAAGGACTATCTCAGCAAAATTGGAAAGTTCTGTGGGACAGGTATTGCAACAGAAATTTAAGAAGTTATGAGGAAGTGAGAATATTGTAAAAATCAATTATATACTCATAACTGAGTCAGAAGCCCTTGCTCAGGTGGAGCAATTCTACTATGCAGCCAAGAGAATAAAGTCATTACTTGGGGGAAGCATCCCAAACCCTATTCATCGATTTTAATTCAGAGGAGGCAGTTTAGGATGGCAATTAATTATAATATAGAAAGTGAGAAAATATCCTTTAAAAATCAAATGTATATATTTCTCAATACAGGCACTTTGTATGATTTACAGTTGTTGAAAATGCAGAAAACAATTTAAATGTATCTCATGAAATACAAGTTTATTTTGAATTTCTTTGAGAGATAAGATGATTGTTGTGTTTTGAAATGTCTGATTTTGATTCACTTCACCCAGTAATATCATTGTTGTGCCAATGTTTTTCCAGTGCTGAAAGAAAGACTTATATTTCTCTTTGTCATTTCAAAAAGAAAAAACAAAAAGAAATGTGCATAATGGATTAGCAACTGTTCAAAGTTACGGCAGACCTCCTCAGGGCTACTTACAATCCAGTTTCAAAGTTATAACAGTCATCCTCTCCTCTGCCATCTCATTATTGCACTGTTTTGTACTCTGTTGTGCTTCAACATCTATAGGTATGTAGTGTAAATTTGCTGAAGCAGCCATTTGGATGGCACTTTCAATGCATAGCATTCTGTCATTATTTGTGGCAAATAGGGAATATTTTTGGGAGAGTTGGAAGACACCATTTCTATCAATAGAAGCTGTAAAATATGTGCGACAACAAAGGCAAGACCTGGCAAACCGCTTGGTTTGTTACAATCGATTACAAACCCAATAGACCATGGGACGAAATAGGGATGGACTTTATCGTTGACCTGCCTGAGAGTAAGGGTCATACAGTTATATGGACAATAGTTGACCTCTTTTCCAAGCAGGCTCATTTCATCCCTTGTCGGGGTTTGCCTTCGGCAAGGAAGCTAGCACGCTTATTTGTACATCATATATATCGGTTGCATGGTGCTCCTCGTCGGATCATATCAGATAGAGGTGTACAATTTACAGCACGCTTTTGGCGCGAGTTTGTCACCATGATAGGGTCATCCCAAGGGTTGAGTTCGTCTTATCACCCGAGCACTAATGGGGCCGTAGAGAGGGCCAACGCTATGGTGGAAATATATTTACGTTGTTATATTTCTTATCAGCAGTCCGACTGGTCAGACCTCATACCATTTGCTGAGGTAGCATATAACAACGCGGTACACTGAACTATTGGCGTTACGCCATTTCAGGTAGTCTATGGTCGAGAGTTCACTGCGATCCCTGAACTCGAAATAGAAGAGCAAGAACAAGTGTCTCCCAGGGAATGGGGGATACGGATTGGACACCTGTGGCCGAAAGTCAAAGAAGCATTACAGAAAGCGTCAAAATAGTATAAGCTATATGCTGACAGGAAACGAGCGGATCATAAGCCATGCCGGGTGGGGGACCAGGTATATGTGTCTACTAAATATATCAAGTTGAAAGTACCCAGTAGAAAACTAGGTCCCAAATACCTTGGTCCATTCACTATTACGAAAGTCATAAACCCGGTAACAGTTGAATTAAAGTTGCCGTCTTTACTGGGTAAAGTTCACCCGGTATTTCACAGTAGTCTGCTAAAACCTGTGGATAGTATACGGGACCCTCTAGAATGTCCAGGGCCGCTGGGTGGGGATCAATATGAAATCGTCGACATACTAGACTCCAAATTAAGCAGAGGAAAGCTTAAATATTTAGTACAATGGAAGGGCTACCTGTTGGAGGAGGCATCCTGGGTTCCTGTTGAAAACCTTAAGGCAAATAGGCTGAGGAAAATGTACCACAGAAAATATCCTCATAAACCTGGAGGTGGCAGAAAGACGGACGGTTAATGAACCTATACTAACCCTTGTCTTGCAGGTGGACTCCTGGTAGGGGGAGCCGCCTGTCGAGACATCCCACGCTTGACACACTGGGGATAAGAGCAAAGCAAAGAGCTCACCGTGCAAAACTGGAAACACTTTGGATCGTGGGCTGCAATGGGGGCAAGGGTATATTCATGGTGATGGGGGTGCTAGAGGCTCGGTAGGCGGACGGTCACCCTGTGGCCGGGATAGGGGCCGTTCGGGTGTTTGTTACCTCCTGTTGACGCATCCAGGTGACATGGCAGCTTGCGCAAGTGCGGAGCTGGAAACCTGGAAGCATAGCCGATTGGATGACTGAGTGGCGCGGCTATTTAAACAGCGTTGGGTTGCGGTAGATCCCAACGCCGACTTTGTGTTATCGTATATTGAACTCAGCGTTGTCTGCGGCAAACCTGGAGAGCAAATAAACCTGTTTCCTGCTTGAAGCTTCATTCGGCTGCAGCGTGGTTTGTTAAACTGCCCAGGTTTTGCTGAGCGGTCTGAGATAGATAAATCAAGAAATAGATAAACATGATATACAAAGCATGTATTTCCACTCTGCTGGCTGAGAAAAATCAAATGCACCTTCTTATTGGAGTTATTTTCTTTTTTAAAAAATCAGAACTTAGAATCTGATAGATGTTGTATCACTCACAATAGGAATTCTAAAGTAATCCTGCCACATCATTTTTCTAACTTCTGGAATAATGTAATGTGGGGTAGTCATTCCACCAATAGCTGACATTCTGTTCAGTAGGATATACATACATCTTTTCATATTACATCTGAAGCAGGATTTTTATTTCCTGGGAAGAACTCCAACCAATGTCATCTATGCTCTTATTTATATTATTGTATCTTCTAACATGAAAGAAATGCATAGTAGGATTTCTGGCCTTATTAAAAGTTGGTGAAGGACCTTTCCTTTCTTCTAATTCACATGTATATAAACTAATTATATTATACTAATTATATAGTATATTATACTAATTATATTTATATAGTATATAAATATACTAATATAAGTATATTAGTGTATAAACTAATCAGAGCTTTGAAGAACACTTGGTGCTTTTATAGAATTAACAATGTCAGAATGCCCAGAGGAACCTTTGATTTTAGATGAATTATCTGTATAGTCCAAACTGCTTCATATGATTTTAGAAGAAACTTGGGGCTGTTGTCTTTTTATTTTTATTTTTATGTAAAGCTCACACTTGATATATTTACAAGACAATAAGCATTACCTTTTGAAATGGCACCCTGATCCTTGATTGTATAAAACAGTCTTTCAGATTGCTGGCACAGGCTGGCCATAAGAAAACATTGATGATTATATTTGTATCGTAATATTGCCATTTTTGCTGGAGGGAGAATCCAATTCTCCTAGAAGAGTGACTAAGAGAGAGTTCAGTCTTATCAGATTAATGACTCACAGAATTCATCACTTTGCAAATGTATGACTCTTCCTTTTTGATTCATGGATTTTTCATTCTTTTCCTTGAATGTAATTTGTAACATGTGGTCAGGCAGTGACACATACTATATATTATGCTATGCAGGCTTAATATGTAAAGAAACACACCTTGAAAAACAATGTAAACTCATATTCTCTGACAGATATTGAAACACATCAGTTCAGATAGCGTTGGCTAAAAAAGACCAAATGAGACATAACTATAAGATGATTCAGTGAATATTTAACTCCATTTTATGAGCCTGGAGTTAAATACGTCTCTCTCAACAAGAGCTTTTTGTCTCCTAGGTGCTTTTATGTATTCATGAACTGAATACATTGGATGACTGAAATCTCAGTAGTTGTGATATATCATCATCTTTTTTTCCTATAGTAGTGCTTCTGCATGGTATACAAAGCAAGTTATGAAGAATTTTCTAATGTAGAGGAGAAGTGGTATGAAATACCTTATTACTGAGAATTGGAGTATTAATATAACATGTTCAGACTGTAAATGTTGATATCTAAATTATAGTTATTTATCACTAGACCTTCCCCTGTTTTTTTCTTTTTACCATAGACTATTTTTATTCCTGTAATACAAAGTGCTTCTTGTACAAGCTGAACATGTTGAAGCTGTTTATTAAACATAAGATGCATAATAAAAACATTACATGGGAAACTATATCCAGTAGAAAGAAAGCAGGAAAGGAAAACAAAATCAGAAAAAAAAAACAATAGATCCAACATTAACACAGAGCAATTGTTGGGATTTTCAAGAAGGGTTATTAGACACCCTGCCATTCTAGACACATGCAGTAGAATCTCCCGTAATAATCACTGGGTTCCATCAGATCTGTAACCATGAAAATTACTGATGAGGTATCAGGTCCAAAGTTGGTATAGATTCTTATAGATAGAACATAAACCACCCTGATTCAGGCTTGGAATCTAATTAGCATCCTGTACTGTTGCTTCTACTCAGTCCACTTAACAACTTAGACACTTTTTGTAACTGTACTAAATACACAGGTAATTACACAAACAGCAGTTTACAGTAACCTAGGTATGAAATTGCAAGTGGATGGACATTATAAGCTGGAGTGTTTCTGTGTAGGAAAGCTTGTAATAGGTGTTCCTAGTCATGGGAATGATTGGAGCTTCCAATGGCATCCATAGGAGGGAGATCAAAACGATCAGGTTCGTTGTTCTGACATGTCTTTTCACATGTTCATGTGACACAACAAACATATAAAAGTGATCGGGCTTTGATTTGCACAGTTGCAACCATCTTGACTTTTTAAATCTACCCTGTGGACTCCTGTGGAAATGAATTTAGGCACATTCTCAAACTAGGTATTAGCTGTTTCTGACAATGGTTAATTCCCTCAAAATCAGGCATATTTCCCAATTTGTGCTCTTGTGAATCAACCATCACAATGTCTACATCTTATTGATTGATTCTCAATGCATTGGTTCTCATTCTCTGTATCATTTCTAATTCATTATATCGGTGTCTCTTTGAATGAGTTGAAACACTTCTTCCAAGTTGCTAACCAATTGGGCTAAAATGCTCTTTATGAAATAGGCTGCCAAATGCCTCTATTTCTCAATTGTTGACATCAACTCTCCTTCCACTCATATCCCATCCTCCTCCTGATGGTCTCTTACTTTTACTTTCTGTCAGCCTTTCCCCCATAGAATGAGGTTAGAGCTAAAGATAAAGGGCACGCTTTACCTAGAATACTTTCCCTCTATCTCTTTTTACGACTTGTTCATGAGACCTCTTCATTCTTCTCAACTTTCTCAGATCTCCTGGCTTTTTGTTTTCTCAGATTATTTTTTGTCTTCTCCAAGCCTTTTAAAAAATCATGATAGACTAAAGTAATGCTATGCCAGGGCACACTCCAGCCACTCCACTCTGATTTCAGGCAAAATTATAATCAGTTGTATTCATGGTCATATAACTATATGTGAAAGCACCATGCAAGTAGATATCAAAAAGAAGATATCATTTTGTGGTCTTTAAGCCAATGATGTATTGTTATATACACTGCAGATGCCTTGAAAAAAGAATGCCTGTATTTTGCTTAAGACTGGGACAAATTTAAGTAACCATTAGATGCTGAATTTTTATGAGTGAACATTTAAAAATGAAATTATCCATTTGCAACATAAAGCATTACAGTTTAGAATTCAACTATTTTGTTCCTAAATTGAATCTGACATTTGGAATGCTCCAGTAAACAACAAGGAAAAAAAGAAAACCTTTACGCAGGTGATAAATTTAAGTTTGTGGAAAGTATCCTGATTCTGGTTTAGAACAAGTTATAACTAGCCCATAGGCATATACATTAGCTTATGATGGAAATTGTCATTTTGTAAGCCGACTTGAGTCCCCAGGGAGAAAGGCGGCATATAAATCGCAATAATAAATAAAATAAATAAATAAAATGATATATTTAAGATTTTAAAATATGAGAGAGAAATTCAATATTTTTAAACATACTGTAGAAGGTTTTCAAGAATTTAGTATGTATGTGTATGTACATAAATGGAGCAGTGGTGGGTTTCAAAAAATTTATTACTGGTTCTGTGGGTGTGGTTTGGTGGGTGTGGCATGGCTTGGTGGGCATGGCAGGGGAAGGATACTGTAAAAACTCCATTCCCTCCCCACTCCAGGGGAAGGTTACTGCAAAATCCCCATTTCCTCCCGATCAGCTGGGACTTGGGAGACAGAGAATAGATGGGGCGGGGCCAGTCAGAATTTTTACTACCGGTTCTTCTAACTACTCAAAATTTCCACTACCGGTTCTCCAGAACTGGTCAGAACCTACTGAAACCCACCTCTGAAATGGAGGCAGAAAAGAAACACTCTGTGACCTGGTTCACCAACCCAAGATGTGATTTGTTTGGTTTTCACATTCAGTGCTTGGTTAACTGAGCTATTTAGACTTGGAAACTTGGTTCATGGCTTAGAAATATTGAGCAATTCAGTTAATTATTTACTGAGGCAGGCATTTCACTGCTTCATTTTCTTAATTTAGCAATATTCCTTGAAAGAATGAACATTATTCTATTAATGACTTTCCTGTCTTAATCCTTTTTCCAAGTAGAACTTATTGTCAACCTCAGTTCTAATTATCATTTCCTAATTTCCAGCATACTGATTACCGTAGTTTTTGCTTACCTCATTTAAACTCTTCTTAGTGCTCTGGCACAGTCTGTTAAAGAACTGCACCCCAATGGAATGCAGGCAAATTCCTGTTTCTTATCTCATACTTCCTAGACAACTCACTTTACTAAACAATGTAATGACGGAGGGTCTTATCTCAGAACCTTTTGCCTCAACAGGATAAAAAAGGAAGCCAGATCAGTGTTGTTTTGTGAATTCCTTGGTTTTTGCAGAAAATGACCTTTTATAAACAATATTTAACATCATTATTTTACTTCCTAAAAATGTTTTCCATATCATAACTCAACTTGGAGCTCCAAAAATTGGCCTAAAATGCAGAAGTTGTTTTGAACTTCTACATTTTAATCTTTGCTCTACAATTGCTTTACTAGAAACTCATCCCTACAAATCCATTTTAAAGTTAACTGAAGCCAGATTTATACTGAGGTACAGGATCTCTCACCTTTTGGTAACACAGTATCATTAATTTAAGGATGGAGACTCTGAAGAAGGATAGTACTGACATTCTACTGTTATTACGCAGAATTTCAGCCACAGTCTATAGTTTTTTTAGTCAGGAGGATCGGAGCATTGAATTTATTTGATAAGTATGCTTTTAACTTTCCTATTCAAATCACTAGTAATAAATTCTTTTCTTTCATCTAAAACTTTGTGCATAGAATTAAAAATGAAACCAAAAACATTTTAAAGTTATTTTAGTGGTTTCGATCTGGACAAGTGCTAATAATGACAATAATTTCAATAATGTTTAGACCAAATATCCAGTCATTCAGCTTTCCCTGCTCTGTTTTGCTCCAGATTCCTAAAATTCTGAACCAATATACACTTTGAACATACCCACCTTATCTGGAAATTGAAGGCCTAGCACATCTGCAGACAAATCTAACAGTTTTAAATTATCCTACTCAAATAAAGGTTATTTACAAAATACTGTAGTTGTACTGTATCTGCTACCTTCGCATCTCATTCAAAGACTTACCAATTTCAAAAAGAGAAGGTGCTATTGTCTTTCATGGTAAACTTTGTTATGCAGACTACAGATTACAGAGTAACCTTAAACCGGGGTCGGCAACCCGCAGCTCTGGAGCCGCATGTGGCTCTTTCATCCTTTGCTGCAGCTGCCTGTCACCGGTCGGCTCTGCAATTGATAGGGCTTTTGGTTAGGACAGGTAGAGGAAAAAGGATGCCGTGCTAGGAGGAGACTCTATGGTGGGGGAACCGGACTTCCGGTCGGTTTCAGAATTTAATGCGGGGCTTCCAGTTAGGGCCTTTGTGGCTCTTTGAGTGTTTAAGGTTGCTGACTCCTGCCTTAAACCAAAGAGTAATATTAAGTCAAAGAAATTAACACATGAAAATCTAGATCTAATTCACATCATTGCCATTATAGTTCTGTGCCATTCTATCCTTGGAAATCATCTTGTTTCCATCTCATTCAAACATTGCTTCATAGTTTATATTTTGCTCTTTAAACTCACCTCATTCTTTTGAGAATCTCATCAACTCTATCCAGCCATGATATTCTCAGTTTTTCCCTTTAACCCACAGCTCTTCCCTCACATACTGTACAGTAGTTATTTTGCAATTTGATTCTTATTCACTCTTTTTCTATTAAATAACCACCCAAACATATGAGTTAGTGGTTGTTGTCCACTTTTGTGTTCAATTCACATTCTTTCAGCAGCCATACATTTTTAAACTTATTTCTTCCTATTTTTACCAAAAATACTTTTAGATACCTAATTCCAATGGCTTTTAACTCACTTTTATGTATCTCCTACCATTCCCAACTCTTGCTTATGTATAACATAGGCAAAATAGAGCTCATGCAATAGGATGTTTTTGGCAAAAATATAGAAGTTTTAATCTATAACACTCCACTTCCCTATCAAACAGAACCACTTTGATCTTTGATACAGTGAGTGAATATGAATCTGATTAATCTATCATACAGTCTATCTCACATTTGCTGTAAATCATTTGAGCACGCAGCTAACAACTAGGGCATCATCTGCACACATAAGTGCACATACATTTTATCTACAATCACATATTTATCATCACAATAATTTCTTAGATAATTTAAGCAGAAATACATTAAATAATCAAAGGAACTTCAACACATCGTTGCTTTACTTCCTGCTGAACATTGAGTCATTTCTTAAATGGTTGCACTGTGTATCAGATTGCACTCTCTGTTCTCTTTTTGTAGGTTTTAATTGTAGTTTTCAATTGGTTATAAAGGTTGAATTTGGTCTTTTTAGCTTGTGACACTGAGTGTTACATGCAAGTGAGAATGGCAGCCATATAAATTCAATAAATAAATAAATAAGCATTCTATTTATTCCAGTGATGGGTTTCAAAATTTTTTACTACCAGTTCTGTGGGTGTGGCTTGGTGGGCGTGGCAGAGGAAGGATACTGTAAAATCTGCATTCCCACCCCACTCCAGGGGAACGATACTGTAAAATCTGCATTCCTTCCCCACTCCAGGGGAAGGTTACTGCAAAATCCCCATTTCCTTCCGATCAGCTGGGACTCAGGAGGTAGAGAATAGATGGAGGTGGGGCCGGTCATAGGTAGTATTTACCGGTTCTCCGAAATACACAAAATTTCTGCTACCGGTTCTCCAGAACTGGTCAGAACCTGCTGAATGCCACCTCTGATTTATTCTCATTATTTACTCACTTATTATACCACTTTCACTGCATTCAGCAACCAGTCTTCAACTCCATGTTCATTCCATAATTCAAATTTATTTACTTTGTCATACACATTCTCTAAACAAACAAATATGACACTGAGTGTTACATGCAAGTGAGAATGGCAGCCATATAAATTCAATAAATAAATAAATAAATAAATAAGCATTCTATTTATTCCAGTGATGGGATGAAGACCTGCTGAAGATAAAAAATCTGTGTACTTCCCCTGTCTGGCGTAAAATGGCATTGTACTTCCTAATTTTGCATATGGTCATCCCTACTCCCTTTTTTACTTGTTAATCCCTTGTAGCTTCTGTTTTCACTCTTGCCACATCCCAATAATTAGGAGGTGCAGGCAGTACACTGAGAAATATTCAGTATACTGGTGGTTGCTATGTAACAAGATACAGTGTAACAAAAAATAACTCTAATCTCTTAAATATAATGAATAATTTGTGTATTCACAAAGGTATTCCCAGAATACTTTTGTAAATTTAATTATTGTTGATGGTTTGTAGTCGGAAAAATAAAAAATAGAATAATAATATGATGTACAATGCATACATTTTAAATGTGTTGCTTAATATTTCTAATTGGGCCACAGGAAATTGTTTTATATCGCTGGGTGACTTTGGACCAGTCATTTTCTTTCAGTCCAGCCCACCGCATAGGGTTGTTGTTGTTGTGAGGAAAACAAGAAGGAGTCTTAGATATGTTTGTCAGTTTGTCAGTCTATGGGGCCCTTAATGCTCTCTGAGCGTGGTTGATTTCTTGCAGATGTTTCATTAGGAAACTAGGTAATATCATCAATGCTAGAAAAGAATGAAATTGCTCTCATATATCAGTGGCTTGCCCTTTCAGTATTGATGTGAATAATCGTAATCATTGATTAGACTGTTGTTTGTTTTTAAGTTGGTAGTTCCTTAATTGGAGTATTATTTACTTCTTGATTGTTGGTCTAATATTAATTTTGGTGTTAATGTCTGCTCATCAGCTGACTGCTGGTGAGAAAGTGTTTTGTTCTTTTTGTTTCTTTTTTGGCTTTTTGATTGTCTCTTTTGATTGGTAGGTGGATGTTATTTATTTCTATGTGTGTGTTGATGGCCTACTTGTCTGACTGCAGACTTCCATGAATTCTCTAACATTTTTTAGACTTGGCTTGGTCTAAGACCATGATGGTGAACCTATGACACGCGAGCCATATCTGTGGGTATGCAAGCGTTGCCCTACCTCAGCTCCAGCGTGCATGCATGCGCTGGCCAGCTGATTTTCGGGCCTTCTGGGCCCACCGGAAGTCGGGAAACAGGCTGTTTCCGGACTCTGGACGGCCTCCGGAGGGGTGGAGAAGGCCATTTTCGCCCTCCTCAGGCTCCAAGAAAGCCTCTGGAGCCTGGGGAGGGCAAAAAAAAATGGGCCTACCTAGCCCACCGTGCCAAAAGTAAGGGAGCGCAGGGGGGGGTCATGGGCACATGCGCAAGGGGATGGGGCTCATTGAATTATGGGTGTGGGCACGCGCACGACCCCCCCTGCTCCCTTTTGGAATGCGACGGTAAAAAAGTTAGCCATCACTGGTCTAGGATGTTTCCCAATTGAAACTATGGTTAAGTCTGTCCATGTTTTGCCAAATTAAGGAGTTTTCATGTCTTCTGACTGCTAGTTGGTATTTGTGGATGCTCATCACAAGTCTTCTGCCTCTTTCTCATACAGTTGGTGTTACAGTCCTTATGCTGTAAATGACTTTTTTTTTCTGCCACTGCTGGGTTTTTGATATATGTTTTGGAGGGCTTTAGTTGGTTTGTGTGCTACAATGATGCCATGTGGTAATCTGTTGGGGATGTTTTTTATGTATGACATTATCCTTTTCCCAGCTTGTGTTGTGCTATATCGGGTTGAGTGCTCAGGTACTTTTTGATGAAGTTTGTGGATATCCGTTTTGTTGGATGATGTTGTATTGATGATCTGTTTCCTATTTTGATGTTCAGGGTTGCACAATGTGTTTGTGCACATCTAAATAGGGTTGTTACACAGCTCTTATGGGAGGTTGGGTCGTTATTTTAGTGGAGCACTTAGTCGGTGTGGGTAGTTTTACGATAAGACTTGGGTTTTTAATTTGCCATCACTGTCTCTGCTGATGAGGCTATCCAGGAAGCATGTGGTTTTAATTTTCCCTTATTTTAAATGTCCACTCTAAGCTTAGGCAAGAGCAGAAGAAATACTGAGGGGCTCCTTGTTTGAGAAAATTTATTTCTCTATAGCTGTGCCTATTAATGGCTTTTGAAATGTACAGATACATAAGCCACTCAGAGGGCAGCTAATATGTTTGAATCTCCCGGGCCCTCCCCTGTCACAGTTAACAGTATAAAAGGAGATTCTTAGCTGAAACAGTTTGCTCTTTACCCTGCTCTGGCTCTGGCTCTTCGGTTTACTCTTCAGTTTGCTCTTCTGTCTAGT
Organism: Arizona elegans; assembly: GCA_022577455.1. Taxonomy (NCBI): domain Eukaryota; kingdom Metazoa; phylum Chordata; class Lepidosauria; order Squamata; family Colubridae; genus Arizona; species Arizona elegans. Next base: position 75,392,736 of record JAKOOJ010000003.1, read on the forward strand.
ATTGTATTGTTTTCTAGGATCTTCCGTTAGATAACTGTGAGCAGTTTGGAAGTCCGTTAGAAGAGCAGTTCTGTGGTATATAATAATATTCTTCTGAGGAAGAATAGTCATGGATAACATATCTTAGAGAGAATAGATAGATAGATAGATAGATAGATGACAGGATAATTAATCTTAGTAACTAAGTGCTGTTTATTAATTGTAAATATATATTGTTATGTTTTTATTATGTAAATAAAAACATTTACTGTTAACTGCTTCAAAGGCTCATTTGTTTAAGTAGAATTTCATAGAGATAAAGGTTCACGGTTCACTGATTTATTAACCTCCATAACACTCGTGGTGTTCTCTGTGCTTGTTTTCTTGCAGATGTTTCATTACGCAAACTAGGTAACATCATCAGTGGTCACAAGTACTGATGATGTTACCTACTTATTTATTTAATTTATTAGAATTTGTCAAACAAAAAAGAGAAGAAAAGTAAAAGAAAAAATACAACGACAAGGACGATAGGCACATTAGTGCATTTATGCACACCCCCTCTACTGACCACTTAAGTATGAGGTACGGGCCACGGAAGTCAATTTGCGACTGAAACTATGAAAATTTGTAGCTGAGACAACTGGATCAGGTAGAGCATTCCAAACTTTGACAACTCTATTACAGAAATCATATTTTTTTCAGTCAAGTTTAGAATGAGTTTAAAGTGGTTGTTCATGCACCCATTATTGTGATTAAAACAAAAAAAGTCATTTACAGGTAAAGCTTTACTACGTATAATTTTGTATGCAATACTTTGGGTAATGAAATGTCTGCAAAAAAACAAGCAAGCTCAGAGAGCACCAAGGACCACCAAGGAACTACAAATATTCTCCTTTATTAAAAATTACTGATTTAATGGGAGTTATATCAATGTTAATGAAGAAGCACATGCACAGAGGGAGAGAGGGTGGGGGAGAGACACAGCCTTATTTGTGAAATTCATGCACATGGTTCTACAGCCATATAATCTAAGAGAGTTTATTTTCAGATTAATGTCTCTGTCTTCTATACATGTCACCAGCCACAGCATAGACAAACTCAAATAAACAGGGCAAGCTTGGAAGATGTGGGGAGACCTGGTCCAGAGAATTGACTTAATGGATAACATCATCTGTCAAGGACCTAGAAGTACTCATTTCAAAAGATCTAAGTCCCAGAGCTCACTGTAACATCATTGCAAAAAAGACATTAAGAGTTGTCAATCTTATTTTGCTAAGCTTTCTCTCTGGTAACGCTATACTCCAAACTAGGGCATATAAAACCTTTGCCAGACCTATACTTGAATACTGCTCACCTGCCTGGAACCCTCACTATATTTCAGACATCAATACTTTAAAGAGGGTCCAGAGATATTTTACTAGTACTCAAATCTTCAGCTCGAAATAAAATTCCCTATTGCACCAGGCTTGAAATTTTAGATCTGGATAGCCTCGAACCACACCGTCTACCTTCCAACCTATGCTTAGTTCATAAGATTATTTACCAAAACGTCCTATCTGTAAATGAGTACTTTAATTTCAACCGTAATAACACAAGGGCTATCGATAATTCAAACTCAATGTAAATCGCTCTAATCTTGATTGTAGGAAATATGACTTCTGCAAGAGTAGTAAATGTTTGGAACACCCTACCTGATCCTGTTGTTAGTCTCTCTCATCCCCATACCTTTTACCTTAAACTGTCTACAGTGGACCTTTCATGTTTAAGAGGTCCCTAAGGGGGCGTGCATAAGCACACCAGTGTGCCTATTGTCCCTATCCTATTGTTCCCATTTATATGTAATTCTATGTGTTTATGGCTATGTTTTGCCTATTTATATCCTTTTATTTGTGCCAATTTTTTTCATGTATCCTTGTCTATGTCTATACTGTTACTTCTTTCTTTGTATTTGTTGATAGATAGATAGATAGATAGATAGATAGATAGATAGATAGATAGATATAGATAGATTTATTTATTGGTTCGATTTATATGCCGCCCTTTTCTGGAGACTGAGGATAAATAAATAAAGTCGCTTGTATCCTTTTCACAACTCCGAAAGTTTATTTCGAAAGTCGCTCCCCGCCTATCTTTTAAATTATATTCTTAAAACTCCCCTTTTAAAGTTTAATTTCCCGACCCCCATCTTTCACACACACACACCCAAGCGTTCCAACATATTATGGAGACAAGTGCCCCTTGAACAGCTCTGCAAGTTCTCCGCTGAGTCCCTTGCAAAAGCACCCATCCCTCCCTCTTCCCGCGCGCCCCTCGCCGGTCTCCTTTAACGCGGCGGCGGAAGCGTCGCGGTGCGCGGGTCCGCCGTCCAATGAGTTTGTGCAGCGCATCCTCCGACTTGGCCGAGCTGGGTCCGTCACTTCCTGCCCTAGGAGCCGGCACGACTGAAGCCGAGATTTTGGGCAGAAGGGGGGCGGGGACGTTGCGTTGCGTCTGCCACCAACATGCCCTTTGATTTCAGGAGGTGAGTGCGGCGACCCCCGGAAAGGGGTGTGTGTGAGCGAGACCCAAATGAATGAAAGGCTCCCCGGCGCCCGGGCAGCGTCTGGGAGACTCTCCTCCCATCACGCCCCTTGGATGCTGGGATCAAAAACGGTGACCTTTCCCAGTGGTGGGTAGCCCCGATGCCTGGGATGAAAGCGTGCTTCTCTGCACCGTGAGGACGTAAGAGGAAGCGGGTGTTGATCAAGCCTAGTAAATTGATGGGGTTGGTAGGATCGAGCGGTGCCGATGGGAAGAAAAGAGACACGTCGCGTGGGTGGCTAGCTAGCTGACCTTTTAGCCCCGTGGTTTACTTTCCACCCGCAAATATGATGATGAAGTGGGAGTAAGCGGCACGTGGATCCAGGTGTGAATCTGGCTTCAAGAAAGAAACCTGGGATTTCCAGCGCGATTGCCAATCTGAAGGAAAACCTGGCCATGACTAGAAGTATTAGAAATGGCCCATTTGTTTCTGAGTCTCTACTCTTTGAGTTTTATTCAAAGGTTTGGCTACAGGTAGTCCCCGATTTACATCAGTTCGCTTAGTGACTGTTCAAAATTAACAACGGCACTGAAAAAACTGACTTAGGACCATTTTTCACATTTCTGATCATTGCAGCATCCCCGTGATCCCGTGATTTACATTTGGATGCTCGACAACTTACGTTTATGACAATTGCAGTGTCCCAGAGTCATATGATTCCCCTTTTGCGATCTTCTGACAAGCAAAGTCAATGGGAAAGCCAGATTCACTTAACAACTGGGTTATTAACTTAACAGCGGCAGTGATTCACTTAACAGATGTGGCAAGGAAAGTCATAAAATGGGGCAAAACTCACTAAACGTATTTCTCACTTAGCAACATAAATTTTGGGTCAGTTATTGTTGTACGTTGAGAACTACATGTATTTAGGATTTTGAAGGATGTGTTATATTGACTATCAAGTGTCTTATTTCTATGCATTTCTGGCCAGAAATCATTTTAATTGGGTAAATCTGTATAAGCTTGCATCTAGAACGATATAGATATGGGTTGAAAGGGAAAGCTGAATGAGCAAAAAAACTCATAAATCCAAGACACAACAGGATGCATTTGTATGCCCTGCTAAGCCCTGATAAATAAACTGGAAAGCTAACATGGTGTACTGATTAAGAGTTACTTTAGCACTTTCCCCCCCCCAATTTACTTTTGCTGCTATTTTTCATTTTCTTCTGATTCTATGTCCTTCATTCCTGCCTCCCCATTTTGCTTGTCTTACCATTATTATTCGATTTTTATCACACTCTTTTTTATTGTGCTGTGATTCTTACGCTTTTTTAAAAAAATTGTCCTACTGTGGCCAATTTATTTTATTGTTACAATTTGATCAACGATACAGTCATAAAAGATTCTCAGAGAGATCAATTAAAAATATTATTGTATTGCAAATATACAAGAGTACAGCTTATTACAATAAATAACAATTTATTCCCTGGTAGCTGGTAGAAATCTGAAATATTCTGTTTATTGTAGGAAAGTGAGCTGAATCACTGAGGTTCCCAGATGTTCTAATAGAAGTCTCTTTTTGGAGAGCAGCTTCTGATTGCTTCTCTCTGTGAGTCAAAATGTTCCACAATCAAACCTGAAGCCTCAGTTGTCCTTTTATTATGATAGTGTATTTCCCATAGTATTGTATGTCGTTTCATTTACTGTATGTTCATTTCATCCTGGAGGGGGAAAAACTTCTGAAATTGCCCTTCTAGAAAGAAATGTGCTTTTATTATGTAATAATAGGTGCGTCTAATATTGTGAGGTATGACATAACCAAACTCAGAAATAGCAAGTTTGAAAGGAGGGAGGGTGTGGTGGACACAGAATGGTGGCATAAAAGGTGTAGAATTTAAACATAGTTCTAAACCTATCATTATATAATCTTATGTTAGTCTTCCCTGGGTGTGTGGGAAAAGGAAATCAGAGGGTTTTCTTAAATAATTTGTGCCTCCTGAAATAAAATGAAGTGAGGAAACACTCACAAGACAAATAATTAATGAAAGGATATGACAATGGTAGCTGATGTACTTGTAATTTGATAGAGAAATACGGTATAAAATATTTGACTCTTTGAATCCAAGTAATAAAATTTACTTGGGAAGCTGTCAAAGTACATTACATGCCTTAAGGGCCTAACAGATCTTACGATATTTAGTATAAATATTTATGCAAAGTTGGTTGAGAAGGAAATGGTATATCTTTTAGAGCTCTGAAATTTTGCCCCGATTGAAAAAGATAATGATAAGCCACAATACTTTTATGCTGTTTAAATAGACTGTTAATTTGAAAGTACGTAATACTGTACTTTCAAAGATTGCAGATATAGCTTCCTATAGATTTATTTTTAATTTAATGTTGATACCATTTTTATAGATTATAGACCTCTAATTCTGCTTTATAATCAATCACTGTCATTTGAATTTCCTCTTTCTTGGGGAACTCAAATGACAAACAAGAAAATATACAGTTTCATCTAAATTCACCGGTATAATGAATATAGTGAAACCTTGATTTAGTGGACTTCGATATAATGAGCTTTATTTTCCATAGACCAAATATTTGCCATGGTACATATAATTTGCATAATGGTATCATATGCAAATGGTGTATATCATTTGATAACATGTTTTTGTATTTGACAGATTTTATGAAAAAAGAAAAGGATGTTCCCTCTTCCAAGTTAGGCCATTAAATTAAGGTTAACTGTGATAATATATGTGATAAGTGTACTATGTTATCTAGGAATAAAAGAAATAGCCTTATATGTAGTTTGCCAGTCCACTCAGCAAGTGACTTTTCAGAACTTTAGACAATATTGTCAAAGCATACCTGAAGAAGCCAGTGACAGCATCTGGGATATTGCTGACAGATTTCTGTTTTATAGAAACAGTTTATTATGTAAAATTACAGTAGCTGCTACTAATGGATAGGCTATTTCTTTTTTGCTACATTCTTTTCATGAACTGCCCAATATGAAATATTTTCATGTGCTGTTTGAAAACTCCCATCAGCAGTAACAAACTCAAAATTAGTCATTCCAAGGGTGTAACTGCTTAATCTAAACCCACTCCATTTCCTGCAGGTGGGTTAATCTATATTCTTACCTACACTTGAATGTTGTTTTCAGCAATAGAAGAAAAACAATTGAAACCCACAGTCTTAGGGAGGAAAAAAAACCCTTCCATCATTAATTAGTATAACTTTTTGCAATATAATGAGAAATGTGCTTCTTCATGTGGATTATTTGGAAGCAATGTCTTAAATTACTACAGAGCATACTGTATCACTGATCCTTTTTGTAACCTAGAATGATAAGAATTAGCATCTCTGTCTTTCTTTTAAAATCAACTTTTTAAAATCAGTAGTAAAACAGTGAATTTTTAATATTCTTGTTCCCCCTCCCAAAAAAAAATCAATCTTATTTTCCACAAGACAAAGAATGCACAAGTGGAACTGGATGTCCTTAAATCTATATAACAATAATTAATAGTCCAGATATAATCTTTACCTAGTTGTGCTTTAAAAGGACTTAAGATGCAGAGCAGTGTATTGAGGACATGTGGGAATGAGGGAATAATGCCAAATGGCACACCAAGTAACTACCTTATCTGCCAAGTCAGGATCAGAAATTGCTTACAAATTTAAACAGTGTTGAATTTTAAAATATTTATTAAGTTTATATTTATATAAAAACATTTAATTAAAGTAAATATAAACTACACATATGTTTGTGGCTACATATACCAGAAGTAATACAAACTCTAAGCATGGACTAATTACAAAGACTTAGCCTCAGTTCTCTTACACACCCTTTATTTATTTTATTGATAGAGACATAAGCCAATATTGCAAACATCATTAGAATAAAATCCTGGAATTCTAGCAATGTCTGAACATGAATTTTAAGTTCTTCATTGATAATGTTATTGGCTTGCAGTTACTTTATCCCAAATGGAAAAATAAAACCTTGTCTACTTCCAGTTATTAATAAAACACTTGATGGCATAGTCTGAATATGTGTCAGTACACTTTGTATACTTCCAAATGTAGATAGCAATTTCTATCTACAAGAAGTTTCAAGATTCTAGATTGCATAAGATAACCTGAGTAAATGAGGCATTGGTCATTGTAACATACTGGCCAAAACATCCAATACGGTCCTTATCATCTGCAGAGAATGCTTCACATGGTACTATTTCAATTAAGGTTAGTAATCTAAAGTCCAGTTTCACTATCTTACTGATAAAAAAACCCCAGTGTATAAAAGCCATAGTTGATCAAAGCAATAATGGGTAGGAGAGGTCAATATGTATAAATGACCCCTGCATATGGAAAATGGTAACTTGTAACAGGAGTAAATTTAAAGAACATGAATTAACAAATTGAAAGGAAAGTAGGCACTCTACATTGTATATTTCTGAAACTAAAGGGAAATAGATATTAATGAAGATGACTTGATTAATTGAATGTGTTAAATCTGTTACAGCTGTCTACTCTGTTAGACTCTATGAAGTTTACAAAATCCAGAAACAAAAATGACACATACACAGGCAGCCTAGTATAAAACAAACAAAACAATATCTCAAACCATATAGATATGATAGGAATCAATAAACTCACATTTATTGAGGAGTCTCAATAAACTCATTAACCCACGGGCTGGTAACAGCACCAGGTTTTAAACCCCAGGAGAGTAGAGTCACAGAATCAAGATGATAAATGTATGCAGGAAAATTAAACTATTAAGTGTATCAATGGACTTAAATGGATGTCAGAAAGTATGAATTGTAGATACACATGAAAGTCAAAATCCAGTTTTTTGTTTTTTTTAAAATTTGATTTATATGCCGCCCTTCTCCGGAGACTCAGGGCGGCTTACAATGTGCTCAGCAATAGCCTTCATCCTTTTGTATATTTATACAAAGTCAGCTTATTGCCCCCACAACTGGGTCCTCATTTCACCTACCTTAGAAAGGATGGAAGGCTGAGTCAACCTTGAGCCTTGGCGAGATTCGAACCCTGCAGTAATTGCAGGCAGCTGGTCTTAATAACCAGCTTAATAACAGGGTGCCTTAAACCCCTGTACTACCACTGTCAGTTGTGGGTGACAGTGCCATATTGTATTCCAGTGAAACTTAATAATGGAAAAACAAGGAGTAAGTTGTGGACAAAATTATCAGGGAAACTGGGTGTGAGAACAGACTAAAAAAGTCTATAAATATGATATATCCATTCAGAGACTTATGAAAAAATGGTCATTGACTACCTGCTGAGAAAAAGTTCTGGTTTTTTTGAATATGTTAATTAAGCATGTCCATTCCTATATAGACCCAAAAAAAGGAATAACTCAAATATGTAATGAATATTGTTCATACTGAAAGATTGAGAAAATTAGTAAAGGATATGATAGTAATGAGAGCTCTAAATGTGGGATAGAACATTTCTTTAGTACTGTCATTTTGAAATAAAAATGGACATGGAAGAAAGGAAAATCAAAGAAGAAAGAAAGGAAGAGAAGTTACAAATCCTGTGGGAAAAATGATTTAAGATAGATTTATCTCTAGAATAACTGAAAAATGAAAGCTGCTTGGAACAGAGTGAAAAGAATTATGTTACAGAATGCCACAGAAGTATGGAATTACAGCAATGAAAAATTTGAAAAAAATACTTAATGGGATGCCGATTGAAAAATGCCATGAATGAAAAGTAATGCTTTAAGAGAAAGATTACTAAAAATGAGGAGGAAAGATTTTCTATAAAGAGAAATATTAAGATATATAAATATTGGCATGATAGTGGATAGTAAGCGGGGGCGGAAGGGGGTGGAATGTGTGTTAAAAGAAGCAAAAGTGTGTAAGAGTCAAGTATCCAATCAAACAATGCCAGCATATCCAGAGTGTCATAATGGTCAACACGTTCAAAGAAGTCAGAATAATACCAATGTCAAACTATCATAAAATATTGTTAATTTCACATGTCTAGGATCATCCAGTGTGGCTTTAAACTCCACATGGAAAGGGAGATGCCAGATATTCAAGCTAGTTTTAGAAAAGAACGAACAACAAGAAATCATTGCTGAGGCATACTGGTTAATTAAGAAAATTGAAGAATATAAAAAAGAAGTCATTTTGCGTATAGAAAGGCCTTTGTGTCAGCTTTGTGATGTTTTGAAAAAAAAAATTGGGAATCCCAGAACATCACAGTGTCTTCAGGTGAAACTTGTATGCAGAATATGAAACCACAGCCTGAATGGTCAGGCATCATGGTAAAGGAAACGGGCTAATATTAACAGAATAACAGTATAGAATATCAGAATAATAGAGTTGGAAGGGACCTTGAAGGTCTTCTAATCCAATCCCCTGCTCAAGTAGGAAACCCTATACTATTTCAGACAAATGGTTGTCCAATCTCTTTTTAAGACCTCCAGTATTTGAGCATCCACAACTTCTGAAGGCAGGTTGTTCTAACTGTCAGGAAATTTCTCCTTAGTTCTAGGGTGGTTCTCTCTTTGATTAGTTTCTAAAGTCAGAACAAAAAGCAATGGATTGAAACTAATCAAGGAGAGAACCAACATAGAATAATATTAAATATAAATTACAACAAACCAGTAACAATAGGTACAGTGACCTGTATCTTACAGTTGGCAATGAAGACATTGAAATGATATATTGACTAAAACAATAAAGGAACTAGCAATTAAGAAATAGACTGCAGATTAGCATTTGGTAGATAGAGTAGCAGTGAAGCCCTTGGGAAAGATATTCAGATACTGTGATGTGCTCATACCTAAAAACACCAGAATTATACATTGTACAGTTTTCTTTGTGACACTGTGTAGAAGTGCAAGTAAAGCATGAATATTTTGTTTTGTGCATTCTGATATGCCATGTTTTTACATGCTTTTTACAAGAAGAATGTTGGTGATCTCTTCAGTTAAATTTTCTGTATCCCATTGCTTCTTCCCCTTATTTGATATCTGTCCTATGAACCAAGATAACCTGACTCCTGCTAAATATAAATAAGGTTGGAGCCTGGCAGTAATTTTATTATCCAAATGTTGAACTCTTCCTTCAGGACTTTTAAACTATGTCATTGTTTCCAGGATATGGTTTTGCTAACATCCTGTAAATCAACTTATTATTGGAAAGGATGAGAGTGAAATTACTGGTTTGTATATTATACAAATAGAATATTGGCACTTGCATTTATTCATGAAACACATTGTCTTTTAATAATCTTAGGTTTTAGGTGTCTAATAGGTGGAAAAATCTCTTAATTTTTTTTAATCCTGTATTGACGTTTGCCCTCTGTTCTGTTTTATGATCAATTGTCAAACAGTTCTGAATGCATAAAGAGATGCATAGAGAGATACTAAAAAGATAGACAAAAATATAAATGATGCATTGTTAATTAACATGTTAATTGTTAATTTGTTAATTAACATGTTATTCAAGACATCTTTGCAGCACATCACTTAGCAATTAGACTGTTTCAACAATTCTCATAGACCTGCTTTGTCAAATACATTATGGGATTGTGATGATACATCAGATATTTTGAGACTACATATGAATATATCAGAATTATTAGAGTGATTCTTAAATAGCTGGATTGATCGGCTTTTCAGTAAAAGACAAGTCAAACTGTAGAAAACACTTAGCCACCTAAATCATTAGATAGTCCTCATTTAGCAACCACATTTGGGATTAGAAAATTGGTTGTTAAACTAAGTGGTTGCTAATTGAAAAAATGTCTGAGTGCTTACTTCAACCTTCTTTTGCTTTTCAGACCTGCAAAGGTCACAAATGCAAGGATCAGTTGTCAACATTACTTTTTCATCACCATTGTAACTGTGAGCAGTTGCTAAATGAGGCTGTTACTAAATTATAATTACCTGTATTAACATGCAACATTTCCAGTAGTCACAAACAAAATTAAAGAATGAAAGCTAAGGGTGTTATAATGTTATATAATATAATGTTATACTACATTATGTAAGGCCAATTTTATGGGATGAAACTGGGTGGATAGTTATTACTACTTTTGAAATGGAACAGATGTAAAATATTTTAAAAACAATTTATAATTTTTACATTGGAATATGAGCAGTGATTTAAAATTAGTCTCTTATATTGGATTTAAAATAAATCTTGTTGCAATATAAATATATGTAAGTTGAGTTTTTAATCACCTCAAACTGAAGAACACATAGGGTGATCTTCCTTTTCTATTTAAAACTCAAATAATAGGGAAAATCTGAATTGGTTAAACTATATGATATAAAAGATAATTTATTAGCTAAAATATTTAAAATATTTATTTAAAATAAAATACATAGTGGCTCAGTGCCTAAGACACTGAGCTTGTCGATCGAAAGTTCGGCAGTTCAGCGCTTCGAATCCCTAATGCCGCATAACAGGGTAAGTTCCCGTTACTTGTCCCAGCTTCTGCCAACCTAGCAGTTCGAAAGCATATAAAAATGTAAATAAAAAAATAAGGACCACCTTTGGTGGAAAGGTAACAGCATTCCGTACACCTTTGGCATTTAGTCTTGCCGGCCACATGACCACAGAGACGTCTTCGGACAGTGCTGGCTCTTCAGCTTTGAAACGGAGATGAGCACCATCCCCTAGAGTTGGGAACGACTAGCATATATGTGTGAGGGGAACCTCCTTTACCTTATTAAGTTGCCATTTTACAAACAAAAGTGTTCCTGCAGTCCAGTAAGTAATTTGTGATGGCAGAATAGAGTTCTCCCAGTGCCATTTCTTATACCATGGAGATGGTTTCCCAGCGTTCTTTAGCAGATTTATAGAGATTATACAGAACTGAAAGGAGTATTGAGATATAGTTTCTCCCTCTCCCCAGAGGGTGCTTGATCCATTAGTAGAGTTCCATATGTGAACAATTAATACCGTGTTTCCTTGAAAATAAGACCCTGTCTTATATTTTTTTGAACCCTGAAATAAGTGCTTGGCCTTATTGCCATGTGCTCAAAAATCTGATTGGGCTTATTATCAGGGGATATCTTATTTTGGGGGAAAGAGGGTAAATGTGAATATTTTCTGTCTATCCACACTTTTATGTTCAGTAAACTATTACTTTTGTAAAAAAATGTCTGAGTGTTATTCAGGTTGAAGGGACTTCCTTTCTCTGATGCTTGCTGCTTTCAAGCAATTCTATAGTAACATCTTATTTCCAGCATAAGCCCAGTGTCTGTCCTTCCTCTGCTCTTGTTTTTGCAATTCAGGAAATAATAGAACTGTAGGCCGAGAAGAGTGGCTTTATTTGTGTTTTGTTATGAAATGTATTTATGCTGTGTGTTTCTCTTGAATTCGAGATATATCGGTAAGTTGAGACTTTTCTTATTGCTGACAGACTAGTGTTTTAATATTTTTATTTAGATCCTCCCATGCTATGTAGCATATCAGGCAGAAGTCTTTTAAGAGAGGAAAGATTTATGAACCCTATTACTGTGTGGATTTGAGATGCAACTTGTGAATTAATTGCTTGCAGACATACATTATGTATAGACAATTACAATGAAGTAGTCTTTTACTGAAGAAACTGTAGAACTTTGTATACATATATATTTTCCTGTTCCTGTTTATTTTTCTATTTATACTCTATCTCAATCCCTAAGGACTGTTAGTAGTCAATAGTCCAAGATCAATACTTTAAATTGCATGTGGAAACTATTGTAGCCAGTGAACTACTTGGCTCTGTGCATTTACTGGCTGAATTTTCAAGTGGCTTTTAAAGACAGCCCCATGTGGAGCATGCAGGGTGGATTTGATTTAAATCGAGTTGATTTAAATCACAATTTAAATCATGATTTAAATCACTAGTAAAAAGGCTTGATTTAAATCAACTTGATTTAAATCATAATTTTTAAAGAGCAACTGTCATCTCTGCTACTTTGACCCACTGTTGACTCACCGATAGTCCCAGTGTTGCAGAATATACAGCCTCATGCTACATAACTAAGCTCCATTTCATGCTGAATAAACTAAATTATTTATGTATCTTAAATAGAAAACTATCTTACGATAGATTTTTATCCCAAAAGTTTTTTATTAAAATAAATTCGAAAAAATCAAAAAAATCCAATTTAAATTTTAAAAAATCTGATTTTTTTGATTTTTTTTAAAAAAAATCATTGATTTTTATCCACCCTGGGAGCATGTTAACAGTTGTCCAACGAGATGGTGATGAGGGCATGAGTTACTGTGGCAAGGTCCTCTTCTCTCAATAGGATTGCAGTTGGTACACCCGCAGAAGCTGGGTCAAGGGCCCCTGCTCCCTCCTGCTGCCTGCAGTTCCAGCAGGAGTTTCCTTGAGAAAGCATTTATATGGCCACCCATATCACATTGGCTAAATTGGGTGGCCATATACATGCAGTAAATAAATAATATCACTAGAGTAGCCTGGGGTGATAATATGAGTTGGGTATTTTTACTGTACTGATCATGCCAAACCCAAAACTGCGAGTTGACCTTTCCCACTGGTTTATGTAGTCCTTAAATAGTGGTGGGAGTGGACTGATCCTCCCCATAAGGGCCAACTCCTCTTCCTTTCCCACAAGTGACTGAAACTCATCTGAAGAAGGAGTATAGTTACCTCAGAAAATGCTTTCAATCTCCAACTCCTATAGGATACCCTTTCCTGAAGATACCTTGTTGATGATACAGAAGACAATTAAGGGGTTTAAAAGGACTCCAGCTCATCCGCTCCCACAGCAGCAATCCCAAACAAATACCATCTCTTTCCCATACACAGACCTGAATCTTGACTGGGGAAGATCTATATAGTCCATTTCCTTGGATGCCCCCTAGCGAATTCCTAGAAATAAAAGAATGGAGATTGAATGTTAGTTATCTAATACCTCCAAGTTAAAAAAGACATCTTAAGGAGGGGGTTATACCATAATTTCCTTAAGGATCATGGACAATGTCCCTCTTGCAATGAGGCATTACCAACTGCCCTCCTTTCTGATATTCAAAGGAGCCAGGGGAGCAAGGATATATTCCGCAGGCAGAAGTGGATCTTCTAGAATCTAGAGAATATCTTTTTCACATTGTCAGAGGACAAAGGCCAGAAAGACTCTCAGGTAACATGAGAGAGTCAGTTTGGTCTAGTGCCGTGATGGCGAACCTATGGCACGCGTGCCAGTGGTGGCACGCAGCGCCCTCTCTGTGGGCACGTGAGCTGTCACCCCAGTTCAGCTCCGCTGCGCATGCGTGCGTGGCTCCTGCCGGCCAGCTGGTCTTTCGGTCTCTGCCGTGCATGCATGGGGGGCGGGGCATGTATGTGGGGGGCATGGGCGGAGGGCGCACACATGCATGGGGATGGGGGATATGCACGGGGCCTGCACATGCATTGCATTTTGGTGGTTTGGGAACTCACACGTGCCTTCGCGCACGCACACACACGCTTTGGGCACTTGGTCTGGAAAACGTTAGCCATCACTGGTCTAGTGGGTAAGGCACCAGGCTAGAAAGCAGGAGACTGTGAGTTTAAGTCCCGCTTTAACCATGAAAACCAGCTGGTTGTCTTTGAGCCAGTCACTCGTTCTCAGCCCAACCCATTTTACAGGGTTGTTGTTGTGGGGAAAATAGGATCAAGAAGGTATTTTGCATATGTTTGCTCCTTGAGTTATTTATATAATATTCCTTTTTACTCTTACTCTTCTCATGTATTCAAATTATGTTTATACTTTTACCTGTTATCTTATATATGCTTGACAAATAAATAAATAAAAATAAATAAAATAAAATATATGATACCCGGTTACCACTTAGGCCCTGCCAAAATAAAATCAGAATTAAAACAAACGTAAGAGATTTTACTGACCTCTGGCAAACCTCAAAAATAGGTTTTGTTTTCATTTTTAAAAATTCCTATTGATTTTCCCTATTTTGTTAATCAATTAAATAAAACTAACAAAAAAATATTCAGATAAGGACAATTACGGGTAGAATGCTGATGGGTTGATTGTCTATTAGTTTACCCCCCCCCTTTTTTTTTTACAACCATGGAGGAACAAGGAACCTTTTGACTTTTGCTGTATTTATTCATTGTTTCATTGCAAAAGTTTTCAGTCCAAAAATGGGTTGGTTTCTTTGAATACCTCTCCTATTACTTGAACATATTTCCCTCTGGGATGATGTAATTGTATGACAGAAAAGGGGAAAAGAACCAATTTTATGGATATATTTTTTTATTCTTCTGGGCTTGCTGCCTAATAGAAAGGATGAGACTCTATCATCAAGGTTAAACTGAAGTTGCAGACTTCTGTGATTTTCAGATTTTGCTAGAGACTGATTATACCTTTTTGTTTTTCATCCTTTTTATAGTTTGCTTTGATTTCCAAGTGAACTCAGAAAATATTTTAATAAAGTCATTGGTTAAGGTCCTGTAAAAAATTCAGAGCAAGAAGGTTCTATCATCCTTGTCCAGTATAGATTTCAGAGGGAACTGTATCATCCTTACAGCCTGGGTACCTCTACAGAAGAGGTAGGACTTCCAGGTGTTCTTCAAAAAAATTGCAGAAATAAAAATACTTAAGAGATTTGACGGAATTTGAAAATAACACACTAATTGAAACATCTGCTGGGCCTTCATTATGAACTGCTGGTGAAATATGACTTAGGAATTAAACATATCAAAGACTGCATAATTTATTGGCTATAGAAATATGTATGCGGGAATGGGAATTTCAGTGGAAGAGTATCATTAAATTGATTCTGAATATTAAGAGAGAAAATTGGTGTAAGATATTTTATTGTTAGGATAGATTTAGTTACATCACCAATGAGTGCCCTGTTGGAAGACCCACTTTAGGGGCAGATTTTAAACTAAGCTTGTCTTTTGGGAGGATTACACAACAGTTGCAGAAGGTAGCCTTCCAAGCCCAAGAAAAGATACAGCTATTTTAAGATGTTGAAGGCTGGTGCCCACACATCTCCATGCACTCTCCAACTCATTCTTTGCCTGTTGAATCCAGATTGCTGCACACTCTAGTAGATGGCTATTGTAATTGGCAGCTTGGTGAAGGATATTTTACTGCTTGTCTGTTTACACTATGAAAGTTGAATAGTCACCCTCTGACAAGAGTTTAAGGGGACAGAGATTAGGCAAACACAATAGAGCGTGAAGGAGTTTTTTGATTGTTTTATTTTAAACTTGGATAATTAAAGAACACCTCATCAGTAAGAGTACATGGTGATCTTATTGATATTATTTCTGGCTGTCCCTGACTGTTTAGAATTGAGTTCCTTTGACCAAGCATTACTTTTAAAACAGGCAAACTTAAAACATCCCTTGGTCATTGTTTCAGAGCATTGATCCAAGAAAAACTGGGCTGGAACATTGGTTATTAAATAATTTGCTTTACAGCCTGCCTTGATGATCAGGAATGATTAATATTCTTTATTCTCAAAGGTATTGAGGAGGGTTGAGGAGTGAATTTAATTTGTTTAGGTTTGAAATCTGCTTTCAATTACAATGTTTTAACAACAGAACATATATAGCAGTTACTGTTCAAAGCATGTACAGGTTGTGCTCTTGATATATCAAGAGATTTATTTATTAAATTTAATAGGGTGACCACTGTTAGGCCTATGGGGATGAAGAGGGTGAACTTCCTTTATTTTTGAAGCGTCTATGTGGGTTTGTCCGTGCACTAAATACTACTTTCCAGAGATTATTGTTCAGATTGACAATCAATGAATGTTTATGTTGGGCAAAAAGTAATGGCTGCGAAATTGAATATGAAAAACTCCTGGTTTTTCCTCCTGCAAAATGACACATTTTAATTTGTTATCTTTCATAATTAAAGGCATTGAGAATGAAGGAAGTCTGCAAGTATCATCTAATCTGATTTTTAAAAAGCTATTTTATACTGTAAGGCCTGATAGATAAAGGAATTATTTAATTAAAGGATTGTGAATTGTAACAGAATGTCAGTATAAGAACCAGAGAGAGGATTTTTTTTAAAAAAAAGGGAGGGAGGGAGGGAGGGAGGAAGAAAGAAAAGAGAAAGAAAGAAAGAAAGAAAGGAAGGAAGGAAGGAAGGAAGGAAGGAAGAAAGAAAGAAGCTTCTATTTTTCATGTCCTGCTCTAGTTTAGGATTAGAGAACCTTTTTAAAAGGCTCTTGGTTATTTTATTTCTGGGGCATCCCGTCATGACACTGTGGAACCCCCAAAATGTTTGCACACTGAGCCAATTAACTTTAAGTTCATTTCACTAGAAAACTTAGTAAAAATAGCTTTGCTATGAGGGAAGAACAAAGAAAGGGACAGGCCAGTAGAAAGCAGATAAAAGGGATGCCTTGAGGAGTATGTGGAACAATCTGGGTTTCAGTGGGAAAAGAGGATGTGTATATGTTTTATTTAGTTTCTGTCAGAAATAGCTTACACCAATTACAGTCCTTTTCCCCCCTGGAGTTGTGTGACTGCTCTCTGTGATTGCTGAATGATCCCAGCGAAAATGCTGCTTAGTTTAAGATGCTCCTGCTTAGTTTAAGATGCACATTCACGCACAATCTAAATATCATAATTCCTCAAATAATTCCTTTATTTAAGGTGTTTTGGGTGCACCATTTCTTCTGCAAATCAAGTTCCTATCTAGCGTTCGCCTCCACTGAGCAAATTACTGTCTTTAATCTAGTAGCTGAAAGAGAGCCAGTTCTGTGCAGTGGTTAAGGCTCCAGGCTAGAAACCAAGAGATTTAGCCCTGTCTTAGACATGAAAACTGGTTGGGTGACTTTGGATCACTCGTAGTCCCTCAGCTTGCAACGTCCAGCTTGGGTGATAAGCTAGTTGGTCAATTCCTATTACAATCAATTGGCCAACACTTAATTGATCTGAAAAAAGTAGACTAAGCACTTGCTGGAAAAATGTTTGGAAGAAAAATAAGTAGTAGCTGAAACAGTATTTCCTATGTAGCAAGACATTTCTGTTCCTTGAGTGTGAGAGAGATTGTGCACACATACCTTATTTGTTAGTACTAAATCATCTGTATAAATAATTAGAGGAATGAACCTTCCCTCCCCCCCTTCCCGGATTTGCTTCTTGATGCAACAAAACAGACAGATGCAATTCATCAAAGCTTGACATTGCATCAATCTATCCTAATAGACATGTCCTCTGTATACATTTGCATACCCAGAAGACCTCAGGAGGATTCTGAAGCAGCTGAACTAAGGCTTCTTAAAATTTGAGAAACAAATTTGATTGCGCATTTTGCAAGGAAAATGCCTTGCCCATATTTGTCCAGCCCTAATGTTTATATGCTAATCATAGCAATGTAGTATTCTGTGATATTATTGAAAGATAACATGATCTAGCATTGTCCCTGATAGCTTTTTTTCTAATGTGATGGTGTGATGATGTCTTTTTAAAGTTAGGAACTTAAAAACAGATATTGCCATTGGATTGTCCTGGGTTGGCAATTATTTGTAATAGCTAGAGCAGCTGAAGAATCTGTCTGTCTGTCTGTCTGTCCGTCCATCCATCCATCCATCCATAGATCAGATCAAGTCGTTATGGCTTTTGTTTGTATCAGAAGAAAAGTCCACATTCTTACCAATAGAAGCTGACATTCCCCTCCCCCCACCCCCCAGATCAGGATTACCACAGGGATCAAAAGATTTAAGCCATTTATTTACTTTTGAAAAGCTTTCAGGTGTTAGAGCAGGGAGATAGCTAGGAGGTACAGGTTACATTCAGACATCACTATAAACAAGGATTCATGACATTCTGGATTACTTTTAGTTAGCAGTATGATATGGTTTTTTTGTTATTGTTCGTATGTTATTCCTATTTATAAGGAATAAATAATTTTGTATTATTAATATATTTAACCAGAGTATTGATTTATTTTATTCTCAGACAACTCAAGATCACAACAAGCCAGGAGCTTAGTTCAAGCTTTATGCTATTCTATCTTTTTCTGCTGGATAAAAGGTTGTACAGTCATGAAGAGTCAGACAAGAGCAAATAAGCCACAGTATATACACAAGTAGAGTGAAGAGATGCCTACCACTACCCGTAGGCTTCGCCGCACACCTATGCTGCATAGGAGTTAAGCGTAAGTTGCAGATGACTGCAGACAGGCCGACACACAAAACACCCAAAACCCAACTGCGTTGTGCGGAGGTGCACAGCCTGCATCAGATTGGTTGATCTGACTTCCTGTTCTGTGCTTTGATGTTGTGAGTGCCCCCACTCAGAATATTACATTTGCAGAAACATAAATGGAACACCTATGCAACCATCCCCAAATGGCAGGCACATATGTTTCCTGAGCTGCAGTGCCGGAGAAGTCTGCTTGACTCTTAAACCCACATTTTTCTGTGACTGCTAAGCCAAAAATATGGTTTTCTACATTAATTAGCTGAAATTTGTTAAACATAAAGTTGTATGATGATCTATGCTAAATAAAATATTTCTTCAAGAAAATTGCCATATTCACCAAGATTTTTCTAGTGTAAAATGAAACAGCTGGATCCAGTTCTTTCAGCTGAATTCAGAAATTAATGTTTTCTTCCTCTTTAGAACCATATTTAAAAATATTTTGTGTTTAATGTCTCTCTTGATGCAAAGGGAGCTTTGTCATATATATAAATATCTGAGATGCAGCAGTACCTATTGCTAAAAAAAAAGGATTAAAAATATTCTATCGAACAATGTCCTCTTTCTTAGTTCAGGAAATAAGTATACATTTTGGACCGTAGATTAGTCTTCAGGGCCTTTCTCCATGCCCCCATCTCAATTTTATTTGGGAACTTGTAGAGTGTAGGTGGCAAAGGAATTAGCTTTTCAACGACTCACCAAAATGATTCACTTATATGTGGAGGGAGAAATGACCCTGAGAAAGGAGTTAAGTAGTGTGTTAAGTTCAGATTGCCTCGTCTAGATAACGAACATACAGTCCCATGAGCACTTTTAGTTCTAACAACTGTCCTTATCATTTTGTACATCAGTGTGATGACCTGGTTGTGTCTTATGCTGACAGATTTGTTGACTACATTTTGGGGATATGAGCTTCAGGAATTCACAAAGATTAGCAAACTACAACGTATGCCCTAGCCCAGATTTCTAAGTGTTGCTCTTTTTTATTTTTATTTAAAAATACTCAGTAAATATTTTTACTAAAAATATGTATTTTCTGCTAATGTGAAACAGACACCAATATTAATTTACTATATGGAAATACGAATATTAGTGCCTTATTTGAAGTATGTGATTTTGGGATTTTTTTTTCAATCATCAATATTTGTCTGATTATGATGAAGAAATTGTTTGCTTGTTTTTCCACCTCATTAGCTTATAAGGCTTTCTCCCTTACTTGTAGATTATAATGCAAATTACTAAGAGTAACTCTGATTTGGGCTATGTGAGGGTTAGGGTTAGGGTTAGGTCATGTGATCACCTTTTGTGACCTTCTGACAAGCAAAGTCAATGGGCAAGCCAGATTCACTTAACAACCATATTACTAATTTAAAAACTGCAGTGATTTGCTTAACAAATGTGGCAAGAAAAATCATAAAATGGGACAAACTCACTTAAATAAATGTTTCACTTAGCAACATAAATTTTGGGCTCAGTTGTAGTAACTCGAGGACTACCTATATAAGCAAGCTTGATGAACTAAAGTTATCCCATTCTGTTTAAATCCAGCCAAAATCAGTTTATTCTTTCATTGTGTCAATTTTTCTGCAAATTATTTTAAAAGCTCTTCATTTATTGATTAATCCAGTTTTTCCTCAATATTGCCAATGGTGGACTGAATATACCCATTTTGGTATGGAATGCTGCTGATTGGAGATGAAATGCATTTAATAGTAGATCTGAGATTTATTTTATGTACAGGTATTGTTAGCTAACCAATAAGATTCAGTTTCCTTGAATAATTACAATTTTTAAAAATTGTTTCTAAAGCTTGCTATATTGATAATTTAGCTAGTTTTATCTTCTATTTGCAACTTTTACTGTCTATGTTTTAAATGGAATTCTGACTGTAATACTATAAGTGGCTGGATGGCTGGATGGATGAATGGCTGGATGAACTAAAAATGGGGAATGACTGGCAAGATCACTGCCCATGTAGCATTTTACAGAGTAATGATTATAGAATTTATAGTATAATGGCTGTGGGTTTCCCATGCGGGAGCAGGGGAAGTCCTGGTGAAAGGGAAGGCTCGCAGGCTGTGATGCCAGGCCAGCAAGCGGGTCAGGGAGGCGTTGGTGCAGCATGGCACTGATCTTCAACTTGTGGCAGCTACCTAGGCTACAATGTGGTCAGCCTTAGATCTGACTTGCATGGCCGCCTGGAGCCAGCAAGGGGCCGCCCTGCCACCTCAGCCCCTGGGCACTTGCACAGGAGGCGGCAAGCACTGCATCCTGGGTGAAAGGGAAGCACTCAGAATGCAGTCAGCCTGTGAGGCAAGACAGCCCCCAGGGACGCTAGGCCCTGCATACTCGCTGCCTCCTGTGTGGGGTGGCCCCTCTATGGCTTCAGGGCTGCGCTGTGGATCTAAGGCTGACTGCGTTCTGGCAAGGATGAGCGCCACCAGGTTGTAGAACAGCACCCAGTCAGCCTGGACTGGGCAGAGGCATCGCAGGCCGGTCCTTCGCTGTTTCCAGGGTGGGGCCAGATTTAACCACAACACAGGCCAGATCTGGCCTGCGGGCCTTGTATTTGACATATCTGGTTTAAAGCCTGGTCAGATTTCCAATGAAAAACAATAGAAGATTTAGTTTAGCTAGCAGTGCTTCCTTGCGTATGTTATTCAAGTAAATAGTTTTGACCAACCCCAAATATCTAGTATGTTTTTCCTGGTGACATTCTGCAGATAAAAATCTGAGATTATTTAAATGAAAAGTACCGAGAAGAAGAGATGTGTGCCAAAGAAGACATCATTTTTCTTTTTAAATCATCACTTCTTAATCCAGAAATATTGGCACTATTTTTAACAACTTTGCAATAGATTGTCTCTTGCTCAAAAAACATGCTTCCTTTTATAGTGTCCGCATGGTGTTATTTTTACTGCTTTCAGCCTAGAGCTATTTCCTGTTTCCAATTATTTAGTTACACTCCAAAGTGCCTCTTTCCTTCTTGGCTTCCTCACCAGGTTTACTAAGGCATTATTGTCATTTTAGTGAGACGACGCCAGTGTTGAGGTTTTAATGGGCTGTGAGCAAGAAGTTCAGCTATTTCCTCTGCCTATGAGGCCATGATGTCATAAGCTGCTATGAGGCTCTTTATCATATGTTGCTGTTACTGTGGTCTGTGTGGAAAGAATGTAAACAGTGCTTTCCAGATGTTCCCAGGGAATCTGCAGGTCCATAAATGGGCCATTTTGTGGAAGAATATTATTTTCAATGAGAGGAAGGATGAATCAGGCTGTACAAAATTCAGTATATAGCTTTGACAATATCAAATGTTAAAGGCTTTTGTTCATGTGCATTTGTCATGTCGTGACTCCAGGTTGTATGTATCTATTTCTATAAGTACTTCCCCAAATGTCCCGCCCATCTCCTGGCAAAGAAGTGTGTCATGTTAGAAATGCAGAAAGTTATATTTTCTCTGGAGAAATTAATAAGCATTGAAAAGCACAAGATCTTTTTTTTCCAGCTTTATGTCAACATTCTTGAGGCAGGATGCATAATCTTCAGAATCTTTTTGTATAGATCAAGATTATGTCCTACATATTGTAATTCAAGTTGTCTTTTCATCTCTCACTTGTATATATGCCTTGCATAGATAGCTGGGCATAATTATTTCTTGTCATGCATGTCTTCTCATGCAGGACTGCTGGCTTGGGTTTGATGGCTAAATTTAGGCAACATAATATTTTGGAGTGATGGAGTATAAATCTTACTTTTAAAATTTTTAGTTTGTCATTTTTTTAAGCAAAGGAGTTGTCAGTGATGAAAGAATTGTCTGAGTTGTACACTATTTATAGAATTGTACAGAACATATGTAGTCAAGTTAAGATACATGGGTTAATTGTCTTATGGGGCGTTTAACTTGTAACTTGCAAATTGACTGAGATCGCATCCTTAGTATTCAGCAGCAAAACAACCCATTTGGAGAAGTGATCATTAAAAAAAAAGTTTTGAAATGTAAGCAAGTGGGCCTTTCTGGAAGTAAATTGCTCCTTTTTTATCGTTAATTCCTCTCCAGTCCTCCTCCCCTATCTTCCCAAATGGTCAATAATCATACATCTGAAATTTTGGTGATATTATCACATCAGTGGAAATTATTCAGTAGCCTCTAGATCAGGGGTGTCAAACTTGATTTCATTGAGGGCCGCATCAGGGTTGTGTTTGACTTCAGAGGGCTGGGGTGGTGATGGTTTGTGGCTGGGGTGGGTGTGGCCATGGCAGGCGTTTGACACAGACTCAAGATGCATTTTCCCCTTCTCTTCTTTCTTTCCACAGTTCTTTACTATAACCATTTTCCTATCTCTTCTACCAGATATTACTGGCAAACATTTATTACTTATTGTTCATACTCCACTAAACTTTTTATTTCTAAATTTATATCCCACGATTTAATATCGTAGTAAATTAATTTTCCAGGCAAAAAAGCTATTTATACTATTGTATTTTTATTATTCAACTAATAATAAAAATACAATAGCATAAATAACCTGATAATACAAGATATAATAGCAGAGGTAAATTTCCAGGATAGTAAATAGAAATGTCTGTCAATTATAGATTGTTGATTGTAGATTAAATGGACCTACAGTATGTAAAATCTGGCATTAAACTGTAGTATTAACATAGGATGTTGCTTGTTTTCTATCTAGATCAGGCACTTACTTGAGGCCACATAATTGTAATCCAGTCCAATCCAGTCCTCCTGCAGCACTCTGCTGGCTGAAAACGGGCGGCCTGTTTTCAACCGGCAGAGTGCTGCTGGAGGCTGGGAAGGCCAAAAACAAGGCGTGGGCCAGTCCTTTGATATTTCCAGGCCAGCTTCAGGGGCCAGATTTAAGCACCCCATGGGCCGGATCTGGCCCACGGTCCTTGAGTTTAACACCCCTGCTCTAGATAGATAAGGAAATGAACCAACAAAAAGTTTGTCCAGCCTGGTCTGCTTGAAAGAACTCCTAATGGAAATACTGTAGGTCAGCTAAAATGGGGCCACATGAATAAGGGCCTGGTAGAGAGCTGTTGGTGGCTTTTCTTGCACCTTGTATAGTAGTGAACTAACTCACTAATGAGCACAGTTAAAGGGTCTGCTTTTGGGCTTATTGAATGAGTGTGGAGAAGCATAGGGAAAAAAGAGCATCTCTACATTCTCACTTTCTCCTAACCTTCTCATCAGACCTGACCAGCCATAGACACAATTTTTTAAAAAATAAAGTTGTTCGCTTATGCAAGAGAACAAAAAAAATGTTTTAGCACTCTGGTGAAAAATGAATAATTTTGATGTTGGAACTATTAATAGAAATGTTTGCAGTATTGTGAATGCTGAATCATGAAATGTTCCATCTGTTTTATAATTGTGGATTTTTTTTCATATGTTTTTTTAGGTTTGATATCTACAGAAAGGTGCCAAAGGACCTTACCCAGCCAACCTTTACAGGAGCGATTAGTAAGTACTTGTGTCTGTATGTTGGGTTTTTTTGGGTTTCTTTTGGCCTTTGCAGGTTTCAGTGCAGGATTTGAGTTTTTTCTGATCGTTTATTTAAAACTGTGAGAAAATATAGCAATATTGTAGTGTACTGTATCTTCTTGAAGGTAATTTGAAGCAGTATTGTGAGCCTCCAGATTGCATATTAGCCTTTAAAGCAGTGGTTCTCAACCTTCCTAATGCCGTGACCCTTTAATACAGTTCCTCATGTTGTGGTGACCCCCAACCAGGGGTGGGTTCTAATTTTTTTTACTACTGGTTCTGTGGGCGTGGCTTATTTTGTGGGCGTGGCTTGGAGGTCATGTGACCGGATGGGTGTGGCTAGCTGGTCATGTGACTGGGTGGCCATGGCTATGTGTATAGGGACTACTCAGAGGGCTGAAAAAAGTCATTTCTGACACTTTTGACTGGTCCTCACACTTACGACCATCCTCACATTTATGCCCGTGCAGCATTCTTAACAACCATGTCACTCATTTCACAACTGCTTCTCTTCACCATGGTGACAAGATAGGGCAAAAACGTAAAATGTGAGGACAGTCGTAAGTTCGAGGACTGGTCAAAAGTGTGAGGACCAGTCAGAAATAACTTTTTCAGCCCTCTGAGTAGTCCATATGCACAAAAGGACTACCCAGAGGGCTGAAAAAAGTCATTTCTGACTGGGCCTCGCACTTTTGACCAGTCCTCACACTTATGACCATCCTCACATTTATGCCCTGCAGCTTTCTTAACAACCATGTCACTCATTTCACAACTGCTTCTCTTCACCATGGTGACAAGATAGGGCAAAAACATAAAATGTGAGGACAGTCGTAAGTTTGAAGACTGGTCAAAAGTGCAAGGACCAGTCAGAAATAACTTTTTCAGCCCTCTGAGTAGTCCATATGCACAAAAGGATACAGCAATAGAGAGGGATGAAGGAAGGGAAGGGAAATTAGAGTAGGAGTGAGGGTAAGAGAGGGAGGAAGAGAGGAGGAGAAGGAGAAAGGAAGAGGAAGTAGGGAGAAGAAGAGGGTGAGGAAGAGAAAGTAAGAAGGAAAGAAAAGAGAGAGGTGGTAGGTTTGAGGAGAAAGATTGCTGTACAATAAAAAAGATGAAAGGGAAGAAAGGCAACCCCAAACAAATATAAAGATATTAAGATAAAGAATGAATTGTTAAACTTTAAAGAATAAAAGAGAACAAATATGAATAAATAACAATAATTAGAAACACACATACAAACATACAATGTATTTTCTTTGAACAGAGTATTTGGCCAGTTCATAAATTTAAACAGTGTTTAGTCATTTCAATTAAATTTACAATTTCTATATTTCCTTTTTGCCATATTTATTCCTCATCTATTTTTGTAAAAAACCAATATTACCCTTCATCCTCATCTCTAATCTTAATCAAATTCAATTTTTCCCTTCTATTCTATATTATACCCTTTCCCATTGTCATCTATTTTTATATCCATCCTCACATTGGTTAATTATGTAATATTACAGTTGTTTAATATGAATTCAACATTTTAATATAAATCAATTAGTTATATAACTACCTTTTTTGTATATTATTCCAATTATTTCCATGCAATCCAATTTCTTACAAATCAATTAATTATATTTACCAATAATAATAAACCAAATAATTTCCCCCATATATTCCTCCAAACCACAACTTAACCATTTCTGCTTTCAACACAATATACAACTAATAGTATCTCAATTATTACAATTCCCTAGTTAAATAGAGCTTTTTCCTCCTCGCTGTTCAGACACTCCTCAGTATGGGTATTGCTCACTCCCATTCGCAATGGCTGGGTGTCAATCAAACCCTCTGGAGCTGGATACGCCCCTACTTCCTGCTCCTTCCTCAGTCTTTTCACTCAGCCATTTGCAAAAGCATTCAGGGTGTCTATTCTCTGTGATTTATTCTTCTATTTTTCCTCTCTTTTTACCTTTATTGTGATTTGTTTCTATTTCTTTCGTTCTCTGTGCTTTATACCTTCCCTGCATTGGTTTAAACAGCTGGCAGGCGCGAAACGGCGGTTCGGGGCTCCGGCCGCCTTTAGCGGCTTGATTTTTCGGCGATTGCCAGGCTTCCCTTTTTCCCGCCTTTGCCGCTTTTTGATTGAAGAAATCAGTATCGCACACAGGTGTTGGGGCCAGAGTCCCTGCCGGCTGGCATACTCTCCCCTCGTTGTTCCTAATTGTCACCTGTTGGAGGCAGCTTCGGTCCAGCCGTAGGCGCTTTGTTTCGCCTGGCCCGCGACCAGAGAGAGAGAAAACGCCATTGCGGGACGCCATCTTGAGAGCTGTTGGTCACCCGCTGACTTGCGCTGCCGTTTTTGCACACCGCGACCTGGGCTTTGCTTTCCAGGGTCGCTGGCTTCTTGGCAGGAGTGGACGCGGTCCAAAAGTTTCCTGCATTTACCACCCACTTGAAGAGAGGTGTCTGCAGCTGTTCAGGGAAGTACTTGCATCAATTTATTGAATTATTGCTTAATTGATTTACATATATATAAAAAAAAAAAAAAAAGAGAGAGAGAGAAGGGGCTGTGTATATATTCCTGATCAATTACCCTGGTTATTCAATTTGGTGGATAAATTTGTATTGATTTGATTGCGGGTCTTATTTTTATATATATATAAAAAAAAAAAATTAAAAAATTAAAAAATTAAAAAATAATAATAATAATACTAGCAATAATATTATTCTTGATTTCTACAACAGACATTCTCTGTGTAGTTGAAATTTTTGTGTGATCATTGGCCTTGTGAACGAACTGATAATATGAGCAATATGGAGGAAGTGGCCCTTTCCTCTGACTTGGATAATAGCCCTTCTCCTACCCCAGCACCTTCCCCAAAACAGGTCAAGGGGAAGAAGTCTAAGCATTCTAAAACTGCAAAATCCACCAGGTCTTCTAAGGCTGATAAAGATGCCCAGCGCAGGCACAATGCCCTAGAAAAAAGATTTGCCAGGGCCAAACAACAGATCACAACAGTGCAGGAAAGTACACACCAAGAGGTGTCTTGTAACCCTGAAATCCCCATTGAGGAGGATCCACTTTCTGGTGAGGGGTGTGGGGAGGCCCCTTCCACCTCTCAGGGGACACCATTATGCCACACTAACCAATCAGGAGTTAGGACTAGGTCAAGGTCTTCTAGTGAGGCCAGTCACCTGTCTCAAGTGTCTAGACCTGCCCCTGAGGCTACGTTTACTCCTACTGCAGCTGGTCTACGGCCCGAAGCGGGCCCTGCCTTTGTTCAGCCTATGGACTTTCAATCCTTTTTTACTCAGGCAATGTCTCATATGTTTCAAATGGGGTTTCAGCAGGCCTCTGCTGCCTTTCCGGCTCCTGTTGGTGTTCCTACGGCTTCATGTCATAATCAGCCTACTTGTGGGCAACATCATGGTTCTACTTCTTATGGCCTAGAGCCTGAACAGGCTCGTGAGGATGAGATCCTGGAGGACTTTGAGATGTCTGATGACGAGGAGGAGGTCCAGGACAAACCTGCCTTTCCTGGTTTATTTAGGCCTTCTTTATTTCGCTCTCTACTACGCAAAGCGAAGGCTGCCACCAATATGGACAACAACCCAAATTTGGCATCTGCTTCGGTGTCCACAGGCCCTAACAGTAATTTATTCAATGTGCCTCAACCTGATGATGACTTTGTACTGTGTCCTGACCTTTTTTGCCAGGTCATTCAAAAGCCATGGGATCACCCCACTTCACTTTCTGGTCCAAATTCTTTCGACAAAAAGCTTTATGCTTCGGCTCCTGTGCTGGACGCCCTCCTACAGTTGCCTACAATTGATGAACCAGTGGCCAGTCTCACATCTTCCTCTGTTCTGGTAGGTGAAGCAGGGGATGGCCTCAAATTCGAAGATAAGCGGGCAGACATGGCATTTCGTAAGACGCACCAGGCGACGGCTTGGGCCATCCGTGCCTCTACCTCATCATCCTTCTTCAACCGGGCTTCGCTTGTGTGGTTGCGTCAATTGAAAGACAGACTTCCACCTGAGGACGCACGTCTGCAACAAGATCTGGCTAAACTCATTGCAGCGGCTGAATATTCGGCAGACGCGTCTTTGGACGCCGTTAAATTTGCATCTCGTGCTTTGGCTTCAACAGTTTCTTCAAGGCGCCTGTTATGGCTTCGCAACTGGAGAGCTGATGCTAAGTCTAAGTGGCGCCTGACGGCGGCTCCATACAAAGGACCAGCGTTATTTGGCTCTTCACTGGATCCCGTTTTGGTGGAGAACCGGGACAAAAAGAAGGTTCTGCCTACATCTTTTCGTCGTCAGGATAGGCGCTATGTGCCTTATACCCGGCAGCCCTTTCGTCAGGACCAAGGCTCCGGGGGCGCCTCTTACTACAGACCATCACAATTCCAGTACCAGCCACCTTCCGACCGGGCGTCCTTTCGAGACCGTGGTCGTCGACAAGGCAACACCAGACGCCCCTTCAGGTCCTCGTCTTCTGCCCGCTACGCCAGAAGAGGCAAGTGACTCACCGGCTCTGTCTCCAATCGGTGGGAAACTTCAGGCCTTTTCCCATCGGTGGCCGGCTACAACTTTGGATGCCTGGATTGTCCAAACTGTCACCAAAGGTCTATGTTTGGAATTCACCGCTCTCCCACGGGACTTTTATGTTCATTGCCCTTGGCCGGCACAACCGGACAAGCGGCTCCTACTCTCAAACGAGATTCAACATCTGCTACGCATAAATGCAATAGAGCAGGTTCCGCCCGACCAGCTCAAGACCGGCTTTTATTCAACGCTGTTCCTAGTTCCGAAGAACTCGGGTGGTTGGAGAGGTATTTTGAATCTATGACGTCTCAACCAACACATCTTATACCGTCTGTTCAAAATGCATTCTCTCAAATCATTACTAGGATGCATCCGGCGGGGAGATCTCATGCAATCGGTAGATCTCAAAGAGGCGTACCTTCATGTTCCTATTCACCTCTCCTACAGACGGTACCTCCGGTTTGCCTTTGGAAACCATCACTTCCAGTATCGGGCCATGCCCTTTGGCCTTTCGTCCGCCCCAAGGACGTTTACAAAACTACTAGCGGCAGTAGCAGCTTCTCTCAGGGAGTTCCCGATTCGATTAGCATGCTACCTCGACGACATATTGATCCTGTCAACGTCACCCGACCGGGCGGTGCAGGACCGTCAGCTGGTGGTCCAGACTCTCCAGGAACACGGATTCACCTTGAATCTCACCAAAAGTCATCTAGTTCCTACAACTCGTCTTCTGCATCTCGGGGCAACAATCGATTCGACGCAGTGTGTGGTCTTCCTGTCTCCCGAGAGACAGGCCAGCATTCATCAGTTGGTGACTCACATCTTGCTAACCCGGACGGTCCCTCTGTTGGTTCTGTCCAAACTTCTGGGAAAACTAATATCTTGCATAGACATTGTGCCCTGGGCTCGCCTACATCTTCGTCGTCTACAATGGTTCCTGCTCCCGTTTCAGAAGCAAGGTCGAGCGGAGTCCCTCTTCAAAGTGTCGGTACCGGCCCCGGTCCGGCTCTCCCTTCGATGGTGGTTGTCCCCTGCTCTCAACAGAGGCTCCCCCTTTCTGGACCCGACAAGACTGGTTCTAACCACAGATGCGAGCCTGCACGGATGGGGGGCCCATCTCAATGCCCAGCTAGCCCAAGGGGTCTGGACATCGGCCGAGAAGAAGCACAACATAAATTGGCTGGAACTCAGGGCGGTCAGGTTCGCCCTCCTTCACTTCCAACATCTTGTGTATCAGCAGGACCTTTTGA
Source organism: Arizona elegans (assembly GCA_022577455.1). Classification (NCBI taxonomy): domain Eukaryota; kingdom Metazoa; phylum Chordata; class Lepidosauria; order Squamata; family Colubridae; genus Arizona; species Arizona elegans. The sequence goes on from JAKOOJ010000003.1 coordinate 75,422,713, forward strand.
TCCTGACAGACAATGTGGCCACCAAGGCCCATATCAACAAGCAGGGGGGAACCCGCTCTTGGACTCTAATGCAGGAATCGGAGAGACTTCTGTGGTGGGCAGAGATCCATCTTTCCTCAATAAAAGCCGAACACATTTTAGGGAATGTGAATCGAGAGGCAGATTGGCTCAGCAGAGGCCAGATAGACCATGCAGAATGGAAGCTGGATCCAGGCCTGTTTCGAGACCTGTCGAGGAGGTTCGGCCTGCCCATAGTGGACCTGTTTGCGACAGCCGCCAATTCTCAACTGCCGAGATTTTATTCCCGTTACCCGTCTCCGGCCGCAGAAGGGCTGGACGCTCTGCGGAGTCCATGGCCTCAAGGGCTCCTTTATGCCTTTCCTCCTCTGCCGATTATTCCCAAGGTAATTCGGAAGGCGATTCAGGAGCGGGCGCATCTTCTATTGGTAGCTCCATATTGGCCCCGCCGAGAATGGTTCGCGGACCTCAAAAATCTCTCCGTCGAACCACCGTGGAAGTTTCCACCCGACAAAGTGGTCTTGACCCAAGGGGCAGTGAGTCACCCGGAACCAGAGTGGCTGCGATTAGCCGTGTGGCATTTGAGCGCATAAAGCTGCTCCATGATCATCTATCGGAGGATGTCATCTCCATCATTCAGGCGGCTAGAAGACCATCAACGACTCGCATTTATAATGCCTCATGGACTGCCTTTACCAGATGGTGCGGTACCCATCACGTGGATCCCACAACAGCAGGAGTTCCAGATATTTTGCTGTTCCTTCATGCAGGATTCTCTAGAGGTCTAGCTCCAGCGACCCTTCGCCGTCAAGTGGCAGCCCTGGCCACTGTCTTGTCTGGAGATAATCGAACTCCTCTGTCTCAGGACCCGCGGATCCGTTCATTTCTTCAAGGGGTTACCAACTTGCGACCCCCACCGGTTCACCGCTACCCTACTTGGGACCTTACATTGGTTTTACAGGCCTTGACTGCACCTCCGTTCGAACCACTTGCTGCGATCAGCCTGCGATATCTGTCCTTGAAGATGGCCTTTTTGCTAGCTATTACCTCCGCTCGCAGAGTGTCCGAGATAGCCGCCTTCTCGATGAGGAGTGATCTCTGTATTTTCTACCCTGACCGGGTGGTCTTGCGACTTGACCCTTCATTTGTCCCTAAAGTGAACACTCGCTTTCACCGTGCCCAAGAAGTCATCTTGCCTAATTTTTGCCCGAACCCTCGTCATCCAGCTGAAAGACGATGGCATACTTTAGATGTAAGACGGGCTTTGAGAAGATATCTTAAGAGAACGGCCTCGTTCCGCAGAACTGAGGCGTTGTTAGTCTCATTTCTTCCCTCTTCTTTAGGTCAGAAAGTATCCTCGGCAACAGTGGGCAGGTGGCTCAAAGCATGTATCTCTAGGGCATATGAGTTGCAGGAAGTTCCTGTCCCGGGGGGTATCCTGCCCCATTCTACCCGTAGTGCCGCGACTTCAGCGGCATGGGCTACCCAGGCATCGGTAGATGATATTTGCCGGGCGGCAACCTGGTCCTCCCTTTCTTCCTTTGTGACCCACTATCGTCTGGACAGATTTGCCTCGGCTGATGCTGCCTTTGGCAGGAGGGTTTTGCAGTCTGTAATCTCTCCCCAAGGCCAGTCTTCCGTTTAAGCCCGCCCCTATTCTTCTTGAACTTGGGTATGTCCCATACTGAGGAGTGTCTGAACAGCGAGGAGGAAAATGGTCGTTGCTTACCTGAACGACCCTTTTGTCCTCGCTGTGAAGACACTCCGTCCCTCCCTTGTAGTTGCCAGGTCTGGCCTTGGTGGAGGTTTTTCTTCTTGTTTCCCTCTGTAGCTGTTCTGTTCCTGTCCTGTTCCTGTCGTTTACTCTGGAGATCTTCTATACTTCGTCCTGATGTCTTTGGACCAATCTGTCTTCGTGAAAAGACTGAGGAAGGAGCAGGAAGTAGGGGCGTATCCAGCTCCAGAGGGTTTGATTGACACCCAGCCATTGCGAATGGGAGTGAGCAATACCCATACTGAGGAGTGTCTTCACAGCGAGGACAAAAGGGTCGTTCAGGTAAGCAACGACCATTTTTTCTTTTGTGTTTTAAAATCTCCTCTTTCTCCCTAAATTTCCCGTTGTTTGCACCTACCTTTTTTTGGTGAGGAAAAAGAAAAGAAATCTGCCTGCCTAATTTTCCAACGTGCAAAGCCAACAGCCTGCTTTACTTTCTCTTTCGTTTTTCAGTATAGGTAGGGGGAGAAAAAAATCAGCACTCTTTGCAAGCAAGGAGCAGATCCGTGAGCAAAACAGCTGAGAGCAAATCTAAGCAAGGGCTAATTAGCCTCTGCTGAAGCTCCGGGGGCCAATAAAATTACAAAAAAAAAACACCGAACCCTTTGTTAAATTGCTGGCTCCCCCGCCCCTCGCCCACCACTATTGATTGGCAATAAATAGTGGGAGGGGCGGGGCAAGCCAGCAATTTAACAAAGGGTTCGGCTGCAGCACTGGCTCTAGGGCGGCCCTTTGAAGCCCCGCGGCAAGAATTTGCAGTTTTTTTTCCCTCCAGCCATCGGAGGCAGCAATAGATGGGGAGTGGGCAGGGTAAGCGAACAGCCAGTGATCCAACAGAGGAGTGAGGGTGAGTGAAGGCGTGGGGGGGGAGAGAGGGCTTTGGCGACCCCTGTGAAATGGCCGTTCGACCCCCAAAGGGGTCGCGACCCCCAGGTTGAGAACCGCTGCTTTAAAGTGAGATCTTGCTGAATCCTCCCACAAGATATTTGACATATTTTTCCTCCAATTTGGATGTAGAATGAAAGTGAAGACACTGCTCTCAAGCAAATTAATATGAATATTTTTTGCTGAATCTTTATTTTTATCTTTCTTGTTGTCATATAGCATAATTTGAGGGTGATTTTTAAATTATTATTTGGGATTTTAATTCAATACTAATACCATCATTGTAGGGCATTGCATAGAATAGACACACATCAGGACCATTCTTTATGTCTAATATTGCATTTGTCTATTATTGCATATTAATGGGTACAAGACAGTATGAGATCTGCTGCAAGGAATAAATATTGTTTGAAAGAATAGAAAGTGGCTATATATAAGAACATTCTTATGCCCACATTCTTATATGGAAATGAGAATTAGGTACATGAGTAAAAGCAAAGAAATTGAATGTCTTAGGAAAATAATGTTTAAGATGTGCATGTAGTAAAATAATAAAAAAAAAAGAAACAGGGACATAAGTTTAGGTTTATTGTAATTGCACCTCGTACAACGAAATTAAATGCCATCTTCAGTGTACATCATACATAAGAAAACTATAAAAAATAAAACAAAAATACACATCCTTCACATTCTGTACAATTGAATTGAAAACCCTTGATACTGCATTAATATTGCATTATACAGTAGAATTCAATATAGTTACTGCCCTGGGATAGAAGCTGATTTTCAGCCTATTTGTCCTTGTTTTTATTGTCCTGTACTGTCTGCCAGATGGTAATAGTTCAAAAAAGGGATGCCGAGGGTGAGATGGATCTTTAAGAATGTTTTGAACTTTCTTAAGGCAGCAGGAGCGGTAAAGCTCTTCCAAGGAGGGGAGAGGGCAACCAATGATCCTCTGGGCAATGATGTTAACTCTCTGGAGTGCTGTCCTATCTGCCACTCTGCAATTAGCAAACCATACACAGGTGCAGTAAGTTAACAATATCTTAACTTAATTATAATTATTTATTATTATACTAAATAATAACATAAATTAAGATGATATATGATTAATGTGAAGTAGCCAGTCAAATAAGGAAAATATGCAATAATAGACAAATGCAATATTAGACATAAAGAATTATCTTTTCCATAAAGAATTATCTTATCTTTATTGGCTGCTCTACCAAGTGCTAAACTATGGTGTACTATTTCTTGGCTGCTTGTTCCTTTACAGTTCATGATTGAGCCTAAAAGGCAGAAACTATCCACCACTTTTCATTGCCAATTCTAAGACTGGTTGTTCTATCTGTTGTCATTTGTTGTCATTAAATGTATTTCCCTATTAAATAGTTGAAGCCTTAACAGTCTAAAATTTAATTGTCTTATCCTGTCCTTTAAAAAAATCCTTCTTATTGTCTTTTGGTAGAACATATATTTTTTGCATATAGGCATGCTGTATTTCATTGAGTAATGCTACTCAATATAGCAAGTCTACTATATTGGCATTGTCTACCGTCTTACCGGGGAGTGGATCATTCAAGATTTCACAGAAAAATCTTGGCTTACCTGTATCAATGAATTATAGCTACATTCCTTTGTCATCATTTGTCTGAAGATGTGGAGCTATTCATTAAAAAGGTGATCTAAATCTACAGTTCCTGGCTTGAACAAAATTTACATAACCTTTCAAACCTTTCAAGTACTTTATTAAATATCCTTTCTAAAAATAAGGTGCATTAAATCAGTTTATGTCAGCTGAAGGATGTATTCTTGGTTTTGGATTGTACTGTAAAGTGCCTAGCAATAGCTGTTCCAAACATACTATGTATCATTGTGTCGAACTGCCCATGTTTGGATAAGGTTGCATGACATATGCTGTGGCATATGATAGCTAACATCCCAGTGGCACAAACTAAATGACATACTGACAGGAAAGCACTTCAGACAGCTGCTCTGTCAATCCCTGGCTCTTCTGGATGAACTGTATATATGCATGACAACATTGTGCAAAAATATTGCAAAGCTTTGAGGACAGAGGATTCTAGCTACAAATGGAAAAAGTATGATTTATGAAGTGTGCATGGTTTATATTCATAATGGATCTTCAAATTAACTTTATAATAAAATGATCCAATTAGCTTTATAATAAAGCTAATTGGATCAATTTACTTTTAAAATATGATAATTTATTGTAAAACTTGGTATTTAGGTGCCCAAACCCTTCTTTGCACCATTGGGGCAATCTTTATTTAAGCTTCTCCTCCCTTATTTTTTGGGGTGGAGTGCAGGAATATAGAATCAGGGTCTCCAAGTTCCATTATAGTTAGTTGGGTTAGATTGCGCCAGAAACCATGTCCAGAAAATGAATTCAGGGATTCTGTTATTGATATAGTTTAGTTTAGTTTAGTTTAGTTTAGTTTAGTTTAGTTTAGTTTAGTTTAGTTTAGTTTAGTTTAGTTTAGTTGATTTGTATACCGCCCTACTCCCGAAGGACTCAGAGCGGTGAACAACCACAGGATAAAAACAAATACAAAATTTAAAACTGAATTAAACTGAATTAAACAATTTGGCCGAAGACAAATTTAAAACACCCCAGTAAATTAAGAACGAATTAAAATTTGCATTTTAAAAAGGGAAAAAAAAGGGAAAAAATTAGGTCAGGCCAGCCTGATGGAATAAAAAGGTCTTGAGAGCGCGGCGGAAGGTGCGTAGATCCGGGATCCTCTGTATCTCCGGGGGTAGCTCATTCCAAATAGTAGGTGCCCCCACAGAAAAGGCTCTCCCCCTGGGGGCCGCCAGTCGACATTCTTTGGCCGACGGCACCCGGAGGAGCCCCTCTCTATGAGAGCGTACCAGCTGGTAGGAGGCTACTGGTGGCAGCAGGCGGTCTCATAGATAACCAGGTCCTAAGCCATGGAGCGCTCTAAAGGTGGTAACCAAGACCTTGAAGCGCACACGGAAGACCACCAGGAACCAGTGCAGCTCACGCAGGAGAGGTGTTACATGGGAACGCCATGTCGCTCCCATAACCACCCGCGCGGCCGCACTCTGCACCAGTTGGAGCCTCCGGGTGCTCCTCAAGGGGAGCCCCATGTAGAGAGCATTGCAGTAGTTCAGGCGGGAAGTGACGAGGGCATGAGTGACCGTGCGTAAGGAGTCCCGATCCAGAAAGGGACACAACTGGCGAATCAGGCGAACCTGATGAAAAATCCTCCCGGTCACGGCCGTCAAATGCTCTTCTAAAGACAGCCGTGAATCCAGGAGGATGCCGAAGTTGCGAACCCTCTCCGTGGGGGCCAGCGATTCGCCCCCAATAGTCAGTGATGGCACCAACTGACTATATCGGGACGTCGGAAACCACAGCCACTCGGTCTTGGATGGGTTGAGCCTGAGCGTGTTTCTACCCATCCAGATCCGCACGGCCTCCAGGCACCGGGACATCAACAAGGGCATTGTTGGGGTGGTCCGGGGTGGAGATGTATAGCTGAGTATCATCAGCGTACTGATGGTACTTCACCCCAAAACCACAGATGATCTCGCCCAGCGGCCTTACATAAATGTTGAACAGAAGGGGCAAGAGGACCGACCCTTGTGGCACCCCACATATGAGGCGCCTCGGGGTCGACTTCTGCCCCCCTGCCAACACAGACTGCAACCGGTCAGAGAGAAAGGAGGAGAACCACTGCAACACAGTGCCCCCCACCCCTAACCCTTCCAACTGGTGCAGCATGATAGCAAGGTCGATGGTATCAAAAGCCGCTGAGAGATATAATAGGACCAGGACAGAGGAGCAACCTCTGTCCCGAGCCCTCCAGAGATCATCAACCAATGCGACCAATGCCGTTTCCGTGCTGTACCCAGGCCTGAAGCCCGACTGGAACGGATCCAGATACACCGTTTCATCCAGGTGGTGGGAGAGTTGTCGCGCAACTACACTCTCAACAACCTTCGCCACAAAGCAAAGGTTGGAGACCGGGCCGGGAAGGCTTCTTGAGGAGAGGCCTCACCACCGCCTCTTTCAGGGCGGCGGGGAAGTCACCCTCACTCAATGAAGCATTTATAATCCCCTGGAGCCAACCTTGCGTCACCTCCCGAGAAGCCAGCACTAACCAGGAGGGACACGGGTCCAACAAACGTGGTCACGTTCAGTCTATCCAGAATCCTATCCACGTCATCAGGAGTCACAGGATAAAACTCATCCCAGATAACATTCTCAAGACTGCCTCAGTCATTCCCCCTGAAACTACCCAGTCGGAGTCCAGACCTTCCCGAATCTGAGTGATTTTGTCATGCAGATACTGTACAAAGTCCTCGGCTCTACGCTCCAAGGGGTCCTCCCGCACTCCCTGGTGGAGCAAGAGCGGGTCACCCTAAACAGGGCAGCCGGGCGGTTTTCTGATGACGCAATAAGAGCAGCAAAATAATTACACTTTGCTGCTTTTATCGCCACTAGGTAATTCTTAATATGAGATCTTACCAGTGTTCGATCGGATTCAGAAAGACCAGCCCTCCAACTGCTCTCCAGGCGTCTTTTCCAGTGCTTCATCTCCCTCAGCTCCTCAGTAAACCAAGGGGCCAAGTGAGACCGGCGCCGGGTCAGAGGCCGCAAAGGCACGACCCGATCCAAAGCTCCAGCGGCCGCCCTATCCCAGGCGGCCACTAGGTCTCCAGTCGGGGCGTGAGCCAGAGCTTCAGGGAATGGCCCAAGCGCCATCTGGAACCTGTTAAGCTCCATCAGGCGCCTGGGGCAGAACCATCTTACCGGCTCCGGCTCCCTGTGGCGAGGTGCAGCGGTTCGAAGGTCAAGGCGAAGGAGAGAGTGATCCGATCATGACAAGGGCTCGGTGACTATATCCCCTGTCTCGAGATCACTCAACCACTGTCCAGAGACAAAAACCAAGTCCAGCGTGTTTCACCCCGTGTGGGTAGGGCCATGAATTAGTTGGGTCAGGTCCATAGCCGTCATGGAAGCCATGAACTCCTGAGCCATCTCAGACGTCTCACCCACGGATGGCAAGTTAAAATCCCCCATTACCATAAGACTGGGGGTGTCAACTGCCACCACGACTATAAGGTTGAGTAGCTCAGGCAGGGCTGCTGCCATGTGGCAGGGAGCCAGGTACGTGATCAGCAAACCCATCAGCTCCAAAGCCCGTAATCAAGGTAGGCCCTCGATAACGTGGAGGACCAGGCCTAAGAGAGGGGGGAGTCTTGCAGTGCAAGAAGTTCGGCGGCCAAGTGCATCCAAAAGACTGGAAAAGGTGGAAATGTCGTCTGGCCAGGGTTCCATAGAGTAGTCTAAAACGTCCTGGAAATGGAGAGGCAGCAAACTCAAGATGTGGGTAAAACTGGACTCCACAGTCCTCTCACGACAGTGGGAGAAGTCTCATGCCATTTCAACAAAACTCCGAGGGTGCTCCTCCAGGCCATCCTCTCACGATGGCTAGCCCAGATGGAGTTGGCTATGGAGAGATTCGATTGTCTGTCCTCTCTGATAGGGAAACGGCAGTCGAAAACCGGACTCCCTCAGAGCCCACATCATATCTGTCCATTCTCCACACAATCAAAGGCACAGGTGGAATAGAACCAGTCCAGAGGCAGAATAGCAAACCCGGGGGAGTGGATGATACACGAAGGAGACGGAAGGAGATGGCTTGCAAGACAGAAGGCGGCTGCGGTGGTAACCATGATAAGGCCTACACAGGCCAACAAAAGGGGGGGAGGGGGGAATGGCCCGAGGCAGCTGTAAGGCCAACCGTCGGCCATCCTCCAACCTCTCCCACTCCCCGGGTCTTCCAACATTTGGTCATTTCATATCCCCATTCTGCAGCCCCAGTCTCAAACGGGGCCTCCGGATTCCTGCAGGAAAATGGGCCAGCAGAAAATAAGCCGCCCCCTAACATGTCCAGGCTATTCCAGAATAGAAGCCAGCAGCCTCTCACCATACCATCCTCCTCAGTAGCAACCAGCTGCCGCCCCCTCGCCTCCACCATCGTTCAGCGGCCACTGACACCCCCGTGGCCATTGCCGACGCCGACACCGTTTCCACCAGGCTCCCACCATACTCCAGAGTCCTCAGGAGCCCCAGAGAAGCCAGGGATCCAGGGGAGCCGCTGTATCACCGCCGCCGCCACCGCAGAGTCGCTGCCACCGCCAGCCCATGCCAGAGGGAGAGAAAAGTGCCGCCAGTCAAGCCGCTACCGCCGTTGCCCCGCAGCGTCTTCAAACGGCCCTTTCTTCCTTGCCCTGATGTCCTGGAGGGCGAAAAACCCCTCAATAGGCCGGGAAGAAGACCCCTTTGTTAGGACTGGGGGGCGGGATGGACATATTGGCTCCAGGAACCTCCGAAAACCACCAGGATCACACCATCCTCCAGGAGCGTCTCAGGCAAGATCTGCCATCTTGGGCATGCGCAGAAGGGAAGTCTCATATAGTATATCAAGAAGTATAGTGCTTCTTGACATTAAAATCATGCAATATGCTATTAATTAGCATACTTTTTCTTCATAATAAAGTATCATATATACATTTTATGTGGATTTCCTTTCTTCCTATTGATTTACAGCTCTCAAAGGGTCACCATCTCAAATGTACACTACATAAACATGACAAAATAAATACAAAATTATGCATATACCCACATATATTATATGACCCAGAGAAACAACACTATCTAGTGCGGATGTATACATGTACATGGCTAGAAAAACCAATTTTGCAAGTTAGTTGTTATAAACAGGATAAACATACTCTTGGAATCCTTGATCTGTTATGGTTGATCCATTGCCACCATTTAGATCACTGAAACTGACTGTCATGACTTTTTAACAGGGCAAAAAGAATGCATCAGAGGGCAACCGTTTTTAAACCAAGGTACTTCAAATGGGGTAACTTACAGAATGTGTCCAAAATCTGGAACCCAAGACTTCCGAGGGAATGAAATTTGGACAGTGGTACTGGCTGCTGCTGCAGTCATGTGGTCTTCATTTTCAATGTTCTGTGACAGTTTCTCAATCAGACTTACAATTTCTCATTCCCTTACAGCAGCAGCCATTTACCTGCCTGCTGGAGAGGGAAAGGGGAAGGGAGGAGGAAGGAATCCCATGCAATCTTTCTGGATGCCACCCCCCGCACATGCTTTCCTGACTCACGCAGCACTCCTTGCACACTTCTACAAACCCTCCCTGATCTGCACTGCCCCCTGCATGCCTTCTCTGACTTGTGCAGCACCTCATGTGCAACCCACACAGCCTTCTTTTCCATGTGTCTTCCGTCACTGATGTGTTACCTCTTAGGCTCACCTAAGCGGTATATAAGTCTTAAGTGCTATTGCTATTGCTAAAATATACCACATGTGTGGTCACCACACTGGGATACCTTCCTGATCCATGCTGCTACCCCTATGCGCTGTCCATATAAGGCACCTCTTGTGCACTTTTAAGCACTCACAGACACAAATCATGCCACTCCCCTACAGGTCATCCCTGAATGGCATGGCACCTCTGCAACCCCCATACATTTCTTGACCTGTGCCCCATCCTGCGCCCCATCCTGCACCCCCTACCCAAACTGCATAGCACTTCTCATGCATCTCCAGGTACCCTTCCCAAATGTTATGACACCTCATCTACTATTTTTCACCTGAACCCCATAAACCCCCTCACTCTCTCCCTACTCAGCAGCAGCCATTTACCTGCCTGCTGGACTTGCAACTTCCCGCTGGCTTCCCCAATACTTCCTTCCTATAAACAAAGTAAATTGGGAAGCTGGCAGGAGTTTGAAGGAGGAGGAAGGAAGATAATGACTGAATGAGAGGGAGAGAGGGAGGGAGGGAGGGAGGGAGGGAAGGAAGGAAGGAAGGAAGGAAGGAAGGAAGGAAGGAAGGAAGGTCCTAGGATTCTCAGCCTGCATTATTGACAGAGATATTTAATTTTGTAGAAAAAGTAGCACCTAAAGCTTAATTAGTTGCTGAGGCATGCGTGTGCAAGAAATCCTCTCCTCCCGTTGCATAGTGTCAACATTGGCCTGTCCCACCCAGTCAGGCAGGGATGGTAGGTTGCAAACCCCAACAGTTAAAGAAATCTGGCTGGTCTAGAGGGACAATCTTCTCTGCCATTGTCCCTGCCCCATTCTGTCCCTGGAGGTGAGGCAGACCACCACTCTCCTGGCTTTCTGAAAAGGAGTTAAAACATAGTTTAGGGGTCTTGAATGGAGAACCCAAAGGAACATGGAATTGTTGGACCGTTTGGTGCCATGAGAACCTTCCCTTCATATTTTTAAACAATTTTTCATAATTCTTCACAGAGTTTTACTATTCCTGCTTCATTTTAAAATTTTAATTCTAACATTTTAATTTTATATATTTTCATGTTTTATTGTACACTGCCCAGTCCCTCTTTGAGGGAGATAAGTGATAAGTGGTTCAGAAATGCAAAAATAAATAAATGGATAGATAGATAAATAATAACACATGTAAACTTAATCGAAGTTGGCTTAGAATCACAGTGTTTCCATTGTAACTCAGTTCAAAAGCTGGTATCAATAGGCCCTTATCGGTCAGTATCATCAATCAAAGTCTTACATGTTTGTTTCAACATCTAAGGAGTATACATGTCTGTCAATTCCACTTGATAAAGAACATGAATTAGAAAAAAGTGTTTGTTCTCATGTCTTGCCTCCATTAGTCATCTTGATGCCTACAGAAAAATGCATTGGTTATACATCTGAATAGCAGGGCTATTCCTTTGGTTTATATATTTTCAGAACTGATTTCCTATCACCATGTCCATCTCCCAAGCTTTTCTTCTTACTTTGTCCATCACTGAAATAGTTACAGTATGATGTCTCATTTCTGGAATTCACTCACCAAAGGTGCTCATGTAGCATATTCTAGGAATCAGCAAAAAACAACAACTTTTTATTTCTCTAGACTTTTTATTAACGATTTGGATATGTTAATTACTATAAATACCAACTGGTTCCTGTACTATTTCATCTTCGTCTGGCTGATTGGTATTATTATTTTGTTATTTTTAATGATGTTAACAGAAACCATCTTGGGATAATTTTGATGAAAATAGCTATACAAAATGAAATTATTCCTTTTGCAGCAAAGAATTTTTTCTAACGGGGCAGCTGCAGCAATAGGAAGCAAAAAAAATTGGCAAAAATTACCTGGAAGAGTGCAATTATCTTCCTCACGACAGGTTATTTCTCTCTCGCCCTTTTGTGGGTGGTTGTATACCTCTACTATGTTGCGTCCTCTGTGTCCCATTTTTTTGTGCCTGGCATTTGCATAGTGGTGATGATCATATACATTTGTTTAATAAATTAAGAAATAAGAAGCACTTTTGGTTTAGCCTTTTCAAACAGAAAATGAGATTGGTTAGAAATAAGAGTCTTCTAATGGAGCAAGTTCTGCCTTTTTGAGACATTAGGAATTATAAAAGAAGAAATAGGTAAAGACAATTTCTGTAGACAGAGAATACTGGCTTTAGCTCTCTTCTCACTTAGGAATCATGTTTTCTGTTTTAGTTCAACCTTTACATTATACAGGGTGGGTAGAAGGAAAAATGGAATATCTCTTGCTTCATGTTAAGAACATGCAGAATGAAGAAAGATGAATAGTTAAATAAGAACGTCTTAGAGTTAATATTTCTTAGTGCTGATTTCATGGATTAAGCATCTGACTTTTATTATCCTGACGATAATCCGTTTTCAGCCTGTTTATATAACATACTATTTTAAACCAATGTTTATACTACAATGTTCAAAAAAACCAGGGCTTTTTATTCATTTTTCTTTGGGTGCCACAACGTCGTTCTAAATTACCTGAGAGTGTGTTTTCCATGCAGCCAACTTAAGACCCCTGATACATTGCTTTTAATACCTAACTATACTGGAAGGACAAGAGATTTCTGTCAGCCTTTGGGACTGTCTAGGTCTAGGAGGTGTGAAAGAACTTTAATTTTGATTTTTATCTACCATATATTGGGAGTTTGGGGAAGCATTTCCATACAGCAAAACAATATTTAAATACAGAAGGCAAATTGAGATCTAGGTTAGAAGAATCAGGATATATTTTTAAGGAAAGTCTCTAGTAGCATCCAGGCAACTGAGAGATAACATTGCCGTTATGGAATCAAGCTGGTTGGGGGGTGGACTTTCAGATTTTTGAGGGAGGGATGAATTTAACTTTTATTTACCCATTTCTTTTCCAGTCTCTGTTTGCTGCTGTTTCTTCATATTGTTTCTATTCCTGTCTGAGCTTACTGGATTCATAGCCACTGAAATGTAAGTACAAGCCTTTTTTTCTTGGCACTTCTCATTTTCAAAAAGTATATAATTTTCTTATCTGATGGTAAGGTTTTGCATGGAAAGAAGGGCTGCCTACACATAATACGTAATTGTTGTAAGTCCTCCACTTACAACAATTCGTTTAGTAACCGTTCAAAATTACAATGGCCCTGAAAAAAAGTGACTCATGACCATTTTTCACACTTATGGCCATTGCAGCATCTCCAAGGTGCTGTGATTTACATTCGGATGCTTGACAAGTGGTTCATATTTATGACGGTCGCAGTGTCCCGGGGTCATGCGATTCCCTTTTGTGACCTTCTGTGAAGCAAAGTCAATGGGGAAGTCAAATTCACTTAACAAAGGTGTTACTAATTTAACAACTGCAGTGATTCACTTAACAAATGTGGCAAGAAAGGTCATAAAATGGAGCAAAATTCACTTAACAAATTTCTCACTTAGCAACATAAATGTTGGGTTCCATTGTGGTCGCAAGTCGAAGGCTACCTGTATATGTGTGTTTCTGAAAGCATGCTTCTAACTACTGAGTCTTGTCTGCCTTCATCCTGATACCAAAACATTTTCCCCTCTCCACTTACTCCCTTTCCAGCCTCCTGACCAGCCTCCCTGACTACCTTCTTTCAATCAACAACCAAACAGATAATTCTCATTTTAGCCTTGCGGTTTTGAATTAACCCAATTACTTCTAAGGGCAAGGTAGAATTCTTCTAAAGGCACTCTCACCACAATGCAGAAAGCTTGTTGCGCTGGTGCTTCTCTTGCTGTTCTTGAAGGTACAGCAGAGCAAGATAACAGCTGCTTTGCACAAATTGGACTGAACAAGCTAGACAACATCCCAGAGTTTAATCAGTTTTGTAGGGAGTGGAAGAACTTGGAATGACAAGTGGGAAGCAAAGAGTCTCGGAGTAGACAAGTTCATGTTCTTAACATAGTGCAGGTGATTCCTGTTTGGGGGAAAATCAGGGAAAAAATTATTATTGTGACTGGCCCGATAAACCCCACCTTGAGAGGGTGGCTGATGCTTTGATTCAATCGTGCCCATGTGACCTCTTCCCTTTCATGACTATATAAATTTGATAAATAAATTTTAAGCCCTGGATACATGGTTCATATTCTCTTTTACATATGCACATTTGCATGTGTGTGTGTGTGCGCGCGCGCGCACACACACACACACACACACACCAGTAGTGAAATTCAAATTTTTTTACTACCAGTTCTGTGGGCGTGGCTTGGTGGGCGTGGCAGGGGAAGGATGTTGCAAAATCTCCATTTCTTCCCTACTCCTGGGGGAAGGATATTGCAAAATCTCCATTCCCACCCCACTCTGGGGCCAGCCAGAGGTGGTATATTGCCAGTTCTCCGAACTACTCAAAATTTCCGCTACCGGTTCTCCAGAACCTGTCACAACTTGCTGGATTTCACCCCTGATACACACACACACACACACACACAGAGAGAGAGAGAGAGAGAGAGAGAGAGAGATATTTTCATATTCTGTAGTAATTGATCTTTACAATATTTACAAATACAGCTTTGATGTAACTCTATTCAGGAATTGAAGATTCTGTTGTTAGCTAATTTCTAGAGATAGTAGTTAAAGTATGCTGGTGGAGTCTGGCAGAAATCTGGGAACAAGCAGATCTACACTGTACTTTTTATATTGACATATTGCAAATCCGCAAGTATTTTTCCTGTGTCTGGTTGGTGTTCTTCTGTTTGTTTCATTGTCTAAAACCGCTGTACTCTTCAATGCAAAAATGCCAGAATGATAAAAACAAGAGAGACCCAGGCTTACAAGAGAAAAAGCAAAGGGATTGGAAGGAAAAATCATAAGAGAACTTGGCCATAAGTTTTTAAATAGTTGATGGGCTGTTTAGGGTTTCCCTGTTTCCTTTTAAAATTAATACCACTGCTGATTTTCTTCCAAGGGCAGATTCTGAGGCCACACAGCTGAAATAATGTCTATTGCCAGTGTCGATACACAGTCTACCTTGACTGATCTCTAAAAGATGTGTTGCACTTAATAAGGTTTTTGGATTAAGATCACCAAGAAACAATTGGGGTATATACTTGAATAGAAAGTTGAGAAATATTTCAGAAGAAGGCAGCGGGAAATCACTTCCATATTGTTGCCATAAAGCAATGTGGATATGTTGGCGTAAAACTTGAGGTTGACTTTACATGAAATGAAATGATAGGATTTTATTCCGAATGCTTCAGTAACTCAGTGAGAGTCTTTTTCTTTCTACGACGTTGATCAGTGGCTAGTGGATAAATTTGGGTGTACATTGGAGTTTGAAAATGAGGAGTCAAATCGGCCTCTTTGGAGGTTCCACAAAGCAAAATGAGATCTCTACCAAAAGCTGAAGGTCATGAATGACAGTGCCCAGCTTTGAGTTATGCATAAGAAGAGAAAGGACCTCTTTTAATTGACAGTAATGAAATAAGCGAAACATTTGTGAATTCTTCACATGTTTACCTGATAATTTGAGCATTATGTTATATAATTAGGAAAAGTATATTTTATTTAATGATAATGCATATATTTTAATTTGTAATGTTTCAAAGCTTAACATATAATTTCCATACAAGCTAATTATATTTTATACTTAAAACAATTCCTCTCTCACACACACATGCAGAGAGAGAGAGAGAAAGAGACAGACAGACAGACAGACAGACATTGTAGCTTCCCTACCAATGGCTGCACTAGTTTTGACAAAATAAGAGCATATGAGAGTACAGTGTGGAATTTCATCAGCAAGAGGGAGAGAAGGAATATCCACTTCCACTGTGCATATGTATGTTTTTATATAATCGCTGGTATAAATTCCTTGAAAAAGGCCACATAAAAGTATAAAAATAGTTGGAATGCAAAAATGAAGAAGTGCGTATGTCACTACAAATCTCTCCATTTTTTTCTATCAGTGGAATCTTAGAAACAATTTCTATAATAACAGGTAGCCCTCAACTTAACAGCCACAATTGGGGCCAGAAAATTCATAGTTGATTAAGTGATTAAGGTGATTAAGTGAGGCATCCGATTTTACAACCTTTTTTGCTGCTGCCATTAAGTGAATCACTAGGGTCATTAAATGAAACATGTGATTGCAATTTATGACCTTCCCTGTCAGCTTCCCTGTTGACTTTGATTGTCAGAAGCCGACAGGGAAGATTGCAAATTGGCAATCATGTGATTGCAAGATGCTGCAACCATTATGGCGGTTGCCAAGCACCCAAATTATGTTCATGTGACTGTGGGGTTGATGTGACAATTGTAACTTTGAGGAGGGTCATAAATCACTTTTTTCAGCGCTGTCTTAACTTGGATCCATTCAGTGCTATCTTAATCAACCATTGTATATTGAATTAATTGAGGGCTATCTGTATAAAAAAGCTACTATAAAAAAAACAACATCTGAGTTGTTCCTCCCCATAGAAAGTAAGACTATGTTGGAACAGCTTCCTCAGTTACTTGATTTTGACTAGAATGTAGTATGTCACCTGTCTGATCAAATTCAGAATTCTTGAAGTCATGGGTTCACTAATCAGCGGATTAGAACTTCCTTATTGGCATGTAATCTTAGAATTTTACCTCCCCCTTTTCTTTCCACATTTCATCTCGGTATAAATCTCCATCAGTCTAGCCAGTCTTTGCAATTGGAAAAGGTGCTATCAGACTCCAGATTTTTTTTGCCATCACTGACTAATAAATATAGCAACGTAGGAAATTAGCTCCGTTATTTTTAAAACTGACTGAGACACCCAGGGAATAAAATTATCCCTTCTGGATTCAAGGGATAAGGTTAAATATAAAATAGCATTTGTTTTTCTCTTGAGAGAAAATAAATTGAGAGGATGTTGTAATTCAACATTTCAAAGCTATAAATAGTCCGGTTGGCAAAGGCAATTATTTTGCTGTATTATTGATTTGGTGTTGCTAAATTTGGATAATTAAGAAAGCCTATAATGGAAAAATAGTTCAAGCTACAGTTTGGAACTATTTGATTTTGGAAAAATTAGGATCAGAGAAAAATATTGCTAGATCAGGAAAAATTGGAATAGGATATGCATAATTTATGACAAAAATGAATTTTCCAGTTATTAAAATATAAAACATGTACATTTTTCATTCCAGCTACTTGCAGCGATCTAGTGGAAAAAATAGTGTTCATATTCAGATTCCCCCCCCCCCCCCACTTTATGTGTAAAGCCCTAATAGTTCTGTAAGCACGTTTCCTGATTATCCAATAAGGGATGTGCTATATTATTGTTTACAGAAGATAATATTAAATCGCTGACGTATTTATGTTATAGTAAGACAGACAATTTTCTCCAGCCGGGTACAGTGCAGTAAGTAAGTAACTTCTAAACTATTAGAAGTTTTAATTTTGTTTTTCTTACTTGAGTGTGTTGATCACACTGTGGTTTTAGAATTGGTCTCCAAATTGTTGCTATAAACTAAATTGCTTTGGATATATGGCAACATTTTGAATTGGTTTGTCACATGTTCCTCTTAAGCTTTGAATTCAGCTGCATACCTTAAATGAATGAATAAATAAAATAAAGGCTGTTTCCTGTGATGTTCATATTGAAATAAATTATTTGAAACTGATAAAATAAAATCATAGAGATAATTTTTCCAGTCAGTAGCAAATGAACTTCCTCCTTCAAGTTCTCTTTCTACAAAGCAAAAATCAGCTTTAATTAGTGACACTTAAGATGAACAAATCAAGCCTGGGTTATGAATTACTCATTGGCATCCGGCCTAGATCATGATTAACTCACGGTGTTACCCATGACACATAATTCTTTGGGTATTAAGCATGGATGACTTTCCCTTGAAAAGAGCATTTGAATGAATAGATTGTGGCATCAAGTCACTGAGAGATCCTGCTTGTGTTGGGATTTGATGATGGCTGAAATAAAAAGAGGCAACTTTGACTGTGTTTTCTGATTTTCAAAGACATTTTCTTCTTTCAAGTTTATTCGGATTTGTTTTGATATTTTGGGGATTACAGTTCTTACAAGCTTTTTTTCAGATTTTTCTTAAAAATAATTCTTATATCTTGTATCTGACTGATTTATTTTCAGACTTTTCAGTGCTCCTCTTTCCAGAGAGCTCTACTATTTCTCAGAGTGAGGAATACATATTTTAATATCCTAAAATATATTTAGTATAATGTGCTACATTATGCGGCATTTCAAAAAGATATTATTTTGATGATATTTTAGTCCTGCTCTCAGCGTGAATCCTGCTGGATCCCTGATGCTGGCTATTTGCATTGATAGGAAAAATATATCTTGCTTCATACTTTTTTTTGAAAAACACATATTAGAAATGTGTGTGGCAGGAGAGGGGAGAAAACAAGCCTCCCTATTTCCAAGCTGTGATCTTAGTTGGCACTAGCTATTCCACAATCTTTTTTTTTTACAAATGAAATATAAAATAACACTGCTTTATAGTTAAGGGTGGAGCTATGTAATTATTATCATACGTAGTCTGGCTCTAAGTTTGGTAAGGATAGAGGAAGCATTTCCTGATGTAAAACTTCCTGTAAATGTATTGTCCGAGTCCTGATGAAAACACAACAGTTCTTTATCTCTTAATCAGCAATTTCTTCCTTAACAATAACACCTGAGGAAGCATCACATTTGTAGTGCAGGTTTCCCTAAATAAATGGCAGCATCAGAAGCCTCTAAATAGATACCTTATAAGCCATTACATTATCAGCAGATTCCTGTTTGGTTAACTTCGCATCTGTCTGAAAAGTTGGATGTCAGGAATTTTGGATGAGTATTTTTCCAAAACAAATGTGTTTTTCCTTACATTTTCTGTCTGATTGAGTCAATCCGCTGATTGGAGAACATGTACTTTTGGGTACAGTAAATGCTCATCCCTGGTATGTAGTGCTTTGGGGTATTCTGCTGACGAACCAATAAATTGATGGCTGGGGAGCATAACAAGGAACCCCTGTTCACAGCAGTAGCTCAACGGCGCTGAGTGTCCAGTGTGACAATGTCTCAGATTCTCTCTGTTGCAGGGAGACACTTTAGCCAGGAGTTGTACTTTATTATGCTTCTAATCGGGGTGAAATCTACTTACCTTCCTTACTGGCTTGGAAGCGCATACGCCGCAGACCTTCTGTGCATGCGCAGAAAGGTTAAAAAACACATTACTTCCTGGTTAAAACCAGGAAATAATGACACCCAGGCAGGTGGGCGGAGCTCTGCTCCTCCATCGCTACTGGATCGCCGAACCACCGGCCAAGATCGCTACCGGATCAGGCGATCCAGTCCGATCCAGGAGCATTTCACCCCTGTTTCTAATGGCCTCT
Organism: Arizona elegans; assembly: GCA_022577455.1. Lineage (NCBI taxonomy): Eukaryota > Metazoa > Chordata > Lepidosauria > Squamata > Colubridae > Arizona > Arizona elegans. The sequence goes on from JAKOOJ010000003.1 coordinate 75,442,090, forward strand.
GAAAGCTAAAAGAGGAGTGGTAGTGATGTTAAGTGTATCACTTAGATCAGTGGCCCCCAACCTTTTGGGCACCATGGACCAGTTCCTGTGGAGAGAGTTTTTCCCCAGACTGTAGGGGGCGTGGTTTCTTGTGCTGCCTGTATCCTCTTGATGGGGTTTGCTTGTTTGCACGGTCCAGTTTCTGGCATGCCGTGGACCGGTGCTGGTCCACGGACTGGGAGTTGGAGACCCCTGACTTAACATGTCATTTGTAGGGTTATTTTCTTTTAAAAAGGGAAAATATATTTGGTCAATGTTCAGGAGTACGATTTTGGATGTTGGAGGAGGTAGCCAATAAATGACAAATCAAGCTTGATTTAGAATTGCCCACCACTGCACATATGCGTCGCTGCATACCTATATGTGAAGGGGTTGATAAGCGTAAATTGCAGATGGTTGTGGACGGGCAGATACACAGACCTCCTGAACCCCAACTGTGTGTTGTGGGGAGGTGCGTGCCCTGAATGCTGATTGGTTGATCTAACTTCCTGTTCTGTGCTTTGATGTTTGAGTGCCCCCTAGCCAGAATGTTAACATTTGCAAAAATATAAATTGAACCATCTCCAGATGGCAGACACATACGTTCCCTGATATGCAGTGCCGAAGAAGTCTGCTCGATCCTTGAAATTTCCTCCTTTATCATTGTCCAGCATATCTTTTAAGGCTGAATGAATGTGGAACCTTTGAAATCTATTCTTGGACAGTTAAGGTATTAGTGGATTACCTTATTGCACATTCCTCCAGGAAACCACATTATTTTATTGATATTCAGACTGAGAGATTAAATGAAATCTAAGTGTAATGTATTCATAGTTCTATAATTTCTTTCTTTGGGGTACTTTTGGGATAAAATGAAATAACGTTAACCTTTCAATGCCCCCTCCCCTTTTTTTTATCCCTTCTCCTTGCAAGATGAAACGTCACAACTCTGTCTGTTTTTCTTCTCCTTTTGCGAAGAAATAAGAAAATGAAAACTGATTAAAATTTTGAAAAGCTCACATCATTATTCTTCAGAGCTCTGGTTTTTTATTGACGTGTAAAAAGAGCACATTAAGGCAAGGAAGAGAGCTCTGACTCCAAGAACAAATAAAGGAAATGAGGTCAGTGTTCCATATTTGGATTTCTTTAAGGTTGACAGTCACAAACAGGTACCCTATTCCACTAAGTGAATGACTCAAGTGGTTTGGAAAATTAAGCCTCAAGTTAAATGCCTTTGGTATTTCCTGGGCAGGATTAGTGGTAGGTTGATGTACCTCAGACAACATTCATTGTAATTTTTAACGGCCTTCTCTACCTCATCTTGCTGATACATCATAAATCAAATAATCTCTTTCATAGGTAACCCAGATTTGTAACTGGTGGCTGCTATTATTTAATGATCTAACTGGTGATATAATCATCATCCACCTTTTGACCTAATTAATAATACTCTGTAGAAATGATGTTGAACTTTTCCATATATTCTCCAATTGAGGAGGAATAAACTAATTAGTCCAATTGATGCCACAAATAATATAGCAAGGATGTGGATACATTTACAGAGTTGCGAAATATTGCCAAAATAATGCAATTTTTTTTATTATCAAGAAAATCTTACAGCTGCAAATTATGTAATAGCAAGTTATATTGTGTTTGCGATATTGAAGAAGTTGAGATGAATGATGGTAGAATATATTTAAGTATTTTAAGCAAATATTCCGCACAGTAATGCTTGAAGAGCTCAGATCAATAAAATTGAGTAAAATTCAGTTCAATGAAGGTTGAAGAGTTGAGATAATCCTTACTCAAAATGTAATATTTGGTGCACATATCTTGTTAAAAAAAATTATGTAATGTTACTGTCAGAATTGTAGAAAACGAAGCACAAGGAAAAAAAACACCTGTAAAAAGAATTTATTTTGGGGCAGATTCTCCTACTTTGTTCAGCTAAAATTTATAACATGTTCAAAACAATTCACATTATATTTCATTTGAACTTTGTTCTTTGGTACAGCCATAACTTCCCTTTGCACTTTCTACATGTATATACTAGTTTACAGAATTTGGGCTTTTTCTTGCTTTTTATCGTAATAAATATTGGTGTGAATCTGGACAGATAACAATTTTGCTGTGGTTTGTGCCCAAAAGAAAGCTAATGTATAAGAAAGCTGCGCCATGTACTTGTTTACTGGTCTAAGAGTTTTGTCCCATTTTCCTTTGAAATCATAAATAGAATGGATAACATGTTGGAAAAAAATACAGAGAATAGTGCTCTGTTATCTCAATATCTAATAGCTGTCATTTCTTTTTTTTCTGAAGATGGGGGATGGCGGGAACCTATCTTCTTCTGAATTGCAGAACATTTCCCCACCAAATTCCTACTCCCATCTCACATTACTTGTATGCTTCTAGATGCACCAAAATGTTTGCAGCCATATACTCACTGAGGAGGTGGTGATATCAATTTGAGAGACATTTTCCTGTTTCAGGCTTATGCGTTGGGAATTCCAGTGGTTATTTTCTTGCATATGTCCTGCCTCCAAAAAGGTCAGACTGAAATCTCTGCACTGAGTCAATCTTTTCTTTCAGAGTTGAGGGCAAGGATTTCTTTACAGGTACTCCTCAACTTACAACCATTGGCTTAGTGACTGATCGAAGTTAAAACAGCACTGAAAAAAGTAACTTATGACCATTTTTCACACTTATGACCATTACCTCAAGGTCACGAGATTTACATTTGGATGCTTGACAATTGTTTCACATTTACGATGGTTGCAGAGTCCCAGGGTCATGTAATCACCTTTTGCAACCTTCTGACAAACAGGTCAATGGGGAAGACAGATACACTTAACAACAGTGTAACTAATTTAACAACTGCAGTGATTCACTTAACAAATGGGGCAAGGAAAGTTGTAAAATGGGGCAAAACAAATTTCTCACTTAGCAACATAAATTTTGGGCTCAATTGTGGTCATAAATTGAGAATCACCTGTATATCCTTGTTTTCAGTTAATACTGCTGTCACTTAATGCTTGATGTCTGCTGACGTCAAGGGAGGAGGATCATGGGGGTCTGTATCACCAATGTTTGGTCAAATACAGAAAAGACAGATGCAACTACTTATTCTGAGTGGTGCTGTTTCCTGGACTTGTTCAGCATTCTGTCTCTTCTGCATTCCATTTGATGTGTAAACTCCTTCCTTCGGTCTTCTGGGACAACTGATTTACAAATCAGGCCTGCTGATGTCTTATTCTATGACATCCTTGGATGGAATACAGGTTGTTCATCAGTAAAGAGGATTTCCTGGATGGACTATTTTGATCCACACATTTGTTATTATCCCGGTGAGAAATCTGGAATGACATTCTAAGGTTTGTGTTGGCAATTGAAGAGTACCTTGTGATTCCTTAGAATCATTACATATTATAGCAGCAATTGTTAAAGTGTGTTTTGAGGAACCCTGAGATCCTTTCAGGAGGTGCGTCAATTGAAATGAATATAATAAACATTCTCAGTTTTAATCTCTAACACAATAAATATTGAGCCACTTTAGTGTAGTTGTTAAGGCACCAAGCTGAAACCAGGAGACCACAAGTTCTATTCATGCCTTAAGCACAAAGCCAAGTGGGTGATCTTAGGCCAATCACTCTTTTTCAAGCCCTAGGAAGGAGACAATGAGAACTACTTTTGAAAAATCTTGCCAAGAAAACTGCAAACTAGAATGTACTTACTGCAAAGTAGTAAGTATTCTTGGTGATTTATTAAATGTAACTACTCATAAGTGAGTGTTAGACCATCTCAGATGTGAATACTGGAACTGGTGTGCACAAAATCGTAATATGAAAAAGACTTGAAGCCTATGAGGAATGTATGAGGCCGCTCTTGTCTTTACTTCTTTTTATAGGGTACGAGGATTCTGCTGCTTTGGATTGCACATTAAAAGCTGAAGTTCCTGAGCAAATCTCTTTTAGCACATCTCTGATGCTATGGAACTGTTTTTTCCCCTTCCTATTGACATGTTTCTTCATGATGTTTGATTGTCTCAATCTTCAGTTCTTTCCTTCTTCTCTTTTTTCCTTTTTCTCATAAATGTGAAGAGTGTCAAGAATAGGTAGACAATGGAAAAGAATAGAATTCACTTAATGAGTTTCTGGAAAGAAGGGTCAATTGTTCTCCTCTCTTTCCACTTATTCTGGAACGAGCTGGCTTACTGATTTACTTGCTTCCCTTGCTGACTGCTTGTTTAGCCAAGGTTTGAAATTATGATGGTGCTGAAAAATAATATTTACGACTGGTCCTTGAACATGCAGGCATTGCAACATCCTTGCAGTCACATGTTCACAATTCAGGCCAGTGGTGACATTCAAATTTTTTCCCTACCGGTTCTGTGGGCGTGGCTTGGTGATGGGGTTCTTGTGACTGAGTGGGCGTGGCCAACTTGATGTCACTCACGACCGCACCCACTTAGTCACATGACCCCCATCACCACCAAGCCATGCCCATAGAACCCGGTAGGGAAAAATGTGTGCATGAGCACAATAAGGGCTCATAGTGAATGCTGTGGCAGAGAGAATCCAAAGTTTTTTCCCTCCATTCACAGCAGAGCTGCTGCTCCCTTTATGATCCTCCCCGGCCCTCTCCCTCCCAGGGGTCGAAGTACCTTAAAGGGACAGGCTGCAGCAGTTCCGCTGTGAATGGAGGGAGAAAACGTCGGATTCTCTCTGCCACAGAATTCAACATTAAATGCAGCAGAAAGAATCCAAAGTTTTCTCCCTCCATTCACAGCATCTGAAGAGAATCTGAAGTTTTCTCCCACAGTGGCTGTGTCTCCCCCAGGGGCTGGCTGCCCATCTGCGGCACGTCTCCTGTCATGGGGTGGATGCTTAACCCGACCTCGGAAGGCAAGTGGACGTGGAGGACCACTGGGAAGGCTGTGTGGAAGGCAGACAAGTATGGCAGGGCTGCAGGGAAGGGAGTAGGCTGTTAGCTCCCTTCCTCATGGCCGGGCAGCCCCAACATGCTTGCCTGCCTTCTACAAGGCCTTCCCGGCGTTCCCCGTGGCCAGGCCCGCTTGCCTGCGTTCACAACCTGGCCACGGGGACGCCGGGAAGGCTGTGTGGAAGGCAGGCAAGCATGTTGGGGGCGCCCGGCCACAGGGAATGGAGTAGGGGAGGCCTTCACAAGTGGGCATGGCCATGGGGACCTCCAGGAAGACTGTGTGGAAGACAGGGAAGCATGGCAGGGCTGTGGGCCACGGGGAAGGGAGTAGGGGAGGTAGGATGGGGTGGGGGGAAGGGGCAGCTTGCTAGGCCGCGACTTGCAGGCTTACCTGGCAGGCAGATCAGGGCCGCTCAGATAGGCAAGCTGCAGAGCAGAGCCTGTGTGCAAGGAGGGGCCCACATAATAGAAGTGAGGAGTGACTGGGCAGGGTGGGCAAGCAATGACCGGATGACCAGTTCGGGGGCGTAGCCAGCCAGAGGTTACTACCGGTTTGGCGACCCAGGCCAAATGTCCACTACCAGTTCACCCGAACCGGTTGGATTTCACCCTTGATTGAAGCCCTTGGCAACTAGCATGCATCTATGATGGCTGCAACATCCTCTGGTCACATAATTGACAATTGCAACCTTCACAGCTGACTTCCAACAAGCCTTGTCGATGGGAAAGCCAGCAGGAAGTCATAGGTCATGGTCATGCTTCATGATCATAGCCAGAATTGGCAACATAAGTTGAGTGCAGTCATGTGATGTTTCACTTTATGATCATATCACTTAGTGATGGAGTTGCTGGTCTGTTTTGTGGTTGGTAAGTGAGGGCTACAAATAATTCAGCTCTGGAGATTCTGGGGAAATGGGAATAGGATGGAGCTTCTATGTTCCAGGTGGATAGAGCAGATCTAACAAGAATCTTTCACTTCTAGGGTCCTGAGCTGGTAGGCTTGACATGATAGACCATTTCTTGTCTCCTTTGCCTTATTGGGGCTCATCTAGTGGTGGGATTCAGCCAGTTCGCATCACTTCAGGAGAACTGGTTATTAACTTTCTGAGCAGTTTGGCAAACTGATTCTTGGAAGAAATCATTAGGGCAGAGAACCGGTTGTTAAATTATTTGAATCCCACCACTGGGCTCCTATTCGACGTATCAACAAATCTGATGTACCTTAGTTCTCTCACTGTGATTCTAGCAATGGAGAGAAGAGAGATCAGACTTGTGTGTCCTTACTATGGAGGGCAGCTAAGTTTCTCTTCTTGATCTCTGTGATAATTCTGGAATTTAGATTTAAAATTGATGCTGATGACATCGCATAGAGCTGCTCTGTTCATCCAAAGATTGCTAATGTTGAACAGCCTGCTGCCTGATCTGTTTGGAGGTTCAACTACATTGCAGAAATGGTCAATGCTTATGTTACTTGCTATTCTGCTGTCCGTGGATGTTTTTTTCTGATTTCTGGATTGGACTGGTCCATGAGAACTGGCAAGCTTTTTTACTTGGTATTCCTGAGCTCCAATCTTTAGCTGCAACATGGCTCTTGGGCTATAGCCCCTCTGACACATGCCAATTACAGTACCTATAATTACTAGAATTGCCATCATGGCTAGCATCGTGTATCTTCCTCCTCCTCCTACCCAGGTGAATTGGTTGTAACTCTTTCCCACTAGCTCCCTTTCTGGTGACTGAGAATATGTGTATGCCTGCCATTCACTTTTGTATGACACAAGGCATTTGGAGGTGTAATTTTGGAGGCCACAATTTATTTTGGTAGTATGGAATGAGCATATGCATTCTGTTGCTGTATGAATGAAATGTATATCTGGAATATGGGATACTTTGGGCAATTCCAGCCTGGAAGTCTTCAGATATGTGGATTTCAGCTCTTCAGCTCTTCTCTACAATGACTAATAAATTCTGGAAATTTATCCTCATGTCTGGACCTTGGCTAGATTGAAAAGGTCTGCCTGTTTCTGCGTCTTTACTGGGAGTTGGGGGTTTTCTGGAATGCTGACACTCTTTTTTCCCTATATTATAGAAAAAGACAAGTACTGATAGGCAAATTTTCTTGTAGAGAGCTTTTCACCAGCTCTAATATTCAGAGTTGAAAAACTTCTGAAAAGATTTTGAAGAATCTCAAGAGTCTCTAGAAAATCATTTGAAAAGCATTGACTTAGATTAAGTGTTAACTGTTCTAATAAGGGAAGTGTGATTTAATTGTTTGACTAACTAGTTCATTTGTCTCTGGTTTGTTTTTTCAGTACTATGACTGGCAAACATTTGACGAATAATCTTGTTTGTATTCCTCATTATGCTATGCTTTAAGTTGAGAATCATATTTGGCTGTCTACTTCCTCTGCTTAATTAATGCTTGCTCAACACTTTTTGAGATGCTTTAATGAAAGGTGTTGCAAAATTGTAGAAGTGGTAAGGTTAGACTGTTCATCCTCATCATGTATGTGTGTGGGTTAACAGGAAACAGAAGACTGAGTGCCATAGTGCCAATTATAGTGGCTGACTCAAATGAATGTTGACGTCTCTGTCCTTCATTTTATTTTATATTGATTTGAGATCTGCAGTTCCTTCCATAGTGGGCCAGTATGCTTTGAACATTCTTGGGTCTGGTCAAAGAGGAAGTGACAAAGATGTTGAGTATTATCTTAAATCTTAAAATAACTAAGCAATACTGTATCCTTTTTTTAAAACCTACATTTTGATTACTTCAGAAGTTAATTCCTTACGGTAAACGGTTAGTGAGCAAAGAATCACAATAGCAAGTACTAAGAAGTTGAGATACTAACAAACATGTTGGAGGCAGCAGCAGCAGCACTTAACCACAATGACAACAAAAAGATGTTATTTACAGTACTTGCTTGTTAATGTCTGGTACCAGATATAAATTGCATTTGTGCAGTGATGTCATCCATGTTTATGTCTCTTTCTTTCTCTCCCTCCCTCCCTCCTTCCCTTCCTTTTCCTTACACACACACACACACACACATACACACAGAGAGAGAGATTTCAGGGACACACTAAAGAGGGAAGAATAGAGAGAATCAGTAGGAAGAGTCTGATTTATTCTGATTATGTAAGAAGTTTGACCTAATTTGGTATCTCTGCTCCCTTTTTATTTTTGGTTGAAATAATTATTTTTAATTATATTTCATTAAAGGGGTTATTTTTAATTATATTTTCTTCTTAAATGTGTGGGGAGAAGGTTCTCCTTTGTTAGAAGAAATATCAGATTGAATATCACATTTCTCCCTTGCACTGCTTAGCGAGTCCATTGAATAGATTGTCGTCATGTCATTGGCCAAAGACTGAGTTCAAATTTGCATAAACACGCCTCCCCTTCAGGCTTGACTCCAGTTCATTAACTCAGTCCGGCTATCTTGACTGATTTTTTCCTGGCTCCTTCAATGAACTCTCTAATTTGACTCTTTAGCTGTCAGTATTCCATTTTTTTTTTCTGGCTAAGTGCTGCTTTCTTGTTTTAAACGGCATTGTGATCGCATGAGGGACTTCGCCTGAGCCTGAGCGCTGCTTAGCTGAGCAGCAGCTTGCTGCCGCCGAATTCAGCCAGATCCTCTTCGCGGACGCCGTTTCTTCTTGCTGTGAGCGTTGGCGCGTGATGGAAGCCATGTTGTCGGCTTCGCGCCTAAGGAATCAGGGAAAGCCCTGTCTTGTCGGGGCTGGGGGATTCCTGATCGTTAATTGAGCGTTGGGAGAGTAAGGGAACCCCTGTGTTGTTGGGGCTCGGCTCTCTCTGTTCGTGCCTGTCTGCCCACACTGCGAAGCCGCTTTTTCGCACCTTCTCCATTGCAGCAGCCATTTTGTCTGGCGCTGAGGAGCGATTTGGTCGCCAGCCGCCATTTTGAACTTCCGAACAACTACCAGAGCTGTGTTGTTGGTTCTAAATTATCAGATTACTGGCTGTCTGGTGTGCCTGGAACCGTGTTGTCGGTCCACTGCCATCTTGACCACACTTACTGCGTGACTGAATAGGGCTGTTTCGTCGGCCTTCAGCTAATTAGCTGTCGCTGCTGGGGTTGGTGTTTAAGGGGCTGTGTTGTCAGTCCCCAGCCATTTTCTGTGGCAAAGTGGAGCTGTGTTGTCAGCATCCGGCCACCATTACCTGCATAACCCTTCTTATTGTTAGGAGCTGTTCTGTCACCTCCTACACTTCTAGCTGACATTTAAATATCTGATCCATGGCTACTGGATTAACTGGCTACCTTGAATCTGGCTAATGGCGGATCGTAGCAGCTTCTCCTCTCATTGCTCTAGATCTCCTCCTTCTACCAGCAGGAAGAGCAAATCTAAGTCAATCTAAGTCTAATCCCATTCTACTGCTATTAAATCATCCACAGCTGCATCATCTTCTGTTGCGGCAGAAAAGGATGCTGACTGTAGACACATTAAACAAACAGTTTGACAAGGCTCAAAAGAAGGCGGCTACCATCTCCACCGTGAGCACGTCGGAGACGGGGGACCGCACCATTTCGCCTCAAGATCAGGGCCTTTCTCCCCAGAGGTGTCAGGACCATACCAAGTGGTCTCTGTCTTCCCCTGCTACTGCTCAGGTCAGTCAGGCGGATATAAGAGAGGTGTTCGCTCAAGGATCTGGTTCCATCTCCAGTCCACCTATGTCCGCCTGTGTGCATAAACTGTCAGCTTCCTTCACTCCCACTATGGCGGGGCTCCACCCAGTGGAGAATCCTCCAGCAAACATGCCACAGGAAATGTGTGATTTTATCACGCAGGTGGTGACCAGGAGTATGGACACAGCTCTCACACAATAGGGAATTTTGGCACCCTTATCAGCTCCAGTGCCGGCACGCAGGTCTGCCCAGCCATCCAGTCATTTGGACAGTGACTCTTCTCGTGCTGCGGATTCACCTTCCCCGTCTCATCAGGGAGAAGCACTGATGGAGGAGGAGGATGCCTTTGATTTCAATCTTTCTGGTGAGGAAGAGGATACTCCCTCTGACAAACCACATAGTACCCGGCTCTTCAGACATGAAGAGCCCTGTTACACAAGGCTCGAGTCACGGCCAATATGGGATTACTCCGGTGCACACTGGAGACTCCTCAATACCACAGGACTCCACCAACCTCCTTTTCACCAAGGCTACCCAGGAGTAGGACACCATTCCTTCACCCAAACTTTTCGTGGACATGGTCCAACGACAGTGGTCGCAGCTGGGGTCCATACCAGCTCCCAGCGGTCTCGTCAAAAAATTATATTTGGTAGATCAGGTGCTCGAGGACCTCCTGAAATTACCCTCAATTAATGCTCCGCTGGCACAACTCACCTCACCTAGCATCCATCCTTCAGATGCCGCCGAGGGTCTTAAGATCGAAGACAGAAGGGCGGAGATTTCGACCCGCAAAACCCACCAAGCCGCAGCATGGGCCATTAAGTCAGCTACTGCGGCCTCCTTTTTTGCCAGAATTTCACTCATCTGGCTGCATCAGATGCAATCCCAGATCCCCCCAGATGATTCGCGTTTGCATCAGGATGTTAATAAGTTAATAGCTACTGCCGAATATTCTGCAGATGCCCCCCTCAATTCCGCGAAATTTGCCTCTCGAGCACTGGCTTCCAATATCGCTTCCAGGCGTCTTCTTTGGTTGCGCCACTAGCAAGCCGACATGAGGACCAAGGGGCGGCTGGCCTCATCAGCTTTTGCGGAGGGTTCCTTGTTCGGCGAGGCCTTGGATCCAGTCCTCGTGGAAGATAAGGACAAGAAGAAAGTCCTTCCCTATGCCTCTAAAAGGTCTGACCGACGTCTGTCCTTTCCTTACCACAGGCATTCCTTTCGCTCCTCGGATCCTGGGTTCCAATCCCCAGCCTACCAGCGACCTTTCAACCCTCCAGCGACAGAGGTCCTGATCGACAATCCTTCAAGGAGAGATCTCGCCACCCTCAATCTCGGCATCCCTTTTGTGGCTCCAGTTTCTGCCCCTATTGCAGAAACTAGTAATAGATCGGCATCTAAGCCAATTGGTGGTCGTCTCGCTGCATTTGCTTCTACCTGGAACCTTATCACCACTGACGCCTGGGCTCTCCAGACTATTTCCTTGGGGGTTACCCTTGAATCTATTTCTGACCCTCCACGGAGATTCATTCAATGTTCCCGATTTGTTGACCCCTCCAAGAGGGCCCTGATGGAGGCTGAGATTTGCCACCTTCTGGATATCCAGGCCACTGAGCCAGTTCCCCCATGTCACCGGGGCTCCGGTTTCTATTCAATTCTCTTCTTAGTCACCAAGAAGTCGGGGGGCTGTAGGGCCATACTTGACCTGAAGCACCTAAACTTTTATATCCGTTACAGGTACTTCAAAATGCAATCCTTGTATACCATCCTGGCCAGCATCCGTCAGGGAGATTATTTATCATCTATTGATCTCTGGAAGGCCTACCTCCATGTTCCTGTTAGACCGGCCCATCAAGAATTTCTTCACTTTTGTTACAACGGAAATCACTTCCAGTATAGGGCCTTGCCCTTTGCCCTTTCGTCCGCTCCCCACACCTTCACTAAATTACTGGACGCTATAGCTGCCTCTCTACGGGCTATACCGATTTGTTTACTTTGTTACTTAGACGATATTCTAATTCTCTCTTCCTCGCCCCAACAGGCAGAGCTCGATATCCAGGTGATGATCAAATCCCTGCAGGAGCATGGCTTTACCATAAATTGGGAGAAGAGTCATCTCATTCCCTCTACCAAACTCGTCCATCTTGGCGCATGCATCAACACCATGTCTGGCCTCATATTTCTTTCCCCAGAGTGCCTAGTCACAATCCGAAAGGCTATCAAGCATGTCCAGTCTCTCAGGTCTTTCCTCTTCTCACCCTTTCCCAGGTGTTGGGTCAGATGATATCCTGCTTGTCGATCGTCCCTTGGGCACGCTTGCACTCATGCCCACTCCAGTGGTTTCTCTTGCCGAGCCAGAGATCCGGCACCAGCACTTCCAACATCTGGATCAAGCTCCCCTGCAAAGTTCTCGTTTCCCTGTGTTGGTAGACGTCTTTGGCCCTGGAGAAGAGCTGCTACTTCCATGATCTCCCATGGCTGGTCCTCACCACAGAAGCAAGTCTTTTCAGATGGGGGGCACATTTCCAGTCCCATGTGACCCAGGGTCAATGGTCCCCGAGGGACTTACTAAATGACATCAATTGGCTGGAGTTACGCGCAGCTCATCTAGTGCTCCGTCACTTTCAAATCTCCTATCAGGCCATCACATCCTTCTGCAGACGGACAATGTGATAACAAAGGCCCATGTGAACAGGCAAGGGGGTACTCACTTCAGAGCCCTGATGCGCAAACCTGCGGCGCTAGGTCTTTGGGCAGAGACACATCTGCTCTCTCTTCAGGCAGAACACATCTCCGGCATCTCCAATACCCAAGCGGGCTGGCTCAGCCGGATGCCCATTGATCAGGTGGAGTGGCAACTGCACTCCGACATATTCCATCAAATCACCACCCTGTTCGGCCACCCGCAGGTGGACCTCTTTGCCAGTCCGACCAATGCGCAGGTTCCAGGCTTCTTCATGAGGTATACTTCATTAGGCATTCCCTAATCTACTTCAAACTCCCCTTTTCTGCCATTATTGGAGGAGGAGCAGTGGCAATAAAGCTTCAGCATCTGGAGACAGGCCACCTTCTCCAGCTGAGGACTTCTGTATTGGTGAACTGGAAAGCTTGTATTATCTCATAGTACATATTACTCATCTTACACTAAAGCTTCAAATTTCTTCAAGGATAATTTACATCTATCTTCAGGTAATGAATATAAAAATTTGAGGAGACAGAAGCGGAGTCTGCCCTTGCTCAATTCTGCATTCCTTCTGAAGATACCAGCACAACTACTGGCAAAACATCAGAAAACTAAATCCTGAAGCTTAGCACTGACCAATAGATATCAGCCATGGAAGTCTAACCCATCTATTGTGGCACTTTGTCAATGCCATTTGAGAAAGAGGAAGGGTGACAAATTATAATATAATTAGGTAAAATTGGAAGGAAGTTTTTTCTCCTGTTTGTTCTTAAAAGTGGTGAAGACTTTTAAGAATATATCATGAAGAAAAACAATTGTTTTCCAAGGCCACCAGTTAATTTTTTTGGGTGGAGGCAAATCAGTGGTGGGTTGCTCCTGGTTCGCACCGGTTCACAAGAACCGGTGGTAAAAAAATTTAATAGTTTGGAGAATCGGTAATAAGATTGGCTGGCCACGCCCCCGAACCGGTTCCCGGCCCGGTCGCCGGTCGCTTACCCCGCCCACCATCATTGCCCGCATGCAGTCCCGGGACTCCGCCCTTTGCCAGCCAGGAGCACTGCTGCCAGTCGCTCCCGTGCACCTGGCTGCCTGCCTGCCTTGTCACCGCCACCATGAGGAAAGGCCCCGAAGTTCTGCTGCCTGGGATCGATGTGGGCTGCCGCAGGGAGAAGCCAGGTATGGCTGGCTTGATGCTGCCCGGTGCTGAGCTCAAGGATGGCAGGAGGAGGAACATTGCCTCTTAGCCAGCTCGACCGAGGGATAAGCCATCCGCCCCAGACACATGGGAGCAGAGCAGAAGGCAAAACTTGCCCCAGAGGCCGCCATCCCCTGGGCGCGTGGGGCCCAGCATCCCCATAACCTTCCTAGGGTCCTGGGTCTACCTGCGAGGGCCGTTGTGTGGAACCCGCGGGGCAAAGACGGCGAGTTTTCCACGGAGGCTTCCCGGGCTCCGTCCGGATCGGAGAGCCAGCAGAGGGTGCGAGATGTGCGCCGCATTTCCTCCGCGGGGCCGGGCCAAGTTTGAAAAAGTTCCCTGCCGGTGCCGGACGGGCTCCGGTGGCTACAGTGGCGGCGATGGCGTCCGGGCATATCCAACAGGTGAGAGCGCAGGAGGTGCTGCACAGGTGCGCCTTTGCAAAGCGGCCTCATGGCCGGCGCTTCTTTTCCCCACCCGGGGCTGCTGCCTACACCGCCAGAGAACCGGCGGAGGGAGTAGGGAGGGTGGGCGCGGGGGGGGTGTCCTATCCAACTGGGCTTTTGCAAAACCAGGCGCGAGTTGGGGATTCCGATGCTCCATGCGCGCTTTGTGTGGCTCGCTGGGAGAGGGGGGTGGGCAGGAATCTGAGCCTGTGGATTGGCTTGTTTGGGGTGGGGGGCCAGGATCTCCGATGACTGGGACTGCCAAGGGATGCCCCTGGCTTTGCAGCGGAGGGGTCTTTAAACCTGCCTTATCTGCATTCCTTTTCTTTGCAAAGATTCCCCCCTCCCCCCCCCCCCCAAAAAAAGGACGGGTTGCCCAAACCTCCGAGGAGGTTGTAGGAAAAAAAATCCCTTTGAAAGCCTCTGGCGATCCCAGCAGATTTGCCTGATTGGCAGAAGCTTCTAAAAGCATTGTTTTCTGCAACCTCTTAAGGTTGTAGAAAAAATGCTTTTAAAAGTAAAAGTTAAAAAAAAAAAGGTGGCCATGCCCACCCAGTCATATTACCCTCCAAGCCATGCCCACAAAATAAGCCACGCCCACAGAACCGGTAGTAAAAAAATTTAGAACCCACCTCTGGGGCAAATGGTGTACTTATAGCAGCAGATAAGATGGAGATAGATGCTGGAGTGGCAAGTTTAGAAGCTCTGTGGGAGAAGCTCAAGATCCCTCTCAAGCATAGTACTACCTCTTCTAAAAAGAGGTATTACTCTTCTAAAAAAAAGAACAGTAAAGGAATAAAAGGTATATATAGATAGTCCTCGATTTACAACAGATCACTTAGTGATCATTCGAAGTTACAACAGCACTGAAAAAAGTGACTTAAGGCCATTTTTCACACTAATGACCATTGCAGCATCCCCATGGTCATGTGATTTACATTCAGATGCTTGACAACTGACTCACATTTATGACAGTTGCATTATCCTGGGATCATGTGATCACCTTTTGCAACCTTCTCACCAGCAAAGTCAATGGGGAAGCCAGATTCACTTAACACGGGTGTCAAAGTTGCATCGTCATGGCGGGGTCACATGATGTATCACAACTTTTTTCCCTTCGCTAAACTGGGTGTGGGCGTGGTAAGTGCGTGATGCATCTGGCCCATGGGCCACGAGTTTGACAGCCCCGACCTAACAGCTGTGTTACTAATTTAACAACTGTAGTGATTTGATTTACTTAACAAATTTCTCACTTACCAACATAAATTTTGGGCTCAATTGTGATCGTAAATTGAGGATTAACTGTACTGTGTAGTGAAGAATCACAAATCAAACCTATATTATTAGCCCATCATGCATACTTTTAGAGTATCTTCTACAAAAAGCAATGCTTTTTTCCCCCTAAAGGTGACAGCAAGGGTGTTTTAATGCAAATTTTTACTTCAAGGTAGTATTAGTATAAAACCTGCAAAGCTGGATTGTTTTTGACAGCTTTGTTTGTTTCCCAGATTGTAACTGACAGGATAGGTATGTCTCATAGATCCAGGAGGAGATGGGGAGAAGGCAGTGGTGAAATTCAATTTTTTTACTACCGGTTCTGTGGGTGTGGTGTGGCTTGGTGGGCGTGGCAGGGGAAGGATACTGCAAAATCTCCATTCCCACCCCACTCCAGGGGAAGGATACTGCAAAATCTCCATTCCCAGCCCACTCCAGGGGAAGGATACTGCAAAATCTCCATTCCCTCCCCACTCCTGGGGGAAGGATATTGCAAAATCTTCATTCCCACCCCACTCTGGGGCAAGCCAGAGGTGGTATTTGTCGGTTCTTCAAACTACTCAAAATTTCCGCTACTGGTTCTCCAGAACCTGGCGGATTTCACCTCTGGGAGAAGGGTAGTGAGTCCTTCTTGTGAAATAGGCAGTCTCATAAACTGGCATACCTCAGGAAGCACTAAGGTACTAATAAGGATAGGTGCACTGCTTATGAGTATTTATGCTTCTCTTGACTGAGGTCATTCCTGGAAACTTGAACAACTATGTTACTTAATCCTAAATAACTATGTAATCAGCCCATGATAAACTCTATGGAAAGCTTTGCCTGTTGGCAGCTGCAACGAAGGAACATGAAACCAGATCATCCATGAGTAGACATGTTCCTCCCTTCGGCATCATATTTATGAATCATCTCAACAAAGGATTGATCAATGCTTACCATCTGCCTTATGGATCAATTTTAAGGAAGGACTGCCAAGCAATAGATTGAGCGTAGCACATTGTCTTGAAATGCAGTTATTCTGAACTTGCTGACCTGGCTCTTTACTGTCTTTCAGGAATAGCTTATAACGTGTTGCCCCATTTGGAATTTACCACCCAAAAACTAAAAGCTATCCATGTAATCTTAGCATCTATACATGTTTTTCTGAACACAGAACCCTCATTCTGTTTCATTTGTATACTTGCTCCAGTAAAATATTTTTCTGATAATTTTATTTTTATTTTATTTTATTTTGAATTTATATACCGCACCTTCTCCCAAGGGACTCAGGGCGGTGTACAGCCAGATAAAAACATACAATACAAACATTAAAAACAATTAAATATATATATATTAATTTGGCCCCAATTTAAAATAACAAACCAATTAAAAATATTTTAAAAATATATTAAGCGTATATTAATGTTGAAAAATCATGCTATATATCTTTCTACCAAAAATCTGAAAAGAAAGGAAAATGCAAAATGGTTAGAAGTGGGGAAAAAAACAACAACAAAGAGCTCAGGAATTGATTGCTGGGAAAGAGGCATGACTAGGATGAGAACTGAACTTCATGATTAGTTATTCTTTATGCTAAGCAACTTCATTTGCGACTCTGCTTTATATGTCATGAGCATGTTCTTTTATTCTTTTTAAATAAAACATCCATTGGATCAAATCAAACAATATCTACAGATTCTTCTTTTTATTGGGTGTAAGCAACTATACTTACAGAAAACTCCACCTGTGAATTGGTTTAATGTGCTGTGTGAACCAGAGATATTGGAAAAAGAAACCTGGGGAAAAAAAGTTGGCTTCATTTTCTGCCTTGTTCTTTTCCTTTGTTCTTCGGAACAAATCACAATCTTTGTTTTACATATGCAGGGTGAACCATACTGTAGCTCAGGGGTGGGTTCTAAATTTTTTTACTACCGGTTCTGTGGGCATGGCTTATTTTGTGGGCATGGCTTGGTGGGGAGTAATGTGACTGGGTGGGCATGGCCAACTTTTTTTTTTTTTTTACTTTTAAAAGCATTTTTTCTACAGCCTTAAGAGGTTGCAGAAAACAATACTTTGAAAAGCTTCTGCTGATCAGGCAACTCAGCTGAGATCGTCAGATGCTTTTCAAAGCATTTTTTTTACCACCTTTTCGGCTGAAGAGGTTGCAGAAAACAATGCTTTGAAAAGCCTCTGCGATCAGGCAACTCAGCTGAGATCGTCAGAGGCTTTTCAAAGCATTTTTTTACCACCTCTTCGGCTGAAGAGGTTGTAGAAAAAATGCTTTGAAAAGAAAGAAAAAAAACAAACCTCTGATGAGGTGGGCAGGGTAAGCAAGCGGCGACCGGGCCAGGGACCAGTTCGGGGGCGTGGCGAGCCAATGTTATTACCAGTTCTCAGAACTACTACAAATTTTACTACCGGTTCTTTCGAACCGGTGCAAACCCACCACTGCTGTAGCTGTATGTAAATTATATGGATTTAGTTTAGCTAAGGAGAAATTTTCTGACAGAACAATTAATCAGTTGAATGGCTTGCCTTCAAAAATTGTGGATGCTTCATTACTGGAGGTTTTTAAGAAGAGATTGGACAACCATTTAACTGAAATGGTATAGGGTCTCCTGCTTGAGCAAGGTGTTAAAGTAGAAAATTTCTAAGGTCCTTTCCAACTCGCTTATTCTGTTAAGAGCCTTGGTGGCGCAGTGGACTAAACTGCTGCTGTTAAAGTAGTACTTAGCTGCCAGCTGCCTGCAATTATTGCGAGTTCAATTCTTACCAGGCTCAAGGTTGACTTAGCCTTCCATCCTTCCGAGGTAGGTAAAATGAGGACCCGGTTTGTGGGGGCAATAAGCTGACTTTGTATAAAATAGAACACCGCTTAGGGGAGGCCAAAAAACCCTATTAAGCAGGTATATACAAAAGTATGAAGGCTATTGCTTAACGCATTGTAAGCCACCCTGAGTCTCCGGAGAAGGGCGGCATATAAATCAAACTAATTAATAAATTAATTAATTAATAATAATACTAATAGTGAAGCCATTCTGTTTTAATTTAATATGCTAATACAGACTTTGGTTAACCTTCAGTGTTCTCCTTTATGTAATGATATTAGGTATATTATTAGTCATTTATAGGATTATGTGAGAAGCATATCATCTTAAGCCATTCTTGCTATTGTTAAAGTAAATTTGTATTTTAAAATAAAAATTAAGAAATATAGTTTATCAGAAGCTTTGCATATCTGTGGCCTACTTTTTGCTGAGGAAATGTCTGCATATTATTTAATCCTAGAGCACTTGCATATCTTGGCCTATTTTTTTTCTAAGAAACATCTGCATATTACTTCATTCTTGGAATGATGAGTACAGACATTAATGATGTAACACTTATGAGAACATGAACATAAGGGAATATGTTGAGTCCACTGTTCCCACTTCCTGTCCCACAGTTCCCAGATAGTAAGGTTCATAGCCATACTGCCTGAACATAAGTGGAAATCATAATAACTTTGAGGAAGGCAGGACCACGTTGTCTCTTTATTCCATTCCATTCACATACCTCGTGCATAGAACAGTCTTTCTCAACTTCAGGAACTTAAAAAGAATTTTAGGTAGCTTGTTGGCTAAGAAATTCTAGGAGTTGAAGTCCACACATCTTAAAGTTTCTAAGGTTGAGAAACACTAAAATGAAGCTTCTTTGAAAATTAATTGTGCCACATCTCAACTTTTAAATAATATCCTTCTATTTGTAAAATTGAATAATGGAGATCAAATTAAAATGGACTTATTTAGCCTAAATGAATGAAATTGAAACCTGCCTGGAAAGAAATTGTTCATATTTGGCCATGTAATGTAAAAACTGCTATTTTGAACATAATTTTGTTAATTGGGAACCAAGAAAGAGTATCAACTTGCCCAATTATTAACATGTCTAAGCTTGAATCTGATTTCTATTCATTGTGAGTATATTCTGTTTTTTTATTGAGAAGATACACACTGTACTTATTATTTAACTGATTAGAACCTACTTTTATTTGTGCTGTTAGGAACTTTCATGTTACTTAACAGCAGAATCACATAAAAATTACATCTTTGATCACTACTTAAGTATGTTTCCTTTGAAATAATTGTTAGATCAGTTCTGCATTCTGCACGTGTTCTAGAGAGACAGCATGAGTATTTTGAAGAGCGGTATAATTATTTTTCTGAACCTGCATAGCTCAAGCCTACAACAAAGTTTATTTCTCTTTCAGTATAAATGTCCTTGGCACATTTCATTCAAATAAAGGTTTGTTTTAATGTCTTCTAAAAATGACACCACCTATTTTCTTCTTCCCTGCAGTGTGAATGAACTCTATGTGGATGATCCAGACAAAGACAGTGGGGGCAAAATAGAAGTAAATTTGAACATCAGCTTGCCAAGCCTGCACTGTGAATGTGAGTTTTCCTTATTCAGCTAAGATTACAATTGTGATTGTAGAACTACGTTAGTTTCATATTTGACATTCAGATTCCTATGAGTAATACTTGTTCTTTTCTTGGAAAAAAAATACTTTTTAATGTAGAATTACATTCTTGCTTTTATGAATGACTTTTCTGGTGTTGCTAAATATTTATTTAGATAATAGTGTACTTATCACGGTAACAAATGACAGGGTGCTTAACAGAAAAGAGAAATATTTACTGAACACTCTTTTCTTAAAAAGGGCATGAAAAGCTAATTTGGCATATAATCTCATGTTTTCAGTACTAGTCAAAGAGCTTTTATGAAATTCTTTTATGGCTTCAAAACAGCTGTAAGGCTGTTGTAACTATTTTTACAAGCGATGTGAGGGTACGGATTTTCTATATAAAATCTCTACCACCAGCTCATACGTCACTGGATTTCTCTCTTCTATTGTGAGAGAAGCACACAAAGTCCACTGAAGTGAATTGATCTGATGGCAACTCCTGTGCTTGTTGACTGCCCCCCCCCCCCCAAAAGGTGCATCTTAAATTTTTGGAAGGCAATTAGTCACTATGAATCTTAGGGAAATAGAAAGGGAAAGCAAGCATCATTTATAGCAGGTATTAAATTATCAGCTTCTGGGAATCTTAGCAATTAATACTCACATAAATCTCTTGGGGATAAGTTCCTTTTTTATTTCAGCTGTTCCTGAAGTGACTGAGTAGAACATGGTAATCATTTTCAAATGTTAATGAGATTAAAATTATAGGAGGAACAAGCAATGTCCTGCTTGTCCATACTGAACTGAACATACTGCAATGTATGTTCTTAGATGTGCTTCTGACAGAGAGCATCCCAGCAGAATCACAACATACCGTATTTTCCGGCGTATAAGACGACTTTTTAACACATGAAAATCTTCTCAAAAGTCGGGGGTCATCTTATATGCCGGGTGTCGTTCTCCTGTAACCAGGCAGACCAGCCCGAAAGGCTCTGATGAGCCTTAAATGGCTCTGGCGATCCAAGCTCTGACGATCCCAGCTGCGTTGCCTGCTAATCAGGCAACGCAGCTGGGATCACCAGAGCCATGTAAAAGGAAAAAAAGTTTTCCCCCTCCAGCTTGCTTACTTTAGCTGCTAGTCGCAACGCTTGCCTTGCTTCGCTTGCCTGAATCCATTCCATCAGCAAGCCACTACCTGCCTGCAATCAAGCAGACAGGGAGCTGTGGACTTCAACTCCCAGAATTCCTCAGCCAGCAAAACAAAGCTGGCTGAGGAATTCTGGGAGTTGAAGTCTACAAGTCTTAAAGTTGCCAAGGTTGGAGACCCTTGTTCTATTGGGTAAGTTTTTTTCCCCTTTGGGAGCTTTAAAAACAATAGTTAATTGGGGTTTTTTTTAGTTGTTCTTTTTTAGGCCTAGCCATTTAAAGTTTAGGAAGTTTTAAATTTAGTTTTCATATAAAAATAAAAATAAAATAAAATAATATTTGTGCAGCTTTCTGAGATTTAGTGTGTTTCTGTAGTGTTTCACTCTAACTACACAAACACACAAAATCTCACAAAGCTGTATGTGGAATTTTGTGTGTGTAAAATGTGAAAGTTGTTTTTCTGGGCTTTTTGTGGCTGTGTGAGGTTCCTGCTTGTTGCAGGGGCCATTTTGGGTCTAGCACAGCTGCTTTTACATTGTGGGTGAGCCAGTTGTGTTGTGTTGTGTGTGTGTAAAGTGTGAAAGTTGTTTTTTTGGGCTTTTTGTGGCTGGGTGAGGTTCCTGCTTGTTGCAGGGGCCATTTTGGGTCTAGCACAGCTGCTTTTACATTGTGGGTGAGCCAGTTTTTTAATTTTTATTTGGTGTGCGTTGGAAGAGGGGTAGTCTTATACGGCGAGTATAGCCCAAACCCTATATTTAACAGGAAAGTCAGGGGTCGTCTTATACGCCCAGTCGTCTTATATGCCGGAAAATACGGTATTTTTTTTAGCTTTACTATCAATAGTGTAATGGGAGAGAGACATGAAGGTATCCAGCTAAAGCAAGCAGGTACCTATACAGTACTCAGCAACAACTATATAGGAAATTGCCAGAGGCAGATAAGCCCAAGAATGACGTAGAGCAACTCAGCCAGAGTTCTTTGTTTGCTTACACACAACAGACAGAATCTTGCCAGATTAAACCCTTACTGCTCTCATCCTAATATATATACCATGGGATATTTTAGGGAATGGCTATCCTTACTCTCTTCCTCTGTCTCCTATCCAGTTTCTGGCTGTGCTGCCTTCTCCTTTTTCCCCTTTCTGGAATGTTCTTCCTCTTTCCTGGGAAACTGCTGCTTCAGTATAATCCCTCATATCAGCTTCCCTTCTGTGAATGCCATCTCTCACAGCAGTTTATTATTTTAGTGAAAATGGCAAAGGAATCAATTTATATTACCCAGGAAAAAACAATGGTCTATAAGAGAACCATGTGGATAGAATAATTGACCACTTTGTGCTGGATGGTGGCACTGAATAATGCTACTGAGGAAGAGTTGATGATCTTTCAGAGTCCCCTGGCCATGTTATAAATGCATTCATGCAGTGGTGGGTTGCCCCCGATTCGGACCAGTTCGCAAGAACCGGTAGTAAAACTGGTGGGAGGCCCTGCCCACTGCCCCGGATGTTGTCATCGCCAATCTGCGCATGCGCAGAAGCAAGGTGCACAAGCGATCTCGTTGTGAACTTGTAATAAAGGTAAATAGAATCCACCCCTGCATTCATGGCATGGCTAGAGTAAAGCCTTGAAATTCCCAAGTTTAAAAGTTAGAATCACAGTAGGGACATGGAACATAAGAAACATGAACACAGGAAAGCTCAACACAGTGAAATATGAACTAAAACAACTACAAATTGACTTAGACATCAATAAATTGTGAGGGACTGGGACTGGACACTAAAGTTCACACTGTTTATTACTCTGGCCAGAAAAAAACAAAGAACAAAGTGTTACTTTTATAGTTAGAATGAGTATAGCAAGAACAGAACATGACTACAATGCAATCAATGACATGAATAATACTAATTAGATTTCATGGACAGTCCTTTCATTCAAGTTTATACTCCAATCAGCGAGACAGAAGAAGAGGAAGTTGATAATTTCTGTGATCAGGTTCTATTTGAAATTGACAGAAGATGCAAATAAGATGTGCTGCTTGTGATTGGAGACCGGAATGCCAAAATTGGAAACAAGAAAGAAGACAATGTAGTTGAATGGTATGGCTTAGGAAACCAAAATGAAGTCGGAGACCAACTTACCAATTTCTGCCACTCCCAATGATTCCTTCGTACCTAACACTGATTTCAAACAGCCAAATCACTGCCTCTGTATACTGTATGGGCATCACCAAATGGAGCATTTAGAAATCAAGCTGACTATATTATTATTAATAGAAGATGGAGTAGCTCAAATACAGTATCAAAGATATAACCAGGTGCTGAATATGGAATAGATCATAAAATGTTCATGTAAAAGCTCCAATTTAAGCTAAAGAAGAAAAAAGTAAGTCAATTTCCATAATATGTTCTTGAACATATATTCAGTATTTTTCAAGGAGAACATTAAGAATTATGTTGAAGTCCTGAACTTCATTGATAGAGAACTGCAGGAACTATGGAATGAGCTTAAAATAAGTTGTTAAAGATGAATATGAAAGGAGAATGCCAGAAATAAAGAAAGCAAACTGGATGTCAAAAGAAACCATGACAATTGCCAAGAAGAGAAGAGAAGCCAAAATCAAGAAAGACAAAAACCTCAGAATGGAACTTAACTAGAGAGCTGTTAGAAGAGACAAGAAGCAGTATTACAACAACATCTGTAAAGTCATTGAAGGTGGAAGCTGACATGGAAAAACAAGGAAGGTTTTTTAAAAAATCTCTGTACCCAGAAGATTCCAATCTCAAATTGGTATGGTAAAAAGTGCCATTAGATGTAACCAATTCAAAGGAGATCAAAGGAAAATGGAAGGAGTATACCAAAACACTATACAGTAGAAATGTCAACATCCAAGATTCCTTAGAAGATAATCACTTTCAAGAACCTCTAGAATAGTTCAGCACTCTGGCCATTACCAAATTAGAAGGCTACAGGAATTGATGGAATAGTTACTGAAATACGGCAAGCAACAGAGGATTCAGTCAAGATAGCCAGGTAGATATCTTAGGTGTTCCTAAGCTTGAAAATAAGATTATTTTCCAATGGCAAAGATGATACATACAGTATAGCATTTTCTATTAACTCATTCTCTGAACAGCAACGTTTTAGTTGTCTTTTCCTCCCATGTACTAGCAGGACAATATAATTATTATTATAATTTATTTATTTGATAAATTTATGTAGCTGATCATCTCATATACATGAGTCTTAATGACAAAGATAAAAACCAAAAAGGAATACAAAAAAAAAAAACCAAAAACACAACAAAAATAATTAAAAAAAATATTACAAACACACACACACACACACACACACACACACACATTAGAAAAGCGTTGAGGAAAACAAAAGCTATATTCCATTTATTCATTTTGCTGTATATGGGTTAACTGATCAGATGTTTTGGGGAGCACTATTGAGCCATATCAAATACTAGAAGCTTGTCAATAGCTTGCTAAAGAAGAGTTGTTGCTTGCATTCTAGCATTGACTCACTGAATACCTCTGGTAGTATTTAACAGAATACTAAATTCTATGAGTTCATAAAACTAGGGAAACATTAAATATTTAATGACGATCATTTTTCTATCTAGTTTCACTTTCATATAAAAATGGGAAATACAGTTATTTCTATATGTTAAGTCATTTATAACAAATTCTCTTTTCCTCTTTGTAACTCTGGTCTTTGACCTGTAGTGATTGGATTAGATATTCAAGATGAAATGGGAAGACATGAAGTTGGCCACATTGATAACTCAATGAAAATTCCTCTGAATAATGGCGATGGGTGCAGATTTGAGGGTCATTTCAGCATCAACAAGGCAAGTAAAAGTGAACATTCAGGGGAAATGTTGAAAAGCTTTGAAAAGAAACTGCTTGTATGTTTAGAGAGTTAAATGTGCTGCTAGAACTGTGATTTAGGTCATATACCACTGCGGAAGAAATACTGCTGTTTAAAGTGGCCCTCAGATTATAAAGGAATAAGGAATAAAATTTGTCATTTTATGAAGAAAAACCAGGTTTGGTGTTAAATTTTCCCCTTAATAGCATAGGTATCTGCAACTTTTCTAACTCATAATAAGAATAAGAAGTTATTACAGAAATAACTGATGAAATTGGAACCTCTTCCTGAATAAGTGTCCTGGTCAACTGTTTTCATATAGCTTTCATTCCTGGAAATCAGAATCTTGTTAAGAAAATTGATTTTATGTCTCTGTTCCATGGAATGTTGCCACAAGATGAAGCAATCTACAGTTAAGTACATTTTCCATTCTGCTGTTTCAAGCAACAGTTGGAGTGTTTAGCAAGAAAATATCCCATCCTTACTATTTTGAAATAACTTGTTAATAAACACCATTCATTTCCATGCTGATCTTGAACAGTCACTTCTCATGTATGTATTCCATTTTGAAATATACTTTCCAAAATCACTTGACAGTAGTAGTTCCAGTTTATTGGGCATTAGTCAGATCCTATTTTAGGTACCCATGGTACCCTAAAATACCATTAGGTACTTTACAAGGTCAGAAGAGGGTAATATAGTTCATTGGGGAACTAAAAATAAGCTTCATTGAAGAGTAATGGGAGGAATTACAAATGTTTAAAATGAAACAAGAAGACTGAGGAAAAATAAAGTAACACCGTTCAAATCTGAAAAAAATACAGGAAAAAAAAGTCATGATCTGTTAATCATGAATGTCAGTTACAAGAAAGCACACTCCAAATAAATTTTAGAGGGGGTGGCACTAAGACTTGGAAACTGCTTCTGGACTTCATGCTGTAAAAAGAAAAAAAAGGAAACTGTGATTTTAGGTCTTGATGATTACATTACTTTGATTTTATAGAGATGGCTAGTACTTGCTAAATAGATAAAGCAAAAAATTGAGGTTGTAATTATATTTTGTACTCTACTGCACTGAAAAATGTTGGAAGTCACTGCCTTGTTTTTTCTTTTTCTTTTTTTTTTTATTGCAAAAGTTTTACAATTACATTTTCACCCCTTTTCCCCCTCCCCTCAAACCACCCCAAACTTCCCAACCTCCCTAACCCACCCTAACCCTCCCCTCCCCCCGGACTTCCTCACAGTATACTCATGTCAAATAAAAGGAAAAACCCTCCTTTATATATAAAACTTGAACCCCTCCCTCCCCCTTACAAGTTTTCATCTTCATTACATTAACCTATTTCTATCTTAATATAACATTTTCAAATAGATTTTCATCCTGATTACCTTAAAAATATTTCTATCTTAATATAACATTTTCTAATAAATTTTCATCCTTAACCTTAAAAAATTTCTATCTTAATATAACATTTTCAAATAAAAGCTATTTGATACTTCCTAGTTTGATATTTGTTCTGAACATAATCTATCCACTTCTTCCATTCCCATTCATAAGTCTCTTGAGAACAATCTTTTAGATATGCTGAAATCTTCGCCATCTCTGCAAAACTGGCCATCTTCAAAGTCCATTCCTCAATCGTAGGCAGCGCTTCATTTTTCCAATATTTACCTATCAACAATCTTGCTGCTGTTATCATATACAATATCAATTTTGTTTCACCCGATGTAAAACCCTTAACTATACCCAATAAAAACAGTTGTGGAGAAAATTGAATTTTTTTCT
Organism: Arizona elegans; assembly: GCA_022577455.1. NCBI lineage: Eukaryota > Metazoa > Chordata > Lepidosauria > Squamata > Colubridae > Arizona > Arizona elegans. The sequence continues at coordinate 75,468,527 of JAKOOJ010000003.1, forward strand.
TCAAAACATTCTGCATGACCCACCAAATTTTTATCCAAAAAGCCTTAACTTTCTTACAGGTCCAGCAAACATGATAATATGTAGCGTCTAAACAATCACATCTCCAACATTTAGGCTGCACATTAGGGTACATACACGACAATTTTTTGGGGTCTAGATGCCATCTGTAAAACATTTTATAAAAATTTTCCCTCAGATTCTGCGACTGTGTAAATTTAACATTCTGAACCCAAATTTTTTCCCATGTTTCCAACATCACTGGTTCCTCAAAATTTTGTGCCCACTTAATCATGCAGTCTTTAACTAGTTCAGTTTCTGAATCCCTTTCTAACAAAACATTATAAAGTCTTTTGATATGCATTGGGCCTTTCTCTTTTATGTGTCTAACTAATTCTTCCTCATACATCATAATACCAGTTTTTTGGTCCTCTTTCCATCTCAATTGCAATTGATTATATTGTAACCAAGTTAGATTAATCCCTTCAGCCAACAATGTCTGTAATGTCTTCAGCTGCCATCTGCCCGCATCTGTAAAAAGAACCTCTTTGTATAAAAACCCCCCGAGTGACATTATATTTGTATTCCACAAAGTATGACCAAGATCCAGCCATAGCGGTATTTTATAATCCCAATTGTTTCGGTGCTTCTTCCAAACTCTCAACAAAGAATCTCTAAGTATATGGCTTTTGAATACTTTATCCACTTTACTGTCATAAAATAAGTAAGCGTGCCATCCAAATTCCAAATCAAAACTTTCTGCGTTTAGTATTCCAGTCTTTTTTCCTCCAAACCAGTCACTTAGTAAAGTCAAAGCTGCTGCATCATAATATAACTGTAGGTTTGGAAGTTTAAGACCTCCCCTTTCTGGAACGTCTTGCATGATTTTCATTTTTACTCTTGGTTTTTTCTCGTTCCAGACAAACTTATTCACACCAGTTTGCCATACTTTTAGTTGTTTATCATTTTTGAGCACCGGAATCATTTGAAACAAAAAAAGAAATCTTGGCAAAATGTTCATCTTAACTGCTGCTATTCTTCCAAGTAGAGACAGCTGCAGTTTTTTCCAAGTCTCCATATCTTTTTGCACCTCTCACCACAACACCTCATAGTTATTTTGAAACAATTTCATATTTGATTCTGCAACCTGAACTCCTAGATATTTTACCTTTGGTACAATCTCAAAACCTGCCCTCCTTTCAAGCTCAAGTTTACGATCTTGTGTCATATTTTTAACTACCATCTTAGTTTTTTTCTGGTTCAATCTAAAACCTGAAACTTTACCATAGTCTTGTATAATGTCCTTCATCTGGATTATTGATTCCATTGGCTGTGTTAGGGTAACAACCAGATCGTCTGCAAATGCCTTTATTCTGTAATCCTCTTGCCTTATCATTATACCTTTCAAAGTATTAGAGTCCCTTATTGTGTTTAACAAGACTTCTAGTGTTAAAATAAACAACAATGGGGACAACGGACATCCCTGTCTTGTTCCTTTTTCGATTTTAAACTCTGTTGTCAAACTTCCATTAATAATAATCTGTGCCTTTTGTTCTTGATAGATTGCTGAGACCGCCTGAATAAATTGGTCCCCAAAGTCCATCCTTTTTAAAGTCTTTAATAGAAAATTCCAGTCCACTTTATCAAAGGCCTTCTCTGCATCCAGAAAAACCAGCACTGCAGGGATCTGTTTATTCTTCTCAAGATATTCCAATAAATCTATTACTTGCCTTACATTATCATTCATGTGCCTACCCTCAATAAATCCCGCTTGATCATCATGAATCACCTTTTGAATTACTGGCATCAATCTGTTGGCTAATACTTTTGCGTAAATTTTATAATCCGTATTCAAGAGAGATATTGGTCTGTAGTTCTCTGGTTTTTTGGGACCTGCTTGTTCTTTTGGTATCAAAGAAATATAAGCTGTAGTCCATGATGGGGGTACTTTTCCCCCTTGTTGTATATTACAAAATAAGTCTCTAAGTTGTTCCACCATTTCTGCCTGCAGAGTTTTATAATACACTGCAGTCAGACCATCCGTTCCAGGAGCTTTAGCTGTTTTTAATTGTTTTATTGCTGCTATTATCTCGTCCTCTGTTATAGGATAATTCATTCTTTCCTTTTGTTGCTCAGTGATTTTTGTAACTCTTTTGTTGTCTAAATATTTTTCTATAAGTCCATTCTGCACCTCCTCTCTGGCATATAGTTTAGTGTAATATTCAAGAAAAGCTTCTTTTATTAATTTCTGTTGAAAAACTTCTTTCCCTCCAATATCAATACTATCAATAGTCCGTATGCTCTGTTTCTTCCTTAATGTGTAAGCCAACCACCTGCCCGGTTTATTGGCGTTGCAGAATGTATTATGCTTCGCGTATTGTAAATTTGTTGCAACTTGTTCCGCTATAAGCATTTGGAATTGGTCTTTCAAAAGTTTTATGACACCAAGTATTCTTTCATCTGTTGGGTTTTTAATAAGTAACTGTTCTTTGTTCTTTATTTCTGCTTCCAATTCAAGTCTTTTCTTTTGTCGAATCAACCTATGTTTAGAGTTCATATATATAAGCACCCCTCTCATATAAGCTTTGCTTGCGTCCCACACAATTTCCATTGGGGTGCCTTTATTCAAATTCATTTCAAAAAACTCTTTCAAATACTTTTTAAGTTCTATTATATTTTTTTCATATCTGAACAAGTTTTCATTTAATCTCCAAGAGCGTCTCTCAGTCTTGCGTGTCTCAATTTCTATCCACACTGGGCTATGATCAGTCAAAATTCTTGGCAGAATCTTTGTTCTTTTTGTCCTGACAAGTAAATCATCAGACAACAAGATGAAGTCAATCCTGGAAAAGGATCTATGTCTGTCAGAGAAGAAAGTATAATCCAATTCTTTTGGGTTATGTATTCTCCAAATATCTTTTAATTCCAGATCTTCTTTCATATCAAAAAAAGTCTGTGGTAATCTAATCCTTGACTTCGCCAAAGTCTTTTTGTCTAATTTAGAATCAATTACTCCATTCCAATCTCCCATAATTAAAATAGATCTGTAATCCCATTGAAGTATTTTCGTATGCAGCATTTTATAAAAATAGTCCTGTTGTTGGTTAGGAGCATAAATTCCTATCAAAAGAATTTGATTATTAGCAGAAAGTAATTCAATTGCTACAAACCTGCCATCTTGATCAGCTTCTATAAGTTTGGCTGTTAATTTTTTATTTACGTAAATAACCACACCTTTCTTTTTTTGGTTAGTTGAAGATATAAAATGTGTTCCTAGTTTGGAATTTTTCAAATAGTTTTGATCTTGAGCTGTAATATGCGTTTCTTGTAAACCAATTATATCATTATTATGTTGTTTTAAATATGCAAATACTTTCTTCCTTTTTTGTGTTACATTCAACCCATTCACATTCCAAGATAAACATTTAATCATCATTATTCTCCTTCTGGAGCAAAGAGCAGAACATTCGGATTTCATCCGAAATCTTCTGTCCTGCATTCCCCACGGCCCCAGCCTTTTCATCTTGTCTTTCCTGCTGTAACTTTTCTTTAAGTTGCTTGGCTTTTACTCGGGTTATACGCTGGTCCTTGACTTCAGCCATCCAAGCCGGCTCCAAGATTGGAGAAGGTTCCAGCAAAGGCTCATCCAGAAAACCTCCTTCAGCGCCCTTCAACTCCTCTGATTCCTGCTTAGATTGTTGTTGCGATTCTTGAAGTTGCTTCTTATCACTCTCTTTAGTCTCCAAAACTGTAGATGTACGTGGGGATGGTGTTCTTTCTTTAAAGATATGAGTATAAAATTGCTCCGCCTTCTCCACAGTATTCAAACGGTGTTTCTCTCCCTTATATCTCAAAATTATGCCAGTTGGAGCGTCCCAACGAAATGGGATTTGATTATTCTGCAGTTCTTTAACAAGAAAGCCAAAATCTTTTCTGGATTTCAACATCTTAGGTGGAAGCTCCTTGTAGACTGTAATCTTGGATCCGCTCACTTGCACAGAAGTAAGAAAAGATTTTTGCAGGATATCATTTCTTATTGCTCTGTCTGTAAAATATATGACCACATCTCTAGGCAATTGTCTTTGTCTGGCCACCCAAGAGTTGACTCTGTAAATTTTGTCTATTTTACAAAAGACCATATCAGGATTAATTTTTAAGATCACAGCTAGGGCTTCAGCACAGATCTGTCTCAAATCTTGTCTCTCCTCTTCTCTAATTCCTCGAAGCCGTATAGCAAATTCCATTGCCCGGAATTGCATCATAACAATCTTGTTCTCAACTCTCTGCATCTTGTCATCAACATCAAAAAATTTATGATCATTATTTTTCATCTTAGCATTAACTTCTAATTTAAATTCATCCACTTTTGACTCAACTTTCATAATAAATCCTGCCAGGCTAGACGCCACATCTGTTATTTTTTTGGTCACCTTCTTTTGGTTCTGCTGCATTTCCTGCATAATTTCCTGTTGAGACTTTTGAATTTTATCATCTATTTTATTTATTTTATCATCTATTTCCTGTTGAGCTTTTTGAAATTTGTCATCCAGGATATTTGAAATAAATTCTTTTAAATCTCCCATATCAAAATCTTTTTTCTGGGCTTGTGACTGCGTGTCCTGTTTGCGTGTGGGGGATCCCCCCCCCTGTTTTGCCTTCCTGCTTCTTTGAAGCCATCCTGCCACGTAGGCTAGCTTTTCTAAAAAGGGAGGTTCCGCTTCTTCTGCCACCTCCACAAAGCCTTCTAAAAAGGTCCCCCAGATTTATTCAAGGCAAAGCTATAATGCAGCAAAGTCAAGTAAAAGGGAGAGATTTTCTTCTTGTTTCTGTTACAGCCGGAGCAACTTTATAGCAACTTTTTAACTTTGTAACAAAGCAAGATGACTTCACCAATCCACACCCGCTGATACATTTACTCTAATGCTGAGCGCCATATTTTTTCCAGTCACTTTCACTCATTCAGAAACTTTCACTTCAGTATAAAAAATCAGCAAAGAGCTAATACTTGCAGTTCAAAATTTCAGGGTTCAAGTAGATTTCAAGTGTTTATTTGGGTTATTTCCTCGCTCTTTAAAAGTTTCCTGCAGCCGGCTTGTTCTGCGGAAGCAGAGACGTCCCACGCCGCCCGGAGTCTCAGCAGGTTGAAAGGGAGCCGCCCTGTTTCCTCCCAAGAAACAATCCCCTGGGGGGGTTGCAGGGGCTCAACCTGTACCCTGCTGCCTCTTCTTCATAAATCCTAAGGATTTTGAAGGTTTCAAGCCGCTTCGCAATCGAGAAGCGGCTCTATGAGTGGCTGGGCTGGCGGTGCCTAAAAGAGCACCGTCGCCGCCGAAGACGAGGAAACCGGAAGTCCCACTGCCTTGTTTTTTCTTTACGTTTTACCTTTTCCCCCTTCTTTTCCTTCCCCTATTCCCTTTTTATATTTGTCGCTATTTTTGTTTTATGTTATAATAAATTTAATCAAAAACTAATTAAAAAAAGGACTATAACACTTAAGGGCAATTGATGGTACAACCAATTTCTTAGATAAGGTGGGATTCCTTTTACTGGGTGTGTTCAAGCAAGTGCTAGACTGGAATGCTTTAATTTGGATTCCTGGATTAAGCAGGGTTAGATCTGATGTTCTAAATGGTTCCTTCCAACTTTTGGTTCTATAATACGTTCACATGATTTCATAATGAAAGGTGTGGTCGCTCAGTGGCTTAATGAAACTGGAGATGGTCTCTGCTCCAGCGGTTTAATCCCTAGCTCTGCATGGTGGGGGGAACTGCCATCACTTACCTTAGCTTCTGTTCACCTTGTAGTTCGACAGCATGTTCTATGCGAGTAGATAAATAGGTACCACTTCAGTGGGGAGACAAATTGGTGCTCCATGAAGGCAATCAGATTCCTGCCAGTTCTGAATCTTCCGGGTTGTGTCACCTCTTTACAAAGTGGCTCCAAGGAGCGGGGGGCTTGGATGACGCTGCAGGTGGAGCCACTTGTCTTTCTAGCGCAAAGCTAGTTTGTTCTCCTATGGCATACTGTAGGAAACACACGTGTGTGTATCAAACAGAACTGGTAAATGGTCAGCCAAACTACAAATCTTCAGTAGCATTGTAGTCTCCTGACTATTTAATAATCCCATATGCCAGTAATAATAATAATAATAATAATAATAATAATAATAATAATAATAATAATAATAATAATGATTTCATAATTAAATGATTAGCTTTAAGTCTACTTTAAATAGCAGCAACAACAAACTGTTACCAATACAGTGTCACAATTACAACTGTTACCCATTTATATGCGCATATAAATAAACAATTTAGAAGAAAAAAGCTTGCAATTTTTTTGTTGTCATACGTATATGTGCAATCAGACATCATTGGAGAAATATTCTTTGTTTCTTCTGAAAAGAGAAAATATTTTTTCTAAGAATTTTGATACTACCTGAAATTTTATAATTGCTTGCATTAAAACAAATACTTTAGAAAGTATAATGTATAATTAATTCCAGGACACATCTTTAATCAATTAATCTAGAAATTTATTTTGACTAAATGCAGCAGCCCAAGTTCTAAAGCAATATAAGCAAGAAAATTGGATATACTGTGTTTCCCTGAAAATATGACCTACCCCAAAAAGAAGCCCTAGCCTGATTTTTATGCCTGCGCCTAATATAAGCTCTACCCCCAAAATAAGCTCTAGTTAAGCCCCACCCACCTGGTTGTATGGGGTGGGGCAAGGCATATGCGTAAAAATCAAGGTAGGGTGAGGGTGAAGAGGTTGAGCTTCTCCACATGCCCCGCACCTGCTTACCTTAGGACTGCCGCTGCTTGACTTCTGTGGCTGCTGGTGGACATATGCCATGTGGCGCATTTCACCAGTGCCACTACTCGCAGCAGGAAGCCGCATAGTTCATCGTGCTTACGGCAGGAGTCTGCATGGCACACTGTGCCGGTGCTGCCACTCGTGGCAAGATACTGCGAGGTGTGTTGCACCAGTGTTACTGTCACAGCGTTTTTTTATTTCCCAGCTGAGCTTCATTATTTTTGGACTAATAGACTTACTGTAGTTTGCCAAGTTCCTTATCAGTACTCTACTACGCATGTCTGCATTCCTTCACTTGCTTCACACTTTTTTCCTTTGTTCTCTTGCCAGAGGTCCGGCTGGACCGGCAGGAGATCTCGCTTGCCAAAATGTAACAATTTATTTTTCTTAGTTAGTGAGGTGTTTTATTTTCTTTATAACAAATAAATGAGTTTTATTAGAAACTTTCCTTCGCGTTTTCCTTTATCAGAATATTGCAACTTGGAATAAGCCACGATCCATCTCCTCTAAACCAGGGTGATTTTTCCCAGAGCCAAACATGGGATTAATTGATGCCCTGACATCTGGTAGCACTCGGACGGTTGATTTATGGCTTTTTTCCTTGTTTTGTTATTTCTGATAAGAGCGCATAGGCAATTAGTTTTTAGCTACTGAGGTACGCTAATTATTTTTGCTAAGATGCCGAAACAGAAGAAAAAAGGCAAAATGAAACTAAGACCACTCTTCGTAAATGATTTGATTGATTTTTCCAACGAAGAGGTGGCAGACAGGAGATTTTCAGTTTTCCAGCCCCTTGCTAAAGCCACACGCCTGGAACAAGAAAAAGCCGTGGGAACAGAAATGGAGGGAGATAAGACAGAAGCTGCTTTTGAAGATAACGTACTGGAACTGAGGTCAGTGACGTCTTCTTCTGATTATGCCAGCTCTCAACCTGTCTCCCCAGAACCTTCTGAATTTGTAACGCTCAGTGCAAGGCTAAAGCAAACTGCTGAGCAAAATTCCTCCCACGCAGAGAGAGAAACAATTCATTATTCTCCTCGAAGCTCTAAGCTCACCCTGGATGAGCTGGCTATGAAAGCCTATCGTGACCGTATAAAACTCTATGAACAGCAGCTATCCCAGGCAAAAATGGCTATATCTATGCTTGAGCAAGATAAGGGAGATAACTTAAGATTTTCAAACAGCGCCATCTTGTCTTCTTCCTCGGAGCCAAAGACACTCCCCCTGGTGGATTTTGTGTCAGGCCAATCAGACCAGAGAGCACTGCATACGTCACATGAAAGTCTCCCTGATCAAGTTACATATAAACCTGCCACGCAATCATTCCTTGTAAGTGAAAAGCTGCCCGAAGCTAAAGGTGCAGCACCATCTGCTGGCGAAAATAATTTACTACAGGAAGCTGAAAGAGAAAGGAGCTTAGATGAACATTTTAAATTACTACAGCAGACCCTGGCAAACCTGTCTCTAACTCGCTCAGAGTTTCAAGCTGAAATGCCACAAGTGTCTCCACGGGCTCAAACTCCAACACCCCCTGGTGGTGATGGTGCCTTTTTAGATGGAACACAGGCACGCTTTATGAAGCAAAGGCAAATGACTGCATCTCCAGCAGGTCATGCCAATATTGCAGATCAAGCACAAATGGCAACTGGAATACAGCAGATTCCAGTGCATCAGCCACAGCAGCCACACATGCCTGCAAATGTGCCCCAGCCACAAGTGCAAATAGGGCCACCTCCTGGCCCACCTCCAATGGCACAACCAAGACCATTTTTAGGTCCACAACAGGCACAGCAAATACCACAGGCATTTCTGTGGCGCATTCATATGGCGCATTTCACCAGTGCCACTACTCGCAGCAGGAAGCCGCATGGTTCATCGTGCTTACGGCAGGAGTCTGCATGGCACACTGTGCCGGTGCTGCCACTCGTGGCAAGATACTGCGAGGTGTGTTGCACCAGTGTTACTGCTTCCAGCAGGAGGTCACATGGCTCATCATGCCAGAGCTGCCACTCGCACACACAATGGCACAACACACCATGCAGCCTCCTGCCGTGAGGAGCGGCACCGGCGTGCTGAGTCACATGGCATCTGGCTGCAAGAGGCTGCAAGCGGCCGCAGAAGAAGTCAGGCAGCGGCACAAAGGTGTCAGGGCATGGGAGGCCTGGCTGCAGTGGCCCTAAGGTAAGTGGGCAAGACGTCCCCCGAAAATAAGACCTCGTGCTTATTTTGGGGCCCAAAAGACCCCAAATAAGACCGGGTCTTATTTTTGGGAAAACATGGTAGTATTTACTGAGGCAAAGGGCATGACAGAAAGAGGAAATAATGCCATATTGATAGATTCCATTTTTGGTTCATCAGTGATGGGAGTAATGTTAATGTAGAATTTTAAAGTGCTTTAGAGTTGATTCTGAGTTTCTGAAGAGCATAACAAATATGCATGTTGCTTTTTCTCTTTTCTCCTCAAAACATTGTATCTTCTGGCTTATGAGTCACCACAGAGCAAAGAGCTGTAACCTAAAGTAGTACAATGCTGCCTTCTCTTCCAAGGACCTCTTAGCTAATAAAGAATGACACCCTGATGGAAAGAAGCATCCTGATGTTAAAGAGCGAGGATCTTCAGTTCTCAGGATGGGAGTAGAAGAGCCGCAGTTTCACTTACTAGCAGCTATGAAAAACCAGACCTGCTTCATGGGATGGGTGGAGTGGCATTAGATAATCCAGCCTTATAAGGCTACCTGTGACTCCACAGGGTGGAGGAAAAGGAGCCTGTAGCATGTTGTTGGTAGAGTAAAGATATACAGCCAACTCATGCCTCCTGTTTGCACCACAGGCTATGAAATTGTACTGCCTATTAATTCATGTTAGAATATGCCTAAAAATGGTATGCCATCAGTCTTGCTCATTTTGCCATTTAAACATTTTCCTTGATAAGTATGATTATTATTTTCTTTACCATGTTTTTCATATTAGCTAGCTTCTTTGTTGACTAGTTGCAAAACCTAAAAAAATCCACTGCAGGTTTTTTTTTTTTTTGCTCTTAAATTATAATTATGAACATTTAAACGGGGGAGGTTTAATTGCATAAGCATTTCAAGCATTTCCAGTCATTGCTGATCCTGCATCTTCGAGGGATTATAAGTGTTTTGAAGTTTCAAATTACACATCAAACATTGGTTTGCTGATGGTTTTAAGCACAACAGAAACTGAACTTTGCTTTCTTTTAGGTTCCAGGGAATTTTCATGTATCAACACATAGTGCCACTGCACAGCCTCAGAATCCTGATATGACCCATGTCATCCACAAACTCTCCTTTGGTGACAAGCTGCAGGTGAGTTCTGAGAGCTAGCTCTCAAGAAGTTAAACAATTGTATGTAGCAATATGCAAAGCATTTCTATTCAGTCTGATACACTGGTTTATTTCTGTTGTGGCAGGTGAATGCATCAGAAAAAAAGCCTATGTATGGTCAATTTATTTTAAGATAGGGGAAGGGTGCTTACCAACGCATGCATACTACATAGATGGAAATCCGTTTGTTTGTAAATAGCAAGGAGTTGCCAACTTGTGCAATGCAGCCCGTAAGAATGAGCTCATCTGTACATGTCTCCTTTGTCTGCTAGAAACAACTGCTAGGAATATCTGATGCAATTATATGATCTACGTTTACAATTGAAAAGAAAGATTGAGTGGAAGTGAAAACTAAACAAATTGGTTCAGTGAGAAAAACATAATTTTATGTAACAGGGTGCTTTTTTCTGAATGTTATTTTGCAACCTGTTAAAAATAGGCCTTGCTAATATTAAATCAGGTTTATTCTTCCAACTATAAAAGCTCCAGTGTGGAATTATTTACTTCATTATTGATTCCTATTTGTCTTGTCCCTCCAGAATTGCTTATTTATGGGAGTTCTTTGCTTAATTGCATTGGCCAGTAGTGGCTCACCATAGTTTCTTGTACCTTCTGGTGTGTGTGTGTGTACAGCATATTTGGACAGATACTGTGTTTTATCTCACGCATAGTTTTAAGAATAGTTTTGAATAGTTTGTATTCTTTGCTGTGACTAATAGTAGATTTGGGGGCTTATTAACGCTTTATTTTCTCTATGAATGATGGATGTTCTACAAGATAAAAAGGGTATTTAGTATTTTTTTATTTGGTATGCACTTATATCTAACTGCAGTACAAAACATACCTTCACTTGTGCTCTATCTCGGCCTCGCCCAAGTTAACATCTTCCAGATCTGTTGGGAGTACAACTCCTGAAGTTTTGGGAGTTCCATTCCTAACATAGCTAGAGAATGACAGGTTGGGAGACATTGCACAATCTGCAACATGAGGGTTGCAAGATTGGGGATCTTAGTATCAGGATAAGTCCAGAAAGAGATGTAAACATGGTAAAAATGCAGTAGTAAAGCTAAACTGCTAGGGATCATAGAGGTTTTCTACTCTACTGTCCAGGACAATAATCTTCAGACTATCTCAGACAAATGGCTGTCTGATCTTTTCATGAAAATATCCAGTGATGAAACATCCATAAGTTTAGGAGGCAGGTGGTTCCACTGTTTAGTGCCTCTCACAATCAGGAAATTTCCTTTTACTTCAAGTTTGGATATATATGTATAATTCTTCCATCCCTTGTTTTTATATTACTGTCAGGTGCTATAGAGAATCAATCTTTGTGACATCCCCTCATGTATTGGAAAACTGCTATCATGTCTTCCCCTACCCTTCTCTTTACATGAAGCACACCAGGGGTGGATTCTACTTACCTTTACTACTGGTTCGCAACAGGACCGTGCATGTGCAGATCACCCATGATGATGTCGTGGCGGATGGACGGAGCCTCCCGCCGGTTTTACTACCAGTTCTATAGAACCGGGAGCAACCCACCACCGAAGCACACCCAATTCCTTTAGTTGCTCTTTGTAGTATTTAGCCTGCAAGAATCTTACCACCTTTGTTGCTCTTCTCTGCATGTTTTCCAATTCCTCAACATCATTTCTGTATTGTGGAACTGGACACAGTATTGCAAGTGCTGCAGTCTGACTAGTGCAACATAGATCAATATGAATAGAAGATAATATGTTGCTCAGGGTTCAACATTGAAGTCCTTGGTGCTCTCTTAATTGATTTTTTTGCTTGCAGATGTTCCATTACCTGACTACGTAACATTCATCATTGCTAGTGAGTTGGGGCTTGCTCCATTTTTATACAGGAGCTTGCCCTGTCAGTGGGTTTTAATCCTTGTAGTTTCATGATTAGGAAATTGTTTTCTTTTTGTTTGTCGGTATCAATCTCTGCTTGGCTGCCAGAGAGTATTGTACTGGTCTTTTCAGTTCTTTCTTGGATTTTTATTGTCTGGTATGTACATATGGTTTTATTGTTTGAATGGTGTGTACATATGGTTAAGCTCTATGTGTCTATTGATGGTTGATTTGTCTGAATACAAATCTTCCAGAAATTCCCTAGCGTTTTTGGATTTAGCGTGATCTAGGATGCTCACAGTTTTCCAATGGAACTGTGATTGAATCTGTCCATGTGTTGCAAGGATTTTCATTCTGATTGCTAGTTGAGGTTCTTAGGATGTCCTCGGGCTGTTAGTCTTGAAAAAAAGAAACTTCCTTAAAATCGGTATCCTCAAACTTGAATTAATCTTCTCACTGGTTTTATATTTCAGGCCAGATCATGAAAGTGTTTTATCTTTGTAGTGTAATGGATTCACTGAGCTCATAACTTGGCATTAGCTCTGTTTTTAAAAAAATGCTGCTTCTCAATGAGCTGTTCTGATGACACATCTATGAATGAAGTTCTGTCAAAAACAGAGCTGCGGTCATGTTTCTGCATAATCTTTCAGTAGATGTTGTGCCACTTGGTACAGGGCAAATCTTTTAGAGTGTTAATAATTTGAATGCCTCTTTAGAAAACCAGCTGCACCATCCTTTTATAAGTGTTACCCTTGTGTCAGTTGTTGCTTTTGTAAAGCACAAGACTTGGAAACCTTAATTAATCAAAGTTGATATTTAAGCATTTTCATTTTTAAAAAATCTTATTGAAGTTTGGTGAAATTCTTTGATACTTCACTTATCTTTGAATGCTCAGAATTTAACTTTATAAAGTTAGCTAATATACGCCAAGTATTGTAGATATCTTGAGATGCTTCGGTTGCTTTAAGATACTTTGTTTACAAGGTCTCTGGAAATTCAAAAAAATTGTTCCCAACTAAGGATGAATGATGACATCGAATATATGAAAATTGAAGAGGTTTCTTCCCTTTTGCTTCCTCTTCTTCTTATCTCTGTTTAAGGATTATTTTATTCCTCTTCAGAGAACAGAATACATACTTAATGCAAAAATATATTTTGTGGTGTTTCTCTCATCAGGTCCACAACATTCATGGAGCATTCAATGCACTGGAGGGAACAAACAAACTCAGTTCAAATCGTATGTACAATTTGTGGTGTTCAATTTATTTTGTATTAATATAACATTAATAATTGGAGAAACTTAAAAAAACTAATCCGATTGTATCATTGATGGTCTTAAACAATGAAATAAATTTTGGATGAACAGACTTGATTTCTCAGGTTATAAAAGAGATCAATTATATATAACCATTTCCTTAGTGTGGTAGTCTTCAGATACATTTGAATACAGTATATACCCGTATTTTTTGGATTATAAGACTCACCTTAATTTTTGGAGAGGAAAAAAAGAATTCTTCCTCTGTCTACCAGCATCAGGATCAGCCGTGTCCTTACTTCCACTCGGATTTTGATAACGAACAGCACAGATCTTTTTATCCATTTAAAACAAACCCTATCACTCTACACGCATTTAACTGGAGTGGCTGGTCTGGGGGATGATTTTCATGGGGGCAGAAGAGGACTTGGCACCGAAAGCTCCACTCTCGAGACGCGCCCGTCTTCCTACTTAGAGCCGTAGGCGTTGAAAGCCTGGCTTTCTCACAGCAAGGCCCGATAGAGACGCAGCACTTTAGTTCTCCTGGACACTGCCATCTCGTAAATACGGTGCCGGGTTTCCTGGCAAGCCTTCTGCGCCTTTGCTGCCTCGGTCAGAGCCTGATTCTGGGAAAGCGCGGAGGTCAGGACTCGGTTAGCGAAGCGGGTGCTGTGCAGGGGGCGTAAGGCAACACGCTGCCACCCAAAAACACTGTTGCCACGATCTCCGCCGCCTGGAATTGGCTGAAAATGTGGTCCTCTTTTTTTTGCCTCCGCACGCCCTCTTTTTGGAATTGGGGAGGAAGCGGAGATCTCCAGGCAGTGGAGATCGCAGTAACAGTGTTTTCGGGTGGCAGCACCTTGCATTACGCCCCATGTGCAGCACCCGAAAACGCAATCGGGGCGTACGGAGGCAAAAAAAGAGCATCATGTTTTCGGCCGGTTGCAGGCAGCAGAAATCATGGCAACAGTGTTTTCGGGTAGCAGTGCCTTATCTTACGCCCCCTGCACAGCCCCACTTCGCCAACCGAGTCCCAACCTCCACGCTTCCCCGGGCTACTTCTGGAATCAGACTCCGACCAAGGCAGCAAAGGCACAGGGGGCTTAATGATAGTCATAGGGAACAAATAAGCAATCAAATCATATTAGGAAACAGTCAATATAATATAATATAATATAAAAGTCAGTAATATGATCCATGACATAAATATAATGCTTTTTTTTTAAAAAAAAAATGTTATTTGAATTTCAAGTGGATAAGACTGAACATACTGTACGTAAAATTATATAGTATCTCCAAATTCATTTGAGTATTGAGTAAGTATTGGAGTAAGTATTGAAAGTTTTCTAGTGTATATGATGATTGGGCATTGCAAACCAGAATAATCTTTCAACATTTAATCAAATTAGATTTTTCATGTTTTACTGAGTGTGATAGAGCATCTGGCAGTCCACCAAAAAAAAAAAGAAAGGATTAGATATATTCTTGTACAGTGAGAAAAATTAGGACAATTGCATATTATTTTCAGTTAGTAATTAATATAATTCTGAACAGATTAAGCCAGGTTCAATACTTGTACTTTTAAATCTGTACACCAGAAGAGCCTCTGTGTTGTTTTTGGTTTCTCAAAAAGAAGTATATTCTCTTTACACAGCCCTTGCTTCTCATGATTATATACTGAAGATTGTTCCTACTGTGTATGAAGACATGAGCGGCAAGCAGCGGTACTCATACCAATATACTGTAGCCAATAAGGTAAAGATATTACATCCCTTTCTATAAAGGCTTGATTTAATACTATTTTCCAGTCTTGTGTAGGTTGTTGCTCTTTCAATGTGCATTTGTTTAAACAGTACACATAGCACCCTCTTCTGGAAGTCTAGAAAAAAAGAAAATAAAAAGTAAGGTTGAAGTACATTTAACCTGTATGAATTTCAGTGCAGTCAAACTGATAGGAATGAAAAATTCTGTTTTTCAAACTTCCCAATTTAGTCCAATAAAGTTTTCAGCTCAAAAAGATACCCAATCACAATAGATGAAGTGCTTAGACATGAATATTGGAATATATATTTTCAACTCCATGGCAATGAAAATATTATTATTAGTTTTGGGAAATTTTGCCATTTCTAACCTTTTGAACTTCAGGAATTAAAATGCTACTTCAAAATTACAGGATCTCAAAATATTCTTGATGACTGTATCTTTTCTTTTATGTACACTGAGAGCATACGCACCAAGACAAATTCCTTGTGTGTCCAATCACACTTGGCCAATAAAAAATTCTATTCTGTTGTATTCTATTGATTTTCTCTCATAGCCCAGAAAGTTGTAACTGCTACTTTACTGCATAAGAGGTACTAATTTTGTCCTATCTATAATTGAGTTAGATCAAGATGTAGTCATATGTGGAGTAGGCCCTGTGAAATCAGTATCTTAAAAAATCATTACTAGTTTAAGTCCAATTTGATTTTGAAGGGCGTGCTCTTTAAAGTTAACCTGGATTCCAATAAACATCTCAAAGATTATCAGTATTTTAGGGAAAGTGAGTAGATGTATACTGAATTCTTAGAGGTCTGTTTTACATATATAAGTATATTTATTCTCTGCCATGCATCCTTTTTTAGGAATATGTAGCATATAGCCACACAGGACGCATTATTCCAGCTATTTGGTTTCGATATGATTTGAGCCCAATTACAGTGAAGTACACAGAAAGGCGACAGCCTTTGTATAGATTTATCACGACGGTAAGTTACTGTCACCCTCTTGTCCTTGCTTATTCTTAAACTGAGTATATATGCTAGAGATTTAAGTCAAAAAAGAGCTGTAATGCTGAACTTGTTCCCAGATGCATCCAGAAAACAGAAAATTGTTCATATAGGACAATGGGAAGGTATTGGATGCTTTAGCCTAAAGGCTGAGACGAGTGAGGAGTGTAGGGAGGGAGGTTTTTCTTTATTATATCTCATTATACTAAACAGTAGAGAGAAATGTAGTTTGTTCATTATTAAATCATGACTTCGTGGAACTGTAGTTAGGCGATATCTGAAGGACCATATATTACACACTACTCTGATACATTATTCAGTACAAAAATGTAAATGTAAATTTTTGTTTTCAATCCTGCCTTTGTTGTAATTTGTGGAATCTTTGAATGCTGATTGGCTTTTTATTTTAGTGCTCTTTACCTATTTCTTATCATAAGCGTTGTCATTTGCCCATTTGTCCTGGCTTCTAATCTGTTCTATATGATAATAGCAGCTTGAATTAGCATTCTTCCTTTGTCAGGGTAGTGATTTAAGAGCTGACCAGCTGCTGCAATGATGCAATGATGTAATGATGGGAATGAGTTAGCAAGGTTTTTGGGCTGTTATCCTTTTAAGAGCCTGTATAATAAGAATAGGCCCTGTTAGGGCGGCTCTCTGTTTCTGTGTGTTTTCCCTGCTGTAATTTGCTGCTTGTTTGACCCCCTGCCTGTAGTAAGTGTATCCATAGTCAATATTCTTTTGAAGATAAAACCACTATTTATTACAAACCTCTGTTTGCTGTTATTGCTCCTGGATTGTCTCACATAGTAAAGTTGCGCGCACTTTGACTTCCTTTTCTTAATCTGCTTCTTTGGTACCAAGATCCAGTTGAACTTCTCACATCTTGGCTTGCTTTTTTTTAAAATGCTAATAGAGTACGAAGTCAACAAACAATCATGTTCTAGCTTTAGGTCTAAAGTTCTTGATCGAAGGGACAATGCCTGTTCATATGTGTTTTAATGATATCAGCCTTTTTCTATCATTACTAGAATATTTTCTTCTAAATACTATTCTTCCATTTCTGTTATGTTGAAATACCAGCCTCTTTGCTAGGACAAAATCCAGGGGAGGCTCATAGGGCAAATTATTATCTCAGGCCTTTCAAACTAACAGAGTTACTCTCCAGGCCATCATCATTTTTGCTGTCCCAAGTCCCTACTGCATCATGATTGACCTGGAGTTGAATTGTCATTGTCATGATTGTGGAGTAGGGCTATAGCCTTCTGGCCCAGGCAAAAATTATTGATTGGCTCAACATAAGAGGAACTGGGGACATTATTTACATTTTTTGTGACTCATGTCTGCATACAGTTCAGAATATTCTTTTGGCCTAATCATGTTTATTGATTGTCGTATAATCATGATATAGTGATGTTTCGTGTAATAAATGTCCTAGCTCCTTAATTGTTGAAGTGAAATGGTGGCTATCCTAAGAAATCCAGTTGTTTCTACTGTTTCAGAGAATTCTCTGTGTGTAGGGGCATTTCATTTTTTGAAATAGACGTGGAATTATATTTTTCCTATGTTTAGAAAAGTGAAGTCATACTTTCCTGCTTTGATGCATCAAGTATTTCTCCTCTACCATCTTGTGGTTTAAAACCTCTGGTGTCAGCTGATTCGTGTTGGTTGAAGTTACCTAATTCATTCTGCTGTTATATTCCCTAAAAAGTAACTGTGCATCACTTTTGGTAGAAGGCAGGGTAAATGAACTAAAAGGAGTAGTTGGGGGAAAACATTTTACTTTGCAAAAAGAAAAAAAGATGTAAAGTGATCAGTTTCTTCCCTTTCTTTCTGTGGTTTTTTTTATTTCCCAGAATTTTAGCTGCGTTTTGAAAAATGCATTAACTTATTTCTTTTCTTAACGGAAACATATTTCCATCTCACTTAGCTCACTGGACACAAATATCTGAATGAAAAATGCACACAGAAGTGAGCAATTCCTCCCCCACTGCTTCTGTTACTGCTGTTGAAGTTCTGTATACAGAGATTGTCACAATCACAACTGAGCCCAGAATTTATATTGCTAAATTGAGACATCTGTTAATTGAGTTTTGCCCCATTTTACGACCTTTCTTGCCACAGTTGTTAAGTAAATCACTGCAGTTGTTAAGTTAGTAATATGGTTGTTAAGTGAACCTGGCTTCCACTTTGACTCTGCTTGTTAGAAGATGGCAAAAGGTGATCCCATGACACAACAACCGTCATAAACATGAGTCAATTGCCAAGCGGCTGAATTTTGATCACGTGACCATGGGGACGTTGCACCGGTCGTAAGTGTGAAAAATGGTCATAAATCACATTTTTCAGTGGAATTGTTCCTTTGGATGGTCACTAAATAAACTTTGTTGTAGTTTATTTATAACCTTATCTGTAACCTTATTCCTAGTTCCCTTCACAATTGAATGATTATCCTTTAATCTCATTTCTCATCCACAGAAAGGATGTTCTGTGTACAAGAACAATAATGTTTATCAAATTCAGTATGTAGCCCAAAGAGATAAAGCATCCTTCCTAATGTAGTGTCCTGATGGCTACAATTAGCATAATGCCCAGCCAGTTAATGGGATTGAGACCAACATCTGGAGGACATCCAGTTCAGGGTTGAAATTCAGTAGGTTCTGACAGGTTCTGGAGAACCAGTAGCAGAAACTTTGAGTAGTTCGAAGAACTGGCAAATACCACCTCTGGCTGGCCCCAGTGTGGGGTGGGAATGGAGATTTTGCAATATCCTTCCCCCAGGAGTGGGGAGGGAATGGGGATCTTGCAGTATCCTTCCCCTGGAGTGGGGTGGGAATGGAGATTTTGTAGTATCCTTCCCCTGCCACGCTCACCAAGCCACACCACACCACGCCCACCAAGCCACGCCCACAGAACCGGTAGTGAAAAAAATTAAATTTCACCAATGATCCAGTTGGAAGAAGGCTGCTATAATGTCTATCCGGAAGTAAATTCCATAGAATTACAGTCTTGCATCGCAGAAATCCTATGCATATATACCCAGAGTGAGGCACACTGAGTTTAGTCAGGTATACTCCTAAAACAGTGATTAAAGAATGCTACTCAAAATAACCTGAACAGCACTAGACAGCCGCAACTAGAAGCAGCCACAATGGCGGGAGGAAAGGAGTGGAGGAAAGCAGAATGGGAAGCAAATGTCATCCCAGTATAGTTGTCTGCATGAATGGGGCGATTAGTTGGGAAGATCCTTAATCAATGGTGGGTTGCTACTGGTGTTCGCCCCAGATCAGGGGAACTGGTAGTGGCATCGGGGGAGGCTCTGCCCACCCACCCAGATGTCTCTGTGCATGCGCAGAAGCTTCTGCACATGCGCTGAAGCGTTGCGTGCGTGTGCGAGCATGCAAGTGTCCACAAGCAAACTGGTAGCAATGGGATTTGAAACTCATTACTGTCCTTAATGCTATATTGTACTATACTGGGCACTAAAATGACATGATCTCAATCTAATGTTCTAATGTAATCAGGAAGAACAAGACGAAAGGTAGAAATGGGGTTGAGAAACATACATTGGTGATTTTTTTAAAGGGGAATATTTACTAAGATCTAAAGAATTCAGAAAAAGACACTACAACACTAAGGTGTTTTATACTGTATTTAACAAAAAGTTCAAATCTTTATTCAGCTCATTGATTAAACTTACATTAACTGCATCTAGCATGTTTCACTAAAAAGTAACTTAATAAAAATCAAGCAGCTGTATGGCAGAGGTCTTTCTGAGGCTTGTGGGGAAGTAAGTCGGAGGGAAGGGGAGGGAAGGCAAACAGTACTTAACGTTTCCTTCTTTATCCATTTCAGATTTGTGCCATCATTGGTGGAACATTTACTGTGGCTGGGATTCTTGACTCCTGCATTTTTACAGCCTCTGAAGCCTGGAAAAAGATCCAACTAGGAAAGATGCAGTAACAAAGCAATCTTCCGCCTAGTCGTGTGAGAAGAAGCATAGAAGAAAGAGCCCACAGCTTTCGATTTTTCTTCGTATCATTTCAGTTTACAAATGTCACACAAACCGCTGGAAACATAAGGGTGCAGAAACAAATAAACCTCCCAAACAACCAATCATAGTCTTTGAAAATTAGCATCATTTGCAAGGGAACATGATTTTATATGTACCATTCTCATTCAATGTTTTCGGGGGTTTATTGTCATTTATGTTTTACAATTAGATCTGACAGATCTCATTGGTATAATTACATTTTAAAATCTCAAAAGGAGACTTTGGGCAAGATTTTAGTTATGGAACTCAGATTTTATCCAAGAATTCTAGAACTGAACAATCATAAAGTACAAATAGTCCTTGACTTATAGCCAGTTGTTTAGCAACTGCTTGAAGTTATAAGAGACCTACCTTGGGACTACTTATGACCCATATTCAAAGTTCCAGTGATAGGTTCCCCCTGCAGTCACGTGACTAAACTTCGGGCACTTGGTGACATGGCCACATTTGCAGCCATTCGTGGCATCCAAAGTCATGTGACTGCATTTATGATGATTTGGCCAAAACCTGTAAGTTACTTTCAATTTTTGGCAAAACTGCGCTGATAGTGAACCATTGGTTTGCTTAATGACCATAGTGTTCTCTTAATGACCGCAGTGGCCGCTTTATGACCACATCATTTGTTTTACGACTCACGATTTACGATCTTGATAACCAGGCTCCATTATGATCGTAACTTGAGGACTAGCTATACTGTTTTTACTGAATAATAAATTGATTTCAATAACATTTTTTTGAAAAAAAAAACTAGCCCAGATGTTCAGAACAGTCTATTGATCTTTATGTATTTTCCAGATGAATAGAAACCAAGAACCTATGATCTTGTTATCTTTTGGGCAGCTGTGAAACATTTCCTGGGTGACCATTTAAACCGTTTAATCTTCCTGGGATTTGTTTCTCTAGCACAGTTAGCCGAAAGATGACAGTAATTCTTTTATTCTTCTGGAAGGTTAAAATATTTTTACTTATTTCCAACAACATATGATCATTTGATTGATAGAAGTGGCCTAAAAAAAATAGAAACAATTAGAAACAAAATGAAGGCGTATAAATAAGTCTCATTTGTAAATAAGGCAGATATGTTTTTGTATTTGTGAGACTTCTCTCTTACTTTTTGAATGATACAGATCATTCAGCTGTTCTGATCAAAAATTTAATTTAAAGGAAAAGCAATGAAGACAATACTCCAATTGGGTAGAAGAGTGTCATATTAAAAAAGAGGAGTGTCTTAAATAAATACTGGAAATATAGTAAGTTGTCTTTATCTTCAGGAAGTCAAGGCATTGGACAATAACCTGTTCATCTTTTAAAATGTTAATATCTAAGCATTTGCCAAACTGGCAGCCTTAAAGGCAAGCACCTAGTTTGATGATTCTTAAGAGCTAGGTACCACACTGTATAAAAGGAAACATATATTGTGCGTGAACATTTTCTTTTGTATCTTTTCTGAGTGTAAAATAATTGTTTATTCCATTCTGCAGGTGAATGTGGGGACAAAGTGATAAGGCAAATGTCATGCAAGTTAATACTTTTTTATATGGTGTTGGCATTGATTTATAGGGGCTTTCAATAGAACCCACCGATTTTCATAACTACAACTCTTTTGATATACAGTATGACTCATAATTTGGGAATGCTTTGTACATTTTATATCACCTAAGATGGATACAAATTATATGTTCTCTAGTTTTTCTGTACCTGTAAAAAGAAACAGTAAGATTACTGATACTACCGTTTGGAAACAGTCATTATTTGCTGTCAGAATAACGTGTGGTCTTTTTAAGGGTGACCTTTTAAAATTTGAAAGTGTCAAATCAATATGCTGTGATTAAATTGCTTTGGGCCAGAAAAACCTTTATCTATTGTTCTATTATTCTTTTTGGGGAAGTAAATCCCTTTAGTTTAATGGGACAAACTTGTAGAAATGCATGCTCCTCTAATTTGCCCAACATGTCTACTTTTACTTTGTTGCAGGTAAAGAAAAGATACTTTCCTTATCTTGAAATTCTTGCTGATTTTTTCCCCATCCTTTTCTTTCTTGAATTTTCTATAAAATGTTTAGAATTTCCCACTATTTTTCTTGAGAAATTATTTTTATTTTGATGGATTTGTACCAGGGGTGGGTTCTACTTACCTTTACTACCGGTTTGCACGCTTCTGCACATGTGCAAATTGTCAATTATGACATCCGGGAGAATGGGTGGAGCCTCCCACCGCTTTTACTACTGGTTCTAAAGAACCGGACAGAACTGTGAGCAACCCACCACTGATTTGTTCTATTTGCATGGATTTTACATATATTTTTCAATATGTAAAAACCTGAAACCAATGAACACATAGTCATTTCTGATTGCCTGTGCCTTTCTTCTGCGGAAATGAAGATGGGTCTTTTTGAGGTGGAAGGTTTGGAGCAGTGTTGTTTTGCTTCAGATTTTGTTTTTTATCATTAAGAAAAAAGATAAGTGCAAGATAAATACTAAATCAACAGAATATTGGCTTAAGTAAAAAAAATAGAACACCTAATATTAAGAAGATCCATTGAGTTCTCTTTTTTGCTAAATTTCAAGAAAGCTTTGTTTTTGAATTCATATAGTAGTGTGATTTAGTCTAATAACATATCTATTAGAGCAACAGTGAGTTTTAGATTTCCCTATATTGGGTGAACAACATGTATTTCAATGCTAATTCTGCAGGAAAATGTTAGTTACATGTTGTGGTATTTTTAAGTACCATTGTTAAAATAAGTTAATTTGTTCAATGTGTGATGCCATTGCATAGTTGGGGGAACTATCAATGAATATTCATAATCTCATTTGGTTAAAAGTCTGTGAATCATCTACTTTTTAATTCGTTCTTGGTTAAAATCTGTATGAAAATGGAGGTGAGCTCTTCCTAGGAATTTGGCAAGCGCTCATGCCAACTCTGTATTATGCAGTAGTAATCATACATTATTTATACAGTTCCTTCAATCCACGCTTGGATCCTGCTCGAACCTTTCTCGCTCCCAAACTGGAAAGTGCGCCTACTGAATACGATCCAATTCAAACGCACGGAATCTCTTTAAAATGTCTCGCAATTTGAGAGGGATCGTTCACATTTGTGAAAGAAAGAAACGTTGTTTCTTTACTTTTGCTGCCTTTTCCATTTCCACTAACCCCACCGCCGCCACCGGGCGCGTACATCTTCCAATAAGAACTTTTCCTGAGTCCTAAATAAGGGGGACGCTGAAGGGAAGAGACAGTCAAAGAAATGGGCGACGGAAGAATGGAATGAGTGAAAGTTGAATGAGCTGATAAGTAGGTTGTGGCTTTGGAAAGAGAAAGTATGAACGGGTGCCTGGGACATGAGCCTGAATAGAGGACGTGGGGGGTGGGGGGAGTGCATTGACAATACAGAAATTGAGACGGCCGGCAACACTTAGTATTACATGGCATTGGACGCCAGGTGGCGCCGACCCACACATCTTTCTACTCAAAACATTCTCAGATGAGGCAATTCTCGCGAGACCTCGAGGAGACCTCACTAGAACCGGCGGAAGTAGGAGCAAGCTCTTTCCGGGCGGCCATAGCCGAACGAGCTGCAGGTAAAGATTAGATGGAGGGGTGGGTTTTTGTAATCCGTTGTCATCCGTTCGTTGGTCGTAGATTCTCTGTTGTGATTTGTGGGGAAATGCACGAAACGGATAGTCTTTTATTGCCGCTTCTGTATTTTAAGCAGTAGAAACTTCAGGATGTCGTTTCTGCGGCGGCCCTTCTGTCCGCCGATCTCTCCCTAGGCCAGAGCTGGCTGGAGAATTCTGGTAGTTGAAGTCCACAGGTCTTAAAGCTGCCAAGTTTGAAGACCTCTGGCCTAGGGCATGTTGTCTTCAAACTGCTACTAGGGTCTTATTTGAATGGACAGTATATATTTTCTCCGTGTATATGTATACATTCGAACTAGACTGTGATGTTTCTCTGTCTCATTAATGTGTGTGTGTATGTGGGTATATGCATAATGGTTTATCTTTTGAGAACTGAATGCAACGAAATTGCATTTTAATGTATGCTGATTAGTGTGCATTTAAAGTGACAAAGTTTTATTCTGTTCTATTCAGTGTAGACTTAAAAGGCTGTTGTTCAGCTTCAGCAAGACGAGAGCTTAGAACAGTAACTTCAAATCGTTTTGAGGTGGTTTGCCATTTTTCATATCAATACTTATGCGCACCCCCCCTTTGATACTGGGGAAATGAGCTCTTTTCAAAATTCGTCTGCTAGTTGCCCTAATGAAAGTGTTAACATTATTTATTTGGGAATCATTATGACTGCAGCAATATTTCAATGTTTAATATCTTGCATAAGCTTGCAAAGAAGTATGGTATTGTGAACATAGTAAAATTTATGAATACTTCTGTTTAAGATTTTTTGTCAGTTATATATTGGTTGTTTTCAGGTTACTGTCTGAACTTTTTACTTACTTTAAGAGACATAATGGCAAATATACATAGGAAGATTAATTATTGTAGGTTGAATAATAGTCTACCAAAGACAATAAGGTCTTTCATGATTTTATTGGTTATGTTGATAATTAGAAATACTACACTGAAGATTCATAAACTTCAGACCTTTATAGAGACCATATTGTAGGACATTGTTAGAGCAGGAAAGAAATACATTTTTTTGTATGTTTTATAAACTGGCATTCAGTTGTCATGTCCCCACCCTTATATCCAAGATGCAAAAGTAGCTTCAAGTTTCCATAGATACTGGTGATGTTACCTACATATTCTGACAGTAATATACTCTTGGCTTAAAAATACTACAATTATATCTGCCCAAAGTACAGTTGGTCTTACCGTTTATTTACTTGATTTTAATAGCCCTCCATCTCAACAAGTGACTCTGGGCTGCATACATCCTAAAATGTAGAAACAAGATCAGTTGTAACAAAAGAAAATAAATATATACGGTCACCAATTAGAACTATTGTCATGGATGTTAATACAGCCAAGAAACAGACCTTTAACTTGAGGTCCAGGCACACAACCAAGTCTTTGTGGTGTTATGAAAGGCCAACATGATTGGAGTCACCTTGATTTCTGAAGGGAAAATGTTGAGAGGGCAGGAACTATGGCTGAGAAGGCTATTGTCCTAGTTCACACCAGCTGACATTCATTGGCAGATGTGGCCCAACCTGCTGGACCAAATTGGATGGATAGAAACAGCTGGGAGGAGATAGTCCTAAACTATGAAGGTCTTTAATAGTAATAAGCAGCACCTTAAATTGCACCTGGAGGCAGGTGCGGTTGCAATCTTAATATATTTCTTAACGAATGCTTAATTACATAATGTGTATTTTCTCCAGTCAAAATGAAGTTCAATCCATTTGTGACTTCGGATCGCAGCAAGAATCGCAAACGGCACTTCAATGCTCCATCTCACATTCGGAGGAAGATCATGTCTTCACCCCTGTCCAAAGAATTGAGGCAGAAGTACAATGTTCGCTCTATGCCCATCCGAAAGGATGATGAAGTTCAAGTATGTGAAGTTCTCTTGTTTCTTCTATGAATAATAATGAAATCATAAGCAATTAACATAGTACAATACAAGGGGAAAAATGACCAAAGCACTACATAACAAGTCCATAAATTGAGCTTCCCTACTACTTGTGAAAGACCCGAGTTTTAACAGTCTTCTGGAAGGCTAAGGTGATTTGGGCTATCTGAATGTTACGTAGGGCAGTTACTGCAGCAGAGAAAGCATTATACATTTATAGTGAGCTCATTAGAGCAGAGTCTGAGTTAAAAACTTTTCTTCCCAAGTTTTTTGTTGCTTGGGGTTATGCTATTTATGTTAAGACTGCCAATGGACTCAACCCTTGTATCTTTATTGTTTATACATGCTCTTTCTTCCACTCCATTCCTAACTTCCACAATCTCTCTGAGTCATAGCTGCTTTAAGGAACAGTAAACAGGTGGTAACATTTGTCCCAACAAAAGCAGAGGTGTCAAACTGGCGACCTGTGGGCTGGATGCGTCATGCGCAGGCCATGCCCACCCTAGCTCCATGAAGGGAAAAAAGTCACGTGACGGCAACATGACACCCCAAGTTTGACACCCATGATCTAAAGCATATATTATTGCCTTCCAAGTTTGTGGGGCTTCACTACAACTAGTGTGGTTACTATATTATGAGTGTATGAAATCATGTTAGGATGATAGGATCATTCATAAATCATTCTTGCACTTCCTGCTATTAAAATACTTAATATTTTAAGTATTATATTAAAATGTAATGTTTTAAAGAATAACATATTTTTATTTCTAGGTTGTTCGGGGCCATTATAAAGGACAGCAGATTGGCAAGGTAGTCCAGGTATATAGAAAGAAGTATGTTATTTACATTGAGCGTGTACAGCGTGAGAAAGCTAATGGCACAACTGTACATGTGGGCATTCACCCTAGTAAGGTGAGTTTTAATCAGATGATTATTTACACATGTATTTTATAATTATATGTTAATTATTACTAATTTCAAAAATGAATGCATTAAAATAGAAAGTTGTACAAAGGCATAACCATAATACAGAATAAATTAGTCTTCCCCTCTATTTTCAGCAAGGGTTTGCTGGCTAGCAATTCTGGATTTTTGAAGTTGATGTATGTAATTAGGGCATCCATCTTTCACAAAGCTGGTGTAGAAAAATAGTTAATTTCTCTGAAACTATTTTCTTAGTATTAGTCAAACAGTTATTCTACTTGGGATTTATGATTGTATATACTAAGTTCTGAAATTAAAGTTGTCTTCAGTTAAGCAAGTCCTGGGTAGTACTTGGATGGTAGACCATAAGTTAAAAAAACATTCCAAAAGAAGGCAGTGACAAATCAGTCCTGTACTGCTGCCAAGACATGCCTGTGAAGTCACCAGAAACTTGAGATTTCCTCCAAAGGGGGTGGTGGTGGTGGTTACATTTTATCTCTTCAGCTTTCTCTTTGTGTTGAATGTGTTTTGAAGGACATGCTGATGTGTTTTCTTGACTTAATTAGCAACATATTATTCATAGAAAATGTAGTTAGTAAGAATCAGATGAGATTCTATCCAATGCAGCAAGCATAATTTCTATTACACGAAATTATTACTATTACAAACATATTCTGTCTCTGCATAATGCTTGTGTGGATGAGAAAAGGTAGCAATAATATATTTTTTGTTAATTTATTTCTGTTTATAGAAATTATAGTGCCACCAATGAACTGATACATTTTTAACGAAATCATTGTATTCCTAGATTTTTCTGGATCTCTAAACTAATGCCATCTGTTCGAATACAGAAGATAAGAAACTTACTATATGATTCAAATAACAGAGTAACAATAGGCTTAACCAAGAATATCATTATTTTTTGTGCTTTGTGATAACGAGTGTAGAAACAGTAAATTTCTTATTGCAGTATTCCAGGAGCCTAACATTTTAAGGACTGCTATATTCTAAAAATGTTACCATTGTTTTAAAAAGTTATGACTTGTTTAAGTGAACTGTCAGTTTACATCAGGGGTGTCAAATTTGATTTCATTGAGAGCCGCATTAGGGTTGTGTTTAACCTCGGGGGGCCAGGGTGGGCATGGCCAGCTCAACATCACTCGTGTCAGGGGTGCCTGTGGTGGCCCAAGCATTCTGCCAGCAAAAACAAGCTCCCGAGCTCCATTTTCAACTGCAACAGCCTCCTGCAACCCTGTACCAATGAAAACGGAGCTTGGGAGAGCTGCCTGCGGCCCTCCCGAGCTCCATTTTTGCTGGCAGAGGCACCACAGGCCAGTCTATCACTGTTTCCAGGGTGGTCCCTCAGGCCAGATCTAAGCACACGGCGGGCCGGATCCGGCCCCCGGGCCTAGAGTTTGACATCCCTGGTTTACAAGGAATGTATAATTTTTTGTTTTACTTCTTGGAATCATACTTTATAATAAAGATTTGGAATGAATCTCTTATATGGATATCAGATGTTGAAAATCATTCCCTGCATTCATTTAGAAATTCATAATTGAGAAATTTGTAAATTCCAGACTATAACACGCTCAAGATTCTCCAAAGGGAATATTTGTATTTAAGTGACTTTGTTTGAATTCATTATTTCCATTGTTCTTTGACTAAACATTCATCCACTTCTGCATTTCACTTAATTTAGCTTTCCATCAAGTGCATTATTTTTTGTTCTTAGAAGCTTGGCCAGGTGTGCTGTCTCGGCAGTGGGAGAAGATGGTATAGATCGGTGTGGATGGCATGATAGGTGGTGGCAGCAAAGGGCAAGGCAATCAAAAGGGCAGAGATGAAGGGGAGAAAGAAAGGCATCACGAAAGACTATCAACGGCCTTAACAAAATACATCACCTAACATCTACCATGCAACCTCAATAGGAGAAAGAAGACAATAAAAGTCAGAAGAGACAGTAGAGTGCAGGGTAGCAAGGCAGAGGATGGGGGAAGTTGAGGGAGCAGCAGGGCCGAAGAAAAGTCTTTGCCTAATGACTGCAACTCGGATAACTAGAACTGCTATTGCTAAGCAGTGCAGTGATGTTTTACCTAACAACTGCTTTGCTTAACAGTGGAAATTCTGCTAGTTAGGGTTGTTAAGATGAAAAGAAAGCCACAAACTATCTCCAGACAAGCTGTAATATAGGGCATAACTGCAACATTTTTAAAAATGAGCAACAAATCTATAAGTATGAACCAGTTATTTATTCTATAAATAACTTACATAGTGAATCATTCATACTGACATGCCTTGGAAGATTTAAGGAAAAATATTTAAAGTATTTGCTTTGACTCTCTAGGTGGTGATCACAAGATTAAAGCTGGACAAGGATCGAAAAAAGATCTTGGAACGCAAAGCGAAGTCTCGCCAAGTTGGAAAAGAGAAAGGAAAATACAAGGAAGAAACAATTGAGAAGATGCAAGAATAAAATGGACTTTTTTGTCAGATCCATTAAAGTTTCAGTAAATCATATTGTATCAGTGTTCTTATTTTTGCAACTTTAGTATAGTAACAAAAAGGCAATATATTGCAAATTAGAAAAAAAAAGATTTTCCCCTTATCAAAAAATGCATGGATGCAGAGAAATGCTTAACCATATTAGTTAGTTTCCTGTAATAGTATGTTTGTTGCAGGGAATTCATGGTTGAAAGTGAAAACTATGGTATTAGACATGAACTTCCAGGGCTATTTTTCAAATCATTGAAATTAAGAAATTAGAGAACTACTATCCTAACATCTTAGTTCATAAATAAATAACATTGAAAAGCTAGTAGGGATACAGTGTTTTCTACAAGGCAAAATCCTAACTACAGCATCCTTTATAATGTTTTGTGAGCAGAGAACATAACTTGACATACTCAAGGGTTATTTTCATTGGCAAAATCCTAATTAACAAGCTGGTCTGGGAATGGAATACAAACCTGCATTCCTTGTTGGTTAAAGGCCAAAGTCTCTTGTATCCAGATGTTGTGCTTAACAGTTGAATTTGAAACAGCTCCCCTCTGTTCAGCATTGCCCATTCTTCATCTGTTACCTACTACCTTAGACTTGTACATCACACAGGCTTGTGGATATTACTGTGAAATGCATTCCTAATCTCTTACCACTCAGATGCTCATGTGAACCTCATTTCCCAGTTTCCTTTTCTGCCCATTTTGCTGCAGTTCCTGTCGTAAGGGGGGAAAGGGAACATGGGAAAAATAGACTTTAAGCAAAAGCAGCTTTCTTTCCACCTCCTACGGGGGAAGGGAAGAAATCTTAATTTGCAAATGTATTTCGCTGTGAAATATGTCAGACGTTAAGATGACGAGAATAGTTAGAGCTACAAACGATATAGCCATGATCACGTATGGAGGAGGGGGGGCTGTGGGAGTAAGAGGAACCACAAAGCTAGGTGCACCGGGGCAGTTCAAGGAAAGACCGCCCTTCTGCGTTTGGCCCAAGGAGGCCACTACGCAGCGAACGAAGAATATATAGGCTAGAAAAGCCGCGCTCCCCCCCGCTCCTCCTGCCCAAGGAGGCGCGAAAAGACGCCTTCCGCAGACCCGTCCTAACGGCTCCTCCGATTGGCCAGGACGCCAAGGCAAGGCGTGGCTATGGAAAACGGGGTGTCGATCGGCCGTAGCTTTTGGTTAGAGAGCCGGAGTCGGTAGGGAAAGGAAGGCAGCTATGGCGTACGGCGGCCTACTAGTGCCCATCATCGTCATGAGCGTTTTCTGGGGGGTGATCGGTGGAGTTTTGCCGTGGTTGGTCCCCAAGGGCCCTAACCGGGGGTAAGTGACCGGAAAAAAAAAAAAAAGGAAGACGTCAAGGCGCGCCGTAGAGAAGGAAGAAGCAAAGACCCTGGCTTCCCTTCCCCCCCGGTTTTTTGGCCTGGTTGGCTGCTCGGAGAACGCTTGTCACGGCTCCGGTGCCGTACAAGAAACGACCTGGGCTTCCTCTTGCTTGGAGAACCACCGCAACGCAGCTCCTTTTCCTTCTCTCTCTCCCCCTCCCCGCTCTCCCACAATGTTGTCAGCATGTCCCGGGTGGGTGTTTGTGCGTTGCCTCTTAAGCATGATAGCACCCCCGCTGTCCCGGCCGAAACACTTGGGCTTTGCGGAGGGAGGGGGGGGGGAAGGAATCCTATATGTAGCGAGGCTCTTCCTCGGAACATCGGCTCCTGCGAGGCTGTCTGAAAGGGGCAGAGCCCTGTCAGCGTCTTGTGATGGTTTATTATTTTTTTTTCAGGCTGCTCTCTTTATTTAAGTTCCTGTTCTTACTCCAAAGGGGTGGGGGTGGGGGCATGAGACAAACATACCGGTTCGTTCTGTCATTTTATATAGTTTTATATTTCTGTAACGCTAATCGTTGAATATGAATATGCATTTTAGGTAACTTCCCCTTTTATCGTTGCTCCGAATTCTTCGTTTTCCTTTTACAGCTTTGATATGAAGTCAAAAGGTGATGATCGCTTTTCGTTTTTGCTCATTTTAAATCTATTTTAAATCTATTTTTTTTTAAAAAAATAATTGCTAAGCAGAGGTGGTTGGATGGAAAGAAAGGAACAACAAAACAAAAGAAAACTGAGTGCTGCCTAGATGATTTGAACTCCGATTCTCATAATCCTTGCCCAGGAGGTGGTTGATTTTGTTGTTAGTAGTAATAGTGGTACTACCAGGAGAGGTTGTAGTTCAAAGGATTTTGAAGGTAACAGATTGCTGCTCCCTACAATTAAAGCAGAAAAAAAAGAGCACCATTTGCAGTAGAGCAAAATAAAATTAAATGTGGAAATTAGGAAGCTATTTTTGCCACTAGAAGGCAGGCTTCTGAGAAAGGAAGGTTCAAAATTAGGCTGCTTTGGATAAGAAGACTCTACTATTTCTACATGTAGACTTCAAAAGACATTTGAAGCAAGTTCTTCTTGTCAGTTGTCCATGAAGAAACAGGTTCTGAGGTATTCTGGCCCAAAATTACTTGGGGCTTTCGCAATAACTTCGGTTCAGAAATGTACTGTAGATGAAACAATATAGAGTTGCATACTTCTTAACCCACTTGCAGTTTCTGAAGGGCACCCGATGTACTTCTCCATTTGATGTTTGAGCAAGGGATGAGTAAATGTCCTGATTTACCTTCTCCAAGGAATATCTGAGCTGGTCTGTGGAGTACAGTAAAGTCTTGCACTTCATGTGTTGCATTGGATTTAGTTACATTGTTCTTACGTGGGTTTTTATTTCTTTGAATTTGTAGAACAGGAGTCTTTATATACTAACTTTCCACATACAACAGACCGCCATATCATAGATAGGTATATTGTGACTGATCACTTTTAATAAACATATCAGTTCAATGTGTGACTAGATTATATTAATAATAGATAACACAATGAAGTTAAGAAAATAATCCAAAGTAGTTGGAAGGGACCTTGGAGATCTTCTAGTCCAATCCCCTACTCAGGCAGGAAATCATATACCATGTCAGACAAATAGTTATCCATTTTTTTCTTTAAAAATTCCAGTGTTGGAGCATTCACAACTTCTGGAGACAAGTCATTCCACTGATTAATTATTCCAATTGTCAGGAAATTTCTCTTTAGTTTTAGGTTGCTTCTTTCCTTGGTTAGTTTCCATCCATTGCTTCTTGTCCTGCCTTCAGGTACTTTGGAGAATAGGTTGACTCCCTTTACTTTGTGCCAACCTCTGAGATATCGGAACATTGCTATCATGTCACCCCTAATTCTTTCATTAAACTAAACATACCCAATTCCAGCAACCATTAGGCACAGAAAATATATAAGCTTCCAAAATGGCTGTAACTACTTTTCTTCATAAAATTCACTGGAAAACAATAATCATAGTTAACAGATTAAAATAATTAGTTCAGTGTACAGTATTTTCTTTTTGTCTTGAATAGAATTTGAATTCTCTAGCTGAATCAACTGTCATCTATTCTAACTGAAATCTAATTCAATGTGAGAATGATTGTGTAGTTGCTTGGCAGAAATATTAAGATGAATATCTTCTTTTTTAAAGGCAAGCAAGCTAGCCATACTAGTGGTTCCCTGGTCTTTTAGTTATGGAAATCAGCAAAAAATCATTTTTATTCCCTTGTAGGGAGTATATGGTAATTTGAACTGAAACTTTTCCTAAAAACATTGTTCTTACTGTTGCCATGGTGCCTTTCATATAGGGTACTACATTCCTTATAAAACCCACAAATAGCAATGAGATAATTAGCTTGGTTCTGATCTCTGTGGCAAGAATAGCTTTCCATTAAAATTGCATAAATAAATAATGGCCTATAGTGAAAATTCTGATTTTGCAATGTCTTCTATTTAGAAAAATATCTTTATGTCCAAGTGTCAGATGTTGAATAATATTTGCGTAAGTTTCATGAGTCTGGGAAAAGAATGATCAAATGAATGGTGGTTCTCAGGACATATTTTGATGCCCTCTATTCTGAACAAAGTCTTATTCATTCAGCTTTGCAAGCAGTCTTTTTTAATGTAATTGGAACATTGATTTTTTTTTTTGGTCTGATTTACTAACGCTACTGGAACAACAGCTAAAGCCAGTTTGGTGCAATGGATAAAACATCAGATTAGAAACTGGGAGACTATAAATTCTAGTTCTACCTTAATCACAAAACCAGCTGTATGACCTTGCTAGTCACTCTCAGGCAATGACAAAGCACTTCTGGAATATTATAAAACTACAAGGACTTATCCAGACAGTTGCCAGGAGTCAATGGTGACTCGAAGACCTCTGTAGACACTGGATTATATATGATAATATCTGAATATTGCATGTTTTAAAAATGGATATATAAATTCTTTGGCTTATATGAATGGACAGTATTTTATTATTTTGGATAATTTATTTTGCTCTAGTTGGGAAGGTTATGCTGCTAACTCTGATAAATATATCTACCTGCTATAGTTGCTGAGACTTTATCAGCCATAGGCTATAGATGCCTTTGGCTTTTCATGGCAGATATGTATATACGAAAGGTGCTTTTTTTTTTATGAGAATGAGAGGCAGAAGAGAAATAAATCCCAAATTTGGAAATTGGTGACATTTCATTCTTTGAAAATATGGTAATGGCTGAAAGATTGAGTTGTGGATCTAAAAGTTCCTGACAGCAGAATGGAAACTACTGTTGGAACAGATTTCCCATTCTTTCTCAAAGATCTGGATTAGAGAGTTTGAAAAGAAAAGCTTTACACTTTCATTTTACATTTCATACAAGTTGGCTGTATCCTAATGATTCACTCTTAATTTACTGTAAACATGGCCTTGTTTACTCTGAGCTATGATTATGGTACTGACTTATCCTACAATAACCTAATGTAATCTAACAGTGGATTTGATTTAAATCAAGTTTATTTAAATCACGATTTAAATCATGATTTAAATCACTAGTAAAAAGGCTTGATTTAAATCAACTCGATTTAAATCATAATTTTTAAAGAGCAGCTGACATCTCTTTTCTGGTAGTGGCTCCTCCTCTGACCCGCTGTTGACTTACCACCAGTCCCAATATTGCAGAATATAAAGCCTCATGCTACATAACTAAGGTCCATTTCATGCTGATTAAACTAAATTATTAATGTATCTTAAATAGAAAACTATCTTTACATAGATTTTTACTCCCAAAGCATTTTATTAAAATAAATTTGATAAAAATCAAAAAAATCCGATTTAAATAAAAAAAAATCCGATTTAAATTAAAAAAATCTGATATTTTTGATTTTTTAAAAAAAATCATTGATTTTTATCCATCCTGTTAAATCTAAAGTACCCTACATATTTTAACATTTAAGAACACTTTGGAAAATTATTATTTAATGATTATATCAGTATCTCTCACTTGTGTGTAATAAGATTAGAGAAATTTCTTCCCCCCCCTTTTTTTTTCTAATGCCAATTTGTAAATATGACTTGTATTTTATTAGCCATCTTTCTTCTTTCCACAGTGTTATTAACACAATGCTGGTGATAACTGCTGTGTGCTGCTACCTATTGTAAGTATTAATGTTTTATTCCATATGTGGTAAAATCTATGCTGTAACTACAACATACCGTATTTTGAGTTTAGTGTCTTGATTTTGGAATGGGAAGACTTGCATCATAGCGAATAATGCAAGAAAATGTGTACATGACATATAGTATTGATCTGTAAGTGTTCATGTATTTTTTGTCATTCAGTGTTTATTGGTGGCAAATATATATGCAACTTGTTCATCTTTTAATATTACCTACTTTAGTATTGTTTCTACTTATTATTTTTATTTGTTAAGTTAAACTATTTTAGTAGGATTTTGTATCTGGATTCTGTAGTAGGAATGAAGGCTAAGTGCTTTTTTGTTCTATGGTATTACTATACTTTGCAACAGTCTGTGCATTTTAATAAGTTATATCTTCTGCTAGTCTTTAAATTCTCTGAATAGTTGCAGAAATAATATTCCTGAATACTGTAATAATGAAAACAGGAAAACCAAGCAAATAACCTGAAATACCATTGTGTATAGCAAGTTTTATCTAAGCATTGGCCTTCATCTTACCTTTATAAACTGTGAGTCACATTGTTTATTCC
Source organism: Arizona elegans (assembly GCA_022577455.1). Lineage (NCBI taxonomy): Eukaryota > Metazoa > Chordata > Lepidosauria > Squamata > Colubridae > Arizona > Arizona elegans. Next base: position 75,503,697 of record JAKOOJ010000003.1, read on the forward strand.
TAAACAAGATTTAACTTACTGTAGCTTGAAGTAGCCTAGGAGATAGAAGTCCTACATAACTTGTTTTTTATACACATGTTATACTTATTTATGGTTCAACAAAGCCAAAGACTCATAAATATGAAGCTGTGACCCCAATGACTTTTAAAAATGCTCTGCATCATGATTTCTCTGTTTTAATGTTGCATTGAATGAAAGTCCCTGTATTCCTTATCATTGGCTCTTAACAATTGTAGATTAATGTATGAAGGATCATCGCCCACCGTCTTTGAAGTCACGAGATTTCCAGATTTACACACATACATACATTCACATAACATACACCTATAGTAATATTAGCCATTTTTATACATTTTTCTTTTAAGCTAACCTACTAGCAAAAGAAGGAAGTTATATTATCCTAAGTTCTTGGCTATCAATCTGTCAGATAATATTTTAAAATATTTTGTGTACAGCCATCCATAAAGTACTTTGAGAATTTTTCACAGTGTTGAGAGATTGTGTTGGTAATAAATAAGGAGTTAATAAACTTGTAAATATGATTGGGAATGTAAGTTTCAGAAGATATATGTGAATTCAGCATAGCTTACACCCACCTATCTTGGTAGACACACCAAAGCTAACATATTTCCTCTCTTCTCTTTAGCACCTACTAGTTGAGCTAGTGAGTATGAGATCCCTGTGATTGTCAGCTTCTCTTCTTGTTTGCAAGTGAATTTACCCAGTGGCTTATCCATTGCAATAGACGAGAAGGAAGGGGCTGTTGCACTCCTGATCTGGTAGAATGCCAGTATGTATGAGGGGGAAATGACCATCCACCCACCCCCATTTAATTCCCCCAAAATTGTACTTATCTGCAACAACGGCAGTGTCCAATATGTCAGTGAGTATTCAGTTACCCATCAAAAATATCTGGAGCCAGTTCTGTTATTTGAACTTGACTGTAGTAAGTGGTGAACCAATTAGGTCCTTGAATGCAAAAAGCTACCTTTATATTTTACTGAGCCCAAGCATCTGCTTTAAACTACAGTGGTAGCGAAATGATAAAACATGCATCATGGCATAACCCTGTCACTATTTGTACTTCGATTTCAGTATTGCATGCAAGTACATATATCACAGTGTGTGTGTGTGTTGTATTATCACAAGGCATATTTGTTAGTTACCCACCCCCTGCAGCCCTCTATGGTGACTCAGACTATTGATACAGCCAACTGATACTATTATTGATAGTAACAGGCAACAGCTTGTTTGTATTTATTTAAAATAAAACTTCAAAATGCTATGAATGGAACCTTCTATATTGAACTATGTATGACCTTTCGCCTAAAACATTTTACTGCCAAGGGCTTTGACCATAATTTTTCAGCATATGGTAATTGTGTTATCCATTGAGAAATTTCAAGATCTACAAAACAATACTCTACTATATAGTGATTCTGCAGCATGAGTTACGTGCCCAAGGGAGTAATTTATTTATTGTATTTATTTAACAAATGTATATAGCTGCCCATCTCACAAATGAGACTAGGCAGCAAACCACAACAAATATTTGAAATAAGTATAAACAACTATTAATGACAAGAAATAGAAATAAGACACTAATAGTAAAAAAAAGGAGAATTTACATTGATGGAAAACATACTGAGGTTTTTCAAATTAAAGCTCTTCTTTTTTCTCCCACATCACCTGCTTTTTTCCATTTCATCAGTGCATTCTATACATTAATTTTATACTTTATAATTTTAGAAATAGAAGTTGACATAGCAGATGGGAGCATTAGCTGATCTTCCCTGATTCCCAAAATACTAAGCAGTGTTGGATTTAATACTTGGGAAGCAACCAAGAAAGGCAAAGCTTGGCTAGCTTGGGGAGACCAAAAATTTTCTCAGAGGAAAGCAGTAGTGCCTGCTGTATATAATTCATTGCTGCCAACCCAGATTTGCTCATGCAGACACTGGAGTCAAGCTGAATTGGAAGCAGATATTACATTTGAAGTAGAGATATCTTTATTAAACAAATATCATTTAACATGGTTATATTTATGATGGGTACAGCTCATTTACACAAATATAATTTCAGATATTTTTCTACTGTTCATGAAAGCAGGGGAGGCTGTGGTACTTCACTGGCTTGAAGTATGATTATGTATGTCTGCAAAGTACTGATTGCTCATTCACAATAGAGAGCATCCTTGCCCGACCTGACATCTTCCAGATGTGTTTTTAAGTTCCACTCCCCAAATTCTCAGACACCAGATCTAGAAGCCACCACACTGGGAAGACACGTATAGAGGAAACCAAATACTATCTTAAGAGTATAGAACAGGATTACAACTATTTGTATGACTGGAAACCTAATTTTTAGTGCTATGGAAATACTGTATGTAATTTTATCACTTGATAATAACTTACTAATATACCTTCAAGAATGTTTTAATTAGCATTTTTATCTTTCAGAGAATAAAAGGATAGGCATTATCCTTGACTGTTTATAAATCAGATTCATTTCTTTTAATTTTCCTGATAATAACATGGATCTAAACAGCCATGTTACACTTAACCATCTTACATAAACAGCATCTCGGTCTATATGTGTTTATTTAAGTTGTGTGAATTGCAGCAAAACTGAGTGGAAATTTTCCCTGGCAAGTGATAGTAAGGTATGAGATGCTCAATTTAAATCTTCTTTGGTTATTCTGTTATTATTAAAACATGTAAAAATAATGTCTTAGTAGACAGCTTAAGAGTTGAAATATAATGGTCACGCAATAATTTTATGTCTTTCTAACTACATTTCCTGCTTCAGCTTGCCAGCTGCATAGTTAAGCTCACTTTCTGTCCAGTTGTCCATTATGTTATTCAGTTTTAGCAAATAGCATTAGAAGATGGTTGTAGCAGATTTCCCATTTCCCAATATTCCTGCATGCTGTCTATAGTTCATAATGAATACATGACTTTTCTTAATTTAATAATCCTAATTTTTTTGCTTCCAATGAAAAATGCAGTATTCAAACAGCAGCTCTGAATGTCACTGTTGCTATACTAATGGGGTTTCTATTGTTCCAGCTATAGCTAATTATTTCAATCGATGGATGAGCGAAATGTTAAGCAGCTACCTTGCTATCAAGGGCTCAGCTTTATCTCCTTTTGATGTTTGCCTTTAGGACCTATATTTTACATTAAAATAACAAATCAGATATTAGTAACAAATTCTTGCTTTTAGTTTATATACAATATTCCAGCAACGTATTTTTGGGACTGCTAAACCTGTTTTATCTTGTTCAAGGAAAAGCCTTAACATGCCATAACTGGCACAAGGAGTTCTTCCTCTTTTCTTCATTCCCTTGGGCAATAAAAGACTATTGGAATATATTGAAGTGAACCCACATGAAATCTGCAAAAAACAGTACTGACATTGTCTGGAATTGCACTGTTTGCAGCGTGAATCAGTTTTTCTTGTATCCAGCGACTGAATCTGTTTTTCAAGTTAATAATATCTTCCATGTTCAGAAGAATTTAAACTAATTCTTGAAGGGTCCTTGATGCTCTCTGAGCTTGCTGGTTTTCTTGCAGACATTTCATTACCCAAACTAAGTAACATTTTCAGTGCTAGTAAGGAGCGGAGTTTACTCTCAGTTTATATTCTAGTGGCTCCCCTGTCAGTGTTGGTGGGATGGTTTTAGAGTTTCTTTGGTTGGACTGCTTATACTTGGCAGTTCAACAGTTCCTTGATGGGAGTATTGTTTACTAGATTGTTGGTCTGACATTAATCTTGAAGTTGATCTATGCATATTTGGGTGTTGATTGCTGGTGGAGAGGTGTTTGGGGGGTTTTTCTTCCCCTTTTGGCTTATTGATTATCTCTTTTGCACAGTATATAGATATTCTTTATGTCCATGTGGCTATTGATGGCTAATTTGTCAGAGTGCCAGGCTTCTAGAAGTTCCCTAGTGTTTTTGGACTTGGTCACAGTTTCCCAATTGAAACTATGGTTGAGTCTGTCCATATGTTGTGAAATTAAACAGTTTTCGTCATACCTTCTGTCTGCTAGTTGGTGTTCATGGATGTGTTTTGCCTGTTTGTCTATGCAGTCATTAAACTAACTCTTGCCTAAAAGGATTGTGAAAAATCTAGGGTAATTTGGAAACTGGGTAATTTGCCCCTGAATAACATAGAAAGCTGTGTATTAGCCATGGTATTTCATTGGGGAATTCATAATAATAGGGGTGTATTGTGCAGTATATTTGTGTTTTTGTGAGTATGCTTTTCCAAAAGTCTTGAGTAATACTAGTCCGCTTTCTAAAAGCCCAGTATTCAGTATAACAAAAAGAGTCTGTTTACATTCATTCAGTCTCCCACCCGCAATCCCATTTGCTTTTGTAAGCTTCTAGGAATGCATTTTCTTTTTCAAAATAATCAATTTTGGAAGACATTTCCTACATTTTTGTCATAGAATCTCTGTTAGTTTCAAAGATTACATTCCACAGTTGGTTGGAATGAGGAATTATAATTAACTATGGCTAGGAACTAAAGCCCTGTGTTTGCTTATGAACTAAGCATAGACCATGGAGTGCATTCCAAGCTTTTTGATGCTGCACAACAGCACATGACAGGAAATAAATATTGGTAAGAGCAGAGACCATACCCTGTAGAAAACACTGTCTTTATCAACAACTTCTGAAGGGCCCTCTCAGTTTTTTTGAAATATAAATTAATTGAAATACTGATTTAGGCAGACATAAGTAAATATTTGCAGTGGTACTTGCACATTATATGGTAAGAAGATAAGAAAACATGAGGGTTTTTTTCTAGAAAGGACCACATATAATATTGTGCTACTAAAGGGCCTACCAATTTGATGTAAGTAAAGATATCTATAATGCAGCTGTCTATCCTGGAGTCCCCGCTGACTAGCAGTAAAATAAGTAAAATGCTAATACCTCTTAAGGTTCTGTATTTGTTTTAAAGATTTAGACTCATTTTTGTTCAGTTGTTTAACATGTACTTAACATTAGAGGGGGAAATTAATTAACAAAATCTAAAAATAGTTAATCTTTGTATCTGTCTATGGTTGCTGTTGTTTTATCCTCCATCTGATCAGTATTTTATTTTCTGGTGCAAGCATCCAGGTTTGTGTGGAATTTTCCATGACTGCCAAAGCTCTCTGCATTTATAGCAGCTCCCATTACAAAGCTGCTTTGCTGTTTCTCCTTCAAAAGCATTCTAGAAATAGCAGTTAGATGTACCATTGTGTTCATAACCTGTTTTGTATACTGAACATTAGTTCAGCAATAATTCTCTACAGTTTAAAGAGATTTTAAAGTCCATTTTCAAATCTGAATTGTTAAATTGAGCGATTCAAAAACAAACATGCTGCATTTTCTTCTGTGTTTTCCATTGTGAAAAATGTTTGTGTCTTGGCCATGACTTCTGTTTGGTTAATGTGACCGCTGCTTTGAGAAGGAGGGTCATGTATATTGTAATATACCACTGAGATTTCAAAAGTTCTTAAGAGCAATTTTGCATAACATTATTAAAATATGTGAGTAAAAGCTTTTTCTTTGCTAGAGATGTATAATAAAAATAATTAACTTTTCTCTTATGATTTTTTCTTGTATCTAAGGCAAAAAAAAATCACCAGTAGCAAAGTAGCATACAGATATATACAGATCATCTCTCTTTTTTTTTAATTATTAAAGGAAGATTTTTTAAAAACACAGAAACAGAAAAACTAGAAAAGGAAAGAGTAAAATAAAAGGAACAGAAAAAAGGAATAACAAAAAAGAAATATATTTTAAAAAGCAAATTCTGATAATCTTTGTAGCAATTATACACATGGTAATTACCATCTCCACCTTCTCATTTACATATCATAGTTTCCTTCTTTCCATAAACAAACCTTTATAATCAGTCCCAAAATCATTTCATTTTTTTTCCATTCGCAGCAAGAAATCTATAAAGGAAAGATATCTAAAAAAATGAATTCTGATCATCTTTGTAGCAGTCATAGACATGGTAATCACCATTTTCAGCCTCTCATGTTACTTATCATAGTTTCCTTCTTTCCATAAACAAACCTTTGTAATCAGTCCCAAACTCGCTTCATTTTTTCCATTTTCAGCAAAAAGTCTACATATAAAGTCTATGTATAAAGGAAAATAAATGTGTATGTTCTCAAGGCAGAACACATTCACTTAGAAAACAAAATATAAGATAATTTATAGTTCAGATTAAGAGGTATACACAGGTCATATATGTAACTGCTATGATGCTAAAACAGAACCATATTTTATTAGAAGAAACTAAAGAGATCTGCAACAAAATATTGCAGTTTAGAGTCCTCTTGCCAACTGTCTCCTTCTCAGTAGTATTCCTTTCAAATTCCTCTGACGTTCTCATTTTCCATTTTTTGTCTTAGCATTCAGTGACTGCTTGAGATACTTACTGCTTATTTTCAGGAGCAGGACAGGGAAGATTTTTTTTTTTTGTACTTTTCCTTGTACTTCAGCAATTTTTCCAAGCATGTGCGATGAAGTCATTTGGCTACAAAAACATAATTCAGAATCTAAAACTTGTAAATTTGGTAGAGGAAAATTATTGGGATGTTGAATCTTTAGTTATATAACATTTTATCCCTTTTAGAAAAGGATAATTGATAGGATTATCTATTCCTTGAAATGAAAAGGGCATAGTTCTGTAAGTATTTGTGTAGATGCTAGACTTATTCTATTTCTGCCTTGTCAATATGCCTTATTGGCCAATTCTTTAATAAATCTGCTCTTATTTTGCAGCTGGCTGATTGCCATTCTGGCTCAGTTGAACCCACTCTTTGGACCACAGTTAAAAAGTGACACAATCCTGTATCTGAAGGAACAGTGGCCTTAACAATTACGTCTTTTTCTATGGCAGTATATGAGCTAGGTAAATGCCATTTTGTTCTTGTTGGTTTTCATTATATTTATATATCTCTTTTTGTTCAAGGAGTGAATAATGTTCTCCCTGTTCCATCATTATTATTATACAGTTTTGTGATTACTTTTGTGTATGTGTGCAGCATATTAAGAGATGACAGAACATAAACTGAGAGCTCAAAGCAATAATCTTGCCGAGTTAGGATAGTTATTGCATAAGATGAAACCAACTCACTTTGCTGAAAAAAATATAATCATAAACCTTGTTTTTCCTAACAACATTATTATGTAAGGGGAAAGACTTTCAGGCTCAGCTTCTAAATTTTGATTGCAATTCATCAGACTTAGAAACTGGAATAGGGTTGGTCACTGATTAAAAGAGGTTGGAGAATAGTCCAGTAATAAAAGGTTAATTGTAGAAAGCCAAGGAGAGGACTAATGGAACTAACCATAGGAATTGATATTCTGGTCAACAGAACAGTTTCTGTTCTTTCATCTGTTGACAGATGACCCTAATATAGTGTGCTATATGAACATAGAGACTTATAATATAAACTGAGATTGATGTGCAGCTCATGGACTAAACCAAAACATTCTTTTGTACCTGTTTCATAGCCACAATAAAAGATATTTCCACTTAGAGAATTTAGTAATGGTTAATTTTTCATATTTAATTTTTCTTTGATTCTTCCTTAATATTACTTTTCATATGAAAAATAATGGATATTTTCTTTTACATTACTGAAAACTATTAATAGCATGGGTCCTTTTTGATTGTGGGCAATATCTGTGTAAACTGAATTTTAAACTTCATATTGCCATACCATAGAAGACTTTTACTACGTACTTACCAAAGGGAACTTCAGAAAACAGGCAACCCAATGTAATTAGGTTGTTTATTGAGGTGCATACTAATTATTCTAAGCCAAACAGGCAAATCTGTCCCCTTTCTAAAGCCACCATATGTTATTAATTCACAAGTACTTTTATTCATTGCTATTAGCAAGACTACAGTATTCATTTTATTTGCCTTTTAAATACGAGACAGAAAAGCAACCATATCACTTGGACTTGAAGTGCATTGTGTGGGATATGAGCAAGTTTTTCAGGTCCAGACGTTAGGGAGTACTTCATGGGAATTTGGGTGCTGGAATGGTGAAGTTTGCCACAGAAATATGATTACAGAAAGGATTATACCAAACCATAAATCTGGTTCCTGTTATAACCAGTTCAGTTTAGAAAGCTTCTTTGGCTTTTATTTCCAAAACTCTGATTTCCCCAAATATCATTTGCTCTGTTGGAAACAAGCTGAGGAGAAATGTTATGCTTTTAATTATCTTTTTTTCCCCTTGAGACAAAGCTTTAGTGTTTTCAAATCAGACATGGAATGAATTTGGGTGATGACTCAGGATTGGGGGTGTAGATTTATTTCCTATTTAAATTTTTAGTTCATAAAAGTCAGCGATCATACTGTTCTTTGCAAAGAGAAACCTTACATGATGAAGCAATGATCTTTGTCATATTTGTTATGGTGAATTTGCTCTTGCCAAATAACTTGGAAATACGGGAGTGTCAACAAAAGATTAGCTAGGGTCTCAGCCTTATTAGTTAAAACTAATATTCTACCACTAGGTTCAGTTTTCATTTTACACAACTTCTTTTAAAAAACAGTCAGATTACATCTGACTGTTAATTAATATTTACATATTGCTGCATTATTAGCAGGATAATATAACTAGCAATTATATTGAAGCAAAAACTAGTATTTCAAGACCCAAATGATAGTGCACATTAAAATAAAACTTTATTTGAACTGTTGCAGTATCTTGAATACTAAAGTTTTATATCGGCCCTACCCTCTGGAATCTCATAATTGCTTGACTTTTGGATTAAAATGCTACTGAAATAAATTGTTTTTTCTTTCTTTATAGGTTATGATAAAGTTCCATTGATTGAATGATGCCTTTTACTGTATTTTGAATCAATCCATGTCTACCTTAATGCCTCTGTTCTATTATGAAGAATATTTAACTCAGACATTTTTCATACTCCTGAAGTGCCTAAAGGGTATTTTGTACCTGATTTCTGCAAAATTTTGCTTGAATTTCAAGTGTTACAAAATATTCCATCATTCCTATGATGGCTAGGTTTATTGACAACATCCTAGATCTCACCAAGCAAACTTGGAATAAATTTCTATTCTGTTTACTTTTCTGGCTTGACTTGGGTTGTTATTTTTGCATTAATATATAGAAATGTAAGTTTTGAATCACACTAGGGGTGAAATCTACTTACCTTCCTTACCGGTTTGGAAGCGCGTATACCGTGCGCGCACACACACCTGCGCGTGCGCAAAACCTGCTCATGTGCAGAAAGTAAAAAAAATTACTTCCTGGTTAAAACCAGGAAGTAATGACCCCCAGGCGGCGATCGCTACCTGATCGCCGAACCATGGGGAAAAATTGCTACCGGATCAGGTGATCCGGTCCGATCCGGGAGCATTTCACCCCTGAATCACACATTTATGAATTCATGACTTTTAGAGTGCTATTAGTTTTATTCAAATCTGTCTCGGTTTAGTTATGCTTATCTAGGCTATTTCCTTGTAACTTCATTGATTATATACTTCTTCTTGCAGATATACGTGCGCATGCAGAAAATCTAGATCTCATGTCCAATGTCTTCTCAATTTTATTCTTTCAGATTTAACTAATTCCAGAGCCTAAATATCATAAGATATGAAAATATGAATAGCTTCATTGGATTTATACAGGAGAAACCTGTAAAACTGTGCTCTAAAGTCCGGTGTTAATAATGTCCAAGTTACAAATAAGTGATTTTGGTCAGGAATTTCAATATTTATGTATAGAATTAGTTGCGGTTACCAGTATTTGTTATATTCAAAATTAAATTGTAGAGAGAGATCTATTCATTAAATACCATAGCTAAAATTGTTCAGGTCAGATCAGAATTTATTGCAGAAACACTGGTGATGATTAATTGGTCAGAGCTGAATGACATGTGTATCTAATTTGAAGGGAAAATATTAATAAATTATGTCAGGTAAAACAGATAATTCAGTGTAAATGGTAACCATGGATACATTTTAAAAAGAATATGATGCTCGTGGAAATACTGCAAGGGGATGACTAAGCTTTCTGAAGACAATTGTCCAAATCCTAGGTTGAATCCATACATGTACATACTTCTCTTTTCTCCCTCATCTCTAGATATTTACACTAGCGTGTATGAACAAACTACATTGAAGAGCATTGTTAGAGCTAATAAGAAAATTTTGATCCAGTATTTTGACTTCTGAAGGTTTATTTACACAGACAGGTAATTCTCGATTTGCAACCACAATTGGGACTAGAATTGCCATTGCTACCAAGTTGGTTAAGAAAGTTGCTCCAAATTTTATGATTTCCTGGCTACAGTTGTTAAGTGACTCACTGCAGTTCTTAAGTAAATCAGTTATTAAGTGAATCCAGCTTCTCCCATTGACTTTGCTCATTGGAAGCCAACTGGGAAGGTCACAAATTGTGCTCACATGACCCTGGAATGCTGCAACTACTGTAAATACATGCCAGCTGCCAAGCATCCAGATTTTGATCACATGACTGTAGGCATGCTGCAATGATAGTAAATGCGAGAACCAGTTGTCACTTTTTCAGTGCTATTGTAACTTCAAACCGTCACTAAACAAATGGCTGTAAATTAAGGACTCCCTGATTAGAATACAACTTTAGTCAACTACAAATGACTCAATCCCATGTTAGATAGGATTTAGAGAACCATTTGGAAAAGATAATGCTTCCTTGGGATCTATTTGTAGGGTTTTTATTTTTATTAGAATTAAACGATTTTGCAACCACAGAGCAGTAATTTGCTTTCAGTAGTTCAGATCCCATAGGCTAGACATTTTAGACCCTTAATCCTGCAGCCAGTACTTGTGCAGTTGAAGATAGATAGTTGCACAAGGAGCAGGCCCTGAGGACTGTCATTCTGACCCTCACCAAGTACCTGCAAAGTAGCAGGACTATGCATCCTTCCACATCTCTGTATTTTAAAGAATTAACGTCAATTTCTAGGATGACACCGCATCATCATTCATTCTGAATTAAGTAAGGTTGCACGCTCAACCTCGGTGGGCCCCCCCACACATAAGAGTTGTCGGAATTGCAGCTCTCCTGATGCTGCAAGCGTCTGGCGAGACTGGAGACAATTTAGAGATCGCTACAAATCAGCTGGGAGCGGCCAGTGCAACTACTTTGCAATTAGAAGCTCTGCTATAGCTCTTCACCCCACCCCACCCTCCCCCGTTGAATTCCCGCCGCCGTCCCCGTCAGCTGAGCGAGAAACCTTCCCTTCTCCCCGCCCTCGCCCTTCGGCCCGTCACATGAGAGGGGAGACAGCCTTCTCCGGCCGCTGATTGGTCCTCGACCGCGGGCTTTCTGATTGGAGGCCTCGACACCTCGCTTTCTGCCTCGACTTGGCCGTGCTCGCCCTTCCCCCTCCCCCCCGTTTTTTAAAGGCCACGTGATGGGGGCGAGTCACGCGATTTCCGGGAATCCGTCAGGAAGGGACATAAACAAAACAAACCCCAGAGCGGCATGGAGGGGCCGGGCCACAGCTATAGCCCCAGTAGAAGCTGGGACCAGAAGTGAGACGTCCTCTATCCCCCCGCTGGGTCGGGGCCCCAGGTGAGGAACCACCAAGGGAGATGGGAAGCCGTTGAAGCGCCGACCGAGGATGAGGGAGGGAGGGAGGGAGAGAGAGAGAGAAGTTTGGGGGGCTCCGTGGCCCCGCGTCGGGGCGGAAGAGAGCGGCGGGAGGGGGGGGAGACGGACGGGGACGGCCAGAGCGACGGTCCCAGCAGGTTCTTGCATGAGCCAGGAAACCCTTCGGCGGGCGGAAGGATGCGGCGGCTCTGGCGAGAAGGAGGCGCCGATGGTCCTTGCTGCCCGGGGGCAGCGGGAGGAAGAGGGAGAAAGGCGATTTAGGATGAAGGCTGCCGAGAACGGCGCGGTCGAGGTCGTCTTCGAGGAGGCGGCAGCGAAAGGTGCTGTCCTTCTGCAGCGTGGCTTGGGGAAAAAGGCGATCCGGGGGCCACCGCATTGAGAACTATAGGGGGGAGGGATAGTTTTTTAGGGCAAATAGGGCCGCGTTTGTTTAAAGTTAAGATAAAAAGGGGTGGGTTTTTTGTTTTGCTCCCCGTTTTTGCAATCCTAGGGTGGAGAGAGACGGCAATGCCCGTGTTCTTAGAGCGCTCGCCCTGGGTAGAAAGGGACATGGAAGGGGGCGTGTGCTCGCTTGCTTGCCTGCCTGCCTTTCTCTTCAGACTGCAGAGGAGCCCGGAGGTTTCTTTTAAGTCTCCTTTTTCCGTGTAAAACTGAAGGAGGGACCTTTTAGGGTAGGCTTTTCTTCAGACATCGGCATTTTGAGTGCTTGGAATGAATTTAGTGCTTCCTTTTTTTGTAAGGAACTTTTTTTCATTTTAACCTCCTTTCCCTCCCTCAAAAACGGATTTAACTCGTTTATAACTGTAGGAAGGAGAGAGATGGGGGTGGGTGGGAAGGAGACCGAGCTATTCTTGTTTTGTGCAGACTTTTAGCGTGTTTCCTTTTACTAGTTGGACATTTGAAGGAAAACTTTCACTTATTATAAAAAACACGCTCCAGTCTTGCGATTCGGCTTGGTTCGATTCAACATTTCCCATTTCAGAAGCGTTTGTCTGTCTTGGGTGTACCGACAAAAATATGCTGTCGGGGTTATATTTTAATTTTATTTTTTTGTTAACGAGAAAAATCTGTAAACACTGTTGAGGACAGCTGACGAAATGGTGAGAGAGACAAGTATTCGAAGAATCTCATAGGTTTCAAATCGTGTTCACAGCCGAAGTCTTGCACACGTCGGCCCGGTGTGGTCACCCCAATATTATTTCCCGGCTTAATCTACAGGGGAAGAAAGCGAAACAAGGTTATCTGGTCGACCCTCGTGGTTGTCATGCTGGGTAGTAATACCGGCAAGTGATTGGCGGTGGGATTCTCCCCTCCACCCCCCCCCCAAAAAGTGTGCTTCACACAGAGCAGGCATTGATGGGAAAAGAGAAAACCTTTCCCTTCAGTTTTGCAATGGGGAATGTGACTGGATGGGGCGTGTGAGGAGTCCGTGTATGCATTGCAAGGCTAGGAGTTGGCAAAGTTCAGTTGTAGCCCTAAGGAGGGAAAGGGAGGCATCTGAGATTCACTATCGCTACCCAACTTTAGTGCGGACCCCTCTTCTCTCAGATCCTCCTATGAGGCATGCGAATGTTTGTAATAAAATAAGAAACCCCACCCATCCCGCATTGATAGGCCACAGGTATCTTATTCTCCCTCTTTTTTAAAAAAAAAACCAAAAAAAAAAAACTTTGCAGCACAAAAATTTGGGTTTTTTTTTTTTTTACTTCCACGATTAGATGCAAAGGTCTGCCCAGATCTCTTCCCCTCTTTGGCTTCGGGGGGGAGTGGGGGGGCTGGCGTGGGCCGCCGGAGTTCCGATTACTTTGGAACATCCAGAAAGTGATTTGTTTACATGTCGCGTCATCCTAACTTGAGAGAAGCCGCTAGTCAGAAAGAACGACGTCGGGCGCGCCCAATGGCGGCAGACTTTGAAATAGAGCGAGCCAATAGGCTTACAGGGAGGGCGGAGCGAAACGACAATTTGTTAGTGTGTGTTTCGGTCCTGTTTGGTGGAGCGGCCATATTGGATGGGAGGTGTGTTAGTGGTTCAGCTTAGTGATGTGAATTGACGAGTTTCGAGCACCGGAATATTAAAAGAAATCGCTCAATTAGAATTGAGGGGTGATAAGAAAAAATCACCCACAACAGCTGAGAAACAACTCTATTGGCCATACAGTATTGTAGAACTGGCAGGCAGTAAGCTGGGCACCTTTTTCATAGCAGAGAGGAAAAAGTTGTAAGCTCCACCATTGCCACCAAAGTGCAAGAAGACTAAATAAAAAGTAGGCAGGACGTGCTTTGTTTTGTGCTGTGTGTATAACTTCCTTCCCTGAGTTAATGGGTGCAGTTCAAATACAGTGCCAGATTTCTATTTATTATTAGGTAGATGATAGAAATGACTAGCTGAGAAATAGCAGACTGTCCATCTTTGAGAAGTGACAGTGAAGATAAATGCAGGCTGCCCATTGAACAGATGTCCTTCATTACAGGACATTTTGTTCAGCTGGTCACTGAAGATGGGTTAGTGGATACTTGGGGTGGTTGGACCTCTTTGCAAGTAGGACCTAGGTTGTGGAATTTTGAATGGAAGAAGTAGAACTATTTGAGATAAACAATAGATTGTCTGGTTTAATTGCATTTTAGCACTGCTTGATACTGTGTTTTGATTGCAGTTTGTGGAATTTATTTTTTTCTGCATCTTTTTAAAGAGGTGATGATTCTGCTACAGATTTAAATCGGACATACTCATCCTAAAACAACCATACTCTTATTCAGGCCCTACATGATTCAGGTTTTAAAGATTTAAATCTTGAATTGACCTAGAAAATAAATAGAACCAGCACATATGTTTCCATTGTTACTGGATTATAATCTCCGTAATATAAATCTAGCTGCATTTTGTATTAATTGAAGTTTCCAGGGGCTCTTTAAATGTATAAATATATAACATGTATTGCAAACTTCTAAATATAATGTTACCACGGATTATGTTCAGCTGAGTATAGAAAAGGTTGAAATTTATACACTGAACTTTAAGATATCCAATCCGGTATCATCAATACATTGGTGCCATCTCATTCTACAGTTCCCAATTATTTATCCAACAGGTTCAAATTTTAAATAATAATTGGGACAAAATAGAACCTGTAGCATGTCAAAGGATATGGTATCAAACAATTTTCTAGTATGCCAAACTTTTTTCAGTAGGATTGAAACAGTTGCTGCTGTATGGCATCTGAAAGATAAACTTTTGCTAGGTGATCAAGACAGATATCTGGGCTAATACTGTAATACAAAAACCCCTAAGCATCCAGAAGAATTAACAGCACTTCCATTATCCAATTTCTTTTGTAAGTTTTAAACTAATACAATCAAAACATTTTCACCAATAAATAATTGAAATGAATACAATATTGTATACAGTAGTCCTCAATTTACAAACTTTCATTTAGTAAAGTTAAATTATGTTTTATATTTATAGTGCAAAACTAGAGAAATTATTCAAAGCTAATCAATTTTTAATTGCATTGATATTTTTTATTGTCAACTGTACAAAATAGACTGATGGTTGCATATGGTATACAGTTTCTAAATCAAAAACAAGACATGAAGATCAAACCCTTCCTTTACACTATGAAACCTCTTGCTGCCTGATGTTGCTTAATTTAAGTCCCCGCTTTTCCTCTTGGGATGTGGCTGTCTAGCCTCTTCTTAAAAACCTCCAGGATGGAGCACCCACAACATCTAAAGGCAAGCTATTCCACTGGTTAATTGTCCTCACTGTTAGGAAGTTTCTCCTAAAATTTTAATTTATTATAAGGTGGGTTAACTGTCCAACTACTGCATCAAATTTGTATGTTTTCCTGGTTTATTTAAGCCGATCCATTAATGTAGGCTATTATGTTTTCTGACTTTTCAAAGGCTTGAGACCTCAGGTGCAATCTTCAGCTTCAAACATAAGCAGGCAACATGAGATTTGATGAATTAGAGATTAAGTTAGTTATATTAACAATTACTTTTGAAAGCAGAAAAACCCTTCTAGGGTGCTGATCATGAAAAATTCAGTATTTTTGAAGAACCAGTGAAGTAGGACTTTTAGTTCTTTTACTCTTTGTGGTCTCAAAGAGTGCAGGAGAAATTTGCCTCTGCTAGAACTTTATCTTGTAATAGCATGGATATAAGGATGCTTCAGTACACATAATCAGAGCAGAATATAAAAATTTAACTATACAAAGGCCAGACTTTATAAAGGATGCTTTATTGACGAATCTCCTGCTTCACCTGTGATACATCCTTATTTTTACAGGAAGATTTATTTTTAAATTCATTATATGGTTTTTTTTTTTTAAATTTGATTTATATGCCGCCCTTCTCCGAAGACTCAGGGCGGCTTACAATGTGCTCAGCAATAGCCTTCATCCTTTTGTATATTTATACAAAGTCAGCTTATTGCCCCCACAACTGGGTCCTCATTTCACCTACCTTAGAAAGGATGGAAGGCTGAGTCAACCTTGAGCCTTGGCGAGATTCGAACCCTGCAGTAATTGCAGGCAGCTGGTCTTAATAACCAGCTTAATAACAGGGTGCCTTAAACCCCTGTACTACCAAGGCTCATATCTATAATATGTTATGTTTGTATTGTGAGGCTGTACTGAGGAGTTTTTCATGACAAAATAATCTCTTTGTTTTGGCTGATAGCTCTTAGGCCTACAACAACAAACGTATCCTGAGCTTGGAAACAGCAAGTCTGTGAAGCAACCAGGGAGAACCAGTTTATGAAAAATCAGTTTATTCATTGTTTCTTAAATGAAAGATCTCAAGTATATTGATTTAGAATTGAAAATTAAGAACTGATGCAAGAAAAAAATGTTTTAAGTAGTGTACTTAGGGCAGCACTTCAAAAAATGAACAGGACCAGTGCATTGATAAAGGAAAATAAAATTGCAATATAATTAAATGACATTACTTTCCATGTATTTTAAAATATGGCTTTTATGACAATAAATGTCTGTCTATTTAATTTTGCAGCAGCTATTGACTATCTCCAGAGCTAAGCACAAGTACCTACAGTATAGTTACATATTCTGAGGAGAAATCTCAGTCCTGTTTTATATACTAGTCAGGCTTTTCAGTAGTGGAATATTGACACACCTATGTCATTCAGCTTTTAACTTTACAATACCTGTGATGAGTGTTCCATACATGCACTTAGTTCTCTTTTTCCTTTCCCACAAAAAAATGTGTCCCCTGTATTAAACAATGTTTACATTGGAGAAGCTAAGGCAGTTAAAGTTTTAAAATTCCTGTGAAGAAAAGGAAAACAACTTGGAGCATTGACATTACAACCCAAAAGAAATCCCAAATCACAAGTATTATATTTTGAAAGTAAATTTGTATCGGACTGAATGTAAATTTTTCTCTAAATTGACTGCCTGTTTTCTTACAAAATTGCTATAAGTTTTCACTATAGTGTAGTGAAGAGATTGCTGTGTTTCATTAGGAGTTGTGATGCACTTAGAATAGTAAATAAGCTAAACCTTTGTATTAGTTTTGGGAAAAAATCACAGCTGTCCTATGCTGAGAGTTATGTAAATTCCAGTTGGTATTGTACAAATTATTATAAGATGTTTAGCAATTGAAGACAGTTCTATCTATCTTCAGAAGACCTATCATTTATGGATCATAGAACCTCAAATGCTTCATATAATACAAAATATTTGTGCTTCTGTCAGCGGTGTTGTATGCAGGAATACTTGGGCCTCATCTGATTCATTATCAATTAAAGCATTTGCACTACTTTGCTTGGAGAGGAAAAAAAACATTTGAACTATTCTGGCATGGTCATGTAGATTGGGCAAAGTGATCTTCTAGACATTGCTGAATTAAGTTTCAAACATTCCTCACTATTGATATGAATTATGAAAGTCATAAGACCAATGTCCAGAGATCTTCAATTCATTGTATATTTAATAGACTACTATAAATGACCTTTATATTAAATTATAAATGTTGGGTTCCAAACTTACATGCAACTTGTAATTTTATTTCAAATTACTCCAAGAAGGTATGTTGGTATGCAAATTCAATAAAGCAGTATAACTTCCAAAATGCCATCATTTAGCCACAGAATTAATGCAGGTACTGAGTTTTACATGTGCTCCATTTAACTTGCTCTAACTTTTCTTCTATTTGCAGTTTGATTTATTAGAGGGATGGGGTGATAAAGCAAGTAGAGAAATAACTAGATCACAAGTAACTGTAAACTCAGAGGGAACTTTCCAAATCCAAGAAACATTCAGAATTGTCAATTACATAAAGCTGAAAGGGGAATACTCTGTCCTATCTCTAATACTCTATCCTTAAAGCTACTAGCCTGATCATAAAAGAGAATCTAATAAGCATTAAATAATTGATTTTGCAAAAAAGCTGATGGAGTAGATGCGATTAGTATTTGCATGCTAAGTTACCAGAAATCTGAGACCCAAAGGCTCAACTGGAAATTAAATAGAAAATTACCCAACAATAGGATCGGCAAATCTTCAAATAAACTACATTGACATGCCCATGTCAGTAGCACTGCAGCTTTTCTCAAAAAAATGAATCTTGGATACAGCAGGATATAATTGGATGGCAAGAAACAATTTACTGAGTAGTTTGAGTTACTTGGGTTGGGGAAAAATTCCTTTAAATATTTCTCTGTAAAGATTGGATCCCTTAAGTTGATAGATGCTAGATTTCTTAGGTATGTCTTGATTAAGCCTGCAGAAGTAGATAAGTCAATAAAGTCAATAACACAAAAGTCCAAGTTTTTTTTTAAAGTAGTCTATTCTAGCCTTTCATTTTCAGATCATGTTTCTATTTTGCTTTTTATCCCAAGTTTCAAATATTTTAGAGGAAATGGCTAGTGCTTTTTCTTAGAACAAGGGTAAATTCACAATTAGTCTTTCTGAACAGTTTTATTGCTAAAGCATTTCTGTTTTTCAGAGTATTTTCACAACATTTGTATCTCAGCAACACTGCACTTGTGTTTTTCTAGGCTGCTACTTAACCAATAAATTCTCAGTTTCGTTAAGAAGGGTTTAAAAATAATTGGAATATTTCTGCTTGAACATGGAATTATCTAGGTGACTTTTAGATGTGTTTGATACAATTCCTGTCATGTTTATTCACTGGATGTATTGATTGAGGAGATTGTAGGGATTCTTTGTGCCACTGCAGCTAGAACAATGTCATAATGAACGTGGAGACCCTCCACAAGTTGAGAAAGGAAGACATAAAAATGAGCTTTTCATTGTCAGCTATGATAATTGATCAACAGTAGTATTATGCACAAGCAGAATCAATGTTATCATTCTGTAATAAAAGGTTTATATATATATATTGTGCATAAGGATACATAGCATAATGCATAATTTCTGTAATCTGGCAAAATTGTCATGAATACCAAAGTTGTTTATCAAAGCTATTAACAGAGAAAATTATTTTTTGTGTGTCCATTTGAAGTCTGCTTTGTATTGTGTTCTGTACACCAAGCTGTACACAGGAAAAATCTTTCTATAAATACTGTTCTCAAGAGTGTGAAAGGCCACCTTCTGGAAGTCGGTTTTAAAAAAATAAGGAAGCAAGAACTCCGGAACTATAAAAATGAAAACTTCCTTCTTATTCTTTTTAAAAAAACTTGTTTTGAGCAAAGAATTGTTATAGTCCTTTAAAATTTCAAAAAGAAAAAGAACATTTTTTCAAATCTAAATTATCTAGGTGTGGTTTGTAATTATTGATTTTCCATTGAAGGCAGAAATAGAAAGCAAATTGAAAAATTAGATGGCTGATGGATGCTGCTCTGTTCAGCTGTTTGAAGCAGTTTAAAGGATTCAAGCAGGGTGATTTGAGCAGTCAGAACAAAGGGTGATGGACTGCTACTTGACTTAAATCTGTGCTACAATTAGTCATTTTTCCTTGCATAATTATTGTGAATGGACATTAAGGTGACCTATATCTTTCATTTTTCCTCATAACAAAAAAAAATCAGATGTTGCTCTTTTTTCTTACATTACAAGCAATACATGCAGTATTGCTCAGGAGCCTTAATCTTCCTCTAGGTGATGCAACTGGGGGATTGGGAACTATGAACACAGCACCTGTCTGTTTTTTAAAGGCCTGCATTTTTAAACCAACTGCACAGGCCCAAGAAGAGATGCAGAGTTGCAGACAGGTGCAGTATTCATTGACTACACAAAAGTCTTCGACTGTGTTGACCATGACAAGCTTTGGAATTGCCTCAAAGAACTGGAATATCATCACACCACATTCAGCTCATTCAGTCTTTGTACTCTGATCAGGAAGCGGCGGTAGAAATGGTATATGAAGACACAAAATGATTCAGAATTGGACAAGGTTGAATCCTGTCACCTATCCTATTCAACATGTACACACCAATAGTTATAAGAAATGCACATTTGGAGAATCTACCATTGGGGTTAAAATCAATGGTATGACTATCAACGACCTCCACTATCAGATAATACAACATTGCTCGCAGAAAGCAAGGACGATCTGGAGTGGCTAATTCTGAGATTAAGAATGAAAGTGAAAAATTTAGACTGCACCTTAATGTCAAGGAAAAAAAAGATAAATGACAACTGCAGAGAACACATAGGTCAGAATGCAGATTAGTGAGACCATCAAAAAGGTAAAGAAATTCATCTTTCTGGGCTCTAAAATCAATCAAACTGGTGTCTGCAGCCCTGAGATCAGAAGGCATATAGCAATTAGAAGAACTGCAACGTCTGGCATAATAACATCTGGAAGAATAAAGACATCAGCCTCACAACTAAATGCAGATCAGTCAACACAATTTTTTTTTTCCAATTGTTACTTGTGGCTGCGAAATCTGGATTCTAAAAAAGGCAGATAGGAGAAGGATGGACACCTTTGAACTGTGGTGCTAGAGGCGACTATTTTACACATCCCATTGACTGCAAAAATAACGAAGTCTAGACTCAAACTCCCCAAAAATATCATTTGAAGTCAAGATTGCCAAACAAAGTCTGCTGTTATACTTTGGTCATGTCATGAGAGCTGACTCATTTGAAAAGTCAATCATGCTGGGAGAGATCTGTGGCAGGAGAAGGGGCCACCTTAGTACCCGCTGGCTGAACACTATAAACGATGACACTGGGATGACCATAGCAGATCTGAAGGAGATAGTGCAAGACAGAGGGGCATGGAGAGTGCGGATCCATAGAGTGACTAAGAGTTGGATAGGACTGAATGGCTGACAATGGCTGTATTTGGTCTTCCTTGTGTTTCAAAGGATCTTTTTGGAACCAAATATATCTTTGTGGAAACACCAAATGATCTTTGTGGAATCAAATCAAACCAAATCTACAGCTGTAAAATCTGTGTTAATTACTAATCTATAAATAAATAAGTACATGTAATACATACACTTCCTTGGTAGTGCTGCTGAGTTAACTGAACTGGATCCTTGTGATTTAAGAACTTTTTCAGTGTTGATAATTCGTATCTACATCAGTATATGCAGTTACAGAAATTCTAAGAAAGTTTAATTCTTTACAAAAAGTCTGATCTTTATTAGGGAAAAAATTATTAGAAATAACAGTTAATAGGATTTGTTTTGTTTCATTATTCTGGTATATCTTAACCTGCTAATGTTTCACTGAATTGTTATATAAAATTGTTCCTAGTATGTAAACTAAGCACCCTGTTTAATATGCTTAATTTTTGTTTGCTTATTTTAAGGGATTTTATACCATGAAATATTTTTTTTTCAATAATAAGCAGTAGTAGAACAATAAAGGCTTCACAAAAACACCATAATCATAACATGGGACATTAAAAACATTGACAAATGAAGTTGAAATTAGGAGTAATAAAACATTAAATAATAGCAGCAGATAAATCACCTATTTCTGCATAATCAAATACAGACTGGGATGGAAACTATTCAATGTTTGAAAATTTGATGTTTATTTATTTATTTATTTATTTAATCTAATGTTTATACTGCCCTTCCCCCGAAGGACTCAGGGCGGCGCACAGCCCAAAAATAAAACAAACATATATAAAATTTAAAAGCAATTTAAAAACATATTAAATAATTTGGCCCTGAATCATTAAAAAATAAGATAAAAGCAACCCATCAAAATTAATGTTTAGGCCAGCCCAGCTTGTTGGAACAATAACGTCTTGAGGGCACGGCAAAAAGTGAGTAGGTCAGGGATCATCCGTATCTCCGGGGGCAATTCATTCCAGAGGGCGGATGCCCCTACAGAGAAGGCTCTTCCCCTGGGGGTCGCCAGTCGACATTGTTTGACTGACAGCACCCTGAGGAGTCCCTCTCTGTGGGAGCGTACTGGCCGGTGAGAGGCTATCAGTAGCAGAAGGTGATCTCGTAAGATATGCATAATAAGATCATTTTCATATTTTATTTGAATTACATTTGGAAGTATAAGTTTTCCTACATTTGAAAAAACAGCTTTATACATTATAAAAAGAGATGGGTATACTGTTATGATTTAGGATAATGTGCCCAAAAGTAATTCTGTTATATTAGGAATAATTATACAAATAGGACTAAAATATTGTCTTTCATAATGACAAAATAGCCAGTCATCAGCAAAATAGTTGCCTCTGTAAAGTCATAAGAGGCAACTTCTCTTGTGTATGAATATGAATTCTTCTGAATCCATAGGACCATCTACTTTCTTGTGACATAGCATAGAAAGTACCAATTGCTATAGAAGCAGAAACATTTGGCCCATGTTAAAATACTTCATCTGAATATTAACAGGCTGAAGCAGTTCCATGCTCTGGTTGTACTTTGATACTAATTAGAATATTGAAATAAGGATTCCTGGACCAATTCCACATCCTGGTAACACATTGTTCAGTTTACATACAGTGTGGGGCTGTCTTTGAAAACAATTGAGAAACAGTCATTGCAAATGTTCTGAATACAAAACTATGTTTTAGAGCAGAGCTAGAGAAGGAAATATATATTAAACAGCTGCACAGACCATTTCTTTGTTTTCAGATATAACTCAGATATGACAATAGATAAAAAGAGAAAATGTGAAAGAGAATGAAAATGGAAAAACTGGAGGAATAGAAAGTACAAGTCTTACGTGGAAAAGTATTTGATTAGGTTAATCTCATAACACAATCCCAGTGGATATAAGATTATATAGAAGCTGCTTGGAACAGAATTGTTTTACAAATTACCTCTGAAATCTATGCAATTATGTTAATATTAAGTATGAAAAGATAGGATGAAGAGAAAGAATGTAGAGATGCGTGTAAAAATAATTGCAGCAAAAAATGAGGACTAAGATACTAAGCATGCATTTAATGTAAAATCACTTAATGGTTTTCTTTTCATTTCAGGCACAAATTCCCCAGAGAAAAAAATATTCCAAGTAATCAAAGTAACCATTTTCCTAGCAAAAAATCTGCAACTCGCCTTGTATGAGTTATATGCTGCCTATTAACCCGGACAAAAAGCTGGAACAGAATTTGCAAGCAAGGAAAACAAAAAAGTTGGAATTGAATTTGGAGGATCTGGCCCTGGAAATGCCTCAGGTAAATGCCCAATACACTTATCAAAGCAATTTTAATACTGTTTCAAAAGCAAAATAACCGCTTAAAAGAATTGTATCTAATTTGGTATCTACCAGTGTAGTATCATTATTCTTCCAAAAAACAATATTCTTTGGTTGATTGCTTAAAACAGGAATATATGTTCTTGGGAAAGAACTCCAAAGTAGAACAAGCAAGAAGGCATGTAGAACTTGCTATCTCTTCTGACCCTTACGTTATGAAAAGATAATTTTTATTACCAATAAAAGTAAGAAGTCTAGATGGCTACAGTACACATTTATTTAATTTCAAATATTGTAGATAGGATAGAAAGATGTAGAGATCGCGCCTTCTGCAAACCCATCGTTTGTTTTAATCATTTTTATTAAATAAATGACAGTAGCTGGATTCAAGACATAAATAATGATGGGTTCAGAAAAATGCTAAACCAAACTCAACAAAATCGGCTTAGCACATCTCATGAAGTCAGCCAGAATCATAATACCGTATATGTAGAAAATACTAAAAGGTTGTTAAGTTCAAATGTTTATTCTTAATGCATTGTAAGAATGAAAAAAAAGGAAAAGATAGAGTGTTTGAAGGATTGATATTTTTCTTTTGTTTTATAATAAAATAGAGATGTTTTAAGTTCCAAACTAATATTAATTTATTATAGCCCAGTGTGAGTGGAATGGAACCTCCATTTGGAGATGCCTTTCAAAGCCACATGTTTTCGGAACAGACTCTGATCAGCACAGATCTCCTGGCTAATAATTCTGACCCAGATTTCATGTATGAATTGGTAAGCTGCATTCATTTGTCTATAATTGCATGAAACATATTTCTTGTTCCTAAACAAATTTAGGTGAAGCTACCCTTTGAAATAGTAATATGTATATCATATAACTTGATTTTTATACTTCTGTAAAAACTGTTCTAATTCTGACTTTTCTTACGTGTTTGACCTGTATTATAATGGGGGTGATATAAAATATGTGTGTATTTGTGAGTAAATGTATGTATGTGTATTAGAATTTTATATGGTGGATACTAAAAATTCATGAGAAGATTCCTTTGGATCAGACCAAAAGCCTTATCTGTTACCTCTGTCATGTGTACATTTTTAAATTATATCATACATGCTTTTATTCAGTTTTTTCTAAAACACATAGTTCCAAACTTGTGGTCTTTCCTGGTTCGAAGATTAATTCAGACTTTTGATCATTTGGAATGATGCCCATTTTAAACATATTCTAATACATTTAATATATAATTAAAATAAAGCACTTCAGAATCTGAATGTTACGGGATTAATTAGAGAAAGAATGGACTTCTTACCACTTTGTCTCTTGTTCTGATTCATTCAATGTCATGGACCATGTCTTCTTGAGTTTTAAAGAAAGGAATAGTCTATAAGATATTAGAACTGATGGGGTGTTCCTATTGGCAGGGTAAGCACTGAGATAAGCATAGGAATCATTGACTCTCCAAACTCCCAAAATGTTCAGAACCAATACACAGCATAGGACTGTATGATCATTTGGTAAACCCACTGGATTCAATGCAACTTACTTTAGGATTACTGCTTTAACATGCTTTATATAATATGTCCTTCAAGATGCACCTGATACTAATTATTAATTTCTTTTGGTCTTAACTGGCTGATGGGGTAAGAATCTGGATAGAAAATGAAAACTGTTATTGATATGCTTATGTCTATTTACTTTAATAGGACAGAGGAATGGATTGCCAACAGAGTTCCAGGGACAATCTCCTTTCTGTAGAGGATTGTAAAGAATTTGAGAACTTAGAGACTCTTACTGAGATTTTGGATACTGAAATGTCTTTCCCTGCTAATTGGGATCAGTGGGATACTTACTGTGAAGATTTAACAAAGTATACAAAATTAACCAGCTGTGACATTTGGGGAACAAAAGAGGTAGACTATTTAGGTCTTGATGATTTTTCAAGCCCGTATCAAGATGAAGAGGTAATAAGTAAAACTCCAACTCTGGCTCAGCTCAACAGTGAGGACTCTCAGCCTGTCTCAGATCCACTATGCTATTCAGAGTTGCTGTTCAATGCAAAACAAACCCAATTAACGTCTCTGCCAACCAAGAAAATTACAAGAGCAGCCACCCCAGTTTGTTCATCAAAAACTGCTCAGGCTGAAGCACCTTTATCTGAGTTTGCTCAGAAAGCAAGCAAGGCCAATTCAAGCACACAAATCATGGTTAAGACCAATATGTACAATAATGAGAAAGTGAATATTCACATTGAATGTAAGGATTATGTTAAAAAGGCAAAAGTGAAGATAAATCCAGTGAACCAGAACAGGTCCGCTCTGAGCCAGGCAAATGCTGACGCTGCAAAAGAAAACACCTGCTACTGTGGAGCTGTAGCAAAGAGACAAGAGCAGAAAGGACTTGACCCCCTTCAGAATCACAGTGCTCCTACATTGCCTTTCAAAGAGACTCAGGCTCTGCTCCTCACGCCACCCCAGGAAGCTCCAGGACTTATTGCTGAGAAGAGCAACCTCTCTGCTAGCACCTCGGTGTCAGACCCTTCACAGAAAAAAGAAGAGCATAATTATTCTCTTTTTGTCAGTGATGGCTCCGCTGATCATGCAGGCGCAGCTGATCCTGATGAGGATGAAGATGATGAGGAAGAGGTGGAAGATGAAGATCACGATGAAGGCTTTGGAAGTGAGCACGAACTATCTGAAAATGATGAAGAGGAGGATTATGAGGACGATAAAGATGATGACATCAGTGATACATTTTCTGAACCAGGTAATTAAACTCATGTGATCTAGATACAAACTATTAAACCGCTCTTCTTGGTGATGCTTGATGTTCTTAAAAGCATTACACATTCTCAAACTGAAAATGAATTTTTAGCCAAATAACTTCTTGCTTAATATAACCAAAAGAAACACAGTCTAGACGGCAATAGTGTTGTATTGTAATTTAATGTCTTATACAACACTGATGAGGTTGGTTTGTTTATTTATATTTCATATTTCTAAACCACCCACCTCCCTCAAAGAGGGAGGCCCTGAGCAGTGTAGGTTGCTTTTAAGATAAGCTGTAAATCATCAACAATATATATAACAGCCTGTCAAGCATCCATTTAGAGGCATAGGTTTTTTTGCATGATCTATATAAAAGTTTTTCCGGAAATAGTGTTGATCATTCTAATGAATAAATGCGACTGCTTCTTGTTGTCCATCAAGTGATGTTTTATTCTTTCCATTGCATAGCCTAATATAAACAATTCATGGGTGTATCTATCTAACATTCTATCTTAACATTTGTTTCCTATGAGCATAAACAGACACAAGTACAAATGACTTCTGTGGGAAAAAAATCATATCTGGTCTGGGAAGCCAGGTGCCTATTTTAATATGAGATTAGAAAAATGCCTATTTAGGATGATTTGGAATAGTAATATTTCACTCTTTGTTTAAAGTAGTGGTTGCCAACCCCCAGTCCGCGGATTGGTACCAGTCCACGGCCTGTTAGGAACCAGGCAGCACAAGCGGTGAGCAGGCGAGTGAAACTTCATCTGCACATGTGAAGGATCTAGGTTGCATATATGAAGCTATCCCCCCACCTTCCAGTCCATGGAAGACAATTTGTCTTCCAAAAAATTGGTCCTTAGAGCCAGAAAGGTTGGGGACAGCTGGTTTAAAGCATAATATGAGAGCTAAAAAAAAATATGCATATAATGTAATATAATATTACTCTGTAACTCTAGTGCATACTTTTATCTGTATCTGATTATGCACTCTATCTCTGTAATAAATCAGTGATCATTTTGACTTTCTAAAATCAAAGAGGTAGAATGCTGATTTGAAGAGACCATTAGTTGAGGAGACAATCTGGTAAAGATCTTCCAGGTTCTGCTTAAGAACAAAATGGTTTATAGATGCTCTGGAAAAGTCCTATGCCATCATCCCAATTTTGTCCATTAGTCATCTGATAAATTCTCTGTCTGCAATTGGGAGAAAAAAATTGAACACTGCCAGAAATTGTCAAAGTTTAAAGTCTCATTTTCCCTTTATTCCAATCCTTTTTACTCTTACTTTTGATATACTCTCTTCGACCTATCTCTGATCCATTTGCTCTGGACAGGCTCTATAAAAGTACAACTTTATAAATGTTTAGGTTTTGAAAATGATTCTGTAGAAGATTTGAAAGAAATGACTGCAATATCTTGTCGAAAAAGAGGCAAGCGGAGATACTTCTGGGAATATAGTGAACAACTGACGCCATCACAGCAGGAGAGAATGTTAAGGCCTTCTGAGTGGAATCGAGAAACCTTACCAAGCAACATGTATCAGAAGAACGGATTACATCATGGTAAGAGCTGCTGTGTATAGGTGCATAGCACACTTCTTAAAGTTTTGTCAGAATTTCCTGTATCATTTAAATAAGGTATATAGGCATTTCAAACCTGTTTAATATGTGTTGGGTTAACATTGTGTTGGGATTTGGAGGTATTGAAATGTGCATGAATATATGTTGGTAGTACTCTAAAATTTCCTCACCATAACTTTCTTTTAAATAAAATATGCAACTTTTATTCACCATTCCATTAATTTATTGAAGTAATGGTAGGAGGAGGAAGGAGTCATAAAACAATTTGCTTTTGCAACTTAGAAACATTTCTTCCCTAGTTTGTGTATCATTTGTGACACTTCGGCAAAATTTGTTTTCATCTTCCTCTTTCCAGGAAATGCATTATGAGTAGTCCTTAATTTATAACTATAATCAAGCCCAAACTTTCTGTTGCTAACTGAGACAGTTGTTAAGTGAGTTTTATCCATGTTACAATGTTACTTGCCACACTTGTTAAGTAAATCATCGCATTTGTTACGTTAGTAACATGGTTGGTAAAGTGAATCTGTCTTCCCCATTGATTTTGCTTATCAGAAGATTGCTAAAAGTGAACATGCAACCCCAGGACACAGCATCCGTTGTAAATACGAACCAGTTGCCAAGGGTCTGAATTTTGATCATGTGACCATAGGGATGCTGCAATAGTTGTAAGTGTGAAAAGGGGGTGATAAGTCACTTTTTTCAGTGCTGTTACAACTTCGAATGGTCATTAAATGAAAGGTTGTAAGTCAAGGACTACTTGTAATGGCCTGCACTTGTAGACATTAAACTTGGTGAGAGAAATGAAAATGATACTTTTTATGTTATGCTTTAAATTAAATGTGAAATAATCTAAAATAAACAGATGTATTACTGATTTTCTAACTATATGTTGTGCACCTGCAGCATGGTATTTATTTATTTATTTTTGCCTAGTATTACTTCTAACATGTTTTGTAAGTTGTTTAAAGTTCACATAGACTTCTTAGTTGTATTATATGAGACACAGTGCTGACAAATAAACACCAATGTACAATAAGCATTGTAATTTAAATGTGTATATTCAAATTGAATGAAAATGTGCAACCTATTGATTATGATTGTATATATTTAAACAGGAAAATATGCTGTTAAAAAGTCACGAAGGACTGATGTAGAAGATCTGACACCTAACCCTAAAAAACTGCTACAAATTGGAAATGAACTTAGGAAACTGAATAAAGTAATTAGCGATTTGACCCCTGTCAGTGAACTTCCCTTAACAGCAAGACCAAGATCAAGGAAAGAAAAAAATAAACTTGCCTCTAGGTAAGAATTTCCTGAATAAATATAGCATTAGCAATTCTGTTTGTTCCCTTTATGTTTTGTGTTTGTATGCTTGGGTTGTATACATGCATGTATATAAGATAGATAGATAGATAGATAGATAGATAGATAGATAGATAGATAGATAGATAGATGGATGGATGGATGGATGGATGGATGGATGGATGGATGGATGGATGTGAGCCACCAAGAGTTGAGTAGTTAAGTATTGGGTAGTATACAAATTTGATAAGTTATTATTATATTCCTATTGACAAGCATTTGTAGACTAATATATTGAAAAAGGAAAAGTTATTCTGCAAGTGACAGCTTTGTATCTGATGGCTTGGTTAAGTCTAATCATATGCAAAAGGTTGTTTATTATTTATTTAACAAATGTATATGGCAGCCCAACTCATGGTGACTGAGGGCATTAAATTCTCCCTTACTTTCTTGCCTCACACCTCTCATAGCACATTAGAAGAGTCTCTGATCATAATTGCCTGCTGTATATAGCCAAAATGCTTTACTTTTAAGTGTATTACTGATGGTAAGATGTTATCAATTTTGTTTTATTTTTTTTAATTTTTATAGTATTGTTTTATAGTATTTGTTTTAATGACATTTTTTATTTCTATTTATGACAATTGGTTTTTAAGATTGTACTGTACATGTTTTAAATTATATTATTTGCTAAATGTAAATGCCTTAGAGTCTCTTGATTGTGATGGGATAGAAATATGTTTAATAAATAAATAATCACAGAGGAATCATTTTATTAGCTAAAGGAGAAATGAGAGCTGGAATCAGAAATTATAGTCTGGGTGTACTGCTTGGTAACATCTAATATTTTGAATCTCTGATTATTTGTGTGACGAGTGATCTGAACAACAGGAACAATATCTCACCTTCAATTCTTTTCCTTCTCAACATCACAGGGCTTGCCGACTGAAAAAGAAAGCTCAGTATGAAGCCAACAAAGTTAAACTTTGGGGACTCAATACTGAATATGGTAAGAAGAAAAAAAACAGCTGTCTTGTATTTGAAAGTACTACACATACTCAGTTTCAATTTATCAAAATTAGGATACCTTATTAAATCTTTAAAGTGTGCTGATTGATGAAACTGTCCGTTTTGAAGTATGATAATTATCTGAAACCTGGTCTATATGGATAATTCACAAGGTATTTGGTAAAGTTATTGTGGTTTTGTAAAGACATAAAAAGGTTTAACAATCTGAAATGTTTGCCACATTGCTTGATGAGAAACTAGGGAGAAGAGTGCATTGTACAGTAGTGGCCAAAATTGTGGAAACCTTTTGGGAAAAGTGTATTTTCTAAAACTAGCTAATAACAACACTTTTGGGCAGGAGTCGTACCATAAAATTATATATCAATGGAAAGATAATTTAATCAAGACTGATGCAATAATTTTTATGAAGGATTTGCTATTAGAATAGCAGTTACAGTATAAAGAAGAAAAATGAAACACATAAAAAATATACAAAAATTATCACCGTAGAAAAAATGTGATATACAAAAATTAACACCATGTCAGTTAATACTTAGTTGGGTCATCTTTAGCATGAATTACAGCCTTACAATGTCTTCCCATGGAGTGAACCAAGCCTTTTAGTTCTGCAGCTGTTGTAATGTGAAACCAAGATTGAATGATTGCTTCCATTAACTGGGTTTTTATTGCTGGGTTGCTTCTGACTAACAAGTTTCTTTAGCCGGCTCTATAGATTTTCAATTGGGTTAAAGTCTGGGCTATTCCCAGGCCATTCCAGCAGTAGAATATGACTTTCTTGAAACTCCAAAAGAAGTGGTGTTATTAGCCATCAAACCTCAAAAATACACTTTTCCCAAAAGGTTTCCATAATTTTGGCCACTACTGTAGTTTAGGGCAGTGATGGCTAACCTTTTTGCCATCGCGTGCCAGGAGGGGGGGGGCGGGGGAGAGTCGCGTGCGCACGTGCCCACACGCATGCGTGCGCAACCCCCTCCCCCCTCTCCCCCCTGCTCCTGGCACATGATGGCCTGGTAGGCCTGTTTTTCTTTCTTACCTGGTTCCAGATCCTCTCTGTGTATCTGGGAAGGGCGAAAACAGCCTTTCCCACTCCCTTGGAGGCCCTACGGAGGCTGAAAGGGCCCATTTCCCAACTCTCGGTGGGACAGGAAGTGACATTTTTTGCTGTCCCCAGCCTCCAGAACCTCTCTAGGAGTCTCTAGGAGCCTCTCTGGGAGTCTGTAGGAGCCTCTCTAGGAGTCTCTGGAGGCTGGGGACAGGAAAAAAACGTCACTTCCTGTCCCACCGGGAGTCGGGAAATGGGCCTTTTCAGCCTCCGTAGGGCTTCCAAGGGAGTGGGAAAAGCTGTTTTCGCCCTTCCCAGATACACAGAGAGGATCTGGAGCCAGGTAAGAAAGAAAAACGGGCCTTCCCCACCCCACCCCCAGGCCCTCCAGAGGCAGGAAACAGCCTGTTTCCCTACTTCTGGAGGGCCCAGAAGGTCCGAAAATCAGCTGGCTGGCGCGCGCATGCGCCGCAGAGCTGAGCTGGCATGCCCACTAATATGGCTCCGTGTGCCACCTGTGGCATGCGTGCCATAGGTTCGCCATCACGAGTTTAGGGTGTCCCCCAGAGTCTTGTCTGGCATCCATTTGTTTGTTACATACAAAGATTTTTTCTTTAAATGTTTTTTCTACCTTTCAATCTTCAGTTTACCTTTTTTCTGTATTACTTTTTATGAGTTCTGTCTTCAGTATTAATGTAGTTTTATTAGTTATTTTATATCAATATGGAAATTTCAGATGGAAGAATGGTATAAAATTGCTTTTACATAATAAATGTATTCTTCCTTTTCAGAAAAATTGCAGTAAGGAGGACTTATATTGCTTGATCTCTTTGCAGATAACTTACTGTTTGTGATCAATTCTATCAAACAAGAAATTGTGAACAGAGTGCAGAGTCCTAAAGATGAGAGAGTAACAAATATGAGTCAGAAACTTGATGTACTTATTAAAGACACTCTTGGTAAGTGAACAACAAACACAGTACTATTTATAAGGAGTAAAAAATCAAAATAGTGCTCCCACTTTAGTATTTCTAAATTTTTAAAATACTGATTTTAGTTATCTAATTTATGAAATTTATATGGCCATCCATCTCATAAAAGGGGACTCTGGGTGGCATATAGCAAAAAAAGTATTAAAATAATAAATATCAAGCATAGTCATAATAAACACACAAGAGAGATTTGCGCCACCTCAAAACCTCACTGGCCACTTGAGACCCCCTAGACCCGATGATAAAGCCAGGTCTTGAGGGACTTCCAGAAAATAAAGGAAGGATGGAGCTGAATCACTTCAGGGAGAAGAACATTCTATAAGGAGGGAGCCATAGCAGAGAAGGCTTGCCTCCTCAGGCCTGCCAAATATAGTTCCCTGAGTAACGGAACCTGCAAGATGTCTGCCTTGCCAGATTTGATGGGATGAGCAGATGTAATTGGTTGAAACAGTCCCTCAAATAATCTGGCCCCATGTCATAAAGAGTTTTAAAGATCAAAATACAGCATCTTGAATTGGATCCGAAAGCAGACTGGCAAAAATGGAGCTCACAGAGCAGATATGTAACATTTGTTTTAGTACACATAACTACCCACATTACTGCACTTTGCACCAGCTGAAGCTTCTGGATTCTCTTCGGGAGTAGTCCCACCCATGTATAGCTCATTACAGTAATCCAATCTGGAAGTGATTAGGGCATGAGTACCTGTGAGCACTGCCTCCCCCTGCATGATCCAGGAATGGATGTAACTGGTCAAAGCATGTAGCTACAAAGGCATAATCCTAAAACTGGCAGGCACCAAACTCTATATGATTCAGTTTTGCTAGGGTTCAGGTAAGCCTGTTGTTCCCCATTCAGACTCCCATGGCACTGCTAGAACCCAATCATAAGACACACACACTCACACACACCCACACCAGGATCCTATGACAAGCCAGATCTAAAGAGCAGATGGCTGAGCTCACAGTTGGCAGGACTGTGTCCAGTTCTTCAAGCTCAACAGATTCAAACCAAACTCGAATCTGGTTGCTGAGATAGCATACATCATCTTCTACTCTTGATGAATATCTTCCCTTTCATTCAAAAGATCAACAATTACCAGTATTAAAATTATTCTTTCTCTTTTCTGTCATTTACAATTGTATACACTGAGAGAATGTCCATAGTGTAGAGATTTTAATTTAAAGAAAGCTGATTAGAAGACACCAAAGTTAAGCACTCTCCCTGTAGGGTGGTCTCATAATTTATTCACTGAGGTTTTTTTGCCTTTCTCTTTGGGTTGGATATATACCAGGCAAAACAAAAAGCCTGCATATAGGAATGTAGCTACTTACTCTGATTTAGATTATGATTTCCTAATAAAAAATTGTATAGCGCTACACATAGATTTGAAGGTTATAAACAATGTGTACTAAGATTTATCTGACCTCATTATTGATTAAACTAGCCTCAAGTTACCTAACAACTACAGTCAGTTTCTTCTATATTCTTCTCTGCAATCTTGCTGCTTACTCAACTTTATCATGTATTACATATATATATTCAGCTTGTCATTGTTCATCGGTCATCTTTTTAGACTATTCTGGATGAGTGGAATCAGATTTTAAATACTTTACATGAAAATATGTTTGATCTTATTAACACTGGCACAACTTAAATTTGTAATAAAGAGCAAGGGACACATAAACTCTTAGTAATATTCTGAAGATGTGTTTTTACTCATTTCTCCAGGACAGCCGGTATCTGGACAAACTTCAGAATTTGTGAACCAGGTTTTAGAAAAAACGGCAGAAGGAGATCCTACAGGAGGACTTGTTGGGTTGCGAATACCAACATCAAAAATTTAACAGACATCATTTTATCCCATCACACTGATCAGAGCTCTGCCTGCATCATGAACTACTTACATTGTAGAATTAATTCTGGTCTGCATGTGAGTTTAGAGCTATATAAAACACAGTTTTAAGTTCCATTATTTTTTTGATTTTGTTTTTATAACAATGTAGTAAGGTAAGTGAAAGCATGATATAAAATGCTTAATGACATTTTGGAGCATAAACCTTGTAGATCTAAATCTGCTTCTGGCATAAATGTAATGGCTACATGTTTATTTTAAAATTAAGTTTATCTAGGACCAGATTATATAACTTATGTAGGAGCAAAATGTTTTTTGCAAAGAAAAAATCTAGTAAAATGCCAAACATTTTGGCAGGTTTATGCTTTTTAAGTTTTAAAAAAATGTAAACTCAAGGATTTTTTTTTCAAAAATTGTTGCTTTTTTCCTTCTAAATTAAACAATAAGTTTTCTTTGTAACCTAATTTGTAAATAGCACACTTAGCAATAAAGCTAGTGTGCTGTATAAAAAAATATAATTTTCTGAGCTTGATACGGTATTTAAATGTCTGTGCAAGTAAGAAATAACGTATACTCTTTGTGCCTTGTATTGAATAGGGAGGGAGGGAAGGGGAAGAATAAATATGGAATAGTAAACATTTTGTAGGATGAAGAAACTCCTATGGGAGAGAAGATATATAGATGGTCTCATGGGTATTAATGTATTTGTTCCAGCTCTTACAAATTTTTGAATGTATATAGGAATATGTTGAAAATGTAGATATGCCACAGAGTCTATGTATTGTATAAAAGATGGCTCTAGAAAAATAATTTTCGGTACTTGGCCGGAAGAAAACAAATACTTGCACATTAATGCGATTGTTTATTTTTGTACCAAAGACAAATGCAACTGAAATGGCAAACTGCCAGTTTAAGTAAAGTTTTGCACAGCTTACATGATACTGTACTGAATGTATAAAAAGAAAAATAACTTAAAGGTCAGGGTTAGGGATCTTACTGAACTGTGAATTTCTTTCTCTCTTTGGGTCCAATTATCTACAGAAGGAGCATTCATACATTATTATTTTGCTGATCCTCTAGTTTGTTCATAGTAGATAAATTGGCCATCTAGAAGACTGTAAATCCTTTTTTGTTTTCTGCACTTATCGTAGAAATTTTAATATATTTGGATTTTAGTAAGCTATTGATAAAACAGATTTCAACTTTGGGAATTAGAAAATTTAGCTTGTAGTATACTTCCTTCCAACCAACCAAAATAAAATTATTTTTATTGTAATATGTATATATGTAAAAAAAAAAAAACTACAAATATTTAATTCCTTAGTTGCCACTTTTCCAATTGTATTATTGTGCATGTGATGTTTCCAAGAATCAACACAGGCGGGAAAAAAATAATTTCTAGATTTTATATTTTTGTACAGATATTTGAACTAGCTTCTTCAAACTTATATGTGACTTATTGTTAACTCATAGTTTCTATGATTGGGGGAATACAAATGTGTGTGCAGTTTGCCTCACAAGAGTTTGCTTTTAGTCAGTGTTAAAGTACCAATGAAAAGCTTTATCTCTTAAGGAGAGAGTTATTTATGTTAAGACAGAATCATTATATGGTTTCATGATTGCCTTTCCTCCCCCTTTTTTGATATAGATGACTACGTAACACTGTTTACTAAAATACCAAATAATTTAGATGTAGCTCCAAGAAAATGCAAAAAGCTCATGGA
The DNA here is from genome assembly GCA_022577455.1 of Arizona elegans. NCBI lineage: Eukaryota > Metazoa > Chordata > Lepidosauria > Squamata > Colubridae > Arizona > Arizona elegans. Next base: position 75,539,263 of record JAKOOJ010000003.1, read on the forward strand.
TTTCCCCCTACCCCGCCCCCAATTCTTTACATACATTTTGTAATGCAGTTGTTGCATCTCAATGGATTACTCCTAAATGGAACCTAATACTCATTTAAGTTTGAAAGATTAGAAAACGTCAATATACCACTACAGAGTTGTACCATCCTACAGCTTTTTTTCTTTTTATGTCTCTCAAATCACTGTTTATTGCCATTTACTTTTTTAAAAAAAACATCTGAAGTATTTGTAAGACGTCACCAGAAATTTACATGTCCTAATGGAGCAAAAGGATTTTTAAGATAAACTGCAGCCGAAATAACACTGGCTGCTCAGTTATGTGCCTGACTTAACACTTGTGTAGAGCTTTTGTCTTCTGAGTATTTTATATCCATCTACCGTGATATACTGGAATAGTGTTGAGTTTCATTGGTAAATGGCATTTAAATACCGTTCATGCTAAGATTCTAATTCTGAATCAGAATAGCATGAAAAAGATATATTCTACAATAAAATACAGATATTTTCTAATCAGGATTTATTTAGCAAGATTATACTGACAGTAAAATATGATATCCCCTTTGTAGCTCAGTCTTCTCTGAGCTAATACTGCTTTTGCAGCTTGTATGTGTGTGTGTGTGTGTGTGCGTGCGTGCATGTCTGAAAACTGGTATGATTTTGTTCTAGCAATGAAAAAAGACTTTGAACCCTTTTAGTGGATTCCATGCCCTTGCATTTCAGTGTTTTCTATGTATTAAGTTATAGTCAAAAAGCTTTTAAATAGTTGAGCTTTTTAATGGTGACACTTTATTTTGTATCTATTTATATATGTATGTATATCTTAGAAAAGCACTTTGTTTAAAAAAAGAAAAAAAGATATTGCATTTTATATGATTCCTGCCATTTGCTGCTAACTCTGGACTGGTCAGAATGCTGCAGCGATACTTGATCTAAATTAAACCTGGCAGTAAAATGTAGAGTAAAGTTAAGACCTTTGCTGGTTTAATCTTATTGTAAAGATGACATAGGCAAGCTGTGCAGCTTTACATTTTAACCAGGAGACTCTGTGGCATTTAAAACAGTCTAGAAATGGTTGTACTTTTAATGCCAGTAACAATCTGCTTCCTCTAGTGTCATTAAATATACGTTTAGTGTATAATTATCACAGATTTTTAAAACCCAAATACTCATGTTTGTTTGGGGAAATTGTGGCATGCATTTTTGGCTGATTATCTTTAGAAGAGTTCTAAAGGTTTTCAAACTTCATACATGGAATGTGGATCTTATTGAAGTCTTTGGTCATTTTCTAAGCGTAGATGTTGTGGATATTCTAATGTCCCTCAAAAGCAATTATCCATTTTTTTAAAAAGTCCTAAATTCTCTTTCATACACTGGATATTTTAGAGTTCATTTCCATTGAAAGCATGCTCTTGCTAAAAAATTGTCAGTCTGAAACTGAGTGCCACACTTCTATTTTTGAATGGCTATGATGAACTACTTGCTCTGTACCATGTATGGTTCTTGTCCTTTATCCACTTACTCCATTGACAGATTATGATGTGGCTTTATATTGTGCCTTACTTGTATATTAGAACCAAGTTTATTTTTCATTCCCCAGGACTCCTTAAACCCTTTTAGAAGCAAACAACAATTAAAGCATAATAAAGGAACTTCAAATAGATCTGATTTAAAATTATATTAATAGTTTGTACTGGCATAGAGTGACCAATTTTTAGTGGTCTTGGAAAATAGGGTTTTTATAATAATTCCACTACATCTCTTAACAACAGCTTCTCTGCCTCTTTTATTGAGTAAATCTTGGTATTTAATTTTCTGGGGCTCATTAGTACTAGTCTTTTGACTAGTTGAGAACTGGTTCTTTCATGCTACTGTGGCATCAGTGCAAACAGTGAAACTGTTGTAGGACTTGGGCAAAGATATACATACTTCAGTGGTCTGGTTGGTAATTTATTTTTAAATTTAAGTTGAAATGTACTGGAGAAAGAGCAAAAACTTCTATAACAGATTAAAGGTCTCTTAAATTTAAAAGCAACAGACATTTCTCAAATACCGTACTGTCAGTGTGAGTTTCACTTAAGTCTGTACCACTTTTCTGATGTTTGCCTTTGTTAATAAATCTGCTTGTTTATTCACAAATGTCAATAACTGATGTATGGTTTCTCTTATGTAAGTCTTATAAATATGACTAGTTTTAAAGCATTAATATTCTCCTACTTGTTTTTCATGGGTTTTCTTACAAGTTGCCTTCAGCACAAATAGTATAGCCAGTCGGTTCCTTGACATTTAGCAGTCTTCCTGTTGAATTCTGTTGAGGCGCAGTCACAAGATATTGTACAAATGTTTAGGCTTTGAGGCCTGAATTTCACTCCTGTCTACTCATCGTTTCTTTTTTTTTTAAAGTAAGGCTTTAGGTGTAAAATCATGTATTTTAGTCTGCTATCAGATGGAAAGCTCTATTTTGTATGACTGAAAACTGCACTAAAATGCAGTGTCTTCAGCTTTTTTTGTTTGTTTGTTTTTACCTGAGGGATTGAGCAAATTATATTTCATTCAATTACTAATCCAATTTCTTTAATAAATCATGGCATGTAAGGGCATTATACAATAATACTTAGGTTATTTCCAGAGTAAACTGAATGCTTTGACAAATGGCACTTTAGCATATACTTCCTCCAAAGCATTCTAACTTGATTGGATACTTTTTAATTTTCCTCCATTATTTTGGGTGATAGAGTGTTCATGCAGTGAAATGCTTTAGCCTCTTAAGATGTTAGGAACTTCCATAAAAATATACTTGTCACTCCCTAATCCTAAACAAACATGCTTTAAAATATCCCATTTTACATGGAAGTTCCTATACTGTTGCATATAGGGCTGTAGCCTTAACTTTTTCTAAAATAGAAAGTTTTTGCCTAAATTAAATCTTGGTAAAAATGATATAAAACCATTTTGTCAGGAACTAACTCCAGTGGTATAAAAGTCATACTTCATCCCAATGCTCTGAATTGTCTCTTGGCATCAAGCTTCTAATCTAGTACATTCAGGTATTGTTGGCATTTTTCGTATATTAAACATATATTTCTTTTAAACATGATTTTAAAATTTAATAGGCTATAAAAGATGTTAAATATCTATTGCTTAAGAGTTAAAAGTACGTTATTTTGATTACCGGTTGATTTCATTGGATCTGCCTTAAATTCGGATTCAAACATTTGTTCTAGCCATGAAAGTTTCAATATGGAAAGACTGAAGTTATTTCTAACTTCAAAAACTTTTTTTTTAAATCATTTCTAGCTTCTAAGAATAATGGAAATTTCTGCTGCTGCAATACTGGTCTCACAGATGCAAAATAATACATTTAGCATTGGTTACTGTAGTATATTCTACAAATTAAATTGTCCTTCCTAAAATATACTAAAAATCTGATTAAAAATTAAGGCTGCAGTCTTAAGCATTCTTACTTGGAAGTAGATTTCACTGTATTATGGGATGCCTCTGTAAACCTGTTTAAGATTGGGGAGCAAATCTGATAGTATATACAAACACAGCAAAGTTTTTGAAAGGTAAAAATAGTACATTAAAAACTATTGTGACCTTCCTCTACCAGGATTATGTTTGTAATGCTGTTATGTTCTGTGGTCCATTTCCAGCTGGAGCTCAGAGATATGTATTGAAGGTCTTGTCTCTGTTTAGAAAAAAAATATCCTGTTCAAAGCATGATCTGTTTGCAACTTTTATAATGTTTAATGTTGTGTATTTTTCCTTTTTTTAAAACAGACACAATTAAGATATTGGTTTGTTTTTTTTCCCTGTCATCCTTGAGCCCAAGCATTTCTGTTCACATACAAACTCATCAATGTATGCAACATCCTTTGTAATTGAAAATAAATTGTGAAGAGAAGTTCTGACATTGTGGTACATTTAGTGTGTTTATGTTTGTGATTTTTACCCATAGATTGCTGTCACAAAAATACCAGGATTTATTTTTTTTTCTTAGTATCCTTGGTACATCTGTATTAAATGGTTGACCTTCTCATGAACATATACTGCTTACAGAGATGAACACACACATACACACATGGCCAAAGAGAGACATTCTGAATATGTTTTGGTACACTGCACGTATCTCCTACTTTGTGGGTTATGGGCAGCAATATGTTGGTTTACAAAATCTGGAATAGAGATTCTATCTTCTATAGCAGAGCATGAGTGAACTTAAAACTGGTCTTTAGTTCCACATTATGAGCCAAAATATGTCAGAAGTGACTGATATTTTCTTTACTGTGAGTCAGGAATGCTGCATGTGATGAGTTAGGATTAGACTACACTTTTTCTTACTAAAAAGTGTTATGTTGACCAATGCCATAATTGGCAATTGTGGGGATCAATATTTACTGGACCACCTCATAGAAACATCAAACTATTATAGGTTATACATAGTAGTTCATGGTTTATGCAATCCCATACAATTATGATATATTTAGTAAACCAAATCTTGAGTTTTTGTAACATGAACTCAGTCAAGATGTCGTGTTGAAAGTAGGAATCCACAGATTGCTTGGTGTTACCAATCCCAGAGCTGAGTTTTGAGGAAACAAACATTTTGAGCAACATTCTAATGCTGCAATTCAGAGAAAAAAATAGGTAACATGAATCAATAAATGAGAACAGATGCAGAGTACAATGAAAGTTTTGGAACTATTTGGTGATCCCTGAAAGGATGATTTGAAAGGAAATCTGCTTGATTTAGGTAAAGATTTATTCATACATATTATGAGGGGATCTTAGTTAATAAAATAAAAATATAAAGCAAACATTAAACAGACAGTAGCCTGTAACCTGTTACAGACAGTAACAGCCTTGAAGAAAACAAACTACCTGCCTGATGAGTTGACATGATTCCCAAGCTGATGAAAATCACTTATCTGCTCTGGAGATAAAAATACAGTATGCAGGTGTAAGAAAACTAATTGAAGAATAAATATCTGCATATTTATAATATAACCCTGTTTTGCTATTTTTTGTTACACGAAAATTAGTTAAATATTAAGTATAATTGGAAACTTGTAATATTCTGCTCATTTCTAGCCATATGCCTTTTTTCTTTTTGAAGAAGTGCCTAATATTTGATGAAATCATTCATTTTTTATAGAATCTTTAGGGACTTGTTTTAACTTCAATAGTTTCTTAATATACAGTATTTTAATAGGCAAAAAAGTGTTTTGTAAGCGGGTGATGATAGAATAGTTTTACCCATTTTTTTTCATCTCATGTCTTCAATTTCTTTGGTTTTGTTTTTTTTTTACATAACTTTGCTTATCAAAAAAAGGGAAAGCACAAAGGGTATCGAAATACATCAGTAGCCAAAAACAACAACCAAACTAAATAAACCCCAGCATTTACTTAAATAATTTAATTCTGTAGGATCTAATTATAACTAATGAAAACGATTAATAAGCTGATCCTATATTATATATGCTAGGCTATTTTAGATCAAGTCTGAACTTGAGTAAAACATTTCAAAACTTCAGAAATTATCAAGTAACGCTATTTATTTAGGCTTTCTGTAAATAGGCTATCTTAAAAGTATAAGAGCCGATTAAATAATTTTAAACTAATGGCTCATTCAATGCAATTCCGCATCTCCTTTCCTATCTAGGATGACTTCATCTGGAAATACTGGGGAATTAGCCTAACTTTCTGCAAAAAACAAAAAAACCACATACTCAAATATCGAGTTCTTCTCTCTTTGGAGGACAGCAAGAATAGTGGTACAAATTATACACCCCAATAAATAACATTACATGTTGTAATCAGATAAAAGGCACTACAGCAAGGGAAAATCTGAAGTAAGTCGTTTCCAAATAATACCGTCACCGCAATCTTAAACATACTGTAGTAGACACTGTTCCCTCTCCTGACTGCAAAGACTCAGGTCAGCGCGACTGTTGGGGAAAAACGTGGCAGAATTCGAGCCACAAGAAATTCCTCTTTACGTCCAGCACCACTTCGCCCACCCTTCGCAGCTGGAAGACCGGGGACGCGGGGGCGGGGGGGGCGTTTCGTGAGAAAGGAATACGTCATGCCTACGCCAGCCAATGACTTCTCTTTGTGGACGTTCGATATCAAAGTCCGCTCGCGTTCCGAATTGGCTTGGCTTCCTTCTGGCTCGCCGTAGTTAGCCCCAAGATGGCGGCGGCCGGTGACGTGCCGGTCCGGGTTTGCAATCAGGAGATTGTCAAATTCGATCTGGAGATTAAAGCCGCCGTGCAGGTATAGTTCCCGTCGCCGTTGCTTCATCATTCACGATGTGACCGCTGGGCATTTTTTTTTAATTTATAAGCCCGTAACCGCCCGTCTCTCTTTATCAATGGTCGACCCTCCAGTACAGGTTGGTTCAGCTGCATCCGTCAGCCAGCCTTGTAGTAAGTAGCTGGACGGGTCACTCAGTTTGGCTCAACTTAATGAAGATCTGTGCTGTTATAAATGCTGCAGGTCACTTGACCGTTTCGGCGGCCCCAGATTTGGGCAATTGCTTCTTTGGACGCTGTAATTTGTCAGCTGTTTGTTTTTCCTACTCTGGTGGGTGATGGTAATTTCACCTGGCATCCCTCCTTCAAATGGTTATTTAAAAAAAAAAATCCAGAATAAATACTTAGTTTAAAGTATCCCACTGATATATCATCCAGCCTTCCTGAAATTGCTGCATTTTGAGGATCCAGATATAGATGTTCCAAGAGAACATCGGTGCAAAAAGTGTCTGTTGTGTTGGTTAATTTTTTTTTTTTTTTGTCTTTTCCCTGGGAACTCACAGTGATGTACATTACACTCCTTCCTCTTACTGTTTTCCCACAACAAACAACTCAGGGTAATAGGCTGGGTTGAGAGCAGTGGTGAAATTCAAATTTTTTTACTACCGGTTCTGTGGGCTGGCTTGGTGGGTGTGGCAAGGGAAGGATACCACAAAATCCCCATTCCCTCCCCAATCTATTTTAAATTTTGTATTTCTGTGTTTTATTTTTTGGCTGAGTCCTTCGGGAGAAGGGCGGTATAGAAATTTAATAAAATAAAATAAATAAAATAAATCCAGGGGAAGGTTACTGCAAAATCCCCATTTCCTCCCCACTCCTGGGGAAGGATATTGCAAAATCTCCATTCCCTCCCCACTCCTGGGGGGAGGATATTGCAAAATCTCCTTTCCCACCCCACTCTGGGGTCAGCCAGAGGTGGAATTTGCCGGTTCTCTGAACTACTCAAAATTTCCGCTACCGGTTCTCCAGAACCTGTCAGAACCTGCTGGATTTCACCCCTGGTTGAGAGGGTGACTAAAAGTCACCCAGTAGAATTCCATGGTTGAGGATGGGCTAGAATCCATACATTAAGATTCTTTCTGGTTCTGGGCTGACATTAGAATTTCTTGTTTTTCAGGATATCCGGGATTGTACAGGGCCTGTAAGTGCACTTGCAGAATTGAATGCCAAAGTAAAAGAAAAATTCCACCATTTACGTCTCAGAATACAAGTGAGGAATATTGACAAAATATTAGTGATGTTTTGAAAATAAACTCATAGATGTTTTTACTAGCTTCCAGCTTTCACATGTTTGCACTCACCTGCATGTAATTCCTTGTTGCTTGAACACTAAGCTGTTGTAAAAGTTTTTTTAAAGGAGTTTAACGTTCTTGAATTTATATCTGTCAGCAAGGTCAAAGACCACAAGTTACACAGCTTGGTTTTGCCAGAGCTCATAGTAAGAATGTTGAAAATGTCATGAATTTATTTTACTGCTACTTCAGTTATGTGCATTTGAAAATCTTATAATGTATAATCCTGAATATCTGTTAGATGCAATCTATACATTACTATATTACTATAGTATAATCTAAAAGTATGATTCATAGTCTCAATGGGTTAAAGACATATGATGAAGTGGATGCAGAACTTGGAAAGTAGTTGTAGAGAGGAAAGAGCGGAAATTGCAATGAATAAACAAATTTACCTCAAATACCAAATTGATGTAAGAACATTACTATTGGTTGCTGATTTCTTTTTTAAAAAAACATGCTGAAAATCTAACCGAATGTTAGCTCCTTTTTTCATATGTGGGGGCAATGTTGTAAAGTCCAACAATACTGAACAATGATTTAATCAATTAAAATACAGCAACAAAAATAGTTTTACTGGGGGGCAGGGATGGGAAAAGTTAATGCCCTCTAATTAGAGAAACATGTGAAATCTGGTTTTGCTAGTAATTGTTTTCCATTGGGGATGTGTATATATTTTCTTCATATCAGCTGGTTCTGCATAAGAATTGCCATGTCAATTCACCTATAACTGCATAAAATATGGCCTTTAGTTTTATTCTATTTACTAAGTAAGAAAGTTGTCTTACCCTCAAACTCCACTAAAGAACACCAGATGTCCTGTTTATGCTCTGTAAATAATCTAAGAATCAAAGATGTGTACTGACTTGTTTCCTGGGTAAAATAGGGAGAGAGATTAAAACATTCCATGGCTCTTGATCATTGGTATAAAGGTGGGAATGGGTATGCAATATCCCATCTAGATATTCAAAAGGTGATTCAGACTGCAGACTACTACTGAGAGAGATGTTCTTATAGGTCCTTCACTTGAAAGTGGGTAAATAAAATTAATAGCAACACTGAAAAAATTTGTCAGCCCTAATCGATCACATTTTATTTGCAACCAAGGCATTTTATATTTGTGCATTTTCCTTTTTGTATGTAGAAGTATTCATAAATAATGTGTGTTTATGGTTCTTTTTAGGAACTTGAACAGATGGCTAAGGAACAAGATAAAGAATCAGAAAAACAAGTATTACTCCAAGAAGTAGAGAACCATAAAAAGCAAATGCTCAGGTCAGTTAAAAATTTCAGGTTACCAAGACCAATGATGTAATACATTTTATTAGCTGAGTCTGCAGAATAGGAAGTTTGGAATATAGGAAGCACTAAAGTTATCCCTCACACAAGATTTGATGGATTGTATATTTCAGTTCTATACTTCCCTTTCTGTAAGCAACTCCCTACTTCTTTTTAAATTAATCAAGGCCCTTATGTAACCACAAGTGGTTATTATACAAAAAGGTAATCACCTGCATTCAATGGCTTTTTGCTTTTCTTCTGTACTCCCAGATTTCTGTACCCAAAAAGTTTTTTCAACCCTGTAGAGCAGATTTGGAAGGCATATGGATAGGAAGGAGGTGTTCAGTTGGACACAATCCAAGAAGGACTCATGAGGGAAAAAAGTTTTAAGAAAAGTAATAATACCTTGTGGATGTTTGTTCAGGGGAAGAATCTCTACTTTGTTGCCTTACACATAGCAATTTATCAATTAAACATCAAGGTAAAATTCAGCTCTGTAAAATGGGGTGAAACGTTGGGATTGGAGAATCACTTGAAGTAACAATGGACCAGAACTGTTTGTTTGTTTGTTTGTTTGTTTGTTTGTTTGTTTGTTTGTTTCCCTATCAAGTATCCTAGTGTTCCTTTCTTAGATAAATAAATGATGTGCCTTTCAAGCTTAAAAGTACAGATTTATGATAGCAGGACTGATTTTTGTTTGCAGCTGGTACTCAACCTGTTATGCATGGGGATCTCTAGAAAGCAATATCTAGACATCTCCATTAAAATTAGTGGGGCTTTCTTCCAACAATGTGAGTTCTTCCTTCTTTTCATGGAAAAAAATAATTCCCAACAATACTCTTTTACTACAATTAGCTATGAATTGCAATGCAACTTTTGATCAGTTGATGGAAAAATAATAGTTTGATTCAGGCTATCCATCTAGTGCTAGAAACATCATTATAAAGATTGCCAAAAATTTGGGTAATAATCATTGATTTCTGTAAGTAAGTATTTTAAATTGCTTTTATCAAATTTTAGTAATAATTTGTTTCTGGAACTTTGCACTTTGATATGGCCCAAGGGCTAATCAATAAAGACTCATTGCCATTGCTGTAAGTATCCAGATATTTTCACACTTAAACAGACCACTAATTAAGGAACACTACTTATGTGGTGATAAGATGTAAAGAAATGGAAAAATAAATGTATAATGCAGTTTTTAATATAACAGGAAGGCTAATAAAGTGTTAATTAAGCCAATGGCAAATTGAATGCTTTAGTTTTATGGAGTCAGATATCTAAGGAACTTGGTATGTGATACAAAGGTGTGTATTTTTAATTTCAGCAATCAGACAGCCTGGCGTAAGGCAAACCTAGCTTGCAAAATTGCAATTGACAATTCTGAGAAAGATGAATTGCTGCGAGGAGGAGATCCTTTACGACAAAGGTATGTAATTATTCTTTTTCGTTGTTATCAAAACTTGGCACAGAAATTCCCAACTTCCTGCTAAATACTATTTCAGAAATTCATTCCTGTGAACCATTATAAATCTATACTGCTCTCATTTGCAATGAGTTTTGTGAGATGCTGCTGGGAAGTCAGATAGCTGAAGTTCTCTCTTGCTGATTTCAGCCCCTGTACTTAATGCATGCTTACGGCTTCCTTTGCATCTTACCTATTTGGGGAATGGGTATATATCTTGGTGCATATATTGGTAACTATGTCTTTTTTTTTAATTCAATCCTTTGGGTCTCTTTGAAATAATTCCTACTAGATTTGATAGATCTTGCTTCTAAGAAAGTTGAATAATTGTGCAGTAATAACAAATGACTTTACATTGGTTTGCATATATTTGGACTAATTTATAAAGTATTCTTGAATATTAAAATTTTGATCAGTAGTAATTGGAATGAGTAGTGGGCAGTTTTTTTGCTCTTAAAGAGTTTAATTGAAAAAGGTCTGTCCCCAAAAGCAGAATTTTGATATGCAGTATAGGGTATTGCAGCCAGCCCCAGAAATAAGAGGGAGTCTCTATGCAAAAATCTTGCTTGGATTTTGGGACAGTTCTTTTTCAGCCAGCCTCCAGAGACACGAGGACTCCCTTTCTGGCTGACTGCAAACTCCCTGTGCAACAAACACCTCCGTGCTAAAATCATGCTTCAGTTTTGGTATGGATATTTTTCAGCCAGTCCCCAGAAACCAGAGGGAGTCTTCTTATCAGGTGGCAGAGGCATGCAACCTTTCCTGCTGGGGAAATAATTCCTCTATTGACATGCTGGGGAAGCCAGCAGAGAAGATTGCAAATGGCGGTCAGATGATTGCAATCATGTGTGACCACGGGGATGCTGGAGTGACTATAACTTCAGGCATGTGCCATAATACCATCCATTCAGCACCTTCATAATTTCAAAGTGGCTGAACAAATGGACATTAAGTGAGGATTACAACATTTGTAATTAGGTTAGGTTTAGGTTTATTTGATTTGTATACCGCCCTACTCCCGAAGGACTCAGGGCGGTGAACAGCCAGCAATAAAATACATAAATACAAAAAATTTAAAAACCAGATAAAATCAAATTAAATCATTTTGGCCCAGACAGATTAAAACACCCCAATAATTTAAAAACAGATTAAAATTTACATATTTAAAAAGGGAAGAGATTAGGCCAAACCCACCTGATGGAATAAAAAGGTCTTCACAGCACGGCAGAAGGAGTGCAGATCCTCCGTATCTCCGGGGGGAGCTCATTCCAGATGGTAGGTGCCCCCACAGAGAAGGCTCTCCCCCTAGGGGCCGCCAGTCGACACTGTTTGGCTGACGGCACCCGGAGGAGTCCCTCTCTATGAGAGCGTACTGGCCGGTGGGAGGCTATTGGTGGTAGTAGGCGGTCCCGTAAATAACCAGGTCCTAAGCCATGGAGCGCTTTAAAGGTGGTAACCAAAACCTTGAAGCGCACCCGGAAGACCACCGGGAGCCAGTGCAGCTCGCGCAGGAGAGGTGTTACATGGGAGCGCCATGTCGCTCCCATTACCACCCGCGCGGCCGCACTCTGCGCCAGTTGGAGCCTCCGGGTGCTCCTCAAGGGGAGCCCCATTACCTTTCTAATCAAGCTATATAATGTTGCAAAGGGAAGATCCTTGATTCTTGCAGTGGTAGCTAACATTTGTTCATTATTATGGATTCATTTAACATTTATTACGTCTTAAATTTATTCCTCCATTAAAACCATATAACATTCAAGCAGGAACATTTCATAAACTCTGAGCACTCAAGTAGAAAATAATGTTTAGATTAAGAGCTTTATCACACTAAGGTATTTACTCCTATTGTAAACTGTCTGAAAAGGAAAACAGTTTAAGAACCATCTTTTCAGATTTCAGTCCCTTCCTCATTTTGGCCATAGTGATGGCCTACTATCCACTTGGTGGATTCCTTTGCTTCTTTACCCCTGTCACCCATATCAGGCAAATCATTGTCTTTTCTGTGAACAGGCCATGTACGTGGATTCAATCAATGAATCTTTGTATGAGTTTTGGTCTTTTGACCTTTCTGTGTCTACTGATTGAGAGAGAGAGGGAGGGAGGGAGAAAAAGAAAGAAAAAGAAGGAAGGAGGGAAGGAAGGAAAGAAAGAAAGAAAGAAAGAACTAAATTTTATCATTTGGGCTACAAGGCAACAGGCAAAAGTCTTGCCAATATGTCACTAAGCAGTCCAAAATGAAAGAGCCATATTGACGCAGTGGTTAGAATGCAGTACTGCAGGCTACTTCTGCTGATCACCGGCTGCCGGCAGTTCGGCAGTTCGATTCTCACCGGTTCAAGGTTGAGTCAGCCTTCCATGCTTCTGAGGTTGGGTAAAATGAGGACCCAGATTGTTGGGGGCAATATGCTGACTCTGTAAACTGCTTAGAGAGGGCTGTAAAGCACTATGAAGCAATCTATAAATGCTATTGCTATTCCTATCTCAAGGGCAGCTGCCAGTGATTGAAAGGAGGAAGTATTTCTCTGGCATTGCCCAGCAGCCAATTTGAATGGAGGGGTTTGCCTGCAGTGAAATGAAGTGCAGCAGGCAAACTGAACAACCCTGATTGAACAGGCATAAATGGGAGAACATTATTTTTGACCTATAGAAACAAAAATAGAGGTTACCTTCCTAGTGATTTGGGGCTGACAAGATGACAAAGTAATTTTTTCCTACTATCGGGAAATGGCTAGTTGGTCATACTCAGGCTGGAACAATCTGGGTCATGCAGATCATGCTCTAATGCAAATAAAGTTGAGTTGAGCTCAACATTTGGTATCCTCATGGACAAGTATGTACATCTTGGTATGATATAAAAATATGTTTCCATTGCTCTTTTGAAAAGATGTTTTTCTACTTCTGTACTTAGCCTTACTCCTTAATTGCGAGATGGTTTTACTAACCAGAGCTTATTCCTCTTAGGTTTCTCTACCAGGTTCAGGAAGATGACAGTACTGGATTCACCAAAAGTCAAGTGTGACTTGAGGGAGCCTAAGAAACTTAGCACGTGGTAGCATCTAACTGCTTTAGAAGCTATGTAGGCATAGACCTGGTTAGCTGATTGATGCAGAAACCACATAGTTTAGAATCATAATTGAGCAAAATATCTTAGCAGAAGGGAGTGGCAAATTCTCTGCATCATCCCAAGGAAACTGTAATTTAAAGCATGTTTGCAATTGTACTGGAATGCAGTTGTGATGCCATCTTTTCTATAGTCCTGGAAGAAGAAACTAGAAAGGAATATAATTTGAAGCTCCATGCTGGATTTCTTTCTCTCTTCTCTTTTAGAAAGTCTACTAAGGAAAGTCTGGCAGAGGGGGCAAGTAACATCACAGAGAGCCTGATGGGAATTAGCAGAATGATGTCTCAGCAGGTTCAGCAAAGTGAGGAAACCATGCAATCTCTAGGTAACTAAATAATCTGGATATAAGTTCAAGATGGACAGTTGGTCTTCAGATGCAACAGATTCTTCCCACCCATCCCTATATCCTCCCCAGAACCATTAACCTTTAGTCATTTATAGGGTGCTTCGATGAGAGGACGAAACAAGGAGAATTAGGCCTTGTGTACCTTCCTCTCACTGGAGATGTTTATGAATTCAGCTTTCAATGTGAGAGAATCATTGCCACTTTCTCATTAAGAATAATGAGAAATAAATAAATCTGTTACATATAGGAATAATTGTTCAAGGATTAAAGGAATAATGTTATTTGGTGCAACCAAGATGTACTGAGAAGATGTATTTTTATTCTGTCAGATTCAAGCATTTCTTTTCTTGGCAATTGAACTCATAAAACCAGTTGGTTTAAATAGAAATGAATGCTTCTGCACCAGAGACAAATTCTTTGTGTGTCTAATCACCCTTGTCCAAATAAAGTCTCCTCTCCTCTCCTCTCCTCTCCTCCATCCCATTCCATTCCATTCGGCACAGTACTGGAGAGAAAAATGGCTTGCCCTTAGATTTCCACTTAAGTGATTCACGCCTTTTTCTCCCCCCTAGATAAATCTATCTGTTATTTTAATACCTTGGTTTATGATGATGACCTCAAAAGAAGGCAGCACCTAGCCTATCTTGCTAATTCCAAAGAGAATTAGACCTGGCTAGCACTTGGATGGGAGATCACCTGAAAATCTCAGAGATGAAAAATGCATATTACAAGGAATACATGTAGCACAAGGCAAAAGTTATAACTGTGGACCCCCTGCTCACTTTCCTTAGGGTCCTTAGGGTGCCTTTGAGATTATTTGAATATGCTGTAATCCATTCTGGGGTTGGGAAGTCAGATCTGGATTTGCCATTGCTTAGACTAGAAAATGATTGTCTGGTTAATGCTTTGTCATTTTGTTTTGTGATAAAGAGTTGTGTGTGTGTACATCCAGTTTTCGCCTCCTAACAATGGCAACTAGGAGAAAAAGTATTTTTATTTGCTTCAACAGAAGATGTTAAGCATTAAGCTAACTCTCATGTGCTTTGGGTTTTACTGAGCAAACTCTTCCACTATATGTTTATGTTGGCTCTTTCCCTCTTAGTTTGTAACTGTAGGCCTAAAAGACTTCATGCTTTTATCTGGTTTTAGATGGATCAGATTGCTTGAACTAAATGCTTATGAATGTTTATACATTGCTGTTTTAATTATTTACATCTGCCTTTTTGAAGTGTTTGTGAACTGCCTTAAGGGAGAGTATGGTCTGTTGGGATGCAGAGTTTGGCTGAGGTGAAAGTTTTAATGGTTCTGGAACTTGAGCCAACTCTGATCTCAGTCTTTTATGAATGGGCCTCTTCAAGATGGTAACATATCAATCAGATGGTCATCAGATAACAAGAGAGCCATTTGAATTGATTTCATCTGGCTTCAGATCTAAAATATGAAGCTTTAAGCCAATTTACCCAGTGAACCGCATGTGATATGTTTTCTTTCACGGGACACAAAAAGATGCTTCCACAATATATGATTATTTTGCTAGATGCGTTGGAAACAATCCACTGAAATGTACATTTTATCTTTCAGTTAATTCTTCACGAACTATCTTGGATGCCAATGAGGAGTTTAAGTCCATGTCTGGAACAATACAGCTGGGGCGAAAGCTTATTACAAAGTATAACCGCAGGGAGCTGACTGATAAATTGCTCATCTTTCTTGCCCTTGCCTTGTTTTTGGCCACTGTGCTTTACATCTTGAAGAAAAGACTATTTCCATTTTTGTGATCTTTTTAGGTGAAAGGAGGAAGCATGACTGCGAGGAAAAAAGAAAGGCAGTATATTGCAAAAAGACTTCTGACAGAAGAGACTTCCATTAGGCAAAACTTTACATTGAACTAGTAAGCCAAATGAGCAGCAGGTTAGAACAAGAGGACAAAGTGTGCTTGTTTGCTCTGAGGCTGGAAGGCTGTACCACTTGTCGTATTCTGTGAGGCACATTCCAATATCCCCCATCTTTGGCCATTTCTATCCCTTTTCTCAGTTCACTACAGAACTGAGAGGACTAGAAGAATACTAATAAATATATATATAAGTATATTGTATATTATACCTTTGATAAAGTAGATGTGAATGCCAGTACTGTGAAAATCTTATAAATTAAAGGACGCATAAAGGTGTATAATAAGCCTTATTACTGGTTCTTTTTGAATTATAAAAAATGACCATTTCCACAGATTGTCTCCAGAAAAAGCAATGAGGCAAATTTCCAAATGCCTTTTTAATTGATGGGTTTATATTATTCGTTTATATGTTCCTCTTGCCAGTGTTATTTAGATAGTTTTCTTTGCTTCATCCCAGATTCTAGCTCTCCCCTATGTAGGGAATGACTGCAATGGGTGACTGGGCCAATTAATCTCTCTCAGAATTAGATTACTTCTTGTTAATCAAAAAAATTCTCTTATCAACTGTACTGGACCAGTGTACTAGATTACACCCATGGCCTTCAAGAAGAGGACTTCATTGTGCACTGGATTGATTCAGCTTGATTGTAATACATTAAATATTTGTTACTGTACTGAAGAAAGTGAAAAAAATGGTATAGTAAATATATTTTCCTCATTTCTACTGTCAATATAGGTGGATAGAGGGCAGATGATAAAGCTAATTGTTCACAATTATAAGCCACTTTTGAAATCTTTTATCTATAAACTGCCCAGAGTCGTTCTATGAGTGAGATGGGCAGTATCCAATTTTGATAAATCAATCAATCTTGCCAAGAAAACTCCAGGGAGTTCTACAGCCAGGAGTCAACACTGACTAGAAGCCCTGTGTGTGCACACATACCCATGCACTCACAAACACACACATTGAGAACCAGAGACTGTGGTTTTGTGTCTATGCCACAAGATGGCACTGAAGGACCATATTTTTAAAAATAACACACTGTTCTTTAATTTGCAGTCTTTGATTGGGCAACTATTCAAAATAATAGTGTTGCCTTAAAGCAAATGCTAGACAGAGAGGAGTCAAAGAAGCAAACTGCAGTTAAAAAGAAATTACTGATCGAGCTCTGGTATATTTTGCATTAATGCTTATATTTGTCTTTAGCTCTCTTATTAAATTATTATTTATTTCAATCTTAACAAGCAAAAGAACTAAATAAACATTGTTATATGTTTATATGAGTTTTGTGACACTAGATTAACTTTTTTTATTATGTTTAAAAACCAACTTCTGCAAAGAGTTCTCTGGCATACTGTAAGGGTAAAATATGCCGTGAGTGTGTAGAACTCAGTTCAGATCCCAACATACAGATCAACCTCAGTGGAGATGGGATGCAGTGAGCTACAGTCTAAGGGTCTTATGCAATAGTGTGGCTGACAGCCCCTACTTTGTGGTATGGCCCAAAACATCCAGTAAATTGACCCTTGCTTTCTTTAAAAACCTATCATAATAGTGGTCCAATTGATAAACTGCAGTCTAGTTTTCATCAATTGGATTAGCCACAAATAGCCTAAATGTCAAATCTGGGGGACATTTTCTTTGACTAAGAAAACTGTTTTTCCAAGACACTGGCTTTCAATTACATTCTGAGGTTTATAAAATTGAACATCATCAATAAAAGATGCAAGGAGGCCCTGACTAAAAACAGTTAAAGCAGGAGACTCAAAGGATCTCAAAGGCTGCAGAGAGCCCTGGCAATGCGCTGAAACCAAAAATCTTGTTTTAATGCATGCACTGTTGACTAATTCAGCCATGTCGACTGTTGGTTTTATTTGGATATCTCTGGTTAATTAGTAAGTTCACTCATTATTATTATTATTATTATTATTATTATTATTATTATTATTGTTTATTTCTCATTATCCAATAAATTTTATGCCTAGAGATTTGGCTGCTTTGACTTAATAAGCTGATTGCTTGTTAAAATCTTCTCCATGTGCAAGCAGTTACGGAACTACTACTTGTATTTCATGAATAGCACAACATTTAGTAATGGTTGTAATTTGGGGTTTTGGAGGGGATGGTCCAAAATTTTTTTTGTTTTAGTTTTCTTAAAGCTGATCCAAAGGGTGAAGTCCTTGGTAAAAGGGCTAAGGGGACTGGGTGATTTTAAGTTGGAGGTATAGCCTCTCATACAGAGATTTATTTTATTTTATTTTTATGAAATGCTGCTTCTTTTAACTGGTGATGTCACCAGAGTAGTTTCAGAGTTGGGTGGTCTTTAAATATAACCAATACATAAACTGAGTGGACTAAAATTTCAGTGAATGAATCAGGATTCCTCAGACAGATTAGAATGTATCAAGACATTCAGGATCACAGGTACAGCCTATTATGAGTGTTTTACTGGGAATCCTTGTCAAAAAAAAATGCCTGCTAGTGAGATTCTAAATTATTTCTCAGCCCAGTTTGTAACATGTCAGTAATACTAATTGAAAGATGAAAATTTGATTCTCCAGATTTTGTTGAATTGCAGCTTCCATTACCCCACCAGCATGGCCAATCGGCAATCAGATTGTTCAGAGTTTGCCGAGTTTGAGAATCTATCAAACAACATAAGCAAAGAGAAAGGGGGGAGGGGTGGGAAATCTGCAGTGCTGACATGAGTTGAGGTAGGGAGAATGTGCTTACGGCAGAGAAATGCTTTCCACATTAAGAAACTTCTCCCAAATGGCTGGATGAATTCACTGCTAGAGTGTTTCTAAAAATGCCACCACCAGATGCATGCAGTGGCTGTCGCCTGCCAAGTGGCGCAGCCGCATATGCCAGCTGGGAGAGGAATGGGCACGGCTGACTGGAATCCATCCAGGTTGAGAATAGCCAAGCTCCAGATGCAAACCTGCTTATAAGTAAATACAGCTCCTCTAGAGCAGAGCCAGGAGGCCAGATGGACCACCTTTCTTGCCTTGGCTATTTTTACTAACTACCATTTGCCAAGACCATCTAGAGAAAGACATCTCCAGAAGATTTGCCAAAACCTATGCATATTTTACAAGCAATGTGAGATTTTATTTTTTGCTATTTCGATTTAAACACAATAGTACATACATGTTTTGGAGTTTGCTTATGGTGATTTCTTTTACATTTGGATCCCATTCTCATTCATGGAAAAAGGAAGATCTACTGTGTTTGTTTGTTTGTTTGTTTGTTTGTTTGTTTATTTATTTATTTATTTATTTATTTAATTTCTATACCGCCCTTCTCCCGAAGGACTCAGGGCGGTGTACAGCCTAATTAAAAACACAAAGACAGACAGTATTTAAAATTGATTAAAATTATTTAAAAAATTATTAAATAGTAGGCCTAATATAAAACCCCGAATTTAAAAACCCAATTTAAAACCAATTAAAATCATTATATTGATAGCCCAGCCTGGCGGAACAACATGGTTTTCATACTGTGTTCATTCTGTTTTCCAGTGAATTTTGGGCAGATCAATAGGCTTTGGTAATAGACAATTCTAAACATACAAAATCTGCCTGTGCTAGCAGAATATACAATATAATTTTTATTAGGAAGAGAATTGCAGACTTGCTAGCAAATTTATCAGGAATTACTAAACATCAACCAATGTGCTCATTATGTTCTTATTCAGAACTTACTTCTATTGGATTCCAAGGAATTTCTCCATAAATAAATTATTCAGGAGTAGTATTGTTTACCTTAGTGAACCATGAAACATAGTTTGGAGTAGACATGCATGGGACTGAGCTACTACTTTGATTTTTCCCTTCCCTCTGTCCTTTTCTTCTTTTAATATAATTCACCCTTAGTCTCTAAAAAAGATGGGCTTGATATGTGAATAAATACAAATAGTTTCTCAATGATTATGTTGGATGGACTTGTTTTAAAGCAAAATGCTATTGTATTAAAGGGTTTGATCAAATTGATCAATCCATTTCAAGTTAAGTATATTTACTTTGGAGTTGCAGTCTAGGAAATAGAGGTTCAAATGCTGCCTTAGCCTACAAGCTCATTGGCTGATTGTCTCCAGTCTTTCTGCCTCAGCTTCATCTACTGAGACTCTTATTAGAAAACATGGGAGACTTTGTGATATCTCAAATGTCTTAGCTCAAGATGTGATCGACTTTAACTCCCATCATTTCCACAGTCAAACTGGAAAGTACCAGCTTGAGCCCAGCTGCCATTGAGGAAGGTGCAATCTCAATGCAATTAATAAATAGAGTGGATCTCATTGATGTGCAGGGAGAAATATGTCTTGCCACATTCTTTGTTGCTGAACTCATTAAGACTTTTAAAAAGTGCTTATCTTTCACTGGATTATAATGTAGGCACTTGAATCCATTTAGCAGATTAACACAGAGACACTATATTCCTGCCTCTTGTTCAACTGCTAATGACTGAACAGATTCATGCACTCTTTCTATTTCTTTCCCATATTGTCAGGCTTAACCAAGTCTTTTCTAATGCTTGTTGAGATAAAAGATAGATAGAATTGCTATTTGAGTTAAGGAGAAAACTAAGCCTTAGTACACAGACTTTATGTGTGGCAGTGGGCTGCTGCCATGCCATTGGGCTAAGAATCAATTCACAGGGATCAACCAGAGGTCAGCAATGTCCCTTGTATTCCACTACCCAAATTATTGTCATTTGAAAACTTGTCAACTTATCAGGCCCTGATCTTTTAAGTGATTTTATAGCCAGGTATTGGGTTTTACCTGCCAGTCCACATTTATACATGTGGGAATCTGCCTTGAACTCGGGCCTGGATTGAAAATCTCAACCTATCTCTCGGTGGTGGGCTATCATGGTTGTTGACCAAAGTTGGTGCTGGAAGAATTGGTGACTGTCAATGAAAATCACACTTGGCAGATGGACTTGGAATCAATGCACTTAGACACAATGCTGTTCTTTACATCCTTAGAACAACACCAATACAATTTCAGTTACAACAGCATGAAAACAAAGTTAAAGTCGCAAGGCAAACTACAGGGAATGCCTCCAGCTGAATAAAACCAGATTCAAAGTGACCTTAGTGACGCTAGAATTAATATTTAGTTTAAAGCATCAAATCTGCTCTCGGTTAAAAGCATGTTGCCCTCTTTTAAAGCATCTGGTCTTTCAATAATAAAACTGACTGTTCACAGGCAGATATTTAACATTTGTAAATTTACAGTAAATTGTTATTTGAAATGCCGACTTTTATACCGATGAAATGTGTTCAATTTTTAAATGGAAAAAAGGCCGTTTTAATGATAAGAGGGAGCTTTAAAACAATATTGTCTCATTCAAAGTCAGGGTTTATGTTACATTTAATGTGTCATGCTTTTAATTCATCAGTTATGTTTGTTAAAGAAATGGATAACATTATAGAAAATGCTATTTGTTGACATAAGCTTACCCCATTTCCCCAAAAATAATACCCAACTAGAAAATAAGTCCTAGCATGATTTTTCAGGATGCTTGTAATATAAGCCCTACCCCCCAAAATAAGCCCCGGTTAAGATTGTCAGCAAGATGGGTGCATTTAGTACTGTATTTCCCCCCCCCGAAATAAGACCTAACCAGAATATAAACCCTAGTGCATCTTTTGGAGCAAAAATTAATATAAGACCCAGTCTTATTTTAGGGGAAACACAGTATTTTTTTCTGTGGCAAAATCTAGCCCAGCCCAGCCACTAGGCTGGACACACCTGGTCAACAGCAATCTTAATCTTAATTCAATTTGTATGCCGCCCCTCTCCGAAGACTCAGGGCGGAGGAAAAAGATGCTGAAGTCAGCTGGGACAGTGGCAGGAGTTTCAGAGAGCAGGGTGGCAAGGATAATTGCGGCTAGGGTGATATAACTATGGCCTCCTGGAGTACAGCAAGCAGCCCCAGAGCCATGCAGTTCTTAGGCTGCATGCCACCCCACAAGGCCAAGTGCAGGGCGACCAAAGGACAGGGTTGGGGAGGCGATAGATGAGTGAGGGGAGTTGGAGACAACCCCATTCCTTACTGAGGTTTGTGGCTAAGAAGGACCAAGCCCGGAATGGCTTGGAGTGGGGTGAACACTTACTTAACAACCTACAGTTTTCAACTAACAACAGCAAATGGGATTGGCAGGATGTGGTTGCTAAGTGATGCAGTCATATGACGTCTTGCTTTACGAACGCATCCCTTAGTGATGGAAAATCCAGTCCCAATTGTGGTTGTAAATCAAAGAATACCTGTAGTCAAAGTCAATATTCCAAATTTATTGGTATCTTTAATCCTTTTAGAAATACTTTCTTAGAACAATCTTATTCAGCTTTTTACTATTCATTTCAAATTTCAAGTTCTTAAATTTACAATTTTTTTTCTTTCTTTTTTTTCTTCTTCTCACCCAAAGTCTTTCCATTTTATCGCTTTTAAAATAATGACAAAAAGCGAAAAACAAAACATAGTGTTTGTTTTCCCTTTATACATTGTCAAAGAAAGAAAACATAAACTGCTTTTAAAAAATGAAAAAATAGAAGAAAAAAAGGAAAAAGATATAAGATTTTAGCACTCGTTACAATTATTCTATATATAGTTATCTAATGCAATTATTTAACTACATATATGTTTCTAATACATCTATATAACTGTCGTGTTTTTAATCTACTGTATTTTGTATAAATGAGTGAGTCCCATATTTCATTATACTTGTTAATTTGAAGTCTAAATCTATAGGCAATTAGCTCATAAATGACAAGTGAATTTCATTGAGGAATGAAATTCAGTGAAAGGAGCCATACATTTATCTTTCCAATCTTGCAATATCAGTCTTTTGGCCATGGCAAGGGCCTGGCAAAATCCATTTATATTGTTTGATTGTCAGATTCCAAGTACCAACCATGTATCTTCTGAAAATGTGATCTTTTATCACACAGTCACATTTAAATGGTTCGCTGTTTTCTCCCAAAACTTAGCAAGCTGTAAAAAATGTGTTTTACAAAGTATTATCCTTTCCAAGGATAATTACTTTTCCAAGAAAAAATTGCTTTTGACAGTCCTTTTCTACATGAATGTAATGGAGCCCAAAAACTCCTAAATATTGACAATCTTGCTATTAAAGTTATAACATTCTCCCATCGCCTAGGCCAGTGATGGCTAACCTTTTCTGGACCGAGTGCCCAAAGTGCGCATGCACGTGCAGGGGCCCTGCACGTGCCCCCCTGTGCATGCACGCGTGGAGCCCTGCACACCCCAACCCCCAGGCATGCATGACAGAGACCCGATTACCAGCTGGCCAGTGGGAGGTGCACACACATGCATGGCGGAGCTGAACTGGGGCAACGGCTTGCATGCCCACAGAGAGGGCGCTGCGTGCCACCTATGGCACACGCGCCATAGGTTCACCATTACGGGCCTAGGCAATATAGGAACCTCTAATTCTTCATTCATTTCTGCACATCAATTTTATTTATTGATAACAAAAATCTATAGAAACTAATAGTAGCAGTTTTTAGTTAAAAGGATTTAACAAGTTGTTCCAGTATTTCAGGTGTCTCAGATGTTGAAAATGCTGCTCATTCAAACAATGTTGTTAACAAACATTGTAACTGCAACTTGGGATATATATTGGGATATATCTGGTAGATCTTATTTGTCTCTGACTTAACACTTTGATTAGTACAGCATGTATTAATCTTGGTTTGCAGTGAGACTAATATTTGAGTAATCTCAGTAATTATTTCATGAAGTCTTCGTCAACTTATTGTCATCCTTTCAGTTGATCTGAACTCCAAAATATTTGACTGACCCCAATTTGGGGAGAGCCATTTGCTCACATGTGTATTTCAAGATAGTCTTCAGGTCTAGGTATCGGCCTCAGTTTTTTCTCGAGTCACAAGTTCTTCTCATCTAGTCTATCACTTGCTCAAAGAATAATAACTCTGGTGATCCCAGGCTTGTTATTTATATTTTAACTTCTTCAGGTGTAGTTTTGCTCTGAATACCTTTATGGGATGAAGGTGCTAGTGTGGCAGAAGGGAGATAGTCAATTATTTCCCTTAATTTAGGAGTATCAAGTTTATGAGGTATGCTACGAGAACAGCAATGAAAATATAGTGCTGAATTTGGTTATTATTGACCCCCAGTTCCTTATTTGTGGAAATCTCAGACCCTAAACTATGGGACTAAAAGTTTGTGTTAGGTTGTATCCAGTGGTGGGATTCAAGTAATTTAACAACCGGTTCTCTGCCCTAATGATTTCTTCCAACAACCAGTGTGCCAAACTGCTCAGAAAGTTAAGAACCGGTTCTCCCGAAGTGTTGTGAACTGGCTGAATCCCACCACTGGTTCCCTCTCTCTCTCTCTCTCTCGCTGTCTCTCTCCCTCCCTTCCTCTCTCTCTCTCTCCCACACACACACAGAGAGAGCGGGGGGGGGGGGAAGAGAGAGGGTACAATGTCTAAACAGTGCAGGTGAGATGTTTTCAGCCACTCAGTCTGTCCTTTTTATATATATAGCTGCTGACTGTGAGGTTGATCAAGCAGGATTGCTGTCAGCTTTTCTAATGGCCAACTAAAGGCCCATTCTCATCCCCGTTATCTCCACCTTTACGACCCTGCCAGATCCAAATTGCTGCCTCTACCTTATGGTTTGCTCCATGTTTGTTGTCACTTTCTACATGAAAGGCAAATGCCATTCAGAGCTTTTCAGGGCGATAATGCTCCTGCTTGGTGTATTCCCTGCGATAAGAACCCAGAAGGAAAGCAGGGAGACAGGTCCTGAAAGAATCAGGACACACCAACCTCCTCCGATCGATCCACAGGGATAAATTTCTTAAATAAGATGAAAGCAGGCTGCCTTCCTCTTTTCAGACACATCACAAATAGGGACGCTTTTTCAGGGATTTTATCTTTTCTTGTCCTCAGTCTTTGCCACTCGGCATACTAATCCAGACTGAGGAAATCATGTAAGTGACATGGACACGTGTAGCCATTGGGATTAGTTTATAGTGATGATAAAAGGGCTTCAGCCTTCACAAGGGAGACATAAATGGCAGTAGGTAAAACTATGTTTCCTGTAATTTCCTCGCTTAGCCAGAGCCTTGATAGTACAGTGGTTTAATGCACCCTGTTATTAACACAGCTGCCTGCAATTTCTGCTGGTTCGAATCTCTCCAAGGCTCAAGGTTGACTCAGCCTTCCATCCTTTCTAAGGTAGGTGAAATGAGGACCCAGTTTGTGGGGGCAATAAGCTGACTTTGTATAAATGAAGGCTATTGCTTAACGCATTGTAAGCCGCCCTGAGTCTCCGTAGAAGGGCGGCATATAAATCAAATTAAAAAAAAAAAATCCCAGGCCAGCCATGTTTTTAATGACATGAAAGACAGATCCAGTCCTAGTCTGGACATGACACTAAGCCAACATTAATTTTAACCATGGTTTACTGAGGAAATTCCAATTAGCATGTCTCATAAAATCTTCTAAATAATACAGTTTACAAGTATAACAACCAAGTTCACATATATCACAAAAAAGTATATTTTGGCTTACTGTGGTGGATAAAATCAACTTTGGGTGCTTTGCCTGATCAACTGTGTTTGTTTACAACATGGAGATTGTGCAGATGACCCCAAACCATTACACAGAGAGGACATCAGTCCAACTTCTTTAGAATAGGAGCTTTACTTACCAATAATTTACTGGATTGTTTTCAATATCTTCACCCTAGCTGGGTAGTTAGAATCCTTGATCTGAAGTCCTTGAGACGCATCCTTAGACTTCTTCCTGCTCCTCATGCACTGCATGACTCTTAGAGTTTCTGACTCATGGCCTCTATTTCCTGGAATCACCATTTCTTTTTTTCTCCTGTGCTCCATGATGTTGCCTTCATCTCCCCCAACATACAGTATATATTTGAAGGAGCCTTGTTTCAGTGAGCTGCTCTGATATGAAGCAAATAGCAATCTGTGGTATTTTTCAAGTGGCATAAATTCACTTCATTCATTCTGTTGGTGACACTTCAAGAGAGTAGGCACCTATTAGCTGCTTTAGGCTGACATGGATACATACCTTCCCTTCTGGTTCCATGCCTCTGATTTTTAGGGCTATTCTGGTTTAGGCAATAGGAGAGACCATCCCTTTTAATCCATATATCTGTCAAATCTCCTTGCAGGGATCAAGTGATCTTCAGGATCAGAGATTTGGCTTTGAAAGACTTGTCTCTTCAGTCCCACTGATCAGCTGTTCTCTGGGCTTGGAGACCTGGTAGCTAAAGAGAGACAGCTGACTCTTTAGCTGCCTGGTCTTAGATCCTGTGGAGTAGTTGATCCTGGGCTTAGAAACCTGGCTTTGACAGAGGGATCCCATGTTCATCAGCTGTCCTGAGCGGGGTGGCTCTTCTGAAAGATGACTAGACCCAAACCGATCCAACTCTTATCAGCTATTATAAGCGAACTGCCCAGTTTTCAAAGATGGTTAGATCCATTTGCAGGCTTGTACAGGCAAAGTAGAGCAAATATACCCACATTTCCTAATATAAATAGCAATTCTATTTATCAGCAGTGCTGTGCTTCCCTCTGCTATGACATTCCAAACAAACTGGCCTTGCAATACACACCATGCATACACAAAACCAGAACATCATTAGCAGGTAGCAATCCAAAGCAGAGTCAGGATAGGGATCAGCAGTTGGTTCAGCAAATGTTATGAAACAGTTCTGTTGGCACAAGAACAAGTAAATAGCACTTTCACTGAGTTTTTGGGGAAAGTCTTACAGTTAGCAGCCTTTCTTCTTTAGAATGCTTGGTTTTATTTATTAAAGACTTTCTTGTCTGTGGAGATTTCTCTTCTCCATAAGGAAAGTCTTTAAAAACTTGCTTCTGCTTTTTGTACAGAACTGATGATGCTCAATATCTCTTCTTCAGACCCTATGGCATGATTCCCCTTTTTCTCTGGACTTTAGTGCAATGCTGGTTTCTTCAGATCAGAATTAATGCACTATGAAAATGTGGGAGTAATAGTAGATTTAGCCTTGCGCATAGTTGTCCGAGCCTTCCAGAGTGTATGCTTAAAGTCAAATTTTGGGCAATATTCCCATTTTTTTCACACTGCAGTGTCTTGAAAGTAATAACGAATGTCAAAATGGAGGATGGGGGTGGGCGGATTGTTTTTTCTTTGTCAGTTTATATTTATTGGATTCAATCACTCCCTTCTTTCCCCTTTCCATAAAGCAAGAGGGGATTGCCCAGCAGTTAGTCTGTTTCAGATTTCATGCTTTATAGGAGTGATCTAATTGAGAGAACCCCAGATTGAAAAGCCTTCTTCCAAAATAGCATAAGAGAAGCAATGGAGGGACAATAGGCAGAAAAATCTCAGCGAAATAGTGCTTTTTTTTATTTTTAAGTGAGCCCCTGTCACTGTGGAGGCCAAAGAAAGTAGCTTAGCTTTTTTTCCCCCCCTCTTGTGCAGCCAAAAGCCAGTAGACATTAACAACCCTTTCGCCATCGACCCACAATCCTCCATCTTGACATATTGGTTATTTTTCAAGTGTCGCTCTAACAATAACCAGACGTGTTTATTGCCCATTGAAATATGGGAATGCAGCTCCTCTCCCTCCTTGGAGATACCTTGTCTGGGACTCAAAAGGGGAAGAACGTCCTTCTAAATAAACAAAGAGGCTCTCTACTTGGCCTAAGCTCCGTGCACTCCAGACATGAGAGGCTTTCTTCCATTTACTGGCTAGCCTGGGCTCCAGATGTGCTTGGCAGCAGGAAGGTGGGTGTACCCCACCATTTGGAGAGGCCAAGACAAGATCATGCTGCCCACTGAACAGTCCCAACTGCAGAAACACAGGTAGAAGTCCAACCCGCCAGGCCAGCCCCATCTAGTACTGTGCTTGAACATCAGTCCCACGGACGTAAGTGAGTGAGATGACTTCTCCAAGAGTTAGGATCACAGTTGCAACTTTTCTTGATGGATTAAAGAAGGGCTAAAATATTAAATTATTGAAAGAAAGACTAGCCTCCTTCTTCATTTTGCCCGCACTGCTTCTAAATCCCTACCCATAGGAAAAGAAGGAAAAAAATGTTATTTCCTAGTTCATTTACTTAGGCTGTTAGCACAATGTGAGTTGGAAGGGAAAGTAACCTGTGGGGTATGAGTGTGTGTTTTTTGATTTATTTTCTTGAGCTACCGCATTGCTTTTCCCAAGAGTTCCTGCCAGTGGGCCATCTGGAGTTTGCTTGAGGATAGTTACATTTTGACCAATGAAGCTAAAAGGGAAGAATTCTTTGTCTAAGAAAGAAGATTCCTTTCTCAGAAATGCTGAAGAACGGCAGAAAATGGAAAGAACATGCTTGCAACTAAGAACATGAACCAGATTCCATTCTCTGTGGAGGAGGAGGAGGAGGAGTTATATTTATATGCCAGCTGACTCCCAGCTCTCTGATTTACAAATTGTTTAAAATATTAAAACAAGAAGAATAACTAGTGGTAATAAAGGCAAAGGTGGCAGGATGGCAGAGAAGAAAGGAAAATCTTCTACATAGGTTAAAGGGGGCTTCAACCACCTTTACCAAAATCCTGAGTTAAGAGCCAGGTCTTCAACATTCTTCAAAACATTAGCAGAGTGGGGGCTGTTTGGATCTCAGGGAGAACCTTGTTCAAATGGACAGGCGCTGCTAAAGAAAAGATGCACTCCCAGAATCCGATAGATGGCATTGTAACTCAAAGGAACCCTGCCAGGATGAATTGACCAGGCAGATACAGCTGGTCCCTCAAGTATGCAAAGTTGGGCTAATGATGCTAGTCAAAGATGCTAAATCACTTCTTCTTTTTCATAGCAAATATGATACAAACTGTAACAGGAAATCACGGAAGGCAACAACACAACACTCCCAGCTCCCAATTACAGTTCCATGAAAGAAGGAGTGCTTTTGCAGAAGAAATGGGTGAAACCTTCACTTTGGTTTCCTGGCTCAAGATTCCATATTTCTTCAAGGAAATCATCTGAGATGGGTGGATTGCAGGACAACTGTGAAATACAGAATGGTGAAAAAGAGAAGCACTGTACACTGCTGTGTATTTAGGCACAGCAAAATGTTATGTGTGCAATTTCTCCTCCCATCACCAGTAGTCCATGTTGGCCATGTGGCCTTGTTCAGAGGAATTGTTCAGCTTTTGTCTGGTTCTGCGTCCCAGATTTTCCTAATTTGGTGCTGCCTATAAATGTGCTAGGTGAAGTGGAAGAAGGTGGTCATATCACAATAGGGTGACAATCTGCACATTGCCTGAATTACAACTCCTGGAATTTGCTGGAACTGTTTGAGTTGCATAGTTTGACAATATCTGAAGGAAGCACCATCCTTTGTTAGATCTTGCCTTGTGCCTCCTTGAAGAGGGTTCTGATGCTTGTTACAGTACAATATAGCATACATTTGTGAGATCTGACTCACAAACTTTCCATCACTAGGTGGCAGGGCAATATACTGTAACCTTCAAATCAAGCCTGTTCTGGTTCAAAGCAACCTGAGGTTAGTGTTTTATGATTTTGATGGCACAGTTCCTTCCGAGTCCTTTTACAAGTTCCATGTAATTCAGTGCAATTTTTGGTTTCTGAGTAAACATGTACGCTCATCAGGTGAAGGCCTCAGTTGCAAAGTTTCCTGTTGCAGTGAGAGGATAAGATGACCCAAACTTACAAATCTCCTTGGGGCTTCTCATCTGGCAATATCCCTGCCAGTGAAGTTCTTTGAACCAAAGAAAAGTAGGGGGTTCACAAACAATAATCTCAGGAAGTATAAAACTAAGAATGCAATTTAATGTTATGGGTTTAATTCCCTTTATTTTGGACACATAAATAGGACCTCAGTTCAGGATACTCTGCTACAACAGAAGGGGGTCTTTGAGAGAGTTTGGGGTAAATTTATATCCCTGTGTTGACTGGCAACTCAGTGTGTCTATAAAATATTGTGTAATCCATAGCTGGAAGAGACAAAAGACTTTTCAAACAAGGAAACACTGTGTTAAAATCTGACCTTCTTAATATCCTGTCTTGTTTTAATAATAGATACTGGACAGAAATGATTTGTTGGCTTATTTATTTATTTGACTTATACTCTCCTTTCTACACTGATAGGGTAGCTAACAAAATTAAGATGAAAAACTACTATTATTAAAAATTTACTGCAACATTCCTCAGGTATGAAGGAAATGAAGTTGCAATACCTGGAATTACAGCTGAACTTGGGTGGTTGAATTTGGCCAATGGCCAAGATGCTGATTCCCACTGAGGTGGATAATACAATATGCCTTAAACGGGGTTGGGAGCCATATTGGACCCTCCAAACAAAGCTCCATGTGGTCTTTCTTGGAATTTCTTGGGGTCTTGGAAAAAAAAGATTTCTTGGTTTCTGTAATTCTTGACTGATTTCCTATTGTACTAAATTCTGTAATATAGTACAATAGGAGATCACTTAATAACTCAGAAAAGTATTTCCCTGTTTGGGTAAAATCTTGCTTTTAATTCATCCTAAATCCCATTTATTTCTCTAAACACATAGGACAGATTTCTAAAGTGACCAGATCTGGATTGTAAATCACTAGACTGACACTAGATGACAGTAGAGACATATGGAACCTACCAATTGCAGCTCTGGAGTTTTGCAGCCCTGACTACAGCCTTAGGGACTCAGCTGATATAGTAAGATGTAATCTGAACTTCATATCATGTTTTTATATTCTTTGTTCAGCTTTTCAAATTTAAATCCAACAGAGCTTGCTTTCCCTGAAAACATTGTACATAATATATTTCGATAATCAATGGTGCAGATGCATCACTATATCTTTGGAGTTGGACTTAATTGACTTAAGAAGGGGATGGTAACTTTTATTTTTTCACTTTAAAATGTGATAATCTGGTATTTAAGGAACCTATTGCTGAGTGTGGCCATGAACAAGGATCCTCAAAATTTTCTCTGAATTAGACCACTATAGCATTATCTGCTGCTCTAGAGTACTAGCATCAGTTCACACCTACTTTTACAAGCACTCACTTTAACCTGGTTATTTGTATAACAATCTGCTGGAAGTTAGTACCTTCCTGAAGATCCCAGAGGACCGTCAACTGGCTTATATCAATAAACCACCAGCACCTAGAACTAGACCTAAACTTGACCTCTATTCTCAGCTGATCCATCACCAGGAGGAGTTCTTTGAAGGACAAGGAAATGGTAGACATTCTGAAGGTAGCTAAGTAGTCATTTCGGAGTGGTAAGATAACACAACCATCTGCTTTGAATCATTGGTTCTTAAGTGTAAAGTTGTTATTATTGATTTGAATGGCAGAAGTTCACTGTTTTTAGTGGGAACACGTATTTCCCTAGTATTTCACCTAGCAATGTTTTGTTAAATGCAAAGTAAGAACTTAATGTGTTCAATCTGGCATTATTGAAAATAACCCCTATGCCTTTTCTCCCCATATACTGACTTCTGGGATGTTGTGTAATCCTATACAAAGGGAATTCAAGTGATTCTACTTATGAATGAGAAGATAAAAGAGGTTTCTTTCCTGATGTTTTGAAATCATTACTGATAATTTAATAGAAGTACATGTTACTTTTCTTCAGAAAAAAAAGTTGGTTGGTCCTGGCTAGAGTAAATTGGTCTTCTGTGGCTACTTTCTTAGCCTCCCACTAAAGCACACAGTCTCTAGATTTGTACCTCTAGGGACCAGCATGTAACTCTCACTGTGGAGAGAAGGCAAAGGAAGGTAAAATGAGAAGTCACATCACCCAGAACTAACTTTGGTGATTTAATTTGGAATTTCATATATGTGTTATATATACACACACACACACACACACACACACACACACTATGTGTGTGTGTGTGTGTGTGTGTACAGTTAATATCTCAGGTTTCTTCCCGTGTAATTGTAAACATATCCCTAAAAGGGGTAGTAGCGACGTTTCGACGAAATCACATTCATCATCTTCTGGCTAAAGTTCTCGGTTTGGTGCTTATGGGCAAACTGTGTGAACGTAACTGACGTTTTTCTATGAAAAGATGAAATTCTGATTGGTCAACAGTGCCATTGTATTCTGATTGGCTGATGACGTAGCTGTATTTTGATTGGGTGGAAGTGCTGATGCTTGGTTGTGGGTTAATGGATAAGTTAGGCTGGAAATGGTGGCAACACAGGCATGATGAATCTTTGATCTATGGTTTAGATTTTGTGTTAAGATTCGTCTGTCTATGAGAGCAGGTTTCCAAATAGTAGGCAGACGGGAAGTGTCATCACGTTTATTCATACAATATGGTCTTTTCTCTATTTCAATGGCCTCTCTGATTATTCTGCCATTGAAATTATTCTGCCAGAGAGGCCATTGAAATAGAGAAAAGACCATATTGTATGAATAAACGTGATGACACTTCCCGTCAATCAGAATTTCCTCTTTTCATAGAAAAACGTCAGTTACGTTCACACAGTTTGCCCATAAGCACCAAACCGAGAACTTTAGCCAGAAGATGATGAATGTGATTTCGTTGAAACGTCGCCACTACCCTTTTAGGGATATGTTTACAATTACACGGGAAGAAACCCGAGATATTAACTGTACACACATATATACCCGTGAAAACTTACATAAATATACATACATACATGCATACATACATACATACATATATATATATATATATATCTCCAATCACATTTGGCCAATAAAGAATTCTATTCTATTCTAATTCTATTCTGTTCTGTTCTGTTCTTGAATGCTTCATGAGTGTTTGCTATGCAGTTTTTGCTAACTCACACTCCATACAAATAGCACAGGCCACTAGACGTCTGAAATCTGACAAATTAAGCCTGAATAAGGAGAGCTCTAATAAAACTTACTCATTTATCTGCATATTTTGGAACATGTTACTTTGCAGGATGCTCAAAGTCCAGTCTTCTCGGATTAAAGATGTAGCGTCCTATTGTTATGTCAGCCTTTGATGAGTCTTTTCATCTTCCCCATATTTGAGGCCTCTTGATGTGTTGTGCCTGTAACTCCTGTCATGTCTTTTCATCTCATGCCTTTCCAGAGGACTGATATTTGTTTCCCACTACCCCTTCCCTTTCATTTCTTCATTGCTTTTGACATGAAAGTACCGTTGCCTATTTTCCTTTACTTGGCAAACTTGAAAATATGCTTCTGGCCTATTTTTATACACCAAGGCCTGAAGGGGCAAATCCAGGGCTAATGACATCCCTCAAATGTTTTCATTCATCTGTGTGCATTAATGAATTAAACCAATTACAATGAAAACTACCTTTACTAATGAATGCACCAATTCTCAGAGGGCTGTAACATTGCTCCTGCCTAAATTAGGCCAATGAGGGAGTTATTACTAGGCACAAGAACATTTTTTTTCCCCGAATGCCATCCCTCTGCTAAACAAATAATTCCCTCAACACTGTCAAACTATTTATTAAGTCAGCACTACTATTAATCTTCTCATCATTCCCATCACCCATCTCCTTCCTCTTATGACTACATGACTGTAACTTTGTTGCTTGTATCCTTATGATTTATATTGATATTGTTTCCTGATTGCTTATTTGTACCCTATGACTATCATTAAGTGTTGTACCTTATGATTCTTGATGAACATATTTTTTTTTGTACACTGAGAGCGTATGCACCAAGACAAATTCCTTCTGTGTCCAATCACACTTGGCCAATAAAAAATTCTATTCTATTCTATTCTATTCTATTCTATTCTATTCTATTCTAATTCTAATTCTAATTCTAATTCTAATTCTATTCTATTATTCTATGTTATCTGCATGTGAGTGCAGTGGGCGGAGACTGGATTGTCAAACTATATGATCCCCTATATAAGGATCCCCACTAAGTAGCAAAAGAAAGCTGGTGAGCATTTTGAGATGCAGCATTTTCATGCCTCGAAGAGCACCGATATGGCCTGGCTGTTCTAGGGCTGTCAAGCATGTGACCTGATGCTGTGGGTGATCTGCCACCAAAGGTAGAGATTGATGCTTGGGACTCCTTAGACAAAGTGCAGAGACTTCATTGTAGAAGAGACTTAGTCTGATTCATTATCAGACTAAGGAGTGAACCCATGCAGCCCTGAAGGAACACCAAATTATGAGTCAGAACACACAGACTATGGATCTGTGTCTGAAAGTACCAAGCTGCTTTTGGCTAATGTGGCAAGTGGGGGACTTCAAATAAATCTGCAGGTCCTTCTTCCACTGGGTTTGTGGGAGAATTTACCAAGTGGCCTTGCCTGTTCATCAGCTCCTTCAGATGAGGACAAAGATAGTAACTTTGCTCTCATTCAATCACTGCTTTAACAATGGTCTCCTGTGGCTCAGAGCGAGTGTGTTGTGGCCCCTCAGTGGCCTCTGCGGATTGTAGCTGATTCTGACAGCAAGGAGGCTGATGTGGTGCTGCGCCAGCAGCCTGTGCAGCTGGCTAAGAGTCAGACAATGAGGAGGCTGGAGAAGATGTGGTGCCAGAGGCAGGGATTCAGCCAGGGCCTTCAGAACTTCCAGAAGCTCCTTTAAGTGAAGAGGACGAAGAGGAGGAGCCTCTTCTCGATGCACGGGCCACGCAGAGCTGCCAAAAGGCAGGAGTGGCTCCTCAGGAGGAGGTCTCCTTGAGAGTAAGGCTTGGGGCTAATTGGCCACTCCCTTAGCCTATTTAAGGAGGAATGCCTACTCAAGCAATTTGTAGGGAACAACTTTCGTTCATTCTCCTTCGCGTCTGGATTCTCTGCAAATTGCTTCTGGGCTTTCTGCCAACCTTAGTAAGATTGTGATTACTTTATCTTTGGTTTCTTGTAGGCTGTTAAGAAGTTTCTTAACAGCCTTTGTTTGGAAAAAACTGAGTTATTTTAGTAAATTTAAGTTTTGTACAGGCTTTGTGTGTGCTGTGTTCTTTGGGGTCTGTAGGTGGGGCAGAACAGAGTGAGGCATTCATGTTCATTCCAGTCCAGTGGTGGATTGCCCCCGGTTCGGACCGGTTCACAAGAATCCGTAGTAAAACCGGCGGGAGGCTCCGCCCACTGACCCGAACATCATCAGAAGTGATCTGCGCATGCGCGGGCACAATGCAAACCGGTAGTAAAGGTAAGTAGAACCCACTCCTGTTCCAGTCATGCCCAGGTTGTCACACAACAGAGAGGGGGATGCAGGAGAGGTATCATTGTCCTGGTTTTTGAGGTGAACAAGTCTTTGTACAGCAGTGTCACGAGTGTTTCCAGGATTGCTGTGGCTATCTGCCTACTCACAAACAGTATGGTTTTAATCAAGCCATCTACTGTTGCCAATTACCTGCAAGCCTTCCCCGCCCTGGATAATTGCAGGTTGACTCCTTACATAAGCAAGGACCTTTCGCTTGCTACTTGGGCCTAGTCTTCTAGGCCTAAATGCACAGCTCCTGCAGGAAGCTTGGGCAATGCCGCTGATGGGAGAAGAATGCAGATAAGGACTCCAGACGTCGTTACAGAGAGACTCCCACGGATGCTTGCCTTTTGCTGTTTTGTAGCATGCAAGCTATCATCGGGACTGCTGTTGCTGGACCTTCTTCCTCCCACAAGCTTCAAACAGTGTTTGCTATTTGAACTGTTTTTACTTCAGGTGACTTTCAGCTGTGAGGCTCGTGCTGCCCTCGTTATGATTGCCTTGATGATGTATCGACGCCGAAGCTGCTTACCTTCATGCTAGCTTTATTCTTTTGTGAACTGTTTTCGGTATTGTGGAGAGGGATCTAGGGAGATAGCCTTGCCTCACATACCCAGACAAGACTTTGTTTTTAATGTGTTTTCATAAAGACATAGTGCTTTTTAAATGTTTTAAAGTAAATTATATTTTTACACAAGACGCCTCTGTTAGAATCATTTCAGTCTCAGTGTGTTTACTCATGAGCTGGTTCACGGTCCGGGGTACCCCTCAACCCCATTTTGTCACAGTTGGTAGCAGAGGATGGTTTAACGAACCTACGCTCATGTGGTAACGCGCTAGACTGGAATGTCTGCAGTTGAATAGATGTTGACTAGGGCAGCAGCAGCAGTAAAAAGTATGAAGTCACAAACTGGACTGTCTGGGGCTCAGGCCAAAAATGTTTTGGCTGAAAAACCCCAAACTCTAATTGATTTAGAGAATAGTGGAGCTGTAAGTTTTGGAGCAGAGGCCTCAACTTCTGAAGGGCCTAAGATAGTGAATAAGCCATCATCACCTAAAGAAGTAGAGACTGGAAGAACGCCACTTCAGGTCTTGAAAACAAATACAGAGGTGGATGATGAGTTTAGGAAGGCAATCCTTCAGTTTTTAGGTTTGCCCACAGTAAGTCAGAACCCGACTGCTGATTCTAGCGGATTATTAAAGAATCCAGCTGCGAAAGGAAAGAAGATCGAAGTCCTAGAAAACACCGGATTGGTAAGAAACTTTCAATCTTTTCCTAAAACCCCCACCTCAGACCATAAGTGGAGAATGGGGGATAACAGACTGCCTGATCCGAATGTTCCTGCTTCTTTGTTAAACCAGCATGGCCAAGTTGATATTGCGCCACCTGCTGTTGAAGCCATCATAGATCAGGCCATAAAGACTTTAGCTCCCTTGATGACATCAGTGACTTCTGCTAAAAATTTAAGAGACTCTCATGTTGAGCGTAAGGTTGCAAGTGTGATAGAAACTTTGGCAACCATTTTAGGCGATGGTTTGCAGGCACCATCGGCTCAACAAATAGGAGCTGCACATACCAAAGCACCCCTGATGTCTGCGACTAATTCAGCGCACGCCACGAGTGGGATATATCCATCCGTGATGACATCGACATCCAGGACGGTTCCGGAGGCTGCCTCAACTGAAGATAGGAATTTGGGAGCGCGTCCAAAAATTCCTAGAGATGTGCACCAGAGAGGACCCTCAAGTTTTTGTGATCAAACCAGGATGAGCTTTGCATCCGCACAACCTGAAGTTTTAATCCCTCCCATTGGGGAGGAACGATTGTCAGAATGCCAGATAGAAGACACTGTGCTGTGTGCTTCTATTCCAATGCCTTATTGCCCGTTCCAGGATGGACCACATTTTGAACACCAATTAATGTCTGTTTCCATGTTTAATAATGTACAGGTCCTTCCTCCTAATTTTAAAAGTTTAAGTGTGGGTGGAGGAAATTTTAAGGAATGGGTTAAAAGTATTCAAGTAATTTTAATGAAAGAGAATGTTTTATCGTTGTTGTTAAAACCCCCACTTAGACCATGGTCCTTAGAAGTTGATCTTTTACATCATAAGGCCTTTTGTATTTTATTGATGTCCATTGACCCTGCACTATATCCCAGTATACCTAGTAACCTGACCGTAACAGAAGTTTGGGTGAAACTGCATAAGCTATTTTGTTCAAAAAGCTCCCATGTTACAAACAGAGTTTATAGGGAGTTCTATTCCGCAAGGTTGAAGGCGGGAGTAGATATTAATGAACACTTATGTGAGTTAAACAGGTTAAGGCAGGAATTGATGTTGAGGGGGGAAACAGTGTCTGAACAAACCCTCATTACTGTTATACTCAATTCCCTTGACCCTAGCTGGGATAATTTTATATCGCAACTGGATAATGTTAGTTGTAATAACTTATCTTTAGAAGTGTTATCTGGCAGATTGATTGCAGAAGATAACTTGCGAAAATGCAGGGCGGCTTTTCACAAAAAGGAAAAACCTTTAAGAAGGCCCGATAGTTCAGATAGAGCATATGCTATCGGGGAATGCTTCAATTGTGGTTCAACAGAACATTATAGAAGGGATTGCCCACAAAATGTAAATGCTAGGGCAAGTGTAAAGACACCTTCTGATAATAAATGTAAAAGGAGGTCACTTCCTCCAGGCAGAAAGCCAAGTGGAGACGTTCCTAACCACAGAAGGGGTAAAAAGCCGAATGAAGGCAACAAAGGGAACAAACCCAGGTTTAATGATGGCTCTGTAGGTATAGTGGAAACTACTGAGTCAGAGCTTACAAGGGAACAGCGAGAGCAACTATGGTTAATGGACAGTGGAGCCAGTAACCATGTTGTCAGTGACCGAAGGTTGTTTGTTAATATGAGAAGGCATCAATCCATGGTCAAAGTTGCAAACGGTAAAAAGGTCAATGTTGTTGGCATTGGAGATGTTTATATTCCTGGGATAGGAAAGATTCATGGAGCATTGTATGTACCAGAGATAGATCATAATTTGCTAAGCCTAATGAGGATATGTGAGAACCCCAGAATGGAGATTCTGTTCTCAGGAGGAACAGCTGTGATCAAAAACAACAAATGTGTGATTGGGGAGGTTTTGAAGATAGGTGGCTTGCCTTATTATTCCCCCAATACGAATGCTGAGACCTGCAGTGATAGCAATTATACTATCTCAATTGGTAGTAACAATGAATCACAGTTAGAACTAGGTGATGAGGATCAAGACTTTCACCAGAGGAAGCCTTGTAAAGACAAATGTAAAGTTAATAAAAAGTTTTTAAATTTTAACTTAGAGTCAGATAATAGGAAACCTGAAAATGCTAATGCAATTTCTATAGGAGAGCCATTGCACAATGAATGTGCTCACTTGATGCATCGCAGGCTAGGTCATGTGAGTTTTCCTATAGTGAAAAAGGTAACCGAACACTCAAGGGGAACCAAGATCAATGATTGTAACACATTTTTAGATTGTTCAATTTGTAGGAGTGCAAAGTTGAAGGTAAAATCTGCGCCCAAGAAGTCTCAGAGGTACTCTGAACACCCGTTTCAGCTCGTCCACATGGATTTGGTGGGTCCATTCGCACCTTCTGTGGGTAAGAGACGGTACTTTCTTACCATAGTAGACGACCATAGCAGATTTGGATTCGTTTTTCCCCTAATGTCTAAGAGTGAAACGTTGACTAAGTTTAAGGAATTTTGTAACTTAGTCCAGAACCAGCACCAGGTCAGAG
Organism: Arizona elegans; assembly: GCA_022577455.1. Classification (NCBI taxonomy): domain Eukaryota; kingdom Metazoa; phylum Chordata; class Lepidosauria; order Squamata; family Colubridae; genus Arizona; species Arizona elegans. The sequence continues at coordinate 75,577,960 of JAKOOJ010000003.1, forward strand.
TTAAGAAGATCTTAACTGACAGGGGGACTGAATTTAATTTCAGGCAGTTCTCCAGTTGGTTGAGGAGTAAGGGCATAGTCCACTTACGCACCGCGCCCTACTCTAAGTTTCAAAATGGCGTTGCAGAACAGCGCAGCGACATATTACAAACAATGATGCGGTGCGCCCTAGAGGATTCCGGACTAGACTTCGCATATTGGGTAGAAGCAATTAGATACGCGAACTACACCTTGAACCGAGTGTGGTCTAGCATAGTGCAGAAGACCCCATACGAGGTGCTATACGGCCATAAGCCTAGCTTGGCACACCTCCACGTTTTCGGAGCGATGGCCGATGTTCATGTCCCGAAGGAGCTCAGGAGAAAGGGAGACCCAATCTCTGTTAAACTGAGATTTGTTGGTTATGAGCAGGGCTCCAAGGCATTTAGGTTTGCCTACCCTAACGGGAAACTAATGATATCGAGGTCTGCCACCTTTCACGAAGGGGCCAATTGGAGTAAGATCCATGCCAATGAGATTCTTACTCAGAACCCTTCCCGTAGTTGTCATAGGCGAGCGGAGGATGTATCGGAGAACCTACCCGAGGATAGGGATACATCTGGTTCTGGGAAGCGTGCATCCCAGGCACCCTTGAAAGGGGTATTGAAGCGTAAGATGGGGGTAGCCAGGAAGGATAGGCACCCAGCTTCTGAGACGCATAGTGTTAGTCACGAGGTAGATGAATCATCGGACGACTCTGATGTGAGTGACTCTCCTAAAGGCAGACCAGTTAGGGTTACCAGGGGCAATAAGCCTAAGAGGTACGACGAATTTGTTACCTCAGTCGACCAGGTTTTGGCCACCCCTCAGAGATATGAGGATGTGTTGGCCTTACCTGACCATGAACGACAGAAGTGGCTGGCCGCCATGGATACGGAATTAGACAGCCTGAAAAGGCTGGATGTATTCATGCCAACAAGATTGCCCAAGGACAAGAGGGTGATCGGCACCAGGTGGCTATTCAAACAAAAGCCCATTGAAGGTGGGGGCTTTGTCTATAAAGCGAGACTAGTAGCGCAGGGATTCTCGCAGAGATTCCCTGACGATTATGAGGACACCTTCTCGCCCACGGTGCGCCCTGAGAGCGTGAGAACAGCTCTCACCATCGCTACCATGCGAGGCGAACATGTGTATCAGTTCGATATTCAGACCGCGTACCTGCACGCCCAGTTAGACAAAGAGCTGTACGTGAGGATTCCTCAGGGAGTAAGCCATCGGGAAGATGATGTGTGGTTGTTGAATAAGAGCCTATACGGCTTAAAACAATCTGGTAAACGATGGTACGAGTGTCTCACAAAAAGCCTGAGAGAGATGGGCTTTTTACCATCGTCAGCTGACGAGTGTGTTTTTGTCAAGGAAGATCAGGACATTAGGGAAACAGTACTGTTGTACGTTGATGACATACTATATATTTGCAGATCAGAGAACAGGCATAAGAAGTTCTCTGAGGACCTAAGTAAGAGTTTCGCTCTAAAACCACTAGGTCACATTAGCAAATTTTTAGGGGTGCAATTCGTAAAAACCGAGAAGGGGTTTCGGCTTTCTCAGGAAGATAAGATTCAGGAATTGCTTAAAAAGTGTAGCATGGTAGAGGCGAAGCCATGTGATACCCCTATGGCAACAGATTTCCTTAAGAATATGTACACTGAGAGCACGGAGTTTGAGGATAAGACCCTTTACAAGTCCGTGATTGGGTCGTTGTTGTACATTGCAAATTGGACTAGACCGGACATCAGTCTAAGTGTAAATGTGTTATCTAGACATTCTGAACATCCCACACAGTACCATTGGAGCGGAATTAAACGACTCCTGAGATACTTAAAGGGTACTGTGAACTATTCATTGTTATTGGAACCAGAAGCAACTAGAGAATTAAGATTGAGTTGTTTTTCGGATGCCGATTGGGCAGGGGATGTTAGATCTAGAAAAAGTACCTCGGGGTACATTGTATACCTAAATAGTAGCCCCGTGTATTGGTACTCTGGGAAGCAGAAGTTAATTGCAACCTCCACAGCGGAAGCTGAGTATGTGAGTTTGTCCAAAGCTTCCAATAACCTAGTTTGGTTTGACGATCTTCTGGTAAGCTTATGGAGGCAGCCCATGCAACCTATAAAAGTCTATGAGGATAACATGGCTGCCATTAACATATCGGAAGCCGATGCTGTAGGCCAGAGATCACGCCATATTGATATACAAAACAAACATGTGAGGCAATTGGTGAAAACAGGTTTCATTAAGACTGTGTATTGTGAAACCAAGGAACAGGTAGCGGACGTGTTTACCAAACCGCTGCCCCGTGACCAACACCTCTATCTCCTGGGTAAAATGTCAATGGCTATGTGAATGTACTTCCCATTGATGTATATATGTACCCAATGTAGAATGTATGTTTGTTAACGAGTCAAATAGCCGCAGAGAAGGGGATTGTCACGAGTGTTTCCAGGATTGCTGTGGCTATCTGCCTACTCACAAACAGTATGGTTTTAATCAAGCCATCTACTGTTGCCAATTACCTGCAAGCCTTCCCCGCCCTGGATAATTGCAGGTTGACTCCTTACATAAGCAAGGACCTTTCGCTTGCTACTCGGGCCTAGTCTTCTAGGCCTAAATGCACAGCTCCTGCAGGAAGCTTGGGCAATGCCGCTGATGGGAGAAGAATGCAGATAAGGACTCCAGACGTCGTTACAGAGAGACTCCCACGGATGCTTGCCTTTTGCTGTTTTGTAGCACGCAAGCTATCATTGGGACTGCTGTTGCTGGACCTTCTTCCTCCCACAAGCTTCAAACAGTGTTTGCTATTTGAACTGTTTTTACTTCAGGTGACTTTCAGCTGTGAGGCTCGTGCTGCCCTCGTTATGATTGCCTTGATGATGTATCGACGCCGAAGCTGCTTACCTTTATGCTAGCTTTATTCTTTTGTGAACTGTTTTCGGTATTGTGGAGAGGGATCTAGGGAGATAGCCTTGCCTCACATACCCAGACAAGACTTTGTTTTTAATGTGTTTTCATAAAGACATAGTGCTTTTTAAATGTTTTAAAGTAAATTATATTTTTACACAAGACGCCTCTGTTAGAATCATTTCAGTCTCAGTGTGTTTACTCATGAGCTGGTTCACGGTCCGGGGTACCCCTCAACCCCATTTCGTCACAGTTGGTAGCAGAGGATGGTTTAACGAACCTACGCTCATGTGGTAACGCGCTAGACTGGAATGTCTGCAGTTGAATAGATGTTGACTAGGGCAGCAGCAGCAGCGAAAAGTATGAAGTCACAAACTGAACTGTCCGGGGCTCAGGCCAAAAAAAGTTTTGGCTGAAAAACCCCAAACTCTAATTGATTTAGAGAATAGTGGAGCTGTAAGTTTTGGAGCAGAGGCCTCAACTTTTGAAGGGCCCAAGATAGTGAGTAAACCATCATCACCTAAAGAAGTAGAGACTGGAAGAACGCCACTTCAGGTCCTGAAAACAAATACAGAGGTGGATGATGAGTTTAGGAAGGCAATCCTTCAGCTTTTAGGTTTGCCCACAGTAAGTCAGAACCCGACTGCTGATTCTAGCGGATTATTAAAGAATCCAGCTGCGAAAGGAAAGAAGATCGAAGTCCTACAAAACACCGGATCGGTAAGAGACTTTCAATCTTTTCCTAAAACCCCCACCTCAGACCATAAGTGGAGAATGGGGGATAACAGACTGCCTGATTCGAATGTTCCTGCTTCTTTGTTAAACCAGCATGGCCAAGTTGATATTGTGCCACCTGCTGTAGAAGCCATCATAGATCAGGCCATAAAGACTTTAGCTCCCTTGATGACATCAGTGACTTCTGCTAAAAATTTAAGAGACTCTCATGTTGAGCGTAAGGTTGCAAGTGTGATAGAAACTTTGGCAACCATTTTAGGCGATGGTTTGCAGGCACCATCGGCTCAACAAATAGGAGCTGCACATACCAAAGCACCCCTGATGTCTGCGACTAATTCAGCGCACGCCACGAGTGGGATATATCCATCCGTGATGACATCGACATCCAGGACGGTTCCGGAGGCTGCCTCAACTGAAGATAGGAATTTGGGAGCGCGTCCAAAAATTCCTAGAGATGTGCACCAGAGAGGACCCTCAAGTTTTTGTGATCAAACCAGGATGAGCTTTGCATCCGCACAACCTGAAGTTTTAATCCCTCCCATTGGGGAGGAACGATTGTCAGAATGCCAGATAGAAGACACTGTGCTGTGTGCTTCTATTCCAATGCCTTATTGCCCGTTCCAGGATGGACCACATTTTGAACACCAATTAATGTCTGTTTCCATGTTTAATAATGTACAGGTCCTTCCTCCTAATTTTAAAAGTTTAAGTGTGGGTGGAGGAAATTTTAAGGAATGGGTTAAAAGTATTCAAGTAATTTTAATGAAAGAGAATGTTTTATCGTTGTTGTTAAAACCCCCACTTAGACCATGGTCCTTAGAAGTTGATCTTTTACATCATAAGGCCTTTTGTATTTTATTGATGTCCATTGACCCTGCACTATATCCCAGTATACCTAGTAACCTGACCGTAACAGAAGTTTGGGTGAAACTGCATAAGCTATTTTGTTCAAAAAGCTCCCATGTTACAAACAGAGTTTATAGGGAGTTCTATTCCGCAAGGTTGAAGGCGGGAGTAGATATTAATGAACACTTATGTGAGTTAAACAGGTTAAGGCAGGAATTGATGTTGAGGGGGGAAACAGTGTCTGAACAAACCCTCATTACTGTTATACTCAATTCCCTTGACCCTAGCTGGGATAATTTTATATCGCAACTGGATAATGTTAGTTGTAATAACTTATCTTTAGAAGTGTTATCTGGCAGATTGATTGCAGAAGATAACTTGCGAAAATGCAGGGCGGCTTTTCACAAAAAGGAAAAACCTTTAAGAAGGCCCGATAGTTCAGATAGAGCATATGCTATCGGGGAATGCTTCAATTGTGGTTCAACAGAACATTATAGAAGGGATTGCCCACAAAATGTAAATGCTAGGGCAAGTGTAAAGACACCTTCTGATAATAAATGTAAAAGGAGGTCACTTCCTCCAGGCAGAAAGCCAAGTGGAGACGTTCCTAACCACAGAAGGGGTAAAAAGCCGAATGAAGGCAACAAAGGGAACAAACCCAGGTTTAATGATGGCTCTGTAGGTATAGTGGAAACTACTGAGTCAGAGCTTACAAGGGAACAGCGAGAGCAACTATGGTTAATGGACAGTGGAGCCAGTAACCATGTTGTCAGTGACCGAAGGTTGTTTGTTAATATGAGAAGGCATCAATCCATGGTCAAAGTTGCAAACGGTAAAAAGGTCAATGTTGTTGGCATTGGAGATGTTTATATTCCTGGGATAGGAAAGATTCATGGAGCATTGTATGTACCAGAGATAGATCATAATTTGCTAAGCCTAATGAGGATATGTGAGAACCCCAGAATGGAGATTCTGTTCTCAGGAGGAACAGCTGTGATCAAAAACAACAAATGTGTGATTGGGGAGGTTTTGAAGATAGGTGGCTTGCCTTATTATTCCCCCAATACGAATGCTGAGACCTGCAGTGATAGCAATTATACTATCTCAATTGGTAGTAACAATGAATCACAGTTAGAACTAGGTGATGAGGATCAAGACTTTCACCAGAGGAAGCCTTGTAAAGACAAATGTAAAGTTAATAAAAAGTTTTTAAATTTTAACTTAGAGTCAGATAATAGGAAACCTGAAAATGCTAATGCAATTTCTATAGGAGAGCCATTGCACAATGAATGTGCTCACTTGATGCATCGCAGGCTAGGTCATGTGAGTTTTCCTATAGTGAAAAAGGTAACCGAACACTCAAGGGGAACCAAGATCAATGACTGTAACACATTCCTAGACTGTTCAATTTGTAGGAGTGCAAAGTTGAAGGTAAAATCTGCGCCCAAGAAGTCTCAGAGGTACTCTGAACACCCGTTTCAGCTCGTCCACATGGATTTGGTGGGTCCATTCGCACCTTCCGTGGGTAAGAGACGGTACTTTCTTACCATAGTAGACGACCATAGCAGATTTGGATTTGTTTTTCCCCTAATGTCCAAGAGTGAAACGTTGACTAAGTTTAAGGAATTTTGTAACTTAGTCCAGAACCAGCATAAGGTCAGAGTTAAGAAGATCTTAACTGACAGGGGGACTGAATTTAATTTCAGGCAGTTCTCCAGTTGGTTGAGGAGTAAGGGCATAGTCCACTTACGCACCGCGCCCTACTCTAAGTTTCAAAATGGCGTTGCAGAACAGCGCAGCGACATATTACAAACAATGATGCGGTGCGCCCTAGAGGATTCCGGACTAGACTTCGCGTATTGGGTAGAAGCAGTTAGATACGCGAATTACACCTTGAACCGAGTATGGTCTAGCGTAGTGCAGAAGACCCCATACGAGGTGCTATACGGCCATAAGCCTAGCTTGGCACACCTCCACGTTTTCGGAGCGATGGCCGATGTTCATGTCCCGAAGGAGCTCAGGAGAAAGGGAGACCGGATCTCTGTTAAACTGAGATTTGTTGGTTATGAGCAGGGCTCCAAGGCATTTAGGTTTGCCTACCCTAACGGGAAATTAATGATATCAAGGTCTGCCACTTTTCACGAAGGGGCCAATTGGAGTAAGATCCATGCCAATGAGATTCTTACTCAGAACCCTTCCCGCAGTTGTCATAGGCAATCGGAGGATGTATCGGAGAACCTATCCAATGATAGGGATACATCTGGTTCTGGGAAGCGTGCATCCCAGGCACCCTTGAAAGGGGTATTGAAGCGTAAGATGGGGGTAGCCAGGAAGGATAGGCACCCAGCTTCTGAGACGCATAGTGTTAGTCACGAGGTAGATGAATCATCGGACGACTCTGATGTGAGTGACTCTCCTAAAGGCAGACCAGTTAGGGTTACCAGGGGCAATAAGCCTAAGAGGTACGACGAATTTGTTACCTCAGTCGACCAGGTTTTGGCCACCCCTCAGAAATATGAGGATGTGTTGGCCTTACCTGACCATGAACGACAGAAGTGGCTGGCCGCCATGGATACGGAATTAGACAGCCTGAAAAGGCTGGATGTATTCATGCCAACAAGATTGCCCAAGGACAAGAGGGTGATCGGCACCAGGTGGCTATTCAAACAAAAGCCCATTGAAGGTGGGGGTTTTGTCTATAAAGCGAGACTAGTAGCGCAGGGATTCTCGCAGAGATTCCCTGACGATTATGAGGACACCTTCTCGCCCACGGTGCGCCCTGAGAGCGTGAGAACAGCTCTCACCATCGCTACCATGCGAGGCGAACATGTGTATCAGTTCGATATTCAGACCGCGTACCTGCACGCCCAGTTAGACAAAGAGCTGTACGTGAGGATTCCTCAGGGAGTAAGCCATCGGGAAGATGATGTGTGGTTGTTGAATAAGAGCCTATACGGCTTAAAACAATCTGGTAAACGATGGTACGAGTGTCTCACAAAAAGCCTGAGAGAGATGGGCTTTTTACCATCGTCAGCTGACGAGTGTGTTTTTGTCAAGGAAGATCAGGACATTAGGGAAACAGTACTGTTGTACGTTGATGACATACTATATATTTGCAGATCAGAGAACAGGCATAAGAAGTTCTCTGAGGACCTAAGTAAGAGTTTCGCTCTAAAACCACTAGGTCACATTAGCAAATTTTTAGGGGTGCAATTCGTAAAAACCGAGAAGGGGTTTTCGGCTTTCTCAGGAAGATAAGATTCAGGAATTGCTTAAAAAGTGTAGCATGGTAGAGGCGAAGCCATGTGATACCCCTATGGCAACAGATTTCCTTAAGAATATGTACACTGAGAGCACGGAGTTTGAGGATAAGACCCTTTACAAGTCCGTGATTGGGTCGTTGTTGTACATTGCAAATTGGACTAGACCGGACATCAGTCTAAGTGTAAATGTGTTATCTAGACATTCTGAACATCCCACACAGTACCATTGGAGCGGAATTAAACGACTCCTGAGATACTTAAAGGGTACTGTGAACTATTCATTGTTATTGGAACCAGAAGCAACTAGAGAATTAAGATTGAGTTGTTTTTCGGATGCCGATTGGGCAGGGGATGTTAGATCTAGAAAAAGTACCTCGGGGTACATTGTATACCTAAATAGTAGCCCCGTGTATTGGTACTCTGGGAAGCAGAAGTTAATTGCAACCTCCACAGCGGAAGCTGAGTATGTGAGTTTGTCCAAAGCTTCCAATAACCTAGTTTGGTTTGACGATCTTCTGGTAAGCTTATGGAGGCAGCCCATGCAACCTATAAAAGTCTATGAGGATAACATGGCTGCCATTAACATATCGGAAGCCGATGCTGTAGGCCAGAGATCACGCCATATTGATATACAAAACAAACATGTGAGGCAATTGGTGAAAACAGGTTTCATTAAGACTGTGTATTGTGAAACCAAGGAACAGGTAGCGGACGTGTTTACCAAACCGCTGCCCCGTGACCAACACCTCTATCTCCTGGGTAAAATGTCAATGGCTATGTGAATGTACTTCCCATTGATGTATATATGTACCCAATGTAGAATGTATGTTTGTTAACGAGTCAAATAGCCGCAGAGAAGGGGATTGTCACGAGTGTTTCCAGGATTGCTGTGGCTATCTGCCTACTCACAAACAGTATGGTTTTAATCAAGCCATCTACTGTTGCCAATTACCTGCAAGCCTTCCCCGCCCTGGATAATTGCAGGTTGACTCCTTACATAAGCAAGGACCTTTCGCTTGCTACTTGGGCCTAGTCTTCTAGGCCTAAATGCACAGCTCCTGCAGGAAGCTTGGGCAATGCCGCTGATGGGAGAAGAATGCAGATAAGGACTCCAGACGTCGTTACAGAGAGACTCCCACGGATGCTTGCCTTTTGCTGTTTTGTAGCATGCAAGCTATCATCGGGACTGCTGTTGCTGGACCTTCTTCCTCCCACAAGCTTCAAACAGTGTTTGCTATTTGAACTGTTTTTACTTCAGGTGACTTTCAGCTGTGAGGCTCGTGCTGCCCTCGTTATGATTGCCTTGATGATGTATCGACGCCGAAGCTGCTTACCTTCATGCTAGCTTTATTCTTTTGTGAACTGTTTTCGGTATTGTGGAGAGGGATCTAGGGAGATAGCCTTGCCTCACATACCCAGACAAGACTTTGTTTTTAATGTGTTTTCATAAAGACATAGTGCTTTTTAAATGTTTTAAAGTAAATTATATTTTTACACAAGACGCCTCTGTTAGAATCATTTCAGTCTCAGTGTGTTTACTCATGAGCTGGTTCACGGTCCGGGGTACCCCTCAACCCCATTTCGTCACAAGCAGCAGCCTACCCCATCACTAAACTACAAGAGTTACTTTCTGGAAAAGAAACATTAGCGGCGTGATCAATAGCTCCATAAGGATAATGAGATTCATTCCTTTTTGAGTGATTGATTATAATGCTTAACGATCCCAAGATAAATCAGCCATATTGATCAGGGTGATTAGTTTCCAATCTGGACCTTCAGGTCTTCCAGTGGTGCACTTGTTTTCACCCACCTTATTGTGGTTGTCCTCTTTTTTCTTCCACCATTCCCAAGCATCATGAACTTCTCAAGAGAGCTGGGTATTTTCTTAAAGTGTCCACAATATTATAATTTGAGTCTGGTCATATGTGCTTCAGATGACAATTCTGTCATGATTTGTTCTATTTGGGTTTTTTTTTTTTTAAATTGGTTTGGTCTTTTTAAAAAACTTTTTTGTCTATGATAGAATCATAGAATCTTCTTGCAGGAACAGCATGACCTGCCAATAAAGGGAATTGTGGATTTGCCATTTTCAAAAGCTGTGTGGATGGATGCTTTATAATTACTGTTTTTATTTGATAAAGTTTTCCAAGGGATCCTGTGACGAAGGGCAACCATGGATTGCAATGTAAAAATAGAGGCAATCACATGGTAGCAGTACCCTTTCGTACTTCTTCTGCAGGGATTTAATTTATTACCTTCGAGTGGGTTGCTTGTGCTGAAACCTGCACAAAAGTCTAATTAAAAAATTAGTCATGATGATTATTCAAGAATGCTGGTGGAGGACTATTTTCCAAATCTATGGTCCCTACCCAAAGGTAGAATCATTCATGAGGACTAGCACCCAATTATATGCATAATATAATTTGCATAACAGCAAATGATGAAATATTGGTCTCACTTGACAGATTTGTGGCCAAAGTACCATCTTCCAACTTAATTTCCCACCATTCTGATGGCATCAGTAGTAAGTATAGACACATCCCTGCTCTTTGCACCTGTGGCAAAGTCCATACTTACTTTTGGGTGGCAAGAAAATCTGCGATGTGTCTGCTATAAATGCTTTAGATGAATCTAAAATGAACATGATGATATAAGTGGGAGCTAATTGTTTGCATTCTCTCCAGCCCTTGACATCTGTCCCTCTGTTAAACGTGACCTTGATCTCTGCACAACAAAATTCTAAACTTGATCTCAATGCATTGTTGGAAACAGCTGTCCATAAGAGAGTTGGAAGAAACAGATCTCGGGCGTGAAGACCTTAGTATGAAGAAAGAGATACATTCTAGTTTTCTATTCGGCACAAACATTCTGCTTCCAAAGAAAGAGCCATATAGGAAAAGAGGGAAGTGCAAGCAAAAAATAAAAATAAAGTGGAAGACAAAGCTCTTTATAGCTTTTGTGGAGAACATGCTGTGTTCCTGGCTCCCAGGACTGGACTTGGAAAGCCAGGAGATCCTTCAGAGGAAAAATGCTGCCTTAAAATAAACTGAGCAAGGGAAGGAGAGCAGAAGGAAGTATAGAGGAATAAAAAGAAGAGGAATGAAGTCTGCCAGCTGGTTATATTTCAAAACAAAAGTGTTTCAAAAGCTCAGCTGTTCCTTGATGTGTCAACAGATGTTGCCAGGTGCTGTATGAGGCCTGTGCAAATTTCCACACAGAAATTTAACACTTGGGGAAGCTGAATATGCATCTCTAGTAACTGTAGAAGTAATGATCCCATGATATAAAGTTCTTGTCTCATAAGAATATATATTCCAACAAATGTTGGTATTAGCCAAACGTGCATACGCAATGTGATTGTTAATCACAGGATTCATTGTTAATCAATGAGCAAATCTAGTGTGGAATTTCCATTCATTTGTCAAACATTTACAAAAATCTCTGCATCCATTTTTATAGCCTGAAGTAATGCCTTGGTGTCTTAAATCTGAGATCATATATAATGTAGCTTATAATAGATATTAGAGGCAATTGAAAAACATGCATAAGCAATTGCACGGATTGAGGGTGGCGTAATGTATTTTGATTTAATTTCAATTTCATGCAGTTGCTGGTGTTTTATAAGGTTCAAGATTCATCAGAAGAATGTTATAACAAACCACTTCTACAACTCCAGGATCCCTCTTTCGCCTGGTACTATACTACTATTTTGTATCCTCTCTCAAAACAATAGAAATGGAAATGATGGCAGTTGGAATCCACAGATCAATGCGTATTGGGATACAATCATTATAGTTGAATGTAAGGAAATATGTCAAGGAACTTGTTAATTATATTACAAGAATTTTTTTCTGTTGTCATCAGGAATATCCAAGATGGATAATAAATAAAAACATAACCAACAAACTATGAATAAGGAACAATTAAAAACATACAAATAGGAGAACTAAGAGCTAAACAAATAATTTAATAAAATAGTGAAATTTTGGAAGTAGAAAATAAATGTCAGGCAGTTTCAAACTGTGCAAGGCTTAGAATGTATGCCTTATATGATACCTATATTAAGCCTATATCAAAGTGTTTTCTTTAGAAAATAAATATGCTAACATAAACAGTTTCTAGAGGATCCACTGCTCAACTGCTTTCTCTGGATCCCTAATGAGTGTTATCCTTTGTTACATTGTTTTTTCAGTCTTTCTTCTGTTCCTAGCTATGATCCTTCCTTGCTTTCTCAGCTAATGTCTGAGAGCCTTCAGAAACTTTCATACAAGCACCCATGTCTCTTTGAGAGCCATGGGCTATGCTCAGGGGTGAAATCCAGCAGGTTCTAACAGGTTCTGGAAAACCGGTAGCGGAAATTTTGAGTAGTTTGTGGAACCAGCAAATACCACCTCTGGCTGGCCCCAGAGTGGGGTGGGAATGGAGATTTTGCAATATCCTCCCCCAGGAGGGGAAGGAATGGAGATTTTGCATTATCCTTCCCCTGCCAAACTCACCAAGCCACGCCCACAGAACCGGTAGGGAAAAATTTTGGATTTCACCCCTGGCTATGCTGCTGTCTAGAGCAGAGGTATCCAATCTTGGCAACTTTTAAGACTTGTGGACTTCAACTCCCAGAATTCCTCAGCCAGCATAACTAGCTGGGGAATTTTGGGAGTTGAAGTCCACAAGTCTTAACACTGCCAAGGTCGGACACCCATGGTTTACAATATGTACCGACTAACCTAAAATGAGAGTTATGGAAAACAATAGTTCAGAAAGGAGTTAGAATTGAGGAGTGAGGTGTGTCTGCATAAATGCTCACTGGGTTTCCATTCCCATCCAAGAGCTCTGGTTTTTAAAAGCCACATCTTTTTAAAGGGGCAGAGACAGCATTAAAAAAGTGTCTCTTTTGTTTTAAATTATTTCCAAATGTTGTTCTACTTAGAACCATCTGAAGATCTACCAGTACTGCAGAACCTCTGCCCGAATATCTTCTCATGGATTGTTTGTTAAGATGTGAATAGATAAAGTGAGTTAAATGCCAGCTCCTGAACAAATGTCCACCTTCTTCTGAGGCTTCCTGCAATCCCCTTCTTGCTTGTGTCTCCTAGGCCTTGCAGGCAAAGTCCTGCTGAGGTCTCCTTCTCCTTGACCCACTGCTAGACTGAAGTTGTTCTTCTTATCAGATTGTCAGCTTCAGATTTCCCCTCTCTTCCAGTCATTATCTAAGGAGACTTCGATATTTTCTTACTCTGTTACTAAGCCTCACACTAACCCTGTGGTGATGGGAAGTAAAATATTTTGGGGTAAGGAGGGAAGGACATTTCCCTTAAGAATTTCTAGGAATAGGCAGGAGGCCTTTCATCCAATCCCATCTCCCTCCAGAACACTGCGGATTTCATACAAAGCTACTATATCTTTGGCATATTAACTTGGCAGTAAATTAGCATGTTTGGGTTCATTTGTCATTTTGGGGTAATGGGTTGATACGAAGCTTGTTACTGTAATTTACCATAGTTTAGTGTGTTCCATGATGCCAGATACTTGGGAATTACTCTTTTTCCCCAAAAAAATTGTCATGCAGATAATGACTTGCTGTATTAGGTGAACCAGAGTATTATGCTGAGTGGAGCGTAAATATGTTGTTAACTCCTCTCTGTAGCAGGTAATTTCAACATTTAAATAAATAATAATCACAATACTTTGGATAAAATAACATGGGATTATCTGGATTTTTTTTTAAATGAAAAATTAGGGAATCTCAATTTTCTCTAGAGCTTTATACCAGGGGTGAAATCCAGCAGGTTCTGACAGGTTCTGGAGAACCGGTAGCAAAAATTTTGAGTAGTTCGGAGAACTGGTAGCAAAAATTTTGAGTAGTTCAGATAACCGGTAGCGGAAATTTTGAGTCGTTCGGAGAATTGGCAAATGCCACCTCTGGGTGGCCTCAGAGTGGGAAGGGAATGGAGATTTTGCAGTATCCTTCCCCTGCCAAGCCCACCAAGCCACATCCACCAAGCCACACCATGCCCACCACACCATGCCCACAGAACCGGTAGTAGTAAAAAATTTGGATTTCATCACTTTTATTAATACCCTTTTATTAGTGAGGACACCCTCCCCACAAGTCTTGCTGTCCTGCCTCAAGAAAATGATTGACAATATGGATCACTCAGATTAGGTGGCATTCAGATTGCCCCCCCTCAGATCGGATAACATTCAACATGCTACTGGGAAAGTCAATTGATTGACTGAATATATGCCATTGAATTATTGTTGACTCTCAGTGACCTCACAGCTGGATTTTCTTCATGATCTGTGTCTCTCACCTGGTCTTTTCAGGTCTACAATATGACATTCAGCAATACCAGCAGTAAGGTACATAACTCAGTCCATCCACCTTGGTGCTGGTCATTCTCTTCTCTTCTGGTTTTCCCAACACTAGATATATCCAGAAACAGCTGAGGATTATTGTATGAAATCAGTGTTATATATGACACGAATAAATTAAAACCTTTGGGAAATCTAGTTCCTGATGTTGCTGTGCAGGAAGAAAAACAATCCAAATGTACAAAGACAGAATTACAGTGGGAATATGGAATATATGAAGCCCGAATGTGGGATAAATCAACGGTTCAAGTGAAAGATGAAATAGTTGACTACACATTGATATCATAGTCATCAGTGAATTGGAGTGGACTGGAATTGGACACTTTCAATTAGAAGATCTCTCACTATTTACTATCCATGAAAAACAAAAAATAGAACCATATTGCTTTTGTATTCAGGAAGGATATAGTAAATACAGTACTTGGGTATACTGCAGTCAAAGACCAAATATTAGCAATTAGACTGGAGGACAACCCTGAATTATCATAGTAATCCAACTTTATGCTCCAACCATCATTTGGCCATTTAAAGCATAGTTTATGGTTAAGAGGAAATTTTATCAGAATAGAGCTGGAAAGGACATTGGAGGTCTTCTAGTCCAACCTGCTACTCAAGCAGGAGACCCTGATACCATTTCAGACAAGTGGCTGTTCATCCTCTTCTTAAAAACTTCCAGTGATAAAGCACCCACAACTTCTGAAGGCAACCTTTTTTCACTGGTTAATTGTTCTCACTGGTAGGAATAAATAAAAATATCAAATATTTTTAAATATAAATATTTTTATGGTCAACTACAATATGAAGGTAATAGGGATGCAGTGGCTCAGTGGCTAGGATGCTGAGCTTGTCGATCGAAAGGTCGGCAGTTCAGCGGTTCGAATCCCTAGTGTCGTGTAATGGGGTGAGCTCCCGTTGTCCCAGCTTCTGCCAACCTAGCAATTCAAAAGCACGTAAAAAATGCAAGTAGAAAAATAGGGACCACCTTTGGTGGGAAGGTAACGGTGTTCCGTGCACCTTTGGCATTTAGTCATGCCGGCCACATGACCATGGAGACGTCTTCAGACAGCGCTGGCTCTTTGGCTTTGAAACGGAGATGAGCACCGCCCTCTAGAGTCGGGAATGGCTAGCACATGTATGAGGGGAACCTTTACCTTTACAATATGAAATAAATAGAACATACAAGTAAAAATCATGAATGCCAAAGCTGGAAACAGCAAAGAGGAAAATGTAGTTGGACTTTACAGCCTAGAAAACAGAATTGGAGAATGACTTATCAGTTTCTGCTTATGTAATGAATTCTTCATTGTTAAAACATTCTTCAAACAACCAGAATGTTGCCTGTATACATGGACAACACCAGATGGAACACACAGAAGTCAAATAGACAATATTACTGGTACAAGAAAGTGAAAAAGCTGAACTTTAATGATAAGGTTGTGACCAGGAGCCAATTATGAAAGAAATCACAAATTGCTTGTGTGTAAGTTTGAAGCCAAGCTAAAGTGGAAGAAGAAATCCAGTTAGTTTCCATGATATGTTCTTAATATAGAACCACAATTTTCAAGGCAAGCATCAGGAATTACTTTGAAGTTCTGAATCTCATTGGCAGGAAACCATAGAAACTGTGGAATAAAACCAAAGAATTTGTTAGGAAATAATATTGAAAAGATCGAGAATGAGAAGAAAACAAACTGGAGGTCAGTGAAATGGTAGAAATTGCTGGGAGGAAAAGCCAAACCCAAGACACAAATGTAACCAGGAACTTCAGTGAGCTGTTAGAAGAGATAAGAAACAGTATTACAACAATATCTATAAGACACAAAAAATGGAAACAGACCTAAAAACCAAAATAAAAAAGTCTTTCAAAAGATCTTCAAAGAAGATCAAACTGAGCTAGAAAAACTGTTTTAAAATTCTGTATAGTAGGATGTCAAAACCAAAATATTTTAGTCTATAATCCATATTTATAAGAACATCTAGTGTTCAAGATAAAGCAGCCCAATCATTGCCAAGTCAGAAGCTTCAGGAATTGATAGAATATTACAGAAATATGGCAAGCAATAAAAGATGGATCAGTAAAGTTCTAATCAAATTAAGTCAGAAAATGTGGTAAATGACACAGTGGCCAACAAATCAGAGCTCAGTTTATAGAAAGAGAACCAAAAAGGTTTGATAGAATCTGCAAATTATTGCACCATATCGTTAATTTCAAATGCTAGCAAAACTATACTTGGGATCATCCCTCACAGATTAGAGCCCTTGATGGAATGGGAGATGCCAGATGTTCAAGCTGATTTACAAAAAGGCTGGTGAATGGAAAATATTATTGCTGATGCACTCTAAATAATCAAAAAGGCCAATGACACACAAAAAAAGAAGTCATTGTGTGATTCTTTGATCATAGCAAAGACCCTCAGTTTGGTTCATATGTAAAACCTATATACAGGAGAAGGAGACCACAGTCCAGATAGACCAGCCCCCAGATTAGCAAAGGAGTGAGATAAGGCTGTATACTATCCCCTTATTTAGTCAACCTATGTGTTGAATATATTTTGAGAGTGGCTGAATTGAAAGACAAACATGATTTTAAAATTGAAAGAAGAAACAACGTGTTATGCTGATCTCACTGCTCTGATATATAAAAAATGATTTGCAAGCTCTAGTAATGAAGGTAAAGGGACTAAATTAAGTATAAAGATCAGAGTATGTAATTATAACAGATACCAAATCCAATGATAACAGACAGTGGAAATCCATCTCAGAACTGACAATGAAGATACAGTACCGAAATTGTGGATAGCTTCTGCTTTTAAAATCAGCTATCAAGAGTAAATCATCTACTATCATGAAATACGCCACAGACTAACACTTGGTAGAGTCGCGTCTTGGCAAAATTACCCAGTACTGTGACATATTTATACCTAATAAGAATTGTGCAGGCAATTATTTTCCCTGGGACACAGAATGGGAGTGAAAGATGGAGTATGAAGAATCAGGGTAGGAACAGTATTGGTGCTTTTGAATTTGAGTATCAGAGAACATTCTTGAGAATACCAAGGACAGTCAGGAAAACAAATCATAGAACAAATCAATCCAGAGCAGGGGTCTCAGCAAAGCTGGCTGAGGAACTCTGGGAGTTGAAGTCCACAAGTCTTAAAATTGCTAAGGTTGGAGACCCCTGATCCAGAATTCTTACTTGAGATACAAAGGACCAGGCTCCAATTACCATATTTTGCATGAAACAAACAGGAAACTGTATTCAGTGGCAAGTTTCTTCCTCCTTTACAGATGAATTCAGAGAAGATCTCAATGGCTACTCCATCTATATTATTTTCCCATAGTTATGACTGTCTGCCTTTCAGTTGCAGATGTTGGGGCATCCCAAATGAAAATAAGAATCCACACTTAGGCAGAAAGCCATTTGATCAGTTCTAGACCAGCTCTTTTCACTATTTTTTAACCGGGCCATAGGAATTTGACTCTCGTGAAAAATAATTGTGTAGACTTCCATAGCCATCTCTTCTCAGCGACTGAGATTCTAGGCTATTACTTCATTCTGAGGTCCTGAATTCCACTCCAGATATGCTGTCTGAATAAGTAGGATCTTTTGCCTGCTCCAAGTTTATCTTCAAAAGATTGTGCCAGTTTGGAGTGAAGATAACTTTACCCACTTTCTTCATACCAGGGCTGATTTAATTCACTTCTTCTACTATCTTATCTTTCCTTCCTTCCTTTTTTTAAAGAAAAGATCACCTTAATATAAGGAAGAACAGGGAGGTGCTTA
The DNA here is from genome assembly GCA_022577455.1 of Arizona elegans. Lineage (NCBI taxonomy): Eukaryota > Metazoa > Chordata > Lepidosauria > Squamata > Colubridae > Arizona > Arizona elegans. The sequence continues at coordinate 75,595,896 of JAKOOJ010000003.1, forward strand.
TTTGGGTAAATTTCCCAAAACTGAAAACAACAACTTGTTTTGGAGCCTCAATCTAATAAAACTTGCTAGAATGGTGTGGGTCGGAAGAGGGAGCGGTGGGAGAGAGAAAAATCTGGATGGAAGTCCTGAGCTTGGGGTTGCTGATGATCAAATCCCCTTCTCGGATGTCAGGGATGGGAACGAAAGAGCACACCAACAACAAACAGAACAATCCGAGGCAGTCAAAACATCCTGGGGGGCTCCGAGGCGCATTGTGTCGGCTCTTCAGAGCGCCATTAGGAGGACAGGGGAGCCTGCTCGCTATCGAGCCCATCAGTAAACAAGGATGGAGACGCGCAGCCAAGAAGGAGTTGGATGGGAATCGGGAGGGAGGGCTGCCCTCCAAGGGAGACCCTCCACTGGACTGTAGCGACTTCCCCTTTGCTATTGCTCAACTAGTCCACCCAAATATCCCCTATCCCACCCGCCCCCCCACCCCCCCAAAAAACCACATGGTGTCCTCCAAGTACAGGTAGTCCTTGACTTCATTTAGTGACCGTTCAAAGTTACAAATTCACTGAAAAAAAGTAAATTATGACCATTTTTCACATTTACAGCCTATGTAGTATCTCCCAGGATCATGTGATCAAAATTCAGATGCTTGGCAACTGTTTCATATTTACGACTGTTGCTGTGTCCCAAGATCATGTGATCCCCTTTTGCGACCTTCTGACAAGCAAAGTCAACGGGGAAGCCAGATTCTCTTAACAACCAGGTTACTAATTTATCAACTGTGGTGATTCCAGGGGTGAAATCCAGCAGGTTCTGACAGGTTCTGGAGAACCCGTAGCAGAAATTTTGAGTAGTTCGGAGAACCGGCTGGCCCCAGAGTGGGGTGGGAATGGTGATTTTGCAATATCCTTCCCTGGAGTAGGGTAGGAATGGAGATTTTGCAGTATCCTTCCCCTGCCATGCCCACCAATCCATGTCCACCAAGCCACACCCACAGAACCGGTAGTAAAAAAAATTGGATTTCACCAATGGGTGATTCATTTAACAACGTTGGCAAGAACGGTCGTAAAGGGGGCAAACCTCACTTAAATATCTCACTTAACAACAGAAATGGGGCGGTTGTTCTATTGTGAAGTCGAGGACTACCTGTATATGGAAGACCGCTCCTACCATAGCCTCTTTCGGCTGTTCCTGCAGCTATTCTCTGAAAAAGAAAGCCACCAACAATCTCCCATCGCCGTCTCGCCTGCTGCAGCCTCCTCCTGAAGCCAAGGCCGGACAGGACAGGAGATAGTGGGAGGGCTCACCCGCACAACTGTGGGGAGGTTGTCCCATTCCTCTCGTGGAGTCCTATTTCCAGAGAACTTTCCGAGAGCCGTGTGGCCGGTGGCACCGCTGCGTTGCAAGCGAGCCGGAGCTTGGGACGTGAATTTAAGGCGCAGCGCTTCCCAGGACTTCGTAGATCGGTCCTGCTCGGGGGTGGGGACAGCGCCTGCCTGCGGTGACAGGCATTGCCTTGTACGCTCCGTGGAGGTTATTTTTCAGACGACGGTCATCCTCTTTCGTTGGAAAGATTAAAAGCGCTTGACAAACTCCGCTTCGCCTTTTCCCCCGCGTACTGTTGTTCCGAAGGTCCTTGAAGCCGATGGGACTGTCTCCTCCGGGAACTCTGGAGTCGTAGATCTAAGCTGCCAATCTTGGTTTTTGGCTGTTCATGTTGCAATGCTTGCTTGGTATTCTAAGGACAGGGGTTGCCCACGTCACTCTCGGGCAGCCTTAAAGAAGCCGATTGATCGCCAGTTCCGCTTCCTCAGAATATTATACAAATTTCACTAAAGTCGGTGCCCTCCAAGACTTACCTGTCCTATCATCCACTTTCCCAGTGGCCGTATTCATCGGGAAGCATGGAAACTAATTCAATACCTCTCGAAGGCAGCTGTTTAAAAATCACGATAAGCCATAAAGATACTCCTGGAGGGTGAAAGCAACTTGACAGGGGACAGCGGCTGGCCAGGAATCAAACACAACCAGATCTGGCTAGAACTTGGATGAAACGCCACCAGGAAATCTCAGGGCTATATGACAATTCCCGGAAGGCGAGTGTGATTACAAGAAGTTTGACTTTATTGTCTTGTTCTAAAAAAGAAGAAGAGGGGCGGAGCAATCAGTTTCTTTCGATTGTCGGATAATGAGAGAGACCCGAGAGAAACATCTGGGGGGGAATGGCAAGTCATTCCCCCACAGATGTTTCTCTCGGGTCTCTATCATCATCATCATCATCATCATCATCATTATTATTATTATTATTATTATTATTATTATTATTATTATTATTATTATTATTATTATTAAATTACAAGACACAGCATCCTTCACGGTCAGGCGGCCGCTCCCTGGCTAGCTTCTAGGTCAGTTGGCCTTGGTACTCCAGCTCCTAGAATGCTCAGCGAACACGATTGGGTTAATTGGAAATGCTGCGATTGGAGCAAAAGGCTCGAGTCTTTTGGAAGGGTCCTGATTTGCAAAGACCGCCTCGAAACAGCGTCATTGCCTCCCGTCCCTCCTCAGGCAGAGTACGATCTTCTGGGTGGGTTATTTATTAAATGTATGTGCCGCCCATCATATCCAGAGAAGACTCTGGGTGGCTTACAAACATTAAAACTACTACACATTAAAATGGGTTAGTAGCCCAAAGGGTAGATCATGTCTGAATAGTGTTATCCGAGTTATTTCATCACTAATGATCTAGGTATCATGATTGGCGCTCTAACAATGGGAGGGAGGATTGTAGTGTCAGGCGGCCCTATAGGCTTTGGGTGAGGTCGCTCAAAATGTACCAGTTGGGGATATTGTTTCACCTTTGATGGCTCCGCATATTATGGTGATTAGGTGCTGGTTGCATTAAACTAGCGGTTGGTTAATCTGAACCAACCTGAATAATTTTCGAGAAAAAGTGCATCGGTCTCCATTCCCCATTCCAAGGCCCTGCTTATATAGGACCAAAAGCCCTTTTGTGTACAGCCCTTTCGAGCAGAGCGCTATCGACTATGCAAATAGGTCTCTTTGCATACTGATATTTAGGGCCTGCTTCTAAATTAATGGAGTTAATTCTTTTATGCCTGTGATTTCATATAGAGGACACGGCCACCCGCGCGGGTTAAGCCTCTGTGCTACTGTGGTTTTGACTCTATTTCATTGCAAATTCTTTGGGAATTCCAACAGCGGGAGGCCTTGCGGATCTATCTATCTATCTACAGTAAGCAAAAGGAGTAATTACATCCCAAGAAATTCAGTGGGACTTTACAGGCGTTGCGAGTTACAAGAAGCCACCCTTTAGACTGGACGGCGGGATATTTGAGAATCGTCCCTTCATCGCGGCATCTCCCGAAGTGGGGTTGGGGAGGCTTCTCCCACTTACATTCCAAACTAAAAGCAAACTGATTTGCAAATGAGCGCAAGGAAACACATAAAGCAGCCCAAATTCAAGCCACTCTTTTTAATGACAAGACATCAGTTCTTTTTTGTTGGGGTACAGAAACCAACACCCCCTCCCCCATCCCGAAAGAAGTCACCTATATCAACGCCACGGCCGGGCAGTGCATTTCATACTCTCAGCAAACCGATTTAGTGCAGAATTCTACGGGGATCACAACAGCCTGCGCTTTCTCCTGGGGTGGGCCGGGCGGTGGTGCGCAGACCCTCTGCCTCGCATCGCATCGGAAAGCAAGTAAGGCGGCCTTTCAAAGAAAACTAACCAACCAGGAATCGTTCCCGCAAGGCAAAAGCCTACTTGGCAAGCCGGGCTTTTTGAAGAAACGGTGAAAAGAAGTGAGATGCGCCCGTGTTCTCTGCTGGTATGGAAAAGAAAAGGAAGTCGACTCGATAAAGGTCCTTCGCGGTTTATAGGCAGATTTAGCTGTGTTATTTTTAAAAGTGGGAAAGAGGTGCGGATTGGTAAAAGAAACTCTTTCCCTGTTGACGCCAAGCGCTCTGCGACTTCGGGAGTCTTTGTAGATGTAACTTCGAAGCGGGAGCGAAGGGACACAGGTCCGGCCACCTCCTGTCTTTGGACCGAGGTGCGATCTACCCAGAACACGGGCCTCCATGAGGCTTCGGTCCTACGGAAATCCGAAGTGGCCCGTCGAAAGCTGATGCAGTAGTCGGCGGCCTCAGTTCCGCGTACACCCTCCCCTCCGTGTCCAAGACCTGGAGAACCTCCTCGGCCCCACCTAGCGCTCTCTCTCTCGGCTTCTGATGTCCGGGACAATAGTGCAGGCCGCTTCTCCGAAGGAGGCTCCGGACTGCATCCAAGTCTGCTCCCGGAAGGCCTCCGGCCCTCTGACCCTACCAGGCTCGGATGCCATGCAACGCGGAAAGGCCGCCGTTCCCTTGCGGGATGGACGTCTGCACCGGGTTCAAGTCCCCCACGCTGAAGTTCATGAAGTTGCCGGCGGCGGCCGAAGGCTGGACGCTCTGCACGGCCGGATAGCTGCAACTGTAGCTGGCGTTGCAGGCCCCGGTGCCTCCGCCGCCGCCGCCGTAGCTGCCGTAGGCCGGATAGGCGTTGTAGCTGTAGGGGTTGAGGCTGACGTTGTAGGGTGAGCTGTAAGGGGACGAGTCGCCCAGGCAGGGCTTCCCGTCGCGAACCAAGACCGGCACGGCTATCCGGCGTGGCGGCGGGATGCTGCCCACCAGCTCCAGGCTCTGATCCTGCCTTTGCCTCTTGCACTTGTAGCGGCGGTTCTGGAACCAGATCTTCACCTGGGTGGAGGTGAGCTTCAGCACGTTGGCCAAGTGGTCCCTCTCCGGGGCCGAGAGGTATTTCTGCTGCTTGAAGCGACGCTCCAGCTCGTAGACTTGCGCTTGCGAGAAAAGCACGCGGGGTTTCCGCCTCTTCCTCTGCCGGGGCCGCTCCGCCTCTTCGGCGTCCCTTTTCTCCTGCTCCAGCGATTTCGAGAGGACGCAGAGCTCTGCGGGGAGGCAAAAACAGAGAAACCAAACCGGCGATCAGAGGGGTGGAGGCGAGAGCAGCTTTAGGAAGCAACATTCGCCCGCCCGCAGCCGCTTTTGTCCCCTGCCGGGCCCGGTGAGGCTTCCCTTTCCTTCGCTTTGGTTTGATGGTATTTAGCGCTCTCTGGATGAATGATAACCGGCACTAAGAGTCCCTAATCTTACATCTCAGGCTGGCCGTGGCCGCCACCCATCACTGAGCATTCCTAGTCTAACCTTCTGACGATTTCTCGGTTTGCTTTGAACGCTTTTGTTCTCTTCTGTCTCCCCTGAGCTGTGGAAACTAGGGATGTTTAAAAGTAAGTCTACATTATTCCAGTACAACTCCAAAATAAATTGCATGCATTCCTCCCCTAAGATTGCAGATCCAAGGACAATTATAAGTCAATAAAGATGGCCTGGTTTGAGTCAATAGTATTCATTAAAACAGAAATGAGACACACACACACCCCCTCCCCCCGCCCCACATACACATAGGCATCCCTTAGATGTGTTTTGGAGCCAATTCAATTAACACCGAAATATTGAGACATGTATGCCTGGAAAGTACCAACATCCTTAGAAGTTCAATAGAAGTTGCACTATGTAATCCTACCGATAAGAAGTCTATTTAATATGAGAGCCACAGATCAAACAAAGTAAGGGAGTAAATGAAGTGAGAGATAATTTCTAACTTCCCCAGCTGAAGAAAATTGAGAGGTTCAAGTGCTTAACTTTGGCTGATTTGCTCCCACAGAAACTGTGGCCTTTGTGGGTCAGGAAAATAACCCTTCAATCTATAAAAATTCTGGAAACAATCTCTATGGAAATCCCTAGGATTTATTCCACCAAATAAAAATGATTTGGGCAAAAATAAGGGAGAAAAAGGATTTCTCCAGTCTAATTTCCAAGCAAGGCTGAGAACTGAAATATTTGTAATTTCTTCCAGACCATAGATGCCTAAAGTTATTTGCAACTACAACCATTAGTTGTTACTGTGATTATAAGTAAGAAGCCTTATCAAATTCAACCAGCTCCATTAAATAATTCAGTCAATAAAAAAGACCAGGATTCTATTTCCCTATTGTTATTTATACTTGAAAGATACTTTTGCTGTATGCTGTGTGTATCCAGCCAATTGTAGCTAACAATTATCTAAAATTAAATAATCCAACTCACTCTGTCCAATATGTGAATTGAATTTAGGCATGGATTTTAGTTTGCATACTCCCAGAAACAAACTGAAATTAGCAGATCTTTTTTTCACTTCAGATACAAATGAAATGAAATTACAGATAATGGGAAAAATAGATAGAAGGACCTTTCAACCTCCAGTCTTGTGAACATTTACTTGAAAGTAAAATGGTTTGAAATCAATGCAAATGAAGGACTACTAAATATTAAACTCATTTTTAATTGCATATAGGCCCATCGTGGTTCTTTTTCTGTTTTGTTAATTTCTGTAGTTTAAAGTATATGCATAATGGACCCACATAGGGATTTTTTTTTATTTGTTTTTGCTGAAGCCTAGGGCTTATACCAGGATAAATATACAAAGTCAAGATGCTGGGTGTTTTCCAGAAGCAAAGTCACACCATTAATTTCTGAGAAGTGAGAGGAGAATGAAGGAATTAAGGATTTCCTTCCTTCCAACCAAGAAATAGGTCACCTGAACAGGGATATTCCTTTCACCAGCTATCAGCTCAATGGATGCTATTTCAGTACAGACTGTAAGTAAATCAGTAAAGAGAAAGTTGGTAACTACTTTAAACTGGAAATAGAGGACTGAGGACCCTGAATGCCATGTAGTCTTTTTTTCTATTGTACTCCATGGTAGAGGAGATTGCTAATTAAAAAGTTCGTAGACAATTCAGTTGATTTGCTTAAGGGTCACTGAAAAGGGGCATTCTAGCCAGGTGTTTGGAGCCAGCACTGAAAGACACGGACTAGCTCTAATTCCTCATGAACAAATTATCTCCTGCCAACAGAACAAGGTAAATGCTCTGATGGTTGAATATTCTCACTTTGGAAAGGTTAAACACCCTGAAATATCCAATGGGAAGGATCCTTGACTCATTTTCCAATAGAGAGTAAATCAACATCTCTAGTGATTTGGGGAGGTTGATTCCCACTGCCATTGGAATACTACTGGTCTCCCCCCACCTTATGTGGAAAGAGGTTGGGGTCCTCTCTAAGTGAGTGTGTAGAAGATGGCAGTTTAAGGGATCAAAAAATGGGATCCAAGTTCAGCTTGACTCCAATAACCTTGGGAGCAAGATTAATGCCAGAAAAAAATTGCTTCAAAAGAACTTAACATTTGTATTCTCCTGGGTTGATGACCTCAAAATTTCACTCCATCTCAGGTGGAGATACTTAGCATATTTGCCCAGGAATCTGTTCCAGGAAAATCCAGTTCATGAGAATTATTTTTTTCTTTCTTGTATTTATTGTAGCAGTTCGGAGAGAAAATCTGTCTCCAAAGTCTCAAGATGTTTTTAGAGGCCAGAGAACAAAGTGAGAACCACGATCAAAGCAAGGCAGTGTTACAATTCGCAAACCCATTCCTGTGTATTCAGAAGCAAACCCCATTGAGATCAGTGGGACTTTCTGCAGGTTAGAAAATAGAACTTATTCTCAACAGGATGCAAATTTAAGACATTTTCAGCCATGAGTGAATCCAAAGAATTCAATAGATTTGCTTCTCAGTAGAAATAACCAGTTTTGTACTACAAATGTTTTGATGGATCTATTGTGAACCCTGAGTATACTATATATCCTACTCTGGAAGGAGAGCTTAGCAGTAAACATTTAGTAACAATAACATAACTAAACTAAACTCAGCTGTTTAAATAGGTTAATGCTTAATAAAAACAAAAACTAGCTTTCACTGAATTTTGAAGAATGAAAAACCATAGTGTTGCTTAAAGTATTCATATTAGCCCTTCAACTATTTGGGGGGCTTAGCTAAAATGAGATGAAGGGATTTGGAGGTGGTGAGGTGTCCTTGTAGTTTCTAAATACTTGGGCATTGCCTACACATCTTTGAATGTCAGTCCCATTGTAGCTGAGTAGATGTTGTAGTTGTAGGATCAGAATTTTTGAACAAGGACTCAGGAAGGACTCAATAAGGTAATTTAAGGGAAGACATTTTGTCTCCAATATATTCTGACTTCAAGGGAATGAAAGACTAATTTATTCTTGGATAATTAACCTTTAAAATGGGAAAAGGAGTTTATCTAAGATCCACTGGGATTAAGATAATGTCAGAAGAGAATTTTTTTTTCTGTCTAAAATTTTCTCGGGCAGCCATTCCAAATTCTGGATAATCTTCCTTTCATATAAATATGGTAAGATTGAACTACTCTCAAGGGTTGTTGTAAGGACTGCACTAAAGGAGGGAGATGAAAGCCATTTTCAAGAGCTACGGTAGTATTAGGTGTTGTCCTAATTAAGTATATTTTTTCCGCATCAGCGGTATTAATCTTACACAGTGTACTTAGATTGTCACCAATTACTAGTCACAAAAACAGCAAGTCACCTACATAGGAGTCTAAGGATATTGATATGGGGGGGGGGAGAGGGGTGAGACGTTGCCATGACCACCCCCCTAAACAAACTATACAAGACCGAACACAATCGAAGGCGTCTTCTTCAATGCTCCACTTAAAATCCCCCACCACCACCAGCCACCAGAAGTCGACCGCCATCCACGTAGGGTTACTGTTCCCTCCTAACCTTCCTATATAGTCTCTCTTCGTCCGGAGCAGCAACACTGAATGGCCCAGCAAGGCAGAGGCGGGTTCAGGGCTCCCATTCACTTGCTTGCGTGGCCCGCAGACGCCTCCCCGGAGGTGTCCTCCTCGGAAGAGCCGCTCTTCCCCAGGGATCCGCCTTGGCAGAGGATGCTTCGGCCCCGTAACACGGGCGGAGGACCCGCGCTGACCTCTCCCCCCCCACCCCCGCGGTTACCTTTTTTGCTCTCTTTCGGCTCCTTGCTCGGTTCGATCTCCACGTAGCTCTTGGCGAAGAAAGGGCCGGGAAAAGTGCTGCCGCTGCCTTTGGCCAGGCCGGCCGGGGCCTCGGCGAGAGGGGCGTCCTCTGCCGGGTAGGACTCTTGCTTGAAGGTGGCCAGCATGCAGGAGGAGGGCGAGCCCAAGGCCGAGAGCTCCAGGGACGCCAGGCCGCTGGGATGCTGCTCCAGACTCAAGATATCCTTGACCGAGAAAGGCGTGCTGGTCACAGGGCTCGGGAACATGGTGGGCGCTGCAGCTGAGCTGCGGCCGGTGCCCCCCGCGAGCGCCGGCTTCCGAAGGGCGCCGCGCCGGCCAAGCGCCCAGCCTTGGCTTGTGGTCTGGAGGCAGGTAGGGAGGCGGGACCCCGAGGAGGAGGAGGAGGGACCCTGCCCTTGGGGAGCCTTCTCATTGGTCCGCCCGGACGCCACGGCCGGCGAGGGGCAGCTTGCCCGACCCACCTAATATAGGCATGGAGGTCCGCGAAGCGCCGCCGAAGGAAAAAGGCAGGAGCGCCGGCTTTGGCCGCGTCTCCTGTCGGCGGAGAGGCCTCTTGTGTACTAAAACTCTGCGTTCCGCCATCCATCACGCCGTCAGGCCAGATAAACACGCCGCGAGCAAAGCCTCAGGCGAAGGCGCTGGCCTGAATGTCAAAGAGAGCTGGGAGCGGAGGCAAGCAGAGGCTGCCTCTTTTTTCCCTCACGGCCCTCGATCGGGGAATCCGGCGGGTGTGGAGTGTGGGGGCTCATCTCACTCTCACCCCCGCCCCGAAGCAGCCTCCGGAGACGGCCTGCACTGCCCCGCTGGCTTTGCCGCCTTTTTTTCCTCCGCGGAAGAGCGGGGTAGAAAGCCGGCCGGCCCGAGACGGCCCACTCCCTGAGGCGACTCAGGTTCCCCTGGGTAAGGGAGGAAGGCTTTGGAAAGGCTGCCTTTCCTTTACGTTCATCATCCACATAGCAATCCGTCCCTTTATTTCTTTTATTTTTTTTAAAAAAAGATTTGTATTTAGCCTCCTTGAACGGCCAAATGGGAAGGCGCGGTGCGAATTCTGCGCATGAGCCGCGGGAATACAGACCCTCGCAACCCTCCAAGGCTCACAGCGCTTACTCTCTCGGGGCGCGCTACTTCTTTACCGGCGCGTTCAACTTCTAAGCCCTTCAGGAAGCCTTAGGCCAGACTCCTCTTACCTGAAGCCATCCGGCTCGCCCGGGGTCAGGGCTGATGACCTTACCCGGCCTGGCCGCCGCCGCCGCTGGTGAAGCATTGTGTTCCCACCCCCCCACCCCCACCCCCACCGCGTCTTCCCCGCCGCCCTTTCTCGAAGACACCCTGTGGCTTACCGAAAGAGACGCAAGCTAAATCTCTGAGCCGCGTAGCGGGGAGAGCAGCTGCCGTATTGGAGGCGCTGGGCTTTTGACAGAAAAATTGGCCCCGCTAAACTTGGACACTCGTTGAGGAGCCCAGCACTAGGCCTGCAGCCCTCCCCCCCCCCCCACCGCTGCCCCGCTTCAGTCCGGCTCTGGCTGAAGTCGGGCTTTTGCTGGAAGGAAAGCAGGGCTATGAAAAAAAACACTCGCCTCCCTAGCCCGCAGTCCGGACTGGACCAACGGAGAGAAGGGAGAGGGACCGGCGCCATCCAGGGGAAGGCCGGTCTTCGTTTCCCTCTTTAATTTGGAAAGGCCTGATAAAAGCAGGGCCGGCCAGCGGTGGAGGAGCGCTGCTTGCTCCCGGTCTTTCTAGCGGAGGGAAAACGGGGGACAGGAGCAGACTCCATCCGGACCCGTCGAGGGTCAGCGCGGGCGCAGCATTCGGGTGGGGTGGGATGAGGGAAATTTTCGCTCAAAGTTCCCTCAAGAGCCTTTTGCCCAGGTGGAAAGAGCTTGCTTTCTTTTCAAGGCTCGCTCTCTCGCTCTCTCTCTCGCCCTCAGAGGGATCAATAACTCGTGCCGCCCGCTAGACCGCTTTCCACCGGGCGCCTGCTTCTTTTGGGAGGGAAGACCCAGGACTTGCCCCGCGCGCGGGGGGCGGGGTGGAGGGGGACCGGGAAGCTGTTCTTTTCGGCACAGCTAAAGCGGCCGGATGGGCAGCGACCCGGAGTGAGGCAGCTCTCATACTCTCTTCCTGGCATCTCTCGACTTCGCAGTCACCCCGGAACCTTCAGCCGCCGCCAACTTTGCACATTTCGGGATTATCCTCTTTGAACGAGGTGGAGGACCACCGGTGCCCTCGGTTGGAAGCAAATGCTTTCCGGTTTACTGAGTCAGAACCTTATATGTACACCATGATTTCGAAGTAAATCACACATTTTCTATTTCAACAAATATAATGGAAGCATAAAATAACAATATCTCTCTTTCTTTCTCTCTCTCTCTCTCTCTCTCTCTCTCTCCCTTTCTCCCCCTCCAACCCTTATATATTATTAATCAGTTAACAAATAACCCAGATGAAATCACATTAAAACTAACCGGATTTAATACGTTGGGCAAATACTGCCCCTAGTTTTATAAAGTATCGTAGTTTTCCATGTCTCATATTTCCCTGTAGCACAGCGTAAGGGGTGCATCTCAGTTGCCTGGAAAAAAAATATTGTGCAATAGTAGATAAAATTCAGTCAGTCAGTCTTCAGTCCTGGTGGTTTCTAGATCATGTTCTTGCTGAGGGTTTTTTTGGTAGCAATACAGAAAGTACTGGTTATTGCTGCCTTGTGACTCACCCCATCCCCAATGCCTTGTGACCCACCCCATCCCCAATGTCCTATTGTAGTTTACAGCACTGGGATTTCCTGGTGGTCTCCTAGCCAAGTACTAACTAAGCTCCACCCTCTTTAGCTTCTGAGCGCAGGAATGGCTGACCAGATTTGTTGCCTGCTGAAACTGCATGTGGTGCAAGGAGGAGGAAATTGTAAGTGAACCCCCCCCCCAACACATACACATTACACAGATGGAAGCTGGGATGCAACTGAGGGCAGGGCCAGCCTTCTGCTTTATAGTCCTTTTTTTTCTAAATGTGGCTGTCCAGACACTTTTCCCTCCACACCCTATTGATTGAACACAATTGAGCACTCTTCAGTCTTGTAGATATATCTGTAGCTGCAGGTTCTATTTATTTCAATTGATCCTGAGTGTTTATATATGCCTCACTTCACCAATGTATATCCTGCAATCTATATGATTATTTATTTATTAAATTTGTTTGCTGCCCTTCTCATCACAAGGTGATGGGGGGGGGGCACCTTGATGATTACAATACCTTTTAACTGATTGTGGGTTCTATTGTTTTTTTAAACTATTATTTCAGAAATTGGAGAAAGACACAGGGCTAGTAATACAAGGACATGAGGATGGTGGTGAAAGTTTATTCAAATTCTAGGAGCATTAATAAGCAGAGAAAATTATTAACCAGGGTAAGATTATTTTTCTCCTAGAAATAAATTGACCATCAGTCCATGTTCATGCTGTGGAAATCATCCCATCTTTTTGCTTTTTTGTTCTATTGTTGCTATTTGACCTTCTCCCTTAGACATGCAACAGGAGCAATTGAGCAGGGATCCTCAGCCTTATCTGAGACTAATTGTTTCCAGAAGGGTTGTGGCTTTGGACATTATCTCACTCCTTCTTGCTCTCTATCCATTTCCCCTGCCCCAGTTCCCACCTCCCCCACAGCCATCTATGACTCCCAGTTGTATTTAAAGACTGCTTTTTGATCTGCAATTTGTAAGTCTTTACTGAAAAGTGATTCTCTGGGGAAGGGAAGGGAAGGGAAGGGAAGGGAAGGGAAGGGAAGGGAAGGGAAGGGAAGGGAAGGGAAGGGAAGGGAAGGGAAGGGAAGGGAAGGAAGGAAGGAAGGAAGCTGACCAGTTGGGTTGTAGGTGGCCTAGTCAGAAATCTGTCTCTCTCCTGTCCTCTCCCCAACCTCAAATCCCTAAGCAAGGAATTCATTTTATCTCACAAGAAAATGGAAGTGGCAACATCCGATTCAATTAAAATTCTTGCCCTAGGAAGGTTTTTGGGGATGGTATATCAGATCCAAACTCTGTGATGACAGTTTGAGAGATTAGTCTGTATACAGAAACCCAAAATATAAGGCTGAGGCAAAAAAGGAGAGGAGGGGAATTAGTAGATCAGCCTCTTTACTGTTTGAGCTCCCTTTCTTCCTACCTTATTGTATTTCAATAACTTAAGTAGACTATTTTCTTGTGTTTCTATAAATTAGATCTCAAGTAGAGCAAATTCAATAGCATTTTTTACACTGTATTCCAATCCAAATGTAGGCAGAAACAGCTTTTATTGGGACAATGAATATAATTTTCAATGAAGTCTTATAAAATATTTTCGTATCTTAGATTTTTTTTTCTTATAGGGGATGAATGCTTCTTTTAATGCATTTGCTGGAATATCTCTGGGCCACTAATAACAACTTATTTTTGCTTCCAAAGCATCATGTTAAACTATAGCAGAATGCATTAATCAATTTTTGGCTGAAATCTATACCTTTGATTAATAAAATATGTTTAATTGGGCCACCTCTTTTTCTGAGATAACACAAATAATGGTAGTTTTGTATCTTTATGTGTAAGCAGATGTGAATTGTAAAAATGTCAGACATTGAAAGACTGAGCAAAAAAGCCTATTTTTGTTGGTAGCCAAAGCACACCCTGTCGTCAGGATTTCTGCCATTTCTCCTCCTCCCCTGGGGATTGTGCTGAAGAAAGTTAAGTCTTATATTTTGCTTACTTGAGGCAACCTACTCCCCAGTTGTAGTGTTCAAGAATGAAAGAATTTCCTAAATTGTGGTTTGATATCAAGTCTTAGAAGGTAAGGAGCCTTTTGTGTTTTCAAAGGAAAAGCTGGTTGTACAACAGTTGGGGAAAACTTGCATGTGAATGGGCATTTTTAAAATTAATTTATCCCTTTAAACAGGTAGGTGGCATATCTATGAGGTCCATTTATTTCAGCAATCCCAAATTTGCCTGTTTCAAATTCCTTTCCCTGCTTCTCCCCAGTGCAGTTTAGACTTGCAAGTGTCATCTCCTGTGGATTAATCGCAAGGAGAGAAAGGCTGTGGTACGGTAATAGTCCAAGGAGGGAATCAACTTTAATGATGGTCCGAAACTGTTAATTACATCTAAGTGAAATAGTAACATAAAGACTGTCCTGTCCTTGGAGACAGGCCTGTGATAAATTGTTGATGATGATTACTATTAATTAATATAATTATATTTTGTACAGAAAGCTTTGTAATAGTTAACATACTTGTTCTCACATAATAAAAGGCAGGATGTTGTACAATAATTTAAATCATTTGAAAATAGATCCGGAAATGAAATTAGAGAAAAGATGAAATTGTCATAATTATCCTATTCTGAGAATGAATTTTAAGTCAAAACACCCCCATTATGGTTCTATAGCTTTCGGTTTTATTAGCACACCAATGCTGTATTATTTATAAGAGCAAATCATTTCTCAGAAAAAAGCTGCACCTGACATGCTTTCAAACCTTGACTCCTAGATTTAAAGACACCGCCTCTTGATGCTGAGGCCACAACTTTAAACAGCCTATACTACTCTGAATTCTCTTCAGACAATGTTTAACATCACTCCTATGAAAATGCTCAGGAACCTAAGAAAACATGCGTAGCCCTTTGTAATATAATAGAGGATTGCCTGACTATTGAGTTTTGTATAACAATTCTGGCTCCCTTCATTATTTCTTGCTAAGTTATCTAAGATAAATAATGGGTTAATTGTTTGATTACAACCTCAATTAAGTCACCGTGTTGTGATTTCCAAGCAGTCACTATTTAGGGAGAGTGGAAAGGAAAAAAAAAGAACCACCCAGAGGGACGGAGCCGCGATTCCTTAAACGACGGTGAGATACGGGTAATCTGATCTACTGTGCTCAGAAATTGGGCGCTGCTGCTTTCTGCGGCGCTTGCTTTGCTGCTGGAGCGGCCAACGCTTCACAGCAGAGCAAAACACAGCGTAAGAAACGGCGATAAGGCCAGGAATTCAACAAGTATATCTACACAAGCACATTTATTTATATAAGGTGCACCTCCAGCACGGATTAACAACTGCGGGAGCTGCACCCAAAGGCCATTTGGGAGGCCGGCGGATGGCTGCGACGGATCTCCCTCCCCTTTGGTCCTGGGCGTGTCACTAAATCTGCCCGACCTCGCGCCCATAAAGCCATTATTAATGCTCCACATCGGTGTCGGTGGGAATCCCCGCTCGGTCCGGGAGGTGGGGGGTATAGGAGGGACGGACGCAGGCGAGAGCGGAGCGCCGATGATTAATGGGCCGCTAAGGCGAAGCTGTTCCCGCCGGCCTCCATTCGTTTAATGCAGCCGGGAGCCAACGCTCGTTATCCGGCGCTTTATCTCCCATTGAGCTCCCTCTGCTAATACTCCAAATGGCCGCTTTCGCCTCGCCCTGTTTACAGCCCCCTTCGACGGACGCCCCCCTGATGAATTGACATTAGCACTTTTTCGCACTCCTGTGTCAACAAAAAAGAACTGCAGGGCTGCAATAATGGCGGGAAAAGCAAACACTCGGCCGACCAGATCGAGCGCGTCTGCTCTGTGTCCGCCTGATGGATGAGCCAAGCCTGACAGGCCGCAGCTCGGGGCCTGGCCTTGCACGGCGCACCGCAGCGCGGTGGGAGGACGGAGAAGGGGACCGCCGGCCGTTTGGCTGCTGAGGGCTGGGAGACGGAGCCCCTCTGGGGCGCTGGAAAATGGCAGGGCGTCTCCGCGCTTGAGCCCTCCCCGTGAGGGTGCAAGGGAGGCAGATGGGCGGGGAGGCAGCCTGTCAAATACGGATCCACAAGGCCGCGGCCTTTGCCCTCCACCCATCCGCCTCCAGGCTGCCATCTTTTTGCTACTGCAGGGCGCTCCCTTAGGCCTTCTTTCCAGCAGTACTTCTCCTTCCCTCCTAGTTTGCGCCCCCCCCTCAAAAAGTGGGGGGGCGTTTTCTGTTTCTTCACCAAATCAAAGAACAACAGTGGAAAAGGGGGGAAATTAAAGATGCAGATACTGCAACTGGAAGATAGTTAAAGACTTGTTGGGCTGGATTGGAGTTGCCATTCCTAGTGTCCTTACTAATCTAATAAACAAAAAAAAAATGTGGAGAGAATGGAAGAACAGGCAATTGGCCTCTTTAAGGACGCTTCTAAAGATACTATGGACATAATTGGCCAGGTGGGAGGAGAGAGAAAGTGAGGGGAAACAATTGGGATAATCAATAGTTAAAATAAGTGGTATAATAGATAGAATGCATCAGCCCTAATCTCCCTTAAGCATCGCATCTCAGAATTATTGGGGGGGAGGACTATACTTACAATGGACCAATTTATATTGGTTTATATTGGTTATCAAGAATGTAATTTTAAATAATTTAACTGTTTTAACTATAAAGAATTTAGTTGCTATTTTTTCCTCTGTAGGAGCCCATGGGGGTGGGGAGAACCTAAGAAGCTCTTTGCGTATGAGTTAAGATATGGAACAGAATGCAGAAGAAAACTTTTTTAAAAATCTGATTTTTAACTTTTATTTCTGATTTTTAGCTTTTATTTCTGTGCTAATTTATACACTGATGCTTTTTTTAAGTAACCAGAGGATCTATAAACACTGTAATTTAGCTTTCCCACAAGTGCTAGGCATGTTTAAGTAGACATGTCTACTTTAAGTAGTTTTGGAAAGTGTTTTGTATTTTACAGGCAAAACCAAAACAGTTATTTTAAATTTATTTTTAAAACTTATTCACTATAATGAATTTATTTATAGATTTTTGAAAAACTGAAAATTCTGTCAAGTTTCATAATAATTTATACTTAAAGTTCAAACCTCAATAAATTGAGTTTCGTCAAGATTGATTGCAATATTTAATAGATTAAAAGATGAAATGGTTTCATTTGAAAAGATTCCCTAATTAATTCAGCAGATTTATATATTTATTTGTAAATGTGAGTGCCTGTAACATCTGAAGCTATTAAGTACTATTCAAAATATTGTTTCTAAAGTGATGTTCTTGAACAACTATTTGTGCCAGAAATATTTTCTATATACAAATACAAATAATTATAAGCTTATGATTAATTACTTTTAAAATATGTTTATGAGCCCCAGCAAAAGTCATGGACAACTGCGACAACCTAGGCATATTTAGTAAAATAAACTAATTTGCACTGACTTACATGGAATTTACTAAAATATACATAGATATTGCAGATTGAATGCAATACTTAAAGCAATATTTAAAAGATTTTTTTCTTGAAAAGGGAAAACTTAAAACTACACTTTGTTTTCAGATGATTGATCTAATTCCCCATGGGAGAAAGATTGCTAGCTATGTTCTGGAACCATGAGCAATCTGCCCAAGGTCTCTGTTTATAAACTTTGAGTTTCTGATACCTTGGCACTAATTGAGCACTAGCACTTCAAGTGTTGTGGGTGTATTAAGAGCTAGGATTCCAGCAACAGGCTATTAGCAGTTCCTTGAGTAAATCTTTGCAGATTTCCTTCTGCTTCCTCTGCCTGGGCTTCCTCCCCCTTTCTTAACTGCAGAACTAGCAGAGAAAATGGTCTTGTTGACATTGCTCCTGGCTTCTTAACACTTTAGAGGATGAGAGGCGCCAGTTCAAATGCACTGCACTTTAGCTTGCACTATACCTGCTCACAGCTTATATCCATCAACAAATACTAGCCCATATTGGGCACAGATGACAACAATATATACCAGAGAGAAATTAGTCCGTAACAGCTTCGTACCGTTTTGACCAAAGAGCTGGTCTAAGAGGTTATATTTCTACTCCTCTCAGGCTATTTTTTTTTAAATCTCTGAAATATTTTGAAGATTCTGAAAAAGGATAAACTATAGAAAAATAGGAAAAAAGACAATGGTTGGCTGTGAAATCTATAGATAAAACTTTTTATTCTCATATTGTCAGTCGATAAATATAGCAACATGCAAATCTGAAAGAACAAATATTTTCAAGTGTATAAAGATTCTAATTAAAAAGAAATCTTCATATTGTATCTTCTGAGAAAACCCAATGATACTTCTTGAAAGGCTCCTTATCTGATTGTAGGACAAATAATTTTTTTATAAATAAACCATTCCCTTCCTGACCTAGGGATCCGTAGAGTGAGAGAGTTCTCCTTGCTGAAAAATAAGAGCATGGTTTTTGGTCTGTATGAATCTGGCAGCCCTATAAGGTTGAAAAGCAGCATTGCATTAGATGTACCTTGGTGCAGTTGGAAAGGACACTCAAATATTTGCACATCTTTGGATAACAAAGTCTGAAGTAAATGCTGAATGGTCAGATCTCTTAGCTAGCGGGCTCCTTTAAGGTAGGTTATCATGGTAAGTATATCATATTTGGTGTAGTGGTTAGGGCAAGAAGCCTAGAAATTGGAACACTGTGAGTTCTAGAACTGCCTTAGGCAGAAAGCCAGCTGGGTGGCCTTGGGCTAGTCACTTTTCTCAGCCCTGGAAAGGAGGCAATGGCTAACCACTTCTGAAAAATCTTGCAGAGAAAACAGGGACTTGTCCAGGCAAGACCACCATTGAACAGAAGGGGGGAAATCATGGTAAGTAGGCGATGAAACAATCAAGCATTTTCGAAGTTACTTTTTTGGCACATAAGTAGTTTTGATCGTATTACTAATTTATATCACACCTTTGTGCTAATGTACCATGCAAAGCATATAAAATATAACTTTAAAAAATTAAAAGCAAATAAATAACCAAGTAAGTGTATTTGTTAATCATATTAAAAATAAAAAGTTAAATGTGCAGGGAAAATTATTCCATTAGAAGACTATTCCATTTGGTTAAATGGCTTGAGGGATCAGTCTGATAAAATACCAACCAACCAATTTACCTCTCAGGAAGCCTATAGGTAGCTATGAAGCCTCCCCAACCATTTCTTAAAGATTGTGAGACATTTGAGGATATTTGTGGTTAGATACACCATACGTGCCACTTTTGTGGGAGAGACACAAGCTTCCCTTCCAGCAACAGTCTCCTCCCCATACGGCCAGCCTGGAATGAAATTTCCAAACAAAGGTTCTTCCTTTGTCAATCAAAAGGAATACTAATCAGTAGCACTAGAAGTTAAGGTTGGTAGCAAGATTAGATGCAAGATGCAATTGACAGATGAAATAACATTTCAATATATTTTAGCATCTGGCGTTATTTAATTCTATTATAGTGTGATAATACAGTCACCTGGATATAGGGATAGATAATATAATAGCATGTGTTTGTTTATTGAAATTGGCTCCCACCAAAGTACATAGAAGCTGTTTGATGAATGATTAGATGAGATGATTAGAAAGTTACTATAAAAATCAGATACTTTCTTAACGGCTCAGTGATTTACCAATTCAACACCATTCAACAAACCAGGCAGCATTACAAAGGTAGAGATGGAGAGCACAATTTAATAAACATTAACAGATTTGGTTAAAATATCTACAGTATCCCCCAGCATTGGGGAAAGAAGTGCCTGAAAACAAAAATATCTAATTGTGGGAAAATCCCTAGTCATTTTCATTGTTATAATAACTAGTGTTTTGGAAAGGACAGAACATTGTTGTGTGTTTTTAATTGATACCAGCTTAGATAGTTGCTTAACATTTGCCACTGACAGCTTCAATGACAATAGCAATGGATTTTTTTTTCACCCTAACTTAAGCGATGAAAAAGCCATCTGAAATCCCAGCTTGGAAACCAGTTTATTGTAGAGAACGATAATTTCTCCCAAGATAATAAAATGGGGATTAAAAGTACGTGTAGACTAATTAAACCTTGCTTTGTTGTAACCATTGGGACTAACATTTTGGAAAAATGTATTCGTGTCAGAATGTAGCTGCGTGGAAATAATCTGATTTTCCATTCTTGAAGGGAGAATGTGGGACGAGTTCGGGATCTACCAAATCGGAAACCACGGTAGGCCTAAACTAGCGAGGACGGGCTGCAGGTTCAGGCTTTTCAGGAAAAAACCTCCCTTGGCAAACCGGTGCCACTTGGAGGTCTCCTTCCGGGGCTGCCAAGCGGCCGGCAGGCTCCAAGCCGCACCCGAGGCGTTCCGGAGAGGCCCGATTTTGCCTCGCCTGGCTTCAACTTAGTGGGCGGCGAGGAACGGGGCAATCAGCGGTCTTTTCTCACGATCTAGCTCCCTCTCGCTGGGCCAAACCCAGGAATGCAGCAGCTGGCCGCACAAAGGGTGGCGCCGCCGTACATCTGGAGAGCGCGGCTCCTTGGTTTCAAAGCGCCGTGCCGTTGGGAGCTTGGGAACACGCGAAGCAGCAAGGCCGGTTGGGGGGGTGACACGGACCTGCTGCTGGGAAGGAAAGGAAAGGAAAGGAACCCCTCCTCGGATGGAAGAATGAAGGGCTGGGCGGAGCGAAGGTTGACTTGCCGTCCCCGTGAGCGCGCAGGGGCTCTTCGGTATCGCTCTATCGCCAGTGCCGGCGGGCAGTGACAAAGGGCCATTAGCCGCAGCTTCTCTCTCTCCCCCCTCTGGGAAGGACTTCCCACCGGGGAAGATAAAGGCGGCGATAGAGGGTCTGAAATAGTTGCCCCTCTCCGCTCTCCCGGCGTTATCAGGGGAAGATAGTGCCGCGAGGCAGGGCGAGGTCATGTTATCTGCGCTCTTGGCCGCCGTCCCCAAACGCTGCCTTGTCAGGAGAGACGCCACCCGCATTAGGACCCAGACTGGGCTCCTTCCGTCCTCAGTCACTCACCAAATCTCCCAGGGCCCGCCGCGATCGACAGCTCGTTCCCAGGAGAATTAGAAAGGCTCCGGCCGCCGAGGGGGCGTGGGGGGGGGTTTGCGCAGGCGGGGTCGAGCGCACCGGCGTCTCCTCCTGCTTTGCCATCCAGCCGCCTCCTCTCCTCTGGCGGCCACGGAAGGCAGCCCGTGCTCACCCCCATCCCTGGCGGGCTTCAACTCCCATCATTCTTGACCAGCCTACAGTACAGCCCAATGCTCGCCTCTGGAGAGCATCGCAAGGGGGGGGGGGGGGGGAGGCCGATCCTAGAGCCAGCGCAGCCTTTAGAGAAGGAGGGGGGGGGCAACCCAGCGGAAGGCGCCTCTATCGAGTTTGCAAGGCTTCAAATCATAACCTTGATTGCAAGGCTAAAAAAGACCAGCAGGGTTACAGTGTGTTTAAGCAAACATCTTCGTGGAGAAGTCAGACCCTCTTCCACCTCATCCCCCACCCCCTGAAATCAGTAGCTCTAGCCTCTGAGTCTTCTTCTTCTTCTTCCCCGACTCTATTTTTTTTTAATGGTGAAAAACATGGCTGAAAATCTTTTCACTACAAAAGTTTACTAATATCCATTAAGTGTTCCACTAGTTGCAACATTTCACAGCCTTTAGAGAAATCGATATTAATTTCTAAGAGTTGGCTCTGGTGTCCTACATTGTATCTAGTGGAACACACTATTATGTTTTTTGTATAAACCTTTAATTTAAGAATATTCCAATGCCATGGTCTAACAGGAATACAATTGCAGATGATAATACGAAACGAAGAGAATTCTCTATAGAAAGTAGTAAACTTGAATTTCCCAATCTAACACAAAGCATGGTGATATCTTCATGGCCTTCACAATTCAGTCTTTTCTTCTATGGTTACGATGGTCATGGTGTCAGTGAAAGGTCTTCATATTGCAAGTGCCATTGGAATCAAGATAATATTAACAAGGAATACTCAGTGCAACTAATGTAATGCAAGTGGCAAACGACTCAGTAAAATAGCTGTTGCCAAGTTAACAATTTTGAGAAGATGATGTATCCAAATAGGCTCTCATTATACTTTGTTTACAGTGGAATTGTGAATTGCATTCTAGTCATGTTTAAATAGCTTTTGGTATAAAAAGAAACCACTAAATCAATAAACCAATATATTAAATGGATCAGTCCTTTTGTTTTAAAATAAATTGATACTGGTAGGATTTCATATTTCACCATTCATCACATGCTATTGCTTTACTTTTCAAATACCCTGAATATGGAGGTGCTAATATCCAATAATTGTAGCTTCTATGTCAAAAGGCAATATACTAACACTTTTGTTGTCGTCCCCCCCCCCCAAATATATAATCGGGTAAGAGGTTTCAATGCAGGAAATAAATACTTGTATAAAATTTGTCTTCAGTTGGAAAGACTTTCACATTGGCTTACTGAAACTGCTACACTTAGATGTAAAATAATAAGCAAAGGAGAAAAAAATTGAACAAGAAAATTCAATATGAGCTCTTATTGTTATATGAACCTTTTAATTACTAGTTATAATGAAAATGTAATGAGGTATTTATGGAATATTTTCTGCTAATTGATATAAATGTTCTTCATGTTATCATTAGAACTTCATCTTTGCTTCATCTCTGGATTAAAGAAACATGAATTAAATTTCCTGGGGGTTCTCCAGTGGCAAGAAAACGGTATTCAGTTGTTCTTATCACGTGGCTTATTTGAAATTTTAAATTCCCAGCAGGTTTAGGTAAAAGAACCAAAATGAAGGCTTCCGATAAATAATGTGTGTGCCGATTTAAAGCTGGCAGGCGTCCTCAGACACCTTTCCTCCTTATGTATATGCTGCTTTTCAGAGCGAACCAAATGGTCACTTCCAAATTTTCCTAACAGGATGAGCATCTTTTTCCAGGATAGTCAATCCCTCAGTGATGCTAAAGTCCCAGCATCTCAGCCGCTAAACCAGAGTTCAATTCAACAGAAGATTAAAAAAGGAATTAAACTCTCCTACTCTCACATTCAAAGCAAGAATGGATTTAAGGGCAGTTCTGCAGTTCTAATCGGATTCCAAGAACCAGTTCTGTTTTGTCAGGAAGACTGTTGCTTGACACCATGATTCAAACAAATCCAGGGCCTTTTCACTCCAGAAACACATTTGCTGTGGTCTTTAAAATCAGTAAGAAAAACAACAAGAACAAGAATGGAGTTTTGTTTCTTCCCAATTAAAGCAATTTTATTACGACTATGTAAATTCGAAGATAAATCCCACTGAGATCAATCAAAATTATATTGCAAGTAAAAGTGAGGGAGATTGCAATTAAACTTTTTTAAAAAAAGAACATTAACTTTTTTTTTAAAGAAGCATCTATGAGGAATTCAACCATAGATCAGAAAATCATAGAGATTGACCTCCTCCTGATAATGAAAGTTAGATTCCGCAGTCCTCTCTGAAAGTTCAGGTGCAGAAGGAAAAGGAAAGCAAGATTGCGGGAAGCCAAAATCAGGAAAAAAAAATCAGTTTTCCCATGAGATTTAACATCAAGATCCTCTATTAGTTTTAAGATATTAAAGAACAGCATTTTTGTTCTAAATTAAGAAGCTTCCTCATTGTTAGAGTATTAGAGAGCTAGGAATTATTGCAATTCCTGTAAATAAATAGTATTATGAATTGTCGATTAAAAAATAGCTTTGGGCGGAAATTCGCTACTCTTTCCCTCTTGCTGAATAACAATCAATGACATTTCTTCTTTCGTCTATCCATCTGCGTTGCAAAGTCACTTTCTGGAGCAGGGTCACATCCATTCCATTTGTCCCCAGCCAAAACGACGGGGCTGGGAAGGCGGGGAAAGATATTTTCTGCCCTCGTCCCCTCCGGCGGCCTCCACCCACCCTGGGATCTGATATCTGAATAATAGTTATTTTTCAACGGATTTTGACTCCATTTGTCGGAGAAGACGTTCCGCTTTTTCCTCCCGAATTGGGACCGGCGCCTTAGTCAAAAGGGCTTGCGGTCTTTTGCTGTTCAAGGAGAAGAAACGTGGAAAGAGGGGCGCAAGGAAAGACACCCTGTAAAGCGTCCTCCCAATAAAGGACGCGCCCCATCCGCTTCATTAGGCGCCTTCGGACTTTTGAGGCGCAGACTTCGCCCCGTACAGAGCGCTCCAAACGAAAAACCGACGGGAGGCATGGGAGGATGGGGAGAAACCAGTGACATTTTACCCAAACCCACGTGGTGCATTCCTCCAAAAACTTTAACCGGGAATGGCAAAATTGGAGTCGAGGCAACCCCTCAACGGGGCGCGCAGGCGGTCACAAAACAGGGTCCCTTCTCTCCAGCAGTTCGAATCCTGAACAACGGCCGGGTTTGTTTTTGTATCCGATTTGGCTGCAAAAACCCGCCGCAGCCCCTCTAAGTCGTCGTCCGGATTTTTGCGCCTTGGGTACGACAGTCCCTCTGACATGCCAGGGAGGTGGCTTTGGATGTTGGATGCGAGATTGTTGTGACATTATAGGCGTGGGAAGGGTAATTTTTAGCATGATGACAAAATAGTTTCCCGCATAAATAATGAATTCAACAATATATATACAATATATTTGCATATATACAAATACAATATTAGATAGATAGATAGATAGATAGATAGATAGATAGATAGATAGATAGATTAGATATAGATATAGATATAGATATAGATATAGATATAGATATAGATATAGATATAGATATAGATATAGATATAGATATATAGATATATACGTATAGATATATATAGATATATATGTATAGATAGATATATAGATATATAGATATAATTAGTATAAGTTTTCGGACCGAGCTCTGCTCCGTGACCAAACGAAGGAATTATCTTTCCGGGTTCTGTTTTTTATTGGTGCCCGCCTCAAGCACATTTAGTGGAAAGGCGAGAGACCCAAATTTAACTTCGTCATCCCCACAGCCACAGTAAATAGATGTCGGCGCGTTTTTTTTAGTGTTATGCGGCTTCAAAAAGATGTGGATATATATCTATGAGACGGTTTTTGCTTTTTCAGACGGGACTCCCTCCCCCTCCCCAATGCCACTGGAACATAAATAAAATTTAGGTAAAAACAATGGAAACCCCGACTTTGATTCAGACCGTCTTTTGTACAGATTTCAACACTGCAGTGGAAACTAAAAAGAACGGGAAAGGGAAAAAATTAGTGCCAGAATAGACGCCTTCCCCTCCTGGCCTTTTTCTTTCCCTTCAACTCTTAACTCTCTGGAACCTCTCCCCTCTACCACCTGAACAAGAAAGTGCATTTTACAATTTGGAAATATTTAATTTGTTGAATTGAAATGCTATATATATATAAATATAGTGTATATATGTATGTATGTGTGTGTATACACACAAATACACACACACATATGCATTATACACACACACATACGTGTGTATATGTGTATGTATGTGTATACATACATACATACATACATATATATACATACATACGTATATACATATACATATAATATTATACACACACACACACACACACACACACAGTTATATTGTGGATTTGCATTGGCACAATAGGCGGTGATCCTACAACAATTATACACCACCACACCTCTTCTGGAGTAAGTCGCCTTGACAAGGGTAAATACCAAACGTCGGTATTTGCAAGCGCATCCCCCATTGGCAAGACGAGACGTCTCCAATGTGCTGAGGCGAGGAATACTTACTCTGAAGAAAGCCCCTCTGTTGCTTAATAAGGCCGAAAAACTGAAACGGTGGCGGTCTGCCTCCTCCTCCTCCTCCTCTTCCCCCCCCTCTGCCCCTGTACCTTTAAAAGCCGCCTGACACACTGAAATTAAGCAGGTGAGCCTTTCCCTGTCACTGTCCAGGGGAAGAAACTGCCGGAAGTCTCCTGCTTAATTTCTGTGTGTCAACCCCAGCTATTTTTAACGAGGACTCAGGAGCGTGAGCAGGGGTGGGAAATGCGACGATCGAATTAATAGCTTTTCTGGGAGAGAAATGAGATTATCTTTCCTCTCCCCCCCCCACCTCTCAATTCCGGTTCTGGAGAGAAGCTTCGGAGCAAGTCTGTTTGTCACCTGGTTAAAACAAAGGCTGAAAAGTGAAAGTCTGCCTTGGTGACCGTTCCCCACTTGGTAACTGGGTTCCTATCATTTTCCGGGTTGGGGAGCTGAATATGTACAGTTAACTTATTTGTAGACTTGCACCGTACTCTGAACAATAAATTAAAAATGCACTTTGTTGAAACAATAGTTTTTGACTCTCCCCCCCCCTCTCTCTCTCTCTCTCTCTCACACACACACACACACACACACTAAAACACACATATTTTAAAGTTAAAATGAATCCGTGTTGTATGTTTGCAAATGTAAGTGCTAAGTATTTTATTGACTAATGTGGCATAAAAGAACCCCCTCGATCCCACAAGAAAAAAAAAATCAATTTTTCCAACAAGTTACAATACGGTTGGCTGTCAGCATCACAGGGCTGTTGTGGTGGGAAATAGGAGGTGGGAGGTTTGATGGATATGTCGAGTTATTTGTAAAGATAATAAAGATGGAATATAAATAAGTGAATAGAGATCTATATCAGATGGGCAATGAGTATGGCCTCCAATCTTTTACAAGTATAAAGAAAAAGAAGGAAGGAAGGAGGGAAGGAAAGAGAGAGAGAGAGAAAGAAAGAAAGAAAGAAAGAAAGAAAGAAAGAAAGAAAGAAAGAAAGAAAGAGAATGAAACAATGAAATGCCCAGCTGCCATTCAAGAAGCCATCCGAGTTAATGGGGCTCTAGATTTTTACTTTATTTATTCAACATTTTTATATAGTCACCCATCTCACAATCAAGTGTTTCTGGTCTGAAGATCTAATATTAGCTGCATCATTGAGAAAGTCTTTTTGCAAACTCATAAATAAAAAAAAATGTTTTAAAACAGGGATATTTATTTATTTATTTAGTCAATCAAACAAAAATACTCATGGATTCCTCATCTTGAAAACAGGAGTGAGAAGAAAATATTTTCTTTCTTGATATTTGAACTCCAGAAACTTCCAGCATAAAACACCTAGATGAAGAGAGCCAGGAGAAGGGAGTCATCTGGCACAAATCCATCCCAGCCCCCCCCTCTCTCCCTCCCTCCCTCCCTCCCTCCCCCCCCTCTCTCTCACACACACACACACTGAGGAAGCGTAACCAAAATCAGTGGAATATGTTTCCTATGAATCAGGAATAAACTCCAGCTAAGCTGACTTGCCTTCCCCTTGTCATTATTCAATGTCACATTCTGAGATTTCCAAATTCTGAATGGAGGAATTCTAGGGTCTTTCAAATGTACTGGAAATTCCTTGAAGAGAGGATCAGCGGCAGCAACAAGTGGCAAAAGGCATCTTTTGGCCACCAACTTTATGGACCTTGCTTTAGGAATTGGCAGGGTTGCAATGAAAAGGGGTAGATCTGCTCTTTCCATTCCAAAACTTTTCTGCCAGTGTACCCTGAAGCTCTTCAGCAAGCAAATGAGTGTAGGAAAAGGGTCTCGTTGAAGATCAGAAGGGATGGAAAATCCCCATCTTAAATTGGAGTTGCTTGGCCTGACCTGATTGCCGGTCTGCCTGTTATCTAGGCCTGGGAAGTGTCAGGACTCTCCACAGCCTCCCTGCCTGCTTTATCTGGCCTGCAGTAATTAGAGGTTAGAGGTGGTGGATAAAGGGGTGCATCCAATGGCTTCAGATGGGTAGCAACGGCAGCCTAGAAGCAGGAACGGTCCAAGGTGACCCTCTCCTTTGCAGATGTTTTTTCACTGCCTCTTTCCATAGGGGGAAAGAAAAAAACCCTTTAGGGATTTCCCCATAGGTGGTAGCCTCAGTGGCTTCGGTACAATGAGTTTGCCATATTCCATAATGCCTGGCTTTTGCAGATTTGAGGAAACCACAATGGTACTTTTTATCATTTCTCCCAGATTGAACCATCTGGTGTACGATGTTGGATTACTCATTTATGAGACCACCCACTTTGTTTTATTTTAACATAGATGAGCCCAGAATGTGACAATGATGCCAATGGAAGGGCCAGAATTTGGCACTATAGCTTCAGATCTGCTCTTAGGATACGTAGGCATATACATTTCTCATCTAGGTGGAGGGGCTAGGCCCCGCCCCTTACTTTAAACTTAAGACATGATGGGCATGCTGGGCAGGGTTGAAAACTCCTTTCGCAACATGACAAATCTTGAGAATATGCCCACAATTCATACAGGTACAGGATGGAGGAATAAAGAGCCTTGCTTCATAACACCAGAGCGGCTTCAACACAAAGAGTTAATTAGGAAACGGGGAACAACAGCTTGCTCAAAACCCTTATAGGCATATCCTTCTCATTGTCCTCCTCTCCATGGTCAATGTCCAGCTGTAATTAGAAGTGAAGAGAGCATTTCCTCTCCCAGTGATTCTCTGGGCAAAGAGGCACCAGCAAATGCTTTCCCATAATGATGAAAACATCTGCAGTGATCTTCAGATGTCATGCCTTGCAGACTCCCCCTTTGCTCCACTCCCACCGTCTATCAGTGTTGCCTCCCCCTCCCCCACCCCCGGTCTCCTCTACTCTTGTCACTCCAAAAACTCCACCGGCTGAGAAGATTTTCTTTCCCTGTTCAACATCCACGATATGATGATATCCTCTCAAGTATCATGTCTGCCCCAAGGATGATTATGGTGCCCATTAGGGCAGGGATGGATTGCCTGAGATCTGTTTATTTTGCTTTCTAGCTTCTTCTCTTGCCAACTGGAGGACAGGTTGGAGAACCTCTGGAGAATATGAGAGCTGAAGAGCCTTTACTCCGAAGACTTTTGTGGTGCTAGAATGTGCTGAAATCTAATACTTTTGCAAGCAACTGTGCAGTCCCCAAGAAAGGGCACTATAATAGTTATGGTATAGAAACAGGCAAGATCTCCAAAACCATACCTACTGCCTGAAAATGGCAGCGTCTTTTATCATACAATGAAGTTGCTTTCAGACTCATCCCTTTCTTTAAAAATTATTGTGTCACATAGGGAGAATCCCAAAATGAATCCCGGTCAGCACATTGTTTTCCATATTCCATGTATCATTTTATACCCATTTTTTTCCCCAGATCAGATATTTGTAGCTGGAGGAGAGGAAATAAAAGAAAACTAAACATAACGTTGGATTTATCTAGAGCAGGCAGGAATAGTGGTGAATGTTTGAAGAACTTCTGTGCATTTAATTAAACACTTCCCATTTTTAGCCTTCAGCCCTTTTATTGCTTCTTCAAGTTTACTAAGTATTTACTAAAGAATACAGATTAATCTTTGGATTGCCTGTGGTCTGTCTCTAATCTTACTCGGATGGGGAAATTTACTGACTGAATTATTTTCTTTTCTCTTTTTTAAAGTAAGAAAGTGGCATTTCACTGTGTAAACAAAGGACATCTAAACATTAATAACGCAAATCTTTCCTGGCAAAAGGACAGAGCGAGACCGGAGCAATTAGGAGAGGTGATGCAAAAGGCTAGACTGTTCATCATCATTACCACCCCATTTCTGCTCATCGGGAAGCAATAAATTAGACAAGATTTACAAAGAGACACTTTCAGTTGAGATGCTGGGAAGCTTTGTGGACTGGAACGATGATATGTGGAAGTATTAGAATGGGGCCTTGCCCCAAAGAAATGATGTTGCCAATTAATATCGTGCTTGTAATGTGATGGCAATATGATAATAAATATATTTTGTGTACGCGGGGCTATATAATATTAAATAAGGCCTACAACTGATATGTGCAGAGACGTATCTATAGCATCATGAGGAGGAGGAGTATCCATTCTGAGTTTATTTTTTTATTACATTTTGTTACGACTGTTTTCTCTCCCCTTCCCCCATAATCAGTGCCCTGGATGGAACTCCTGTCACATATATCTGGTTGATAATCTGCTGGGAAATCTTGATTTGAGTCTTGTAGTTAGTCACACCCATGCAACAGAGATATTTGGGTGTCAGTCATCAAGGTAACATTTAACCTGTGACTGGTATTTAGGGAAAGAGATTGCTGCTTAAGTGCAGTAGCTGGATTATGTGACCTTCAGGTTCCCACAAGTTCTGCTGTTCTGGACATCTTGGACATCCTATCTGGTCAAACAGAGCCACTCCTACTGGCCTTAGGTTCATACAGTATTCTCATTTTATTTTAGTATTAGGAGTGTAATTTAGTGCTTTGCCTCATTATGCCTGCTCTGGAAGACTTTTTCAAAAGAAAAGACAATATAAAATTGCCCTCAAAAATGAAATTTTATAGCTAAAATGTTTGTAGTTTTTTTTTTATAAACTCTAGCACAGGGGTCTGCAACCTTAAACACTCAAAGAGCCATTTGGAATGGTTTCCCCACAGAAAAGAAAACACCGGGAGCCAAAAATCTTTCCCGTGCCTGACTATTTCTTGAGCAGCCACAAAACTAGCATATGTAGTTGAATGAAACTACATTCTGTTTTCTTCTGAAACTTTTATTTTCTTGGCTTTATCCATGGTTGGTCTACCGTAGGTTGAAAAGCTCAATAAATCGCGTGCTGGCAGGTGTCACACATTGGTGGTTGCAATGCATATTTTGAGTGACTGGGAGGCGCAGCAGAGGGGAGAAAGAGCCACATCCAGCTCCAGAGCCGCAGGTTGCTGACCCCTGCTCTAGCAGCATCATGGAATTAGAAAGAGCTATTTAGGCCATCAAATTAAACCCTCTTCTAGTACAGGAATACTATTATTACCACTACCATCACTAATACCCTTTTCATTCTTTTCCTTTTTTAAAAAATGTATATCCAAAGGAGGAGAAAGGCTTATTATATTTTGGTTGGCCGTGCCTGCTCTTGGAGTAGCTCCACTTGCATCTGGCTGGAAATATTTGATTTTTTTAGTATATGAAAATACTGAACTCTTGGAGGTATTGAGTCCAAGAAATGGGGGAGAGGGCAGAATTTTAAAATGAGTTTTTACTTTGGATGGTATATACAAAGTAAATGACAAATAAACTATGTGTCTTCAGAGAGAAAAATGTGGTTAACCACATTTTAAAGCCATTTTCTCCTTTGTTTTTTATGGTGATGCTGGGAAATAGCAGTGGTTTAGTCTAAAATTTTATGGTGGGGACATAATCCAGATAAAGTTAAGCACAATTAAATGATTTTCATTGCATCAGGAGAGATTTAAGCCAATATGAAATTTTACCATCCTTGAGAGTTTCAAAGGGCTTAATGTTGACTGGATTGTGCATAGAATTTACATACCTGGAACACAGATAAGACTAGTATAATTGCAGCCTATAAGGAAGTTAAGTAAGTAAAATTAAGAAAGAAATTAAAATTTCCCTTGTACAAGCTTAACTCCTATTGACTTCAGGAATGTTGCATAGAGTTTTCTCAGCAACAATGCAGAAATAGATTGTTGCTCATTGTGATCTTGTAGAATATTTTTTAGGCCCCATAGAATCCCCGGTGGTCTCCCATCCAAATAATAATTAGGCCTGATACATATTTTTTCCATGTACTGCGGACATGGATTACTTGCTTTTCCGTTTCTAATTATTAGAGTGTTCTATAAATTTCTAAACTTTGCCGCATCGCATTACAGCATACTGTTCTAAGCACATTCCAGAAGCTAAAAAATGCTTACACGATAGCACTTAAACATAAAATAGGCATATGTAGAGACATTCTATGGCTCAAGCTGGGTAAGCACTCACTAATTCTGTAACACTTTTACTTCTTTGTTTAGAATCATCTCTATGGATTATTCTGTTACATGATGTTGACAGATTTGAGGGCTCTGATAGATGAAGCCAGAAGTGCGGTTTGATGTTGAAGACTGCTGTTATTGGCCTGGCATTGTGTCCAAATTTCTTACAAAGTTACAGGCTGATGGCTCATCATAAGAAGGAAATGGTTGAAGATACATTTGGAATATGAGTTGGGTTAAGCCTATTTCAACACATTTGACTTCCTGATAAGAATATTGGGAGATAGAAGAGAGGGAGAAGTACTGGGGACAGAGACCAAGAGGTCTCTTTTTAGCCCAGGACACTGTTTCTCCAATTTGGCAGCTTTAAAATGGGTGGACTTTAAGGCAAGGCTGGCTGGGGAATTCTGGGAATTGAAGCTGCCAAGGTTGAGAAAAACTAGTCCAGAGTTCCTGTTTATCATTCCAGTTGCAGCATTGGGGGTAGATGACCAGATTATAAAGAATGGATTAGATTGGACAACAAAGGAACGGATCAAGGATGGGCAGGGAGGAGATGGTTCTCGGTTAAAGAACAGAGAAGTACTGGTAACCAGTATTTATTTATTTATTTATTTATTTATTTATTTATTTATTTATTTATTTATTTATTTATTTAATTTATTAGTTCGATTTATATGCTGTCCTTCTCCGGAGACTCAGGGCGGTTTACAATGCATTAAGCAATAGCTTTCATACTTTTGTATATACCTGCTTAGTAGGGCTTTTGCCCCCCCACCAAGCGGTATTCTTTTTTATGCAAAGTCATCTTATTGCCCCCACAATCTGGGTCCTCATTTTACCTACCTCGGAAGGATGGAAGGCCGAGTCAACCTTGAGCCTAGTGAGATTTGAACTCGCAGTAATTGCAGGCAGCTGGCAGCTAAGTGCTACTTTAACAGCAGCAGTTTAGTCTGCTGCGCCACCAGGCTCAGTATGGTTATCATGATCAAAAATAACTTTAAAAATTAACTTTTTAAAAAGTATAATACAAGCTAGAAAACTGGTCATGTTAGATTCAGAATTAGATCACAGGCTAGCATGGGAGACATTGAGGGATCACTGTTGGCTGAGGGTAGGGTTGGCAGGAACAGGCACGAGATGGGACTTTAGAAGGATAATTTTCATATTTATTATTTATTTCTTTATTTCTTTATATTGGTTTTATTTATCTCAATGCTATGTCCCAGGGTCATGTGATCGCCTTTTGTGACCTTCTGACAAGCAAAGTCAATGGGAGAGCCAGGTTCACTTAACAACTCTGTTACTAACTTAACAACTGCAGTGATTCGCTTAACAATTGTGGCAAGAAAGGTCGTAAAATGGGGCAAAATTCACGTAACAACTGTTTCACTTAGCAACCTAAAGTTTGAGTTCAATTGTGGTTATAAATCAAGGACTACCTGTATCAAATATAATTTTTAATTAGGCAAATATTGGTAAACATAACCTATACGAAGAAAAGGTATTTTGTGTTCCTCCATAATTGTTAAAAGTGAGAAAGGGTCCTGAAAGAAAAGAAATTTTAAAAACACTGCTATATAGTAATTATAGCTAGCTGGCTACCTGGGGATAA
The DNA here is from genome assembly GCA_022577455.1 of Arizona elegans. Taxonomy (NCBI): domain Eukaryota; kingdom Metazoa; phylum Chordata; class Lepidosauria; order Squamata; family Colubridae; genus Arizona; species Arizona elegans. Next base: position 75,629,019 of record JAKOOJ010000003.1, read on the forward strand.
GGATTGAAAAAAAGGAGGAATGGTTGCATCCCATTGGTAGGGCCTGATTTCCTTCCCTATTGAGAAATAAGTAAATAAAGGAGAGAAGGGCATATCCTGATCAGGATTTATTTAAAGCGATGTTGAAGAGAGACTCATGTGGAACTGAAGGGCTCCAGGAAGAGAAATGTCTGCTAAATAACATGTTTTCTTATTTGTTACTCTGGTCTCCTCTTTTTGTATAAATGGCTAAAACCTATAGTTTAGGTTTTAGTTTAGAGTCACCTTATAGGGGAGATGGGTAGCATAGAAATATAATAATAACAATAACAACAACAATAATACAGTTGCTATTTTACTGTATTATTCTGGTTTTGCCAGCCCTTCAAGGTACTCCAGAGAAGAAAACAAAACTACGGAGAACCTTTATTGTAAAGTTATAGTAACAGAAGCTTGCAAGTCTGAAAGCATGTTTCCCCTTCCAGCCCTTCGTACTAGAAAGAACTCGGGAGGGTCCCTTCTGAGAGGCTTCACATGCCCCCATTTTTCTGTGGATTAAAATACATTTTAGAATAGAATAACACAATTGGAAGGGACCTTAGAGGTCTTCTAGTCCAAACCCCTGCTCAGGCAGGGAAACTTAGATCATTTCAGACAACAGGAAGTTTCTTAAAAACTTCCAGTGTTGGAGCATTCACAACTTCTGGAGGCAAGCCGTTCCACTGATTAATTGTTCTAACCTGTCAGGAAATTTTTCTTTACTTCTAGGTTGCTTTTCACTTTGATTAGTTTCCATCCATTTCTTCTTGTCCTGCCCTCAGGTGCTTTGGAGAATAGCTTGACTCCCTTTTCTTTGTGGCAACCCCTGAGATATTGGAACACTGCTATAATGTTTCCCCTAGTCCTTCTTTTCATTAAACTAGACATACCCAATTCCAGCAACCATTCTTTATGTTTTAGCCTCCAGTCCCCTAATCATCTTTGTTGCTCTTCTCTGCACTCTTTCTAGAATCTCAACATTTTTTTTTACATCGTGGTGATCAAAACTGGATGTGGTTTTGACTGACCATTGTCTAGGCTGTGGCTCTTCCTTCTGCCACCCCACCCCACAGGTTATTCTCACCACCCATTACAGATGTTTACACTGACCACATAAAAAGTAATAAAGGAAGAAAGTAAGGAAACAGCCTTCCTTTATTGCTTTAAAATTGTTGGATGGAGTTCAATTTTCTGATTGGCTGAGGTGGCAGCATTTTATATTCAGGCTGCTCTGATTCATTTCCAATGAATCAATGAATCCAATTTGCATGTTGTAAAACTGAACTGTATTCAAACAGCCATATACAATTGGGTGAAATATTTCATGAGTGGTAATGATGTATGCTAAGTTATTAGCAAAAAATGCCCCAGTCTAACATAGCTGCCAGTTTCAGCATTAACTGTATAAGTAGTTTTCTAGCATGCTATTCAAGTGCTACTTAGTAGTGTCAATTGGAGTGATGCATATTGTGATGGGGACAGCTGCCTACTAGGACATGGACAGAGGCCATTAATGCAGCTTTGAAATAATCTAACAGATATGAAAAATCAGCTCACCTTTGGATAATTTCTCATCTAAAGTTGACAAGTAAATTTCAGTATCTTCCATTTAATGATATGCATCTCTCATCTCTCTCATGATAAGTGTTTTAAAAATTATATACTTTACTTTCTCTGTTCACCTAGATAATAGTATAAAATAAACAATATCTCTCTCTGTCTCCCTCTCTCTCTCTCCTTCTCTCTCTCTCGCTCTCTCTCTCTCTCTCTGTCTATCTCTCTCTCTCTCTCTCTGCCTGTCTCTCTCTCTCTCTCATGGTTGTGCAGTTCAACATTCTGAATAACATTTCTATTGAGTAGAGGAACTAACTGGGTACAACTGTAAAGGTCAAATGGATACTGTGGAGCTTATCTTAGATACCAACCAGAGAGTGTGATTTTGCATAGCCCGTGTAACCATTTGGAACAGCAATGTATCCAAGGTTGTCACTAGTAAGACCATAGGGGAAAACCCCCCAGCAATGCTACAAGGAAATTATTTATCCCACTATTTAACACTTCTCGGTAAATAATAATGCACAATATTTGTGATGACAACTTGCTTTCCAGTGGGCTAATCCAGTGGGCTAATCCAGTGTGATTAACTTGTTGTCTCTGTTGTTCTTTGGTCCAAAACCAGCTGGTTCACAAGGGGACAAAAGCTGACCTTGTAGAGATCGTTAAACTGCAGTTCCCAGAAATCCCAGGCAGCAGAGCCAATAAGAAAGGATTCTGGAAGCTATAATTTAACAAGATCATTTTTAAAGGGCACATTTCTCAACTTTGCAGCAGATGTTTGGCTTCCTGATGAGCAGATGATGTGGAAATTATACTTCTGGTAAAGCAACTGTGCCTGGCATCTTCAGAGGTAGAAGCACTTGCTCTGTAGTGTACTTCTTGGCAGCTCCCAGGAACTAAGTAGAAACTGACTGGGCTCTTGTGTTTCCAACTTAGCATGGATCAAGTGATTAGAATTCTAGAAGGTGCAGTTTTTGGATAATTTGTTGGATCCATTTGTTTGTCCATGGTATTTTTAGGAATCTTTTCCAGCTCCAAAGCTCAATAGTCTTTCTATCCTTCTTCAAAACTCTTCAAAGTGTAACTTTTGTCTCCATAGAATGTAATAGGGAATACTATTATGGCATAGTTCTCATCTTTGTAGATACAGGCAATCTTTAACTTACGACAGTTCATTTAGTGATGGTTTGAAGTTACAATGGCACTGAAAAAAGTGATTTATGACCATTTTTCACATTTATAACTGTTGCAGCGTCTCCATGGTCATGGGACCAAAATTTGGATGCTTGTCAACTGTATTTATGATGGTTGCATTGCCCAAGGGTTATGTGATCATTTTTTGCAAACCTCTGACAAGTAAAGATGATGGGTAAACCATATTAAGTTAGTAAACCAATTACTAATTTAACAACTGCAATGATTCATTTAACAACTGTGACAATAACGGTTGTAAAATGGGGCAAAAGTCACTTAACAAATGTTGAATTTATGTTTTACTGACAAAGAAATAAAGGGAGATTAGTATAGATCTATTTCAAGCTATTTAGCTGTCATCAGCTAGCCATACCCTTCTGGGAGGAGAGCCTGTGGCTTAGAGGTTAATACATCTACCTAATATGCAAGTAGCCCAGGTTCGAATCCCAGAAGGTATGGCTAGCTGATGAGAGCTAAATAGATACTATACTAGTCTCCCTTTATTTCTTTGTCGGTAAAGCATAATTTCAACACAAAAGTGGTTTGTCGTGAAAGCAACTGCCTTCAAAGGCTCCTGGATTGGGGCTGAAAGGCGAAAGCGGAGCAGTATGCTCCATCCCATAATTGGGTAGACCAGGTTGCCCTGATAAAAAACACTTCACTTAACAAATGTTTTGCTTAGCAACATAAATTTTGGGCTCAATTGTAGTCATAAGTCGAGGACTACCTGTATAGACACACACATCAAAACATCTGACTATCTTTTCCAAGGCTTTCCTGGTTGCTATACCAAATGCTAATTGTATTTCTTGACTCTTTGCTTCTCTATTGCTGAAAAGACATTCCTAATTGGTAAAAGCTATATTGATCGTTGGAAGTGATCGTTGTCAATTCTAAGGCTGGTTGTTGTGCCTGTTGTCATTAGTTTGATCTTTATTTTTAATTTTAGTTCTAATTTTTTTCAATGTGTTCCTTGACTTTTGTTAGATGCTTTACATTGTTGGCTATCAGGGTTGTGTCATCAGGGGGGCCTTTTATCAGGTTTGCCTGATACGCCAGTTGTGCCCCTTTCTGAGTCAGGATTCCTTATGCACAGTCACTCATGCTCTCGTCACTTCTCGCCTGGACTACGCTAACGCTCTCTACATGGGGCTCCCCTTGAGGAGCACCCGGAGGCTCCAACTGGTCCAGAATGCGGCCGTGTGGGTGATCACGGGAGCGACATGGCGCTCCCATATAACACCTCTCCTGCTCGAGCTGCACTGGCTCCCGGGCGTTTTTATTTCAGCAAGCCGGCCTGGCCTGAATAGGTTTTATGGTTTTATGGTTAGTTTTTTAATTGTATTGCTGGGGGTTTTAAATTGGGGCGGCCGTTTAATTTAATTTATTTTTAATTATTTTAACTTTTATATTGTATGTTATTTTAATTTTCGGCTGTTCACCGCCCTGAGTCCCTTCGGGGAGAAGGGCGGGATATAAATTTAATAAATAAATAAATAAATCAGCATAGTGAAAGTATTCTTCCTCTGATTTTAAAACCACTTTCATATTCTTCCAAATGCCACTTCCTATAATATATATTCAGCATATAAACTGAATAGAGTTTATATTTACAGCCTTGCCTGACTTCTTTGCCAGCCTGTAGCCAGCCTGTTTCAGCATATTTGGTCTGTCCTATGGCTTTTTGACCTGTTTATAGGTTTTCCATGAAGACAAGGAGATGTTTTGGAATTTTAATTTTTCTAAGCATGAAAACGTGTCATGATTGACACAATTTAAGACCATGTGAAGCACATACTGACTTTTTTTTTGGTGTTTATCAGCTTTTCAACATGCATTAGCATTGCAATAATGTCTTGTGTTCTTTAGCTTTTTCTAAGGGCAGCTTGAACATCTGGTACCTTTTCCATGTATGGCTGTAATTGCACTGGATGATCCTAAGCATTATTTTGCTATCATATGAAATTAAGGATACTGTACAATAACTTGCACACACTATTTCCTTTTTTGGTATTGGAACATAGATTAACCTCTTCCCAATTGCCAGATCCTGTGGCATCTCACATTTGACAAATATCACTTCTACCTTCTATCCAACTTATTAATAAAAACATTAAGTGTAGAGAATCCAGGGCTGATGTGATTCATGTCTCCAGTTTCATGATGCATATTCTTTGAGTACATTTTTTGGGCCAACTATATATCCATTTGTCATGCCCTCATGTCCTCATTTAATTAGTTTGCTAATTAGCTTTTCAAGAGATGTAAAATGGTTTGGTAAAGTTAACTTATAATATGTGTACAGCAGTCTCATAATGTATTAGGAAAGTTATAAAATGAAAAACATTTCTTAATAAATCCATACTGATTTATTTTTTGTTTTGTTTTGAAGGTGCTTATTGCTTGTTTTTTTTTTTTTGACCTATGTAGAATCTTTTCAAGTACCATTGTCAGTCTGACTGGTCTATAATTTTTTGAATTTCTCTCTCTCAGCAATTTTTTTTAAAGAAAGGACATTTGCTTTTGGGAGGACCTTTCACCACTCATATGATTCTTCACCAGTTTTCTGGATGTCAAAAGGTAATATATAGATTTTGAACCAGACTATCTGAAAATATTGTATTGTTCACCAAACTCAACTTATTGTGAGCTTTAAACTTTCTGTCATAATCTCTTTGTTAGCTTTTCCAGTTAGACCAGACTAGGAAACAACATCATGCATACTAATATTATTTTTACCAAAAAATTATAATGATAAATCTTGCAAGACTGAATGGGCTTTCCTTTTCTACCTTTTATCTTTGTAGAAACTAGGAAGGGACATATCTGAGGCACTTATTCACATTATAGTTCTGGTTCGGACTCAGTTTTCTTTTATCTGACCATTATCTTGGTTGTGGCTCTTCCACTGGTTCCTCGAGGTTATTTTTTCTGCCCATTACACTTTTCCATTATGTCTCCATTAATGAGAAAATACAATCCATCTTTCTTTGAGGTGGCACAAATTAATGACTGCATGAAACCTGCTGTCCTCATTTTCCATGTGGATCTATCAGCTGATTTCTGGGTTTTAACCAGGCATTGGGTGGTGTGTGAAGGTACCCAGAAAGTGGAGGCAAGTGAAGTGGGAAAAGCTGGCTCTTTGCATGTCAGGTGTTCAATTCCATGGAAAGAGATAAAAGTTGCCAGATTCTGACAGATCTGGAAACTACCCACCCTGGTACAAGTGGCAGGTGCCAATCATGGGATTGGAGACCTAGTGGGTAAAATGTTCAGTCCCCTTTCTCCTCTGACCTCTCATATCTCCAGCAATCAGCTGATGGGAGCTTATGCAAATCTAGAGCAACTTTAGACAGATGGATGAACCTGTCTGTCAAAACTTACTTGCTCCCCATTCCAATTCCAGTTAAGGAAAGAGTTTGGTGGAAGTTTTCATACTGGTTGGTGATATTTTGTGAGAGGAGAAGAAAATAAAGTTGAGGAATGCATCAATTCCTTTCCTTAAATTTTCTCTGCAGAGAAAAAAAATTATGTATTGATTTAATTCATTTGCTACACGTTGTGTAGTGAATGACTATGAGTGGTTTCCAGCCTTAAAATATGGGCATTATGTGCAAGTAGGCAGCAATATTAATTAATTAATTAATTAATTATAACCCAGCATTTGACAGCCTCTCTCTTGGGGCAGGGTAAGGATTGGCAGCAGGGGAAACAAATTTTGTGGTAATATATAGTTTTTGCCAGCTTAAAGACTGACACACAGCACTAATACTGGACAGTGGGGAAAGGTCCAGCATGTAGTCTGATCCTTAGATCAAAACTAATCATTTATCATTTAGTTTTAGTTCCCTTAATGCCAACTATTCGAGGCTAATACATTCTGTAATATTTTTACTACTTCCACTTCATTGACTATATCTTCCTTCTTGGTTAGTGTTAAGTGAAAGAGAATTGGTCATTATGTTGGAAATGTTCTGGTGCCCAAAGCAAAAGCAAGCAAACAAACAAACAAAAAATCAGGGCTGGGTTGGACACATGATCAGGCCATCCTGAACATGACTGCCTTCCAGTGGCAGAAGTACATAATGTGACGGCAATTCAACAGTTATTTTGAGAAGCAGGCACTGATGACTCATTCTTCTGCATCCCTATTTCATGCAATAAACTGGAAACTCACTTTGGCTTCCTTGTTGAGGAGAAAGATGAAAGCAACAGTGGATGAGAGCCAGGGCTCTGCAACTGCCACTCTAGAAAGATTTCAGAACAATATACCTGTTTATTCTTTGACATTATAATTATTCCAGACACCGGTTGGGATAACATTTTCTGTGTTGTTTAGTCTCAGGACTTTTTGTGCTACAGCCTTAAATGGCATGGCTCTCTTATGTAAACTGGCTGGAAATAAAACTCTTGATTAGTGAATTCTCCCCCCGCCCCCCCCCCCTTTTTAAAAAAACTTTTCCTGGAAAAAAAAAAGAAACACTCTACTTTTATCCTTTAATCTGTTCCTTAGGGCAGAAAGGGAATGTGGCACAACTCTTATCAATTTTTCTTTGTTTAAAAACAGACAGCTCCTCCTTTTCACTTTTTCATCAGTGAATTTCTAAATAAAGAAAAAAGCTTAGCTTTTCACAATTCCACTAGTGACCTTGTTAAGGGAAATGGTTGGGATGACTGTGGAGAGCAGTAATCAGGAGCCTGAGGAAAGCACTTGTTTCTACCCTGGAACCAGTGGAAGAGTTTAGCTCCAAAGAAGCACAGTGTGGAAACATGAGGAAGTTGCTTGACCTGGGACAAGTCATTAAGCAATCCTTTCAATGTATATTGAAAAAAAAATGGGTGGGCTGGACTTAGTTAGAGATGACAGAGAGATGATAGAGATGATAGAGATGGATAGATGATAGATAGATAGATAGATAGATAGATAGATAGATAGATAGATAGATAGATAGGTGGATGGATGGATAGATAGATAGATAGATAGATAGATAGATAGGTACCGTATTTTTTGGAATATAAGACGCACCTTTTCCCCCCAAAAAAGAGGGTGAAAATCTGGGTGCGGCTTCTCAGATGGAGGTTTCAGAGGCAGACAAAAAAAGCAAAAAAAAAAAGCAAGGCACAGAGCTCACAACCAAGGAACCTGTTGCTAAAATTCACTTCTGGGAACATCTGATTGGGGGTATTCCGGGAGGCCGGCCCATCTGCCAATCAGCTTTTTTCTTATTTTCCTCCCCAAAAACTAAGGTGTGTCTTATACTCTGAAAAATACGGTAGATAGCTAGATAGACAGACAGATGGATGATAGGAAGATAGGTAGATAGTTATAGATATATACAATAGATAAATAGATAGATAGTTATAGATAGATAAGATAGATAGATAGATATATAAATAGATAGACATAGATAGATAGATAGATAGATAGATAGATAGATATAGATATATAAGAAAGATAGATAGATATAGATATAGATAGATAAGATAGATAGATAAATAGATAGATAGATAGATAGATAGATAGATAGATAGATAGATAGATAGATATAGATATAGATATAGATATATAAGATAGATAGATAGATAGATAGATAGATGATGGATGATAGGTAGGTAGGTAGATTAGATAGATAGATAGATATAGATATAGATAGATAAGATAGATAGATAGATAGATATAGATATAGATATATAAGATAGATAGATAGATAGATAGATAGATAGATAGATAGATAGATAGATAGATAGATGATGGATGATAGGTAGGTAGGTAGATTAGATAGATAGATAGATAGATAGATAGATAGATAGATAGATAGATAGATATGTCATGCATTGCTGCTTTGAGAAATAAGCAGTGGCCTAAGCTCATGCTGGGGGCACCTTGGTTGTAAGGATCACAGAGCTCCATCTGGCAGTGTTATCAAACCAGAAATGAAAAGAGCCATAATTATGGAACATTGTCACCAATGTCTTAAAGCTCAGCATTCTTTAGTTGAAGAAGCCCAGACCGACTTTCCCAATGTTGTGTACTGACCACTGATCCTTAGAATGGCTGGTGTTCAATCTAGATGATCATCTAGGTCCGTGATGGCAAACCTATGGCACGTGTGCCCAAAGTGGCATGTGAAGCCATGCATGGCCTTGCCTGTTTGTCTTCTGGTTTTCTGGTGCACACGTGTATGCGATGATCAGCTATCCTTTGCACATGTGGCAGTGCTGAAAACTGCTGATTGTCGGGTGCGCATGCATGCCAGAACCTGGATGTTCGGCTTTTCCGGAGCGTGATCCCTTCGCGCGTGCGGCAGTGCTGAAAACCAGCTGACTGTCAGGCACACATGCACGCTAGATCCTGGAAATTTGGCTTTTCCAGAGCACGGCCCCGACGAGCGTGTGTGTGTGCGTGCAATGTTTTGCCATCACTGATCTAGGTATTGACTAAAGTAGGATATTATTCAGTGTAACATGAAGCAGTGTGCCATGTGACTTCATTTCATTTATTTCATGGCCTTACACTGTTAGAAATAACAGTGATGCTGGTTGTTGGATTTTAACTCCCAGACTTCTCATTTAGCATAGGAATGCTGCTGGCTGGTAATTACAGTAGCTGTAAGATGACTGGAGACACCAAATTTAGGGAAAATGCTGCACAGTATTCCAGTCTGAATCTTCAATACATTTATTTATTTGATAAATAAATAAATAAATCATAAATAATAACTGTTGTGGATTTCTGCTTTATGACTCATTATCTTATGCACATAGCTGTTGCATACTTATTTTTGTTTGTTTGTAAGCTTCCCAGGTGGTTTGCAAAATAATATTTTAGCAATACTGCTTCATAGTGCTTTACAGCACTCTATGAGCAGTTTACAAATACCAGCCTATTGCCCCCAACAATCTGGATCCTCATTTTACTGACTTCAGAAGGATGGAAGGCTGAGTCAACCTTGAGCGGGTCAGGATCAAACTCCTGGCTGTGGGCAGAGTTAGCCCCAATACTGCGTTCTAACCACTGTGCCACCACAGCTTTTAAAATTTCCCTAATGGGATGCCTTCTAGATATGCCCTTTAGAATCTCCAAGCTTCCTAAGATCATAAAATCTTTTAGAATTTTATTTTGTAAAGCACTTTTAATTTAAAAAAATAGTCCTGTGTTGTAAAATAGGACTTCTAGCCCACTTTTCCTCCACATTAAATTTAGAGTCGTATTTTTATTTAGTGATCAGGTCACCTATTAATATTATTATCTGATAATTTGGAAAAAAAAATCCCTCTTCAATATAAGTATTTCACAGGTGCTTCTGGCTTAAGTTAAATTTATACAAAAACAAAAGATAAATGGCAACAAAGTTTTTTAAGGTAAGCACATTTCTTTGTCCATCTTTCTACCTCTGTCCATCATAATGAGTTCTGTATTTAGTTTCCCAGATGTGAGCAAATCTGTAATGGATTCCTGTATCAGAAATCTAATAGCAACTTGGTTAGGCAACCACTTTTGGAATACATCACTAATATAATATTGATTACAATTGGGTTAGTTGCTATTGTTAAGATTTTTTTTTAGTAGTATCAGCAAAGATGAAGTTCTGTCAAGTTAGGTCCATCTGGCTAGATTATAGCTGAGGTGCACTGTCAGTGGGTCAAAGCTTAATGTATTTTCTCTAACTTAATCCTATGGGCAAATTTAGAGCTGACAGGTCTGTTCCTCACAGGTCATAGGACTCAAGGGCCACCCTGTCAGGTGGTGGAGGGCTGGTGGTGTATTTTTAATTCATTGCTGCTTGGGACTGATGGAAATCTATCATCTCTCAGACAACTTTGAAAGTCATGCAGTAAATGGCTGATGATTAAACTCGTGGCTGCTGGTTTGGACAGACTGTGGAGTTATAATTTCACGTGCATATCTTGGTTAACAATGAATCTTATTAAAATTCAAACACTAAAGAGCAATATTTGGTAGAAATACCGCACTTCTACTCCTTCCCAAGACAATTATTCTCAAGAGGGAATATTTTAGATGGCAGTTTGATTCTGCTCTGCTCTGAATGAACTCTTATATATTAGGTCATCTATGTATGATTACCTATACATTAAAAGTGTAAAGGTTTCCCTCGCACATATGTGTTAGTCATTTCCGATTCTACAGGGTGGTGCTCATCTCTATTTCAAAGCCGAAGAGCCAGCGCTGTCCGAAGAAGTCTCCATAGTCATGTGGCCGGCATGACTAAACGCCGAAGGCGCACGGAACGCTGTTACCTTCCCACCAAAGGTGGTCCCTATTTTTCTACTTGCATTTTTTACGTGCTTTCAAACTGCTAGGTTGGCAGAAGCTGGGACAAGTAACGGGAGCTCACCCCATTACGCGGCACTAGGGACTCGAACCACTGAACTGCCGACCTTTTGATTGACAAGCACAGTCTTAGCCACTGAGCCACCGCGTAATTTGGATGATGGGAAATTTAAGAAGTTTCCATTCCAATTCTTCACTACAGTGTAATTCTTCACTACACCTCAACTTAACAACCACAACTGAGCTCCAATTTTTTGTTGCTAAGTGAGTCAGTTAAGCGAGTTTTGCCCCATTTTGCAACCTTACTTTCTCCGCTCGTTAAATTAATTATTACAGTTGTCAAATTAGTAACCTGGTTGTTGAGTGAATCTGGCTTACCCATTGACTTTGCTTGGCAGAAGGTTGCAAAAAGGGATCACATGACCCCAGGACACCGCATCTGTCATAAATATGAGTCAGTTGCCAAGCACCTGAATTTTGATATGTGACCATGGGGATGCTGCAGGGATCATAAGTGTGAAAAATGGTCGTAAGTCAGTTTTTTAAGTGGCTTTGTAACTTAGGTCATTAAATGAACTATTGGAAGCTGACGACTACCTGTACCTTTGTTTTCACTCTAGATTTTTTTCTACTGTTCCAAAAATGTGATATTTTTAAAAGATACGCCTGTCTATGTATTTCCTTTTTAGATTACAAGGACTAGTGAAGGGTTCACCCAGGAGGGCCAGAACAGTTTGAGCATTACATTCACGATCTGCTGGGTAACACAATTTAGAGAGACATTCTCCCTATTCTTTCCAGCTGCCTTATCCTTTTAGAACATAAACTTTCATTTATGACCAGCGGTAAGATAGATGGACTCAGTTACAGTGGTGATGAGTGCACCATTGGAAGACTTGAAAGGTTAGGGACAGATGGTCACGGAAGAAATTTATCAACATGGTTGCTAAGAGTCAACGAGACGTGATGGCCTATAATCAATCAGCTCTCCATAAAATAGTTAGCATGTGAATCATTTGGATGAAATTTGAATAGGTCTGTCACAGATATTGATTAGTTTACATTTTTTTCCCTCTTGGAGGCCTAATTCCTTCCTGCCATCAAAATGGCCTTGGTTTGAAAAGGTAACATTGTCTTTAAGAAGTTGGTGAAGAGTTCTGAGTGTGTGATGTTCCACAGAGCTTCCCATGTCTTACATTGTTCTATGCCCTTATTTGGGTTTTCAGATGATTAAGTTAACTTAATCCAGTTAACTTCCAAAGTTAACTTCTACTAATTTTGGAAATGAACCCCTTCTCTTCTACAGGGGAAACTTTGGCCTGGATTTTAACGTATCTCAGTTTTTACTTCTAATGGTATAGATGTATACTATCAGGTATAATATGTCAGTATTGCTTTAAAATTCAAATTTTACCCCCTCTCCTATGACACTGACTTTCTCTTACTTGTAGCTAGGATTTCTGCAAATTTAATTCACAATTTTTTGTGTGGTTGATCACCCCCCTTTGTTCCTTAAGTCACATTGCACTTTCTCTATGGGTTGGGGGTGGGGGGTGGGGAGATGTATTTAGTGCATTCCTGTGTAGGTAAAAAAACCCAATATGGAAGCTGACAGCAAACCACCCCTAAGAAAGCATCTAGTGTGGATGAGTTCTGTAAGCTCCCTAATGCAGAAAGGCTCTTTGAGAAGACGGTAACCATTTTGTCATTTTTTTCTTATAGCAATAGCACTTAGACTTGTATACCGCTTCACAGTGCTTTATAGCCTTCTCTAAGCAGTTTATAAAGTCAGCATATGGCCCCCAACAATCTGGATCCTCAGAACAATCTGGGACCTCAGAAGGATGGAAGGCTGAGTCAACCTTGTTGCCGATGAGACTCAAACTCCAAACTGCTGCACTCTAACCACTGCACCACCACAGCTCATGGTGCTTCTGCATCTTGAAAGGCCCAAGATGAAAGAGTTTTCTCCTTACCTGCCTTGTTTACTTAACTTTTGTTTAATTTTAGGAAGTCTCACCTAAGTACTTAAAAATACCTTATCAATGCAATATGGAAAACCATCGTAGATATTTAAAAATAGTAGATTGTCCCTGAAAAATAGGCAAGGCAGGTAGAAGCCCTGGGGATTTATTTATGCCAATGTCAAGTGCAGCAGTGGAGGTCAGATCCTGCACTATCAAGGCAATTGATAACAACTCTGGACATAGGGCAATAACATACCACGATAAGATAGAGAATCCAGAACCAGCTGCATTCTGACAGGGACTCCCACGTCATTTGCTAGTGAGCAGTAAGCGAGGAGTTGCACAGGTCCATTCTTTCATGTCTGCTTTGGTTATTTTGGTCCCTCTGAATGCCTAGAACAAAGGCTAGCCCAGTGGATCTGTGGATGTGTCACAGAGAATAGGCTCGCTTACTACACCTATTGGGCCTGCTGTTGGAATCTGTGATGCCATGTGATGGCATATGTGACAGGGTGGGAGGAAAAGGGAGAGACGCTAAAGCAGAGAACGATTAGATTACAGCTCAGCTGGTTGAGACGACTGCCACTGCTATTAATTTCAGAGGCTGGAGAAACAGTTCTTACTCGGGAACAGCAAAGGGTTATCTGTGGTAGCATCCAACATTTGGGAAGCAATCAGAAAATGCACAACTCTTGGGTTTTGTTTTTTTGCTGCTAGCCATTAAATAGCACTTAACACACCATCCTTACAAAGCTGTGTAATCAGCTTTAAAAGATTGCTTTTAATAATCACTCCTCCAACAGAATTTAAGTTTAGGTTGCTACTCTTTCACCATCGGGATTCTTGCTTCTAAGGTCAACATAGAATTCCTTCAATGCGTTTTGGGATTATCCTTTGGCACACAGATGGACAATTGCAAGCCCACAAGGCTCATCCCATACTGTATGCCATTCCAATCCATTTGTCCTGTGAGACTTTAAGGGAGGCCCTTTAACCTCTCTCAGAGCAATTTTACTTCTCTGAAGGCCCCCCCCCACCCCAATCACTTCATTGTCAGTCTCACCAAATGGGTTTTATGTTTTCAAGGGGGTTGGTTGGGGAAGATAATGCAGATCCTTTTCACTGGGTTTTTTTTTCCTGGTGAAAAGGCAAGACATGGGCAAACCTTATGGATGAGTCGAAACGCCTTGTGTCTTCCTCAGTTTCAGTGTGGGGTAGCTTTTCCTTATTTATACCTAGCTTAAAATAGATCTGATCTTAAATATCAGGGTTACCATTCAATGGCATTTCATCAAAGTGCTTCTTAAAAAAATGGCCTTGCCCCATCTCAGAGTGGTGATCTCATTTCTCTCTAATCCTCTGTAGCCCCTTAGTCTAGAATCTGTGGCTCTTCTTCTGGCTTACTTACCCATTTGTCACATTTGCACACGCCGCCCATCCTTCCCTCGCGTTGGTCCCTCTTTATGCTTTAAGCCAAAGCAGATTGAAATGCTGGCTATTAATAATAGCCAGATTTCAGCAAATTAGTACATTCAATTTGATTGCAAGAAAATGCTGTTGCTAGCATGTGGCATTCACTGGTTGTTTTCCCCATTATTTCTAGTGTTTTCACACTATGCAAGGTCTTCTTTTTTTGGTTCAACTAAGTGTTGATCCATTGGTTGCAATAGGAATTGACCAACCAGCTTGTCACCTGAGTCTGATGTTGTGGACTGAAAGGGAGTGATTGTCCCAAAGTCACCCAGGCTAAGATGGGACTAAAACTCACAGTCTCCTGGCTCTAGTCTGGCGCCTTAACCAGTAGACCAAATTGGTTTGCCATCCCCTGGCATTTTGACACTACTGAAAATGGCAGCTACAGAATTTATGTTCTGGTCACCAATTGCCACCTTCCATTTCACAAGCTACAGTCATATAGATATATAACTGGGATTAGTCCCTGCCTTCTTTGTTCATAAGTAAACAAAGGAAAAGTGATAGACTGTTATCCCACAATGTGTATCTATTCAAGCATGAATCAGACAGTAATTTTAATTTAAACTAACGGAATGATGAAAAACAGTTACTCTCTATTGCTAGACTTGCAAATGGTAAATTTACAGACTTTGAAATAGTAAAGTCTGCAGATTCTTTGGGGAAGAGGAATTACTTTGCTGATCCTGAAATTTGTTTAGAAATTTGTTTTAGAAACTTGGATTCTTTTTCATCATCTTACATAAGGAACGAATGGTGGAAAATACTCCTTGTGCAATCAGACGGCTGCAAAATAAAGCTATGAAAAATCACTGTAGGAAACAACAGGTGTGCTGTGAGCAACTGATTATATGAAATAAAATAAATGGAAATTGAGATAGCTGAGCTCAAATACTTGTCGAAAGTAGTTCATAACACAATGGATAGATCAGGCTGGTACATCTTGCAGAAGGGAAAGGGCTACTTTGATACATGAAATAATTGTGGTCCACAAAGAAATAGCTGGTATGCCTATCAGCTGTTTGGTGGCTAGCAGCTGGGCAGCAGGGATGGAGCTGGCTGTCTTAGTGAGGCCTGGAGTGTTGGAGGCTTGGCAGTGTGCCTTTTGGAGTGGAAGTGGCTGCAAAAACCTAAACTGTGGGGTTTCTTTCTCAGCACAGGTGATATTTGATAGCAGTGGATTTGCTCAATTTCCCAAAAACACCAGCAGGATGCAGCAACTCCCTTCCTAGGCTGTATGTTGTGCAGATAAATTCTAGACACAGATAGTGCAGAATTCAGTTTGCATAGATCCAGTTATTTCAGCAGATTTTGTTAGATCTGTTAAGGATTCTTTGATTGTTCTTAGTTACTATTTTGCCATGACCCATCTTCAGACATTTTGTTTAAATACACACCATTACCTACAGACCACAATATGTTTGGTCTGCAAGCTTTTCCTAATGGGTGGAAAAACCCAACCTCCTTTTCCAGCTGCATTAATTGTGCCAAATGTGTTTTTGCAAACTGCTTTCAAGAAACCCAAACCTTCTTGAAATGTTGAATTCTGGCAACTAGGCACCCTCAAAATCTGGAGAGCATCAGGCTGGGGAAGGCCTTATTATAGGTTGAAAGCTTTACAAAAGCTCTCAGGCAGCTAAACCCGTTTCTGAATTTTTAACCTTTTATATTTTTGTTCATCTGCCAAAAGGAGTTTACAAGCTATCCTCTTAAAACTTTTTTTGTGCCAACCCCCCTTCTTTGTTTAGCATGTACAAAAAAGTTAGAGCAACGTAATAATGTGATTTTAAAATTATGTAACTAAACAAAAATCCTGCTTCCTGTCTCTTTATGATATGGACGACACTAGTCTTTCAATAGTTGCCTTGACTTGAGTGGGATGAAAATCAGCTGCCATTAAATTTCAACCCAGCATATGTTTTTCAAGGTGCCAGTTGAATCCAGACTACGAAATGGAAGAGTTTTCCTTTGCCAGTCTCACTGGCTTCGGGTGGACAAGGGGATTATGTGATACAGGGGTGCCTTCATGTGGAAAGCAGAGGGATCTGCATGAATGGAAAAAGAGAATCAAAGCATGGAAGTTTTACAGCCTTGCAATATGTAGCTTTAATGAATCAAGACAATTCCACAATCAATTAGCTTTGGGGCTAATAGTTAATCTACTGAAAACTGGAGCAAATTTGTTTCCGTCTTGAGTGATAACCATATTTTTCTGTGGCTAAACACATAAACATCAATGATACATTCATAATTTATATTTTATGTGGATTGCTTTCCTTCTTTGATCACATTTATTTTTGTTAGATACTTTATTTGTTTAGAGATTTATTTCACTCATTATTCTAATGATAGCGCTGTTTTTAAAGAAATTCAATTGCTCTCTCTTTAGCTTATCTTCAAGAATATTCACAGCTTTAATCTGTATTATATGCAGCTGCTCATTATAAACTGTCTTTCCTCTCTTTAGATTATTATGCATATCTGTGCAGAATTATATTCTATTAGTGCTATCCTATTTGGACTTCAAAACTCCAGAGAAACACGAGATGACCTGAAAGAAAGACATAAATTTCTAACCCTTTGATACTGCCTAGTGGTTATCCAGATTTTGCAACTCAGACATGGTAGTCCTGTCCTGGGTTAAGGCAGTCAAGAGATTCAGAATGGCTGAAGTCATTTACTGGAGCTTCTTGATCATAACAAAACTTTTGAAAATGAAGTCAATGGGGAAAAAGGCCCTCAAACAAAACGTGAAGCATAATGTAAAGTTTTATACTTTTTAATGTATGCAGTATAGATTTGAGGCCACTTTTTGAGGTTCAGATTGAGGCCAAATGATTCTTCTGCACTTCCATGCTCAGAATGAAATTGCTCAAGGTGGGTTCATCTAAGCCAATATGTAGCAACTTTAAGATGGGTGGATTTCAATTCCCAGAATTAAAGTTGACTGGGGAATTTTGTCAAGTGATGTCCATACTTTTTAAAGTTGACAAGGTTGAGAAATACTGATCTAAACAAACTGAGTGGCTAGAATCATGGGAAGGTGGGTTGGCATCTTTAGAAGACTAATATTTTAAAGCTGAATTTAGATGGATGCTTTGCATAGTTGTAGCTGAATACATTAGCAGTGCTGATAGGGCATTTCTTGTGGAAAAAGTCAAAGTATGGCCAATATGATTAATGATCAGGGATTTTGGAACTGTGTTCCAAAACATCTTATGTCATTGAACTTATTATATTTATTAATAAAATATATTTATACTGTTGAACAGACCATATCAACGAAATGGTATTTCACTGAAGTGGAAAAAAAATGGATAATTTTGTGACAGATTGTATACCCTCTCTATGTTCCCTTAGGTGAGAAGCTGAACTCCTGAAAGGTTCTTCAGCCTAAATGACCATCCTTGATATAGTGAGCTATTTTTGCTTATTTAAAGTTCTCATTTTTATTTGGAGCGGCCCTATAACTGAGCTAAGGGAGATGACTGGCCCAAAGTCAACTAGTGATTTTTTTATGGCTGAGGGTGGATTAGAGCCTGCATCTCCCCAGTCCTATTAGATATAGATACATGTTTTCTTGGAGTAACCTGGATATGACTTTTGTTATAGGGGCGGGTTCCAAATCCCGTTGCTACCGGGTCACATGTGTGTGTGTGTGTGCGCTCAAGCACATGTGCAGCACTTCTGCACATGTGCAGAAGCATCCAGATGTGTAGGTGGAGCCTCCTGCCACCGCCACTACCAGTTTGCCTGATCCAGGGCGAACCGGTTGCAACCCATCACTGTTTTGTTAGTAATAAGATGCAATGTTCTTTAATGCCATCAGCTTTCCAAACATGCTGTCCTCTGTATAACAGCAAGATGGCGATGGCGAATAAGGAAACTTATGTCTTCTTAGCAAGAAAAGGAAAAGTCCTGGCAGTGGTATTTTATTATAAAGCAAAGCCTTCTTATAATATAAGAAATCATCAAGTGAAATACAGAGAGCATCAAAGGAAATAACTACGCTACACTAGATTAGGGTAATCTAGATACAAAACAAACAGAAGATCTGTTATGTCCTTATATGGGCATCCTTGCCGGATTGGCTAGTCCACCGGCGGGAGATTTGAAGATCTGTCATTGGCTGGCTTGCCTGCCGACTCCCTTTATAAGGCGAGCCTAGCAGCACAGTCGGCTGTTCGGATTCTCTTAATAAAGTACTGAATGGACCACTCGCTGCTCGCGTATTCTTTTTCCCTGCGCCAATCTAACACTGGCGATGAAGGATTTCAAGAACCATAGCGAAGAACCTCGTGGCATGATCACCGCCCAGCCCGACTCAACAGTGCAAGTCATGGAGCTGGAGTCACTTAGAGCTGATAGCACGAGAACCATGGCAGCGCCACAAATCTTGCTGGCACCATTCAACACCGATCAGGAGAAGTGGAAAGCTTATATGATTAGGTTCCGCCAATTCCTGACCGGCAACGGCTATGAAGACCTGGAGGACAACGCAAACGAGCCTTGTTCCTGGCACATTGCGGATCAGCAGTCCTGAAGATGGCCTCGTGGCACCCCAGGACATCGAGACCATGGCGTGGAGCGATCTCCAAGATATTCTCCAGGAACACTATGCCCCAACTGGCACACCGATGGTGAACAGATTCACCTTCAGCCAATGGAATCAACAGGAGGGCGAATCCATAAAGGACTTGGTGGCAGCACTGTGGAAGTTGGCTGCCAACTGCGAGTTCGATCACGTGGACAACGCCATCTGAGATCGCATCGTCTTTGGGATGCGGGACATCTCCCTGCAGAGAAAGTTGCTGAGCAGGAGCAAGGTCTCATTAAAAGATGTGATTGAAGAGGCCGCAGCCGCAGAAACATCAGAGGTGGCAGCGGCAGCGATATGGAGAGCCAAGGCAGTCCACAGAATCAAGAAAACTCCCCAGAGCTCATCCGAGGAATCCACCGTGGGATCCGAGTCGGATGAGGAAATGGCGGTCCATAAGGTCTCCAGACCACCAAGATGCGAAACCACACAAAATGGCAACCGAGGGGAGAGCTGTGCCAGCTGCAACGGCGACCACGTGAGAGCCAGATGCCGGTGGAGAGATGCGACCTGCCACCGTTGCCAATGAAAAGGCCACAACGCTGAGCCCTGCAGAGCTCCAGAACCAGTCCGGGAGAAAGCCAAGCCGGAAAACTGCGATCACCAGAGGACATCCAGATGGTCCTATCAACCAAGGCGCGAGGGAGATGGGTACCCGCGAAGCAGAGCAGTCCTCCAAACCACCATTGCCCACACCGATGACCACAATGCCACAAAGTTTATTGTGACGGTGCACGTGGAAGGGACTCCATGTGCCATGGAAGTAGATTCGGGCTCAATCTACTCCATTATAGGCTGGCAGCATCTCAAAAAGCTGAAACTGCAAATCTCAAAGAGCCAACTGCAGCCGCTTCATGCAAGGCTCATCGATTTCAGTGGAAACCCCATCGGGGTCCTGGGGAGAGTTTCACTGAGTGTCAGGTCAAGGGCGACCTACCCATCACCATCGTCAAGGACAGCCACCCAACCCTGCTTGGAGTGGAGTGGTTCGAGCCTCTAGGGCTCTCAATCAGAGGAATCCATCAGATTCGGCAGGATGAACTCGACAAGCTCCTCGGAGAGTTCAAGGACGTCTTCGATGACAGCTTAGGTAAATTCTTGGGGAAACCCATCTCTTTCAATTTAGATACCTCAATCACCCCAATTCGGCTCAAGCCTCGCAGGGTTCCATTTGCACTTTGGCCTAAGGTAGACGCTCAGTTGGATAAACTGATTGCCCAAGGCATATTGGAACCAATCGATCATGCTGCATGGGAGACCCCCATTGTGACCCCAATGAAGCATGATGGATCTGTGTGCATCTGCGCCGATTATAAATGCACCATTAACCGGACATTACAGCAGAGCGCATACCCAGTCCCAGTGGTGTAATATCTGTTGCATTCACTCGGGAGTGGGACCATATTTGCAAAACTGGACCTGGCCCAGGCTTACCAGCAACTGCCAGTCGACGAAAAAACTGTGGAGGCTCAGACTATTGTCACCCACCGGGGTGCATTCAAATGCAACCGCCTCCAATTTGGAGTCAGTGCAGCCCCTGGCATTTTTCAATCAATGATGGAGTGCCTTCTCCAAGGCCTTCCAGGGGTGGTGCCGTACTTTGATGATATACTAATCTCCGGCACCTCCAGATCTCAACTCTTGGAACGGCTGAGGCTCACCCTGAAGCAGTTCCAAGAGAAGGGTCTGCGTGTGAGGAGAAACAAGTGCATCATTGGGGTCCAGGAGGTTGAGTTCCTGGGCTACTTAATAGATAGCACTGGCATACATCCCACCAAATCTAAGGTCAAGGCGATTCATGAAGCTCCGGCCCCCAAAAACAAGCCAGAGCTTAGGCTTTTTTAGGATTGCTAAATTTCTATAGTGTTTTCCTTAAACAGAAAGCCACGGTTGCTGAGCCACTCCATCACCTTCTGGGAAAAGCGGCTCCTTGGAAGTGGGGTAGAGCCGAGGAAACTGCGTTCAAGAGCATCAAGGGGCTCCTATCCTCGGACAGCGTGCTGATACAGTATCAAGAGATGCTTCCGCTGGTATTGACCTGCGATGCGTCTCCATATGGAGTCAGGGCTGTCCTCAGTCACCAACTGCCCAACAACACGGAAGCCCCCATTGCCTTCTTCTCTAAGACTCTGGCGGCAGCTGAGAGCAACTACAGCCAGCTGGATAAGGAAGCCTTGGCCATCGTGGCTGGCATCAAGCGCTTCCACGAATATCTCTACGGGAGGGCATTCGAAATCATCACTGACCATAAGCCCCTCCTCGGACTCTTCACAGGTGACAAACAAACACCGACATACATGTCACCCAGGATGATGCGCTGGGCCATTTTCAACGCGGATGCCCTCAGTAGGTGCCCAACGCAGGAACCGTGGAAGACCCCACACCAACCCTCGGCCTTTTCCACATCGATGGAGACCTGCAGTGCCCAGTATTGTCCACGGATGTTGCAGCCCACACAAAGAAGGAAAAGACCCTCAGGCAAGTCATGTCCTGGGTCCTGAGGGGTTGGCCAACAGAAAAAGTGGGCGAAGAGTTCAGCCCTTTCTTAAGAAAGCAGCAAGAACTCTCAATTATGAAGGGCTACTTACTCTGGGGCGACAGAGTAGTGATACCACGACCGCTGCAGAAGAGGATCCTGGAGAGCCTTCACAATGGGCACCCGGGCATTGTGAAAATGAAGGTGCTGGCCAGAAGCTACGTCTGGTGGCCCACCCTGGACAAGGACATTGAACAATGGGTCTCCAGATGCACCCCGTGCCAGGAGGTCAGACCAGTGCCAGCACAAGCCCAACCCACAGAATGGGAGATGCCGAGTGCCCCCTGGTCCCTTGTTCACATTGACTTTGCGGGGCTTATGGCAGGCAAATACCTCCTCATCGTGGTGGATGCATTCTCCAAATGGCTGGAGGTCATCCAAATGCCCAACATCACCCCCGAGGCAACCGTCTGGGCCCTGCGCAGACTCTTCGCCACACAAGGCATTCTGGATGTCCTGGTGTCGGACAATGGGCCACAGCTCACCGCCAAGCCGATGGAATCGTTCCTGGCCAAGCTGGGCATCCGCCATGCCCTCATTGCCCCATACAGGCCGGCGGAGAATGGGCAAGTTGAAAGGATGGTGAGGCTCACCGGAGAAGCTCTCACCAAGATGGGCACCAGGGATTGGCAGGAGAGGATCGATAAATTCCTCTTCACGCAGCATATCACCCCGCATGCCACCACACACAGAAGTCCGGCCAAATTACTCATGGGGAGGAAGCTGAAGACACCATTGGACCGGCTACACCCCCAGTACCACCCCCAAGAACCAGCGAACGCAACCCAGCCGCCGCGCACCTTCACCAAGGGAGACCCGGTCTACGCTCTCAACTTCCGCGAGCCTCCGAAGTGGCTGAAGAGAGTGATCAGCAGAACAATGGGCCCGAGGTCGTACCAAGTGGAGCTGGGAGACGGGCAGATTGTCAAACGCCATGTCGACCAGCTCCGGAAAAGGTGGAGGGAAAGCGGCGGAAACAGCGAAAACCAGTCTGAAGAGGTAGGCCAACACCACCCAGATGAGGTGGGCCTGTGCCACCCCGATGAGGTAGGCTTGCGCCACTCCAACAAGGTAGGCCTACAACACCCAGTCCAGGTAGACCTACCACAACCAGACAAGGTCGGCCTACAACACCCAGATGAGGGAGACCTCCGACATCCCGGCAAGGTCGGGCCACTCTACACCAGCAGAGCAGGCCAACTACGACCACCGGAATGTGAGGACCCCCAACGACAATCGCAACGGCTGCAGCGACAACCGAGACCAAGGACCCAGATGACAGCGGATGCCTCCAGTGCCTAAAACCAGCCACAGAGTGAAGGGAAAAGAACCATCGACTTACTGGGTTCCTGGCGTCTAGTCCTGATCAGCGGCGAGTTGCAGGGGTCGAGGTATCGTTTCCTGGGGTCGCTGGGGAGTCCCGAGAACCCAGCTGGAGCTACTGGGCCGGAGCCCGCACACTCGATGGCCGAGTTCCAGACGGTTCCAAGGCGGGAACCAGGAGAGACAGGAGCCTCATCTGCATGGGTCGACAGCGAGGCAAGAAGTGATCTGCGCAGGTCAGATAGCATGGGGAGGCACCCCGCCTACCTGTGCGACTACGTCACGTACGTGACCAATGGAGAGATGGACTAAGAACTAGGAGGGGAGGGGTGTCATGTCCTTATATGGGCATCCTCGCCGGATTGACTAGTCTACCAGCGGGAGATTTGAAGATCTGTCATTGGCCGGCTTGCCTGCCGACTCCCTTTATAAGGCGAGCCCGGCAGCACAGTCGGCTGTTCGGATTCTCTTAATAAAGTACTGAATGGACCACTCACTGCTTGCGTATTCTTTTTCCCTGCGCCAATCTAACAAGATCTTTAATTAGGACCACCAACTATTTATGAAAAATGATTATTGCAGTCATCCTCAGAAGCATTTTGTAGAAAATCACTGCACATATACAGTACATGGTTATCCTTGGCCCTGAGAAGCTTGTGATAAGCTTCTTGCATCCAATCTGAGCTCAAAAGCAAATGTTGTGTATGATGATTCCGAAATGAGTAAGATCCCACCCTCCGAGGTCATGGACTTCTGAAGGCAGTGTTGAGAAAACAAGTCCTGATGAGGACTAGTAACTTCTTGCCCTATTTGTGGGCTTCCAGACCCACTTGATTGGGTCAGAAACCAGAAACAGGTTTCTGAATTAACTGGGCTTTTATGTTTTTAGGCTATAATTTTGTGTACCACTGAACAAATCTTACAGTGGGAGTGTCACTGTGAAAGTTTAGCATCTTAAACTTACTCTGAACCACCCACTTAGCAAGTTAACCACAAGCACATTTTGTACTTGGAACAAGATGGAGGGCTTCTGATTTTTTTCTCTCCAATTGGAGTGTCCAGTGCAGACACAGTGAGGAACGTGTATAAATTACAAATACTGTCTGGGCAGCACCTAAGAGTTTATAAACGAAGAACAGTCCATCTTCCTCCTATGACTGCTCTGCTCTCATTAAATATTTGGAAACGTTTTTATAAGATGTGTCTTATTGTTACTGTTGTTCCAGCATGGGATGATGGAGGGAAGGGTGGTGACTATGAGCGGGAAAGGCCAGGACTAACTAAGGCAGTTGTCTGCGGCAGCAAAGTTACCTCATCATGAAAGGGCAGCAATGGTTAATTATTGCGTGTGTTATTTCTGTATTTTTTTGCTAGGCCCTTGTGGGATTTTCTGCCTCAGATACTAAAATAACTTGGCTGGCTTGGCTACCGGGCACATTGATTTGGGTGGATGATGGGCCAGCATTTGCTCCTTCAGTTTGCTTTAAAAGTTGGCGAGGGCTAAAGAGCAAAATGAACAGAATGACAAATAAAAGACATAAAATGGTTTGGGATGAAAATGTAGTGGTGGAATCCTGGAACACATGTTGGAGATACTTTATGGGAATGATAGTGAGCTGTTGAAGAGTGGAACTGAAATATTAGCCTCGAAGAAAAAAAATCATGATCAAAGTCATTAACTGTAGCGAGCCAGAAAGATGGCCTTGAAGCAGATATTCAGAAACTGTTATGTAAACAAAGAGAGCAGAAGCATTCCTTAAGTCCTGAGAAGGGAGCGAACATTAAGAAGAGACTCAGCTTGGCTCTTCCTGACTCACTGAGGCAGACTAAGGAGGGAAGGAAAAACACAATCAGATTTGCCGAATTCTGCTATTATAGCTCATCTCTACAAAACACAGTGTTGGAAGAAAAATCCGGTCCGATTTCAAGTTGGGAGAAAGGCACTGGAAATAAAATGGAGGCTGATTGGAAAGAAGGACTCTGTTTATTGATGAGCAGAACTAACAACAGCATGTAGTTCTGGGACAGCTGACAAATTAGCCTAATGAGTGCAAGGATTTTTATTCAGTTCTGAGATGCTGCACGGGGTTGTGCAATGTAGTGAGCCTGGTGTCTTTTGCTATTCTAATGGTGGTGGGTTAATCCTATTATTTCCTGAAGGTCATGTCCTGTCCTTCTTAATCCCATCAGCTGGAACTGAAGGTGTTTTGTTTATGAATAGATTGGCCCGGATTTCTTAATGGGCACAAAATATCCACCTCTAAAGACTTCAGGCATCTGCTGAAGGCTGTTGGGGCTGCTTTCTGCCTTTGTTAAGATTTTTTTCCATTTGGGGAAATATAATATTCTGCCTCTTTTAATATCCCCCAAAATATTTCATTCTCGGGGTGGGTGGGGGTGGGTTTCCTATGATTGTTTTAGTCTTCTTACAGAGTTGGTTTCCTGATCTCGTCTATCTTGTAGGACTAACAATGCTGTGAAAATGATGAAAATTGGTGTGGTTGCATGTTTAGATAGTGTAACTGGGGAAATATTAATATGTGATTGGCCTACAGAATGACTTATGAGTCCTTTAGCTTATGACAACTGCCTCTGTGCCTAAAAACTGGAAGCATGATGTTAAGATTCCCCTCTAGAAAGAGAAAGATAGCAGGATTAGCTTGCTTGATGTGTTTGGGAAGATAACTGTATTTGGCAGAGCTCTGTCTGAAAAGGAACAAAAGTGACAATGAACAGTTTTCGGAAAACAGAATGATGTTATGTGAGACAGAGGGTGTGTGTAGATCAGATTTTTACTGTTCTTCAGGTCATTAAGAAACATATAACTGTAAGGAGAAAAATCTAGTGCATTTGTTCAACAATAAAGTTAAGAAATTTCAACTGGAGAACATTTTGTATGAATATGAAGTTGAAGGGATGTTGCCAAATGTGAAAAGAGCGAGAAACAATGAAAGTTAAGTGTATGTGAGAAGAAATAAAATGCTCAATGAATGACACAATGTTGACTAGATAATAATAGAAGAACATGTGATGTTTCCGGTTGTTCAATTTTTAACACATTGAATATATAAGGAATGCTTGGAGTGACTAAGAGATGTGTCGGTTGGAGAAGGAAATGTGTATTACTTTTGTATGTAGATGATGCCATGTTAGTGGCCGAGAACCCAAAAGCTGGAGCAAATTTTAGACCAAATATATGATAAAATGAGGAGTACAGTCAGTCAGGAGTACATCAGAAAATTAATGTGTAAAAGACCAGTGTAATTGTGTTTGACAGGGAAAATGGAATGAATAATTGCAAGTTATATACAAATAGTGGAATCTAGAACTAGTAGATACATTTCTGCTTTGGTAGATACCTATTCTGAGTCCAGTCCTAAGAGTCCAGTCCAGTTTCATTGGAGGTCTTTAAGAAAAGACTAGACAACCACTTGTCTCAAATGGTGTAAGGTCTCCTGCTTGAACAGGGGGTTGGACTAGAAGACTTCCAAGGTCCCTTCCAGCTCAATTCTGATTGATTGGTTGGGTATATCAGGAGAAAATAATATATTTAAACAGAACTAAGCTATGGAACAACTGGGTATTAAAGAGATAGGGTAAAAAAAATGAACTGAATATAAAAAAGAATGACCGATATAAAATTAATGCTGAGGCAATTTGAAGAATTAATGAATATCAAATTGCAAATCAAATATATGAAGTATATTTGTTTATTACCCAAAAATAATTACATGATGGATATGTGCTGTATATATGTGTGTAAGTGACAAACTGACTTGGGTCAACCCTGCAAATATTAATAAAGCTATCACATTCCTTAGCAGCAAAACCTCACATCTATTTTTTTAAAGTCTATTTTCTTTTGGATGCTACTATCATTTCTATAGTATTAATATGCATATACAGTATATGCAAGGTTATTTTAAACAAAAAGGCAAGTTGCTTATTTCTTTTATAAGTCTGTTGCCGCTAGGCCATTTTCTTTGTATTACATGAGAATCAAATATACAAATCATGAATCTGACTGGTTTCAAAAAAGGTTAAATCAATTAATGGGGATCAATGGCTATGTATATCCATTGTGTTTCTTTGAAGGATGTTTGCTGGGAGACCAGTTGACTCCGGGATACTGCAAACTGTCATAAATAGGAACCAGTTGACAAGCATCCAAATTTTGATAATGTAACCATGGGGATGCTGCAAAAAATGATCATAAATCATTTTTTTCAGTGTTGTTGTAACTTCAAACAGTAACTTCATGAATGGTTGTAAGTCAAGGACTATCTGTAGTTGATGAATTTTGTGGATACAGATCAGCAGTGGGTTTCACAATTTGTTGCTACCGGTTCGCTGTGCGCACGCTCGCTTCACACACACACCTGCATGTGTGGCCGGCCTTCCATGCATGCACTTTGCTTCCACATGCACCTTCTGTTCACGCGCCTGGCCTCAAAACCTTGCCTAAATAGGGCGGCATAGAGTCGGGGTGGGGAATGGGCCCACCTGCGACCTCCGCTACCAGTTCGCCTGAACCGGTATGAACTGATACAGATAAAAATAAAGTGGAATGAAATAAAGAAGTTGTTAAGAAGAATGTAAAAAGAAACTGCCAAAGACAACCCCCCCCACAAAATAACCCCAATCGAGAAGAAAGCAAACTGGATGTTAGACAAATAGTAATTGCCAAGAAGAAAAGGGAAATCAAAGCCAAGGAAGGAAAAGATTATAGGAAGAAAGGAAGGAACATAAAGTCCTATATGAAAACAGAAGTTTGGAATTTGAAAAAGCAGGATAGAAAGAGTATCAATGCTTGTGAATATCAGTGTTTGAGAAGACTCCTGAGAATATGATGCATAGCCAAGAAAACAAATAAATGGACTTAGAAAAAAAAAATCAATCTAGAGTTCTTATTCAGTGACCAAACTCAAATTATCATATTTTGAACATTACATGAAGACCTCTTTTGACAAATGTATACAGTAATTTTTGGAAAGATAGAAGGAAAAGGTAGAAAAAATAACCAGCAATAATAGGCAAACTGTTGGAAGATCTTAAGGATCAGGTGGGGATCAGATCATCCTGGAAAAGATACAATACTGACTTGATGGCACATAATACACACTAATTAAAACTGGTAAATAATCTTATACTCCATCAGGAAATATTGTATTATTCCATTTTATCTGGAGTATATGTTTACTTCTCTTCTGTCATGCTCTCATCATATGCAAAATAAATAATAACAATCCTATTTTATCTACCTGTGATTCTCAATCAAAACCAAAAATACTCAATTGTTGGGTAAGTATTTTGAAAAGTTATTACTTTGGAAGATTACCCTGAATCCCAAAAGGCATTTATATCTCCAGAGTTAGTGAATCCTCTGACATGTTTGTCTCAGTTTATGCAGCTATTTTACCAGTGAAGTCTTGGCATATTGATTTAGAAATTTGTCATTGTGCATGTTATGTTTTGCTAATGTATTGATATACTCCTTTCAAATGGATCCTAATGCTAATATAATATATTTGATTCTGCAATAGGGTTGGGGGTTTTTTTAGTAAAAAGGAAGACATCTTTTGAATTACAGTATGATTTGAGAATAGAGCCAAGGTGGCGCAGTGGTTAGAGTGCAGCACTGCAGGCTATTTCAGCTGACTGCTAGCTGCATTTCGGCAGTTCAAATCTCACCAGCTCAAGGTTGACTCAGCCTTCCATCTTTCCGAGGTCAGTAAAATGAGGACCCAGATTGTTGGGGCAATAGTCTGACTCTGTAAACCGCTTAGAGAGGGCTGTAAAAGCACTATGAAGCGGTATATAAGTCTAAGTGCTATTGCTAAGTGCTATTGCTATAAACTATTACTTGTCTAGAAACATATGTTCCATGAAAATTTGACTGCATATGTCAGGATTCTCATAATAGGTTAGCTGATGTCTTAGCTGCAATAAAGACACATTAAAAGATATTTGATAGAGAGGATCTTATAATCAGGTTTGTTTTAAATAGAAAGACAATCTTTTATTACAAGCCCTATTTATTTATTTATTTATTTATTTATTTATTTATTTATTATTTATTGGTTCGATTTATATGCTGCCCTTCTTGGGAGATTCAGGGCGGCTTACAATGCTTTAAGCAATAGCCTTCATACTTTTGTATATACCTGCTTAGTCGGGCTTTCGGGCCCCCCCCAAGTGGTGTTCTTTTTTATACGAAGTCAGCTTATTGCCCCCACAATAAATAAATAAATAAATATGTAAAAATGTAAAGTAAAAATAAGTGGGTAGCTATTTACAAATCTAATTGGCACTCCAAATTTCTAGTTTTTAGGAAGTGCATTATCATTAACTGGAATTTTGCTATGAATGCTGTTTGTATAATATAGTAGGTGATGGTCAGGCGACTGTAGAAGATGCTAGACCTCGGGGAGAAATGGTGTTTTTCTCTCTCCTTTATGTGTGTGTGTGTGTGCATGGGACAGGGAAAGGGAGGAAGCGAGGGAGGGAGGGGAAGAGAGAGAGAGAGAGAGAGAGAGAGAGAGAGAGAGAGAGAGAGAGAGAGAGAGAGTGAGTATTTTTTTTATAAATTCTGGTTGCTGCCTAGAAAACAAGCCTAAGAACTATTTTTTTAAATAAAGAAGAACATAAGCCTATTTTCTAAATAGCCCCCCTCATTTCCATTCAAGTTCCCTTTCTTCATTCCATCTTTTCTATAGTAATCTTAGTCCATGCTTAATACTCAGCTGCCCTAGGTGGCCGATATATTTCATAAGTCTGCCCAGATTGAGAGACAGTGTTATATTCAGCCTCTTTCCTGTCCACAGGAACTGGATCTGTCAGTAGAGAACATCTAAAAATATCCTCATTTCCTTTAGAAATCAGGGATAGCTGCTTCCTGAACGCAGGGATGCCTGTCTTTACTGCTAGGTCTGTCCTATCTTGGTCTTCCTCTCTTGCACCACCCATTATCCATCTGTTTGTGGGTAAGATCTGAAAAGTCTTGGCTTTAAATCCCTCTTGTACTTTTATGACTGGAAAATATTGCTCATGGCATAAATATTCCAGTGCTCATTAAATAAATGTTCCAATTCTCATTAGGGATCCTGTTCTCTAAACTCATCATAGGATGACTTGAGTATGTACTTGCCACCGAGTGGAGTGCTTGATGTGCATATGAAAGACAAGCCTTCTAAGAAAGTTGCATTTTCCAGAGTTGCCAGCCAGCTGGATGTAGTGGTGGTGCTGAAAGAGAGAAGAGGCAGAAGTCTGGGCTCTCTTTCTCTAATATAAAGGGCAGGCAGGGATGTTGCTCTCAATAGTGTAGTCATATGCAGGACACATCAGGTAAATAAGACCGATCATACCCTCCCTAAATGAATGGATTCAAATTACTGATGTTTTTAAACAGAGCAAATTTAAAAGGTGGCATACAAAGTGCTTGAAGCAGAATCAGAACTGAACTAATTCAGCATTGAACATGTCCATTTCCTGAAGTATTTTTGTTCAAGCAGCTCTTTACCCTTTTACCCCATCCCCCATAATATACAAGTTGGTTTCTGTAGGCACTTTTTCTTAACATGCAGACACTGGAATAGCAGACAGTAAAATAGCCAAGGCCACTTTCCCTGGTGGACTTGAGAAATTTGCACACCCAGTGGGAACATCTGAAAAAGGTGGCTAACAGATGAGAGGCTATGATAAGGAAATGGTTGTACAAGTAGTTCTCGACTTACAACAGTTCAAGGTTGTAAGCTCGATTTACAACCTCACTGAAAAAAAGTAACTTGCGACCATTTTTCACAAGTTACAACCATTATAGCATCCCCATGGTCATGTGATCAAAATTCAGATGTTTTCAATTTGTCCTGGGGTCATGTGATCACCTTTTGAACCTGGTTCGATCTATTCAGGACATTCAGTACTCACTTGTGAAGGCTGGCCATGATAAAATGCTTCGCTAAAGTTGTGATAGCCAATGAAGGAAGAGTTTTGGAGCAGTGCTGTTTGATAAGAAATTGTTGTTGGTAGCCATCTGTGCAAATGATCTTTCTGTAAAGGCCTGAAAGGAGGCTAAAGCTCTGATGCTGAACTTGATACTCACCAAATATTCTGAAATAATTCCTATAACTAGGCCAGTGTACTGTCATTTCTGGTTGGCAGAGGTTGCAACATCAGTATTTACAGAAGAAATCTTTTTGCAGCTTAGGAAAAAACTGCAGGAGAGAATACAGTCACGGAGAGCTAGTCTTTGGTCACCAACAGGAAAAATTGCCCTGAAGTTTTGCTGGAAGAGCTGAAGTGGCAGGGTAACTCATGATATTAGAGTGCCCAATTATTACCCATCTGAGTAGATGAAAGTCCCCATTTTCCAGTGTACAAGGAAGTTGAAGCTCCCCAACCTGAGATGTTCTAGGCACTGTCCCCTTTTGTTTTGAACAAAAACAACAACCATGCAATGGCATTTTGCAAAGAAGACAGGCTCTGTTTTTAATTGAATTTTGTCTTGAGTTCCAAGCCACAATTTCTTTGGTAAGAGACCTTGGTATTTGTAGAAAATGTTATAATTCAGGGCTATAGCTCTAAGGCTTTGACGGAGGTAGGAATTCCAGTCCCTTGTGGCTTCCCCAGAAAGCTTCATCTTTAAATTCCTGAGTCATGGTTTTCAATTCCTGGTCATGAGGTTTGGATTTAAGCACCATGTCTTATGCTAACACAGGGATTTTTACACTGGAAGAGAAAATGCATGGCAAAGACTGGAATGTTACATTTTCCAGCCTGGGGCAAATCTCCTGGCTCCCTGGATTTAACTGCTGATGGTACTAAGGAGAAGCAAGGAGCCTGGATTGTGTGGTCGCTGAGCAACTTGAACCCGCCTGTATCCTCCAGCTGGCAAACAAAATGGCAGACTTCGTCTAGAGTGAAGAGGTATAATGATGGGGGATGTGTACCATTTGCCAATTTTAAAGTTTGGGCTCAGTGGTTTTATGGGGGGGGGAGGGTTTAGACAACCACGTTCCATTATGGAATAAGCCCAGTGTCTTCTGGATTATAATTACTGAACAGCAATTTAATGTACATCAAAAGTATGTGTAACTATGTGCTTGTTCAGTCAGCTGTTTTTTTGACTTTGGAAGAGGCTGCAAAATAAAGAAATGCTGTGATGGGCAGTTGTCTCCAGAGGGCTCCTGAATGCCCATGTGTTCTGACCCAAGTCATGCTGGCAAGGCAGAGGTTAAAGAGTGTCTGTTTATTGCTTACTTATGTGACAAACAACCCCCAATGGTGCCGATAAAGCTCCACCCCAGCCTTCAGTTTTCTCTCAGTCTGGATTCACAAATTAAGTCCCAGCTGACCCAGGAGGCAAGAGGGAGATAACAATACCAACAAGTCCAGAGTTCCAGCAACCAAAACACAGCCCAAGAGTGTGAAGTCCTAGAGCCAAGTCCAGGTTCAACAAGAGTCCAAGTTTCAGAATCCATAAACACAGTCCAAAATTCAAGCAACAGGGTCCAGGGAAGCTGCGAAGGAACACATCAAAACAAGCAGGAGTTCCCAATAAACAGACCTTCCCCCAGCATCTTATTAAATCACCCTTCCCCATCTGTTCCTTGTGAGGAGGCCGGGGCTGCTTCCTCGCAAGCAGCCTCACTGACCAACTCTGTCCCTCTTTCTGCTCTCCTTTCCACATCCATGGATCAGTGGGGTGGGAGCTGTTCCTCATCACAGGTGGTCTGGACTCGGTTATCTCTGCTGGCTCTCTGAAGCTGGCCCACTCCTGCAAGCAACTCTCCATCAGGTTGGCTGCTACTTCTCCCTGCTGCCAGAACGCCCTGGGACTGTCTTGTCCCCAGCCCCTGGACTCTCTACTTGTTCAGAGACGATCTTATCCTCCCACATCAGATCCCAGTTCCAACTCCTCCTCCTCTGAACCGGGATCTGATGGAGCCATGACACTGTGCCAGCCCAGATATGACCCTGAGTTGGTTGCTTGTTCATTGGGTCCTGCCTTCACTATTAGGCTCATATAATATAATAAGGTTACTAAAATTATTGGCATTTATATTTTAAAGTGTAACTCTTTTAAACAATATATATATTTCTCTACATCAGTCCTGGGAGGGTTGGATGGAGTGAGGATCGTGATACAGTCTATCCTATCCACACTAGTCTTGTCTCTCTACTATCATAGTAGCTAAAGTAGAAGTACCTTGGTGTAGGAAATTATCCAGGAGATCAGGATAAATAGCATACTTGTCTGCTGGGCAGTTTGTTATGACTTCTTGTTAATATTCTGTATGAGTATATACTTTTCTTGAAGTGTCCTGTTCCCCAGAATTAATTGCTTGCATAATGGAAATGGGACATTTCTTTAAATGGAGACCAGGTTAAAACACTGATAATACCACAGATTACAAGTAATCAAATAGCTGGGATTCAGCAATAAACGAAAGGTTAATTCTTTCAACACATTATTTCATATATCAGCAAATTCATTCCACTTACGCTACTCATTCTACCTATAATAAGCAAATATATCATGCAAATGTATGATGCAAATATAAAACAGACAACTCGAAAGCATGCACGTCGTTCCTCTTTTTAATCTTGTTTCTATCCAGGCCTTCTCTCATGTTTGTATTATGAGATAGTACATGCCATTGATTATTTTTAAATACCTTTTCTTTTCTTTTTCATTTTGTCTATTCTATGAAACATTTGTGTATTTATCTGTGCTGATGACTTTTGTTTGAAAAGTGTAAATTCCAGAAAGTATTTTGTAGCAAAATAAGCATAAAGATAGTGTAACCATTAAAAAAGGACAATATGTAGGTCTTACCTGCATTGGATAGAGAAACAATTTTATATGCTATTCTGTTCGTTCATTAAATTATATCAGTTGGTATGAAAGGCATTTGTAATTGGTTCCTGCTACTTTCACATTGGACCATCATAGTTTGTCTAGTGTGATTAGTGCAGTATATGGTTATAGACCTCTGGATTAATCAAGATATCCAGAGGTACTGTTCCTGCTCCAAATTTAAGTTGGATTTTTTCATTTTGGTATCCTAATGTAATACCTATCATCAAAAACATCATTGGCAAAGAGAGCAGGGGTGAAATCTAAAATTTGTTACTACCGGTTCTGTGGGTATGGCTGAGTGTGGGAGTGGTGGTAATGTGACTGGGTGGGCGTGGCCAACTTTTTTTTTTTTTACTTTTAAAAGCATTTTTTCTACAATCTCAAGAGAAAAACCTGTAGAAAAACTTGTAGAAAACCTCTACAAGACTTTTAGAAGCCTCTGACGATCAGGCAACTCAGCTGGGATTGCCAGAGGCTTTTAAAGGCATTTTTTTTCCTACAACCTCTTCGGCTGAAGAAGTTGTATAAAAAATGCTTTTAAAAGCCTCTGATGATCCCAACTGAGCTGCGCGATCATCAGAGGCTTTTTTTTTACTTTTAAAAGCATTTTTTTGGCCGAAGAGGTTGTAGAAAAAATGCTTTTAAAAGAAAAAAAAAGCCTCTCATGATCGCACAGCTCAGCTGGACATGGGGGTGGGGTGGGGGCCGCAGGGATTTTTGTTACCAGTTCTCCGAACCACCTGCTGCCATCACTACTGGATCGGGCGATCCGGTCCGAATCGGGAGCATTTCACTCCTGAAAGAGAGGCTGCTGAGTGAAATCTGTGAATGAAGTAGAGATAGTCAACATGTCCAAAATGGGTTTTAAAATATGAAAGCAGCAGAGAAAGAAATTAATTGGTATCCTCTTTTTCTCAACCTATGCAAATGTTTGTGAGCGCATGAGTAATAATTTGCTACTTTCCCAACACATGCATTTCAAGATGCAAATATTTTACCACATGAAGTCCTATATTTTTTTCCCATGCAAATGATAGACAATGATAAATGACTGAGGGCTTACTCATTTACCTTCCTTGCCCTGTTGCAGATGTGATAAAAGGACCACTTTCAGAGTAGCAGTGGGAAAGTGTGTAGTTAAGAGTGTGAGAAAGAGCCCTGAATGGAACAAATGGAGGGCATTCTAACTTCAAGTATGCAAGGAATATGGATAGCTTTATCTTGGCATATTAATACTGTGTTTTCCCAAAAATAAGACCCTGTCTTATATTTTTTTAAACCCTGAAATAAGCGCTTGGCTTTATTGCCATGCGCCCAAAAGCCTGACTGGGCTTATTATCAGGGGATGTCTTATTTGGGAGGAAACAGGGTATGATTTGAAGGAGAAAAATAAGCACCCATTTCAAGACAGTGTCATTTGTTTAGGTCTGGAATTAAAAGTATTGCATAAAAGCTTTGTTTGGACAGTGACAGTATTTCTGTTCTCTGAAAATGCTTTGTTTACAGATAGACCATGCTTGTTTGGGTTCATATAAATGAGGTCATTTCCCTACTTGTGACTTTAAACTGTTGTTGTGCCAAAATTTGAGTAGTAAGAACAGGCTTTATATTGATTCAACAATAGTTGGGTGATGTTATAAAAACACTGTAAATCATTAGTGAGGAAATGGCGCGAGTCAAACATAGGCTTGTTTGGTTTTCATTAGCATGTCTATCTAGGCTCACAACAGGCAGGCAGTCTTTAAAAGCTCCCTTCGTAGTTTGACATGGGTGCTCAAAGTGTTGGGAGTGCCCTTTTGGATCTTCTTCATCAGGTCTGAATCTCCCTCCTCCCCCCGTGCTTGCTTCTTGAATGTGCTAAGAAAAGGCCATGCAAAGATTATTCCTGGGGTACACTCTAATTACAATTACACCTACAGCAATATTGTGCCAGAGAGTAGAGCATATACCTTCTTTCAGTGGTGGGATTAAAAATTTTTTACTACTGGTTCTGTGGGTGTTGCTTTGTGGGGGTGGCAGGGGAAGGATACCGTAAAATCTCCATTCCCACCCCACTCCAGGGGAAGGTTTCTGCCAATTCCCCATTTCCTCCCGATCAACTGGGACTCAGGAGGCAGAGGGGGCGGGGCCACTCAGAGGTAGTATTTACCGATTGTCCGAACTACTCAAAATTTCTGCTACAGATTCCCCAGAACTGGTCAGAACCTGCTGAATACCACCTCTGCCTTCTTTCCAGAACAGATGAGATTGTAGTGGTGTCCATGGAAGGAATTTGGTGAGGGGAAAGGAGAAAAAGGGAATCACAGGGCATGATAGTGCCATCACGATCACTTATGACAGGCCATATGGGAAGCTTCTGAGAATCTTACAAGATAAATAAAGACCATCACTAAATTAATTCTGGATAGAAGGCAATAGACTAGATTTATTGGAGCACAACTGAAGGAAGTTGTGTAATCAATTAGACTGATATTTTTGCATTTTCACGTTTCTCATTGTTTTGCAAACTGGACGCCTTCAACAAATAGAGGGTCCAGCTACTACTGTATTTCTAAGGTAGAATGCACACAGTAACAACTTTGCTCAGCAGTAACAATAGAAAATTGGCAGGATTTCTATAGCTTGGCATTTGGCCAAAGGTCAAAGTGAGTGTTAGAATGGCTGTTGCTGTGAACCTATTTCCTTTCTCTTCCTTATAACAAGGTGTGGCATGCAATCCTTAGACAATGCTTTTGCCCTGCCCCCACTCCACCGCAAACTATGTTAAGGAGGGATCAGGTGGCATACAATGCACTGACATTACACCCAATTGTTTAAGTTTTTAATTTCCTCATAAAAAATGAGGAAAATAGAGAGATGAGATGCAGAGTCACGAGCCACTCCCAGCGTCTTTTAAAAAATAGTTTGGCCTTGTAATGCCAAACCAGTGCTTGCAAAACAACAACTCCGGCCAACTTTTAATTACTATGCATAGCAAGTAGGTCAGGTTTGCATCTTATTTGGGTAACAAATCATTTTCCTACATAACTGGTAAGGGAACAGTGGCTGATCTGAATTAGGATTATGAAAAACTATGGATGACCAGCATATTTTAAACAAGGAAATTGCAAGTTATAGATTCCTGGAAATCAAATTTAGGTTTGCAAAATCATACCTCTTCTGAGTGTATAAATGGGATTATCTTTTAAATTCTACAGAAAAGGACCTGAAACATACATTTTGGGCAACCGTTAAGTCTTGCTGAAGGCATGTTCAAAATCCCTCTCCTAGCCGATTCTTAGGAAATATAAGACAAATCATTTGCTTGTGGAAATTGTTGATTTAATAAAAATTTAGATTTTGAGTATATGGGTTGAAAGAATTTATCTTGTTTATGAATCCCAAGGTGAGATTTCAATGAAATCACAAAATTATAACCAAGATCAAAACCAAACTTAAATCCCACAATTTTCAATCTTAATTCTTAGAGATCATTGTTAAAATAAGTTACCTAGGAAATTCAACCAAACTTCCCCCCCCCCCCCCCCAAATTGTTGGTTATTTTTTCTTAATTTTTCCTTCCTTTTTTTTTAAAAAAAATAGTGCTTGGAACATGATCTTTACAGAGCCATTGTTAACTTGGAGGTGCCCTAAGTGACACGTGACACCTTTGTGACATAGTCACACCCAGACAAGTTTGAACACAAGAAAGTGAAAGCTCTAAATATAAGGTTTATATATTTGGCACTTCTAGCTTGCCATGTGATTTCTCGTTTAAATTTCAAATGCCTTGAAATGTGATATATATAGTCTCGTCAAAATTACATTGTTCATGATGGAAAACCATCCCATTTTGGGCACCTATTTTTGATGGATGTGAAAGAGTAAGATTCTCTGGATGCTCATTCTGATGAAGGGAGGAAACCTAAAAACACGATGACATCTAATTTTATTTGTACAAACATAACCAAGAATGTTTTTAGTTTGATGTTCTTCATCTAGAGTTGTCGGCATAGGAATTGATATTCTATAGAATTGAGGACTCTAATCTTGTGTCTGTTTAATAATGAAAAAAGAACATTTCTGGATCTGAAAAGATTCACAAGCAGGACAGGAATTCAAGTCTTCTCATGTTGCCTTATCCTGAAGGGAGTCATTATGATGAATAATCATTATCTTCCACCATTTCTTGTTAGAGCTGTCCACTGTGTTTCTTCTAATACCAGTTACTACCTAATATCTAGACTAAAAAAAATATCAATGACCACACGATGGTAATAAAAGATTGCAATTGTCTCCCATTGCTGCTACCTAGTGGTATTCTAGATTTCTGCAGCCAAAGTAATATCAAAATTCTGCATTTGTTTTGAATTTGTAGCTTTTTCAACTAGGGCCAACTTAGTGCTTGATCATACAGTTGACCTTGGACTAGCTTTTCATCCTAACATTATGAGTGGAACGCCTTTCCCAATGTAAGTACTTTTATTCCACTGTCCTTCACCCCATCTAATAGACCCCCCCCCCAAAAAAACACAAGTTTTTCAAATGCTCACCTGCTTCCTTCTACAAAAACCATTTGTTAAGAAACCTGTGCAGAAAAGTAGAGGGAGTATTTATTTGATTTGCTAATGCTGCCAAACTCAGAAAGAAGTATCAACATCCTTCAGGATATACACATTTTCCTCCCCATATTCATACTTATATACTAGCCCTTTCCTCATTATCTGGTTTCTAATTTAACAAGCCTTTGAACATATGCTGCTGATTTACCAAATTTTCATGGAACCCTGTTTCTAATACACTGATCTGTAACCATCTAATTAATGCCAGTTGTGTGGTGGAAAGAAAAATGTCTTACCTAAATCCAGATGAAATTACAAATTTAATTGATCATAGTCTATATAAGATTAAAAATATTCAAGAAAACTGAGGGATATTATATTCTGTATTAAAAGCAAAAGCAAAAGCAAAAGCTTCAATATATTTTACATCAATAAGGCTAGAAATCATTTCTGAACTGACTTTTTCTTAAATGACAACTTTTTTCTGGGCAAAAACCCAATGGCCATATAGCCTGATTTTGTTTCTTCACTTGAAATTATCCTATTTCAGTTTAGTGAAGGTGTTGAAGGTGAAGATGTTGAAATGATCCTTTCAAGATCAACTTCTTCGGATTTTCTGAGGAGCTTTGGAGTTCTCCCAAGGAATGGGAAATTACTCCCGAGATGTATTTTTGCTGCAGCACTTACATCGATTCTGAAAGGGTGTGGAATATTTTGAAATCAAAAGTTTCAAATGTTCTAAACTTGAACTTACGTCAAAGTTGGGACAAAAATAATTTTATTTGGATTTTGGTATAAATTCAATTGTTTAAAATGGTGGCAATTTTATGCTCCAGTCATCGAACGCAGCGGGAAGCTTCAAGTAGTCCAGTTTCTAGAAATGTTTCAAAAATCTTCTTGAAAGGTTGAAGAAAAAAAAAAAGTGGTTTTGAGTTTTGTTTTGAAAGACCAGAACTTTCTTAAATAAAACAGGTTTTGTTTCATTCTTTCTAATTTTAACATAGGGATCCAACATTTTTGATTTGGTCAACCAGACCTCCATTTATTGCTTTTGAGCAGGCTCACTAAACCACCTTATTTTTAGTGGTCTCAGATCTGACTCTGCTCTTCCACAAAAACCTGTGT
This sequence comes from Arizona elegans, assembly GCA_022577455.1. Lineage (NCBI taxonomy): Eukaryota > Metazoa > Chordata > Lepidosauria > Squamata > Colubridae > Arizona > Arizona elegans. The sequence continues at coordinate 75,668,504 of JAKOOJ010000003.1, forward strand.
TTAAAAACTCAATGGAATGTGATGTATCTTATGCTACTTTTTATAACATTTTGTAGAAAAGATGAGTGATAGATTTTGGTATGTTCCCACCATGGGAACTCATTCTTACAACTAGAATTATGAGGAAGATGTCACAATGAAGAAACATTTCTTTAGAATTGGGGTAGGATTTCTTTCTCATAGAACTAAGCAAGAACACATGCTTAATTATGCCAAAGCAACCCTGAGCAAGATTTCCTAGAAGTTAAGTTCTGAATGCTCCGGGCCTTTACCTGAACAAAACTACATACCCCAAGTGATATGCTTTGTTCTGAATTACTGGTATGTCTATAATTAAAAATAAGTTTTTTGTTAAGATGTGACTAAGTGCCTTAGTGGACAGCTAACTTTTTTATTTTAAAAATTTCAAGTTAAGTAGCTATACACGTCTTGATAAAACTATTAGATTAAATGCACTTGTATCTGTTAGAAAAGAATGATAATAATAATAAATAAATGATTGATGCTGTCAATAACTTTATGGAGTGTATAAAATTATATTTTCCTTGATCTAAACAATAACAAAAATGTACTTGTGGCATGAATATATACAACACAGGTCCTGACATATATTTAAATTATCTTAGCCAGCAGTGCTGAGTTCAATTTTTTTTAAATGGAGAAAATATAATAAATAAAAATGTTAAATATTTACATTAAACGAATATGTGGAATCAGTAGATGAACACATATATCCAATTTTCACAGAGAGAAAAAAGGAAAATTAGCCTTGTGTGATTTCTTTACTCTCCCCCTCAAATTAACATTATTTGTGAAACAAATATGAACATCCCTAGATCACTGAAGATAAATTATATGCACACTGAGATGATCTGCTGACATTTAATGGTACATACATGATTTGATTCCCACACAGACTTCTCAGACTGAAATTTAGAAGTTGGGAATCATACTAATAGCTCTTTGGGCTTTTTAACCTCTGTGTGATGGTTTATTCTGAAGTGGTCACAATTCTTCCTCTAAAAGGGTACTTACCTATATCATTTCTCATACATTTCATTGTTTCAAGGGGTGATTTAGGGCTGTGACCATCATAATCACAAAAGCTGTTTCCCTCCCCAAAATGCAAATAATGTTTCCTAGTTGCAGATACGATGCAATGTCCTTATACTTTTTTCTAATTACGTTCATCAAAGAGGAATGAGTTTCATTTGAGATTCCTGATCTGATATCTTCAGACTTCCATCCACAATTTCGTAGTGGAACTTGAAGTCTATGCTAGGATGTGGAATAGTAATTTATATTAAGCTGCTCCACTTCTGCAATTTATGAATTATCCAGTCAGTACATCAGGACTATCTTTGCGTTTTTGATGCATATAAACAGCTACAGCTGTCCCAAAGTTGTATTAACTAGGAAAATCTTAGATATGAAACTCTTTGTGAACAAGTAACTTAAGGTCTAGTCTTTCCTTCTAAAACACCTGAATAGCTAACATTGCCTTCTCCAAGCTGGGATCATTCAAATGAGTTGGTTTAAAAATAGTACAAATCTCCATCCAGCAATATGGAACTTGAAGCGCAACACATCCAATGCTTTACCAGTTTGGTAAAGTTGGGTATAATACACCCAAAATATTTTAGACAGTCCTGTTTTCCAGAAAGGTTTAACACTTTTCTAAAAGGTTTAGGAATACCTTCTTCCAGTAAAGTGTTGACTGAAGTTTCAATGTGTAAATATCTTGAGTAATCTTCTATGTTCAAATAATAATGAACAGATATGGCTAAAAAAGCAAAATGAAATATAACACACTAAATTGGGACCATGGAAGTTGCAATCCAAACTTACTCAGTGAAATAAATTCCATTAATTTGACGAAGTTAGCTGTATTTCCAAGAAAATGCAATGAGGATGGAGGTATGGAGAAGTGTGCAATTCACCTATTTAACAGATTAAATTGTTGTAGTGATTGATGTCCTCACTTCACTGACACTTTTCTTTTAACAGAGGTTTTCCATCAAGCCTGAAAAAAATATGTGAAAAATATGACATCCATTTAAATCAGAAGTGGAGTGGGGCTTTTTAGATTTAGAGTATTAAAAAAGGAGTTTTGTGTAATACTGAACTAACAGAGAAGGCCCATTTGCCTTATCTGGAAGCTGGTTCTGTAATTAATCAATTTTCAAAGGAATGATGGAGGAATAAACTTCCCAAACCAGCATAAGGAAATACTTAAGGCAGATGGTGTCACTTAAAAAGGAGCAGAATGTAGGCTCAGAGGATAACTAAGTTTGCAACTGGAAGGTCCCCTTTACCATACTCATTCGTCTTCTTACAAATGCCATGGCAGCCCATATTAGTTACACCCTTATAATTTCTGTTAAGAGACTGAATTATTTTATACTTAAAGTCATGTGGAATTTAAATTAGACAGTCTAAGCCATTAGTGGAGAAATCATAATTTGTATTAATCTATCCCTGATTTAAAAATAATATTACCAACCCAAACCTGCATCTCTTTATGGTTTTCAAGAAATTAAAGAGTTTAAATGAAGACATTTTGTTGCATCTACACACTGAATTTGTTGGATACAATCAGCGACCCATAGTCTTTTTTCCCCCTCTGTAGCTTATAATACATATGCTGTTGCTGCCCCATAACCTGCAATGCCCTATGCTTGATGTAGCCCCTTTATCTTGTAAATATTTTTGGAATGCCCCTAGATAAAATGAACTCAACGGAGGAAGTTTTTGGTGAAGGGGGAAAGGTGGGGTTGTCTACTCCTTTCACCTTCGGATATCAGAGAAGTCAGAAGGTTCATCTCTCTGTTCAAAGGTCTCGTGAGTTGCTTTGAAATTATGACCCCCAGATTTAGTGCGAGTGTGAGCATTCATAGGCATCCTGCTACCTCTTTCCCCTCTAGGATTTTGAGAATTCTCTCTGGTACCAGACTGAGGGTGAATTACAAGGTTTCCTTGGCCAGTGGATATTCTTGAGACTTCATTTGGCTTTTTTTCAGATTCCAGGGTAGACTCTCCATGTGGAACCACAGTACAGAGGCTTAGGATGGAGCACAGACTCCCCCAATTCTGCTCACACTGAGCCTGGACACTCTGGGTGATGGCCTCTTTGACTTCTTCTCCACAAGTGAGCAGTATATTCACCAGATCAACATACGGTCTGAGGAAAAAAAAAAAGATATAAAGTTATGGAAGAGTAGCAGATGCACTCCAATTAGCTGCAAATCAGTAGCTATATATTTATTATTTTATCCATTAGACTGATATATTTTATTTTCATTAGGAGTTGAATATTTCTGTCTCTGACACACACACGCTCCAATTTTATCTACAGTCTCAATTTTCTCCCATAGCAACAAGATTCTGATCCCCCCATTGCAGTTTGATTTGCTATTTCTAAACCATTTCTGGGAAATCACTATCTCAATAGAATATATCAACCTAATGAACATCCAGTAAGTTTGAATGAATCTTTAAAATCCATGACTGCTTTCACTGAAGAAACTAGAATTACAAATGAGGGAACACTACAGGATGTGCAAAACAGAAAATATGTCTTGTCAGAAACAGAGTAAACTATCATGTTCTAGAATTCTGGTCAACCATTTCATATTGGATGCAGATCAGCAGGAAAACAAAACCAAGGATTCTTGCATTGTTCTTGAAGATCTGTCATGATTATGGGAGTCAAATAGGGTAGGATTGACATGCAACACCCACTTTTTCCTTGTATACTTATCTTCCTGCTCCATCTTCCCAGACCCTTCTGCTACCTCCTTCATCAGCCAATGCCAATGTCCCAATCCAGAATATCCCACTATATCTTTCTTCACATCTCTCCAGCCTCTTCCTGTCCTTGCCTCAGCTGACACCAATGTATTGGCCTCTTCCTTAGTGCAATGGTCTTGGGAGTAAAGAACAGATTTCAAGCATGATATACCTCATCCAGCCTGATCTTCCCACTATCTTTTTACTTTCCTCCCCCTGCCTCAGCTATCTGCAAGTGCTGACTCTTGTTTCTCATGCTTGCTCCACTTTTGAAACACTTCTGCCCAGGACAAGTACATTTTGGTCCATATGCTCATCAAAGCAGCCCTATTCTGTTTTGTAAGTGGATTAAAGCATCCAAATGGCAACTTTCAATTTGGTCCATGGACCATCCAAAACATCAAATGTTTGCATATCACTAGAAGAAAATACAGTATAAACCTCCTACAAAAAACAAACAAACAGTAATCACCACCTACTAATCAATTATGTATCTATCATTATCTGTAGTAATTACTAGTGAAAAGCTAATTGTTTCTCAAAATACTTTACAACTGGATGTAACAACCTTCCTTATTCTGATATTTTATAATGTGCTGGCTGCAACTCCAACAATTCCCAATTAGTATGACTAAGAGTTATATCAAATCAGAGTTGGTAAGTTTTCCAGAGGGCTCCATCACTGCCCAAGATGAGATTTCTCAGATGTATTCTTGACTTTACTAACTAATTCGTGCATTTAATAGAAGAATCACTAACTCTCTTTTTCTTTTGACGCTACTTTTTGTTTCCTGCTTCAGCATTAGCAACCAAGCAGCAAGGCTCCCTTGGATACAGCACATATAGTAACCAATTATTAAGAGTCTTTGCTCTGCTGTTTTACAGAGGCATCCTGTGTTTTGGGATAATTGTTCTTTCCCTTACTGTCATTAATTAGATCTACAAGATACTACTCCACCTCTGCAAAGTTGGAAACTTTTTGTATGATTCTACACATTAAATGGGTAGTATACTTTAAATTTTAGTAAGTAGACGTGACAGGTAATCCCATCATCACCTTTAGGCCATTGTATCTGCTGCAGAATCTTTTAACTTAATGGAGGTATTCTGTTTAACTTTAGATTTTATATTGGCAAGAACATTATAATAATCAAGGTCTTTTTTTGCCCACAAATCTCAGACTTTTCAGTGCTGGGGAATTTGCTGAGTTACTGGTTTTGAGATGAATGACAGAAACTGAATACATTCCAATATTGAGTCTCTTCCTAGAATTATGGTTCACAAATCTTGCTAATTATCTTCCAAGTCCACATAATACAGGATGACAGCATCAGCCATATAATTGCATGATTCTTCAATATAAGACCACATTTTTCATTAATTTAAGACATAGCAGTTAAACATACGATAAACAGCCAGTAATTTATGTTATTATTTTCCACTACTCTTCAAATATTTAATGTATGAGCACCATGCCTAATAAGGTATTTGAAATACTTTTATATAACGCTATGAACAACCACTACAGAAAAATATAAAGACTATAGGTATTATATGGATTATAAATTTAAAGTTATTGTCTTTTTCTTTTTACAAAATGGAATGCATATATAGATATGTGTATATCTTAGTAAAGTGGGCAGTGGATTATATTTAGAATTGTATTGCATGATTTTGCAGGAATTGAAGGGTTGAAATAGGTTAGTTTACTGATTGATTAGTCTAAGAAAAAGGATCTTTAAGTCATATATTTAGGGGAGTGGAGGAATTGGATAGAACTGAATAAATGTTAAATTTGGATGTAGGGAAAAGGCCGCTTTAAAATGTTATATTAATATATATAAAAGATTAAATGTTAAATTGTAATAATACACTATAAGTTTAGGGGAGGAGAAAAAGGGCAGATTATCGTAAAAATGGGAGTTATAAGAATAATATGCTAAGGGTCAGTATTCTGAGGAGGGAGTAAGGGAAAGGAAAGATATTATGTATGTAATTAGTTATGAAATAGCCTATTGTTGTGAAGAAGTCACAGGGGGGGATGGGTGGTGAGGGGGGGGCTAGGGAAGAGGGGGGGCTAGGGGGAAAAACTTGTATTTGAAAACTTTTTCAATAAAAAAAAAAAAGACTATAGTCTTGACTTAGAACAATTGAGCCCAAAATTTCTGTTGCTAAGCAAAACAGTTGTGAAGTGAGTTTTGCCCCGTTTTGCCTTTCTTGCCACAGCTGTTAAGTGACTCACTGAAGTTAGCTGCTATATTAATAACACAGTTGTTAAGTTAATTTAACTTCCCTACTGCTTGTCAGGAGGTCACCAAATGTGATCACATGACCTCAGGACACTGCAACTGTCATAAATATATGCCAGTTGCCAAATGTCTGAATTTTGTTCATGTGACTGTGGAGATGCTGCAATGGTTGTTAAGTGTGAAAAATAGTCGTAAGTCCCTTTTTCCAGTGCTGGTGTTAACTTTGAATGGTCACTAAATGAATGGTTGTAAGTCGAGAACTAATGGTGGTATAGAAGTCGGTCTCAATTGGCCTATTTTGAATTTGTAGTTTAAGGTAGCGATTAGTGAAAATTTTGGATTGATATACATACACATACATATATTTGATTTCTTCTTTTGTCATAGGTTTTTGTGTGTATTTTTCTTCAACCAGGTATTTTCCTACGTAACCAAGTTTGCAGCTTGGTTTCACTAAGCTATGGCTGCAAACCTGGTTACGTAAGAAAATATCCGGTTGAAGAAAAATATATATACACATATATACACACATACACTTGAGGTGACAATACTAGATTTGAACCTACGATGTGTACCTGAACCTAACTCACCTGCTGGCAATGATTTGATTCTATTCTTTGGGATACCAGCTCATTATGGGCTTATGGACTCATTAAAGACATTACCCAATGGACCCTGTGGGGTCAGGTTTTTATCAGGAAACCAAAGGAAAGAAGGAAGAGGGAGTTTCCTATCTTGAAGAATGTTGGCATTTTCTTTTGTTGTTTTTACAAATTACTTAATCCTCACTAAATTTTGAATTATGCTGTTGCTTACAAACACAGTAAGTCATAGTCTAGATCAGGAGTGGGCAACTGTGGCCCTTTTACAACCTGTGGACTCCAACTCCCAGAATTGTCTCAGAAATTCTGGGAGTTGGAGTCCACAGGTTGTAAAAGGGCCACAGTTGCCCACCCCTGGCCTACATAGTTTATAGGGAATGGGAAAATGGGCAATCCAGCCATCTTCAAGATGTTATGAACTGTAAATACATGTGTAAATGGAAAAAAAATATTCTCCAGGGATTATGAAATATTTCCTAATATTTTCTTTTTAAATGGTATAAATAAAATTACTTTTTAAATGCCATATAAGCAAAAAATGTACAGATCGTCACAGTTTCTCTGCACAAATAATTATATAATACAATTGCTAATATGTATTTCTTACTCCAGGGTTTATAGTAGTCACAAAGGAAGATGCTCTTGCACTTGCTTGCTCTTACTAAGTTCTGATCTAGAGATGGTTGTTTTGGCTCTCCACTAGGCCCTAATGTCCTGGAACTGGCCAGAAGCTGGAAGCAGCACTCATTTATTTAGAGTTAAGTTATAAAGGATGATTAAAAAATATGATTGTCTATATTGCAAGTCTTTGTCTCCCAAGTCTATTTCTTTCCACAAAAATATTAGAAAACCCCATATTTTTCTACTGTTTTACAAATTTTCTAGAACCTTTACATCTTTAGGTCAAACTGAAGGAAAAATAATTTATTTACTGTTGTCTAATACCAAGTATTGGAAAAGTTGAACATTTGGTCTGAAATATAAATGCCCTCTCTTTTTGTGGTTAATTATGAGAGTAGGAGAGTAAAATTCCAGCCTTACACAGCATATAAGTAGATTTTTTTTCTCCACTTAGGTCTACGTCTATCTTCTTTCCTTGAATAATTCTTACAGAACCTTTTTTTTGTTTTTTGGCTGAGGAACAGTATAATCCTGCAGGGAAGCTTGCTGTGGATTTTGGGACATGTTCCCTTGTGTGTGCTTTGCTTGGCCGGGCCGTGATTAGGTGTTGCATTCACCATCAAATTAAGTGACTAGGGGAGAGCACATGGCATTCTCTCCCGGGCAAGTTCAGTGATGATGTGCAATCTGTCAGCTTCTCCATCTTGCCACAGAACACTGTCTGCAAACCACTGAACTAAACTATCACATTTAACTACCAGTCATTTATAATTTAGTTGGTTGCCAATTTCATGGAAGGGGCCCACAGGAATCTGAAGGACATATTTGTCTTACTCAACATGCAAGAGGCATTTGTCTTGGCACTCCGTGGCAGAATTACTCCAGGAGGCAAAATTACTTAAGACATTATCTCACCCAGCATGCAAGAGCTATTTGACTTGCCACTCCAATGCAGAATCAGTGCTGGTCTGAAACTGAAGCAAAAACCTTTATTATCCCTGGCACCATTCCATCTTTCAGGAAAAGGAAAAAAGAAAAATCCCACAATCCTATCTGCCATTAAAATGATCCGAGTTATATTCTCTACAGAAAGTGCATAATGCAACAAGATCTGCAAATGAATGATACATTGCTTGCACACAAAGCATTAAAAAATCAGGCACATTTGAGTCTGTTGCACTATGACTATAAGTAAAGCACTGTAGACCATGGGTGTTAAAGTCGATCACATCATATGATGTATTGTGACATATTGCCACTTTCTTTGCCTTTGAGGAGCTGGGGTGGGCGTGGCTTGTGTGTGATGCATCTGGCCCACAGGCCGCCAGTTTGACACCCCTGCTTTAGGCCATTTACCTACCACTGAAGTAAACTGCAATGCAATATTACAAATGCTAAGAAATAGCCAGTAAAAAGGATTGTAAAAATGGCTGTAAGTCTGAACTAAATCACATATTTGAATGCAGGTCAGATGTTCGTGAGCACATTCTTGCCAATAAATATATAAGCAATATCAATAGCCATATAGTTAATTTATTACTGCATTGTACTTTTGAGGAGCCTTCTGTTTGCACTGTTGGTTTTAAGAATGTTTTAGTTTGGATAGTTTGTCTGGCTTTATCTGTTTTTATGGATTTTTTTTTGGTTTTGTATGCCACCAAGAATCCACTGGAATTGGGTGTCTATAACAAATATGAATAACCAAATAGCATAAACAAGGCAGATTATTATTTTCTGAAGTCATGCAGAGAGAACTGTAAAATGGTACCCTTTTTAAGATAACGTTTTCTGACACATCTCCATCTTAGAATCAACTACTTAGCCTTGAATTTAACCATATTTCAAGAGATGTAATTATGTGCCCTGAATTTTTCTCTTTTAGTAGATACCATGTTTAGGCAGAAAATATTAGGTATCTTAGTAAATGTCACGAACTATTTTATGGTTGATAGTATTTTATAGCTTGTGACCTTGTACTAAGACATTGTTTTATATACAGGATAAGATCTATACAATTGTAATATGCTATAATTATGCACAAGTTACTGAAGAGTTTCTTCAGGATAGACAACTTTACTCCCAAGTTTCTTGGTTGCTTCCATACAGCAATGTAATTATTATCTTTGTTTACAGGTATATGGGTTTGTAAAAGGAATTCTGTTCCTACTCCAGAGCGGAAATTCTATTCCATTTCTGCAGCATGAATCTATTTGCAAAGAGCAAAAAAGTTCCACAAGGGAGCATTTTCCAGAACAGATAAGAAAGGAGACTCTATCCTCAGAGAGCAGCATGTGGAGCTGAATGAACAGTTGCAGCTAAGATCTTCTCCCATGGTGATTCAAGTATTTAGTTTCCTAGTTCCACTGATATGATTTTGACTAGGTTTTTTTTATTATTTAATTTATTTGCTTCCCATCTTGCACTTCAAGGCTATATCGAGCATTTTTACTATCTGTTCAAAAAACATCAATTTATTATCTCCAACACCCAAGTAATGCAAAGCAATTAATTAAGTATGGAATTGTAGATGAAGTAAGAGAAAGAGTACAGGGGGAAGTTGTTTCATCAACAATTGTTGATATTAATTTTAGAAGCATTAAAAATGTTTCCAGATTTAATAGGTTAAGTTGCTGTCAAAACTGCATTGATTTTAAAGGTATTCTGATCCAATCAAAATGTCTAATACAGAATTCACTGAAAATTTTAATTTAAAGGGCTCCTAATTGTAGGTTTTAACCTACAATTTCTTGGAGCAGAAAAATAAGCTTTTGAATAAGAGATTGGAAGAGTTAAGTGGAGTATTTGTACCTATATTTTGGCAGGTTAGATATTAAGAGTTAAGGTTTCTGCCAGCCATTCACAAAAAGTTGGCTTCAATAGAATTCTACATGTTTTAAGTTTCAGCAAATACTGAGAGGTTATGTGTTGGTGAGGACTGGCATTTTCCTTCATGATGTGTAAACCAATTATGCAACATGTGCTGCAGCAACCAGAAGCACCTACAGAATACTTACAGTGATAAGGGTAAAAATGTGAAAATGGTGAGCATGATCCAAACCCCACCCCTTTCTAATATATATTTTTTTAAATTTGATTTATATGCCGCCCTTCTCCGGAGACTCAGGGTGGCTTACAATGTGTTAAGCATTTGCTAATATGCTTTGCATGCGTATAATAGCAGCCCTGTTGGCGCAGTGGTTAGAACGTGGTATTGCAGGCAAGTTCTGCCCATAGCCTGGAGTTCGATCCTGAAGGGGCTCAAGGTTGATTCAGCCTTCCATCTTTCTGAGGTGGGTAAAATGAGGACCCAGATTGTTGGGGAAATATGCTGACTCTGTAAACTGCTTAGAGAGGGCTGTAAAGCACTTTGAAGCAGTATATAAATCAAAGTACTATTACTATAGGATGCAAATAGTATAGTTATGCCTGCCATCTTGATTTTTTCTACTTCCCTGATGGATGCTCCTGCTTCTCTATATGATAATGTAATTATTATTTTTTCTCTTACACAGAAATTCTACATCATGGCCAACTCTCACATTATAATAGAAGCAGATATATATTCAAATTTGAGCACGTTCTCATTTCTGTGTGCGAGATAATCTTATTTGTCTTCTTCCTAAGGCATGAATCTGAACAATATATTAGAAAGCTAAGGGTTTTCATAGCAAATGACCAACAAAAAAGAGAAGGCACTTTATATGTAAAACATGGTTTAATTCTATTCCACTGTTATAACATGTAAAAATAAACCTCAGATCTCACTATTATATCTGAGTATATTAAAGGGAAAAATCTCAGAATGATCAGAGAATGATCATTCATTTGTTCAAAAAAGGAAAGTAAGAGTAGGCAATCCATTTTAAACAGAAGGATTCCAAAAAATGGGGCATGGCCATTTTAGTTCACCTTTGTGGCATGGCTGTAACTCCATGGGATATCTATGGCTCATTTGTATCGCTAAATGCTGTGGACTAAAATTTTCCTCTGGTTGATGAATAAAATTAAGCGACATGCAACTTTCTGGAATTTACGCTAGCAGATTAGATGCTTCCTCTTTACTTACTCAAGTTGTAGCAAGTCTTTGAAATGAATCATCTCCACAATGACCTGGACATTCTCTTTGGCTGCAGAGCAGAGATCATGTTTCTGGTAACATTCTCGCTGTAGCTGGAACACCATTTCTTTGATTGCAGGACATTTGCGACTAATACAACTAAACTTGTGCCGCAAGGCATGTGCCTTGCATCTCAGGGCATCTTTAATGAAGGATTTCCCCTGAGAATGAGAAAAGAAGAAAAAGCACAACTAAACTTATGTCCATAAACCATGTCTTGTGATTCATCTCCCTTTTTCAATTAATACCTGGAAAAGAAGTTGCTTTATTTACTGTTAAAAGTTCTAAGACATGGGTGTCAAACTCGATCGTGTCACGTGATGTATCATGATGTATCACAATGTTTTTTACTTTTGTGGAGCCGGGGTGGACGTGGCCTGTGTGTGACACATCCGGCCTGTGGGTTGCCAGTTTGACAGGCCTGTTCTAAAATAACAAGTATTTTGCTCTAATCCTAATCAGGATCCTAATTAATCCTCCAGAGAAAGACTGAAACGAGGTCCAGGCAGAAGAACATCATGGCTTCAAAACCTAAGGGACTGGTTTGGACAAAACTCAACAGCACTTTTTCATATGGCTGTTGAGAAAAATAGGATTGCCAACATGATTGCCAACATCCGATGACGGATGTGGCACAAGAAGAAGAATCCTAATCAGACAATTTCCTTCTTTGGTTGTAGCAGGTGCTCTGTGTCTGCTAGACATTTAATCCTCATTAATATCTAGCCTTCCTTTACTGATGCCTAAACTGAGCAATTCTGAAAGTAGCGAGGGGAAAAAGAGGTTACAGGCCTATAAAATCTGCTCCCTGAAAGCAACCCCTTTGTGAGGCAAATCCTGGAGACCATCTTTACCACTTGGACTCCTTGTGGCAGGAGGGGGGCCCCTGGTGTTGGGGGTAATTAATGAGGACAATTTCAATCAACACAATTCTGTTTTTTAACATAAAAATAAAATTGTATTTAATTTTTAAAAATATCCTCCCTTTATTTTTTTTACAAGTAAGGCAGGAAACATATCCAACACACCTTATTCCTCTTATTTTTCCCACAACAAACCTGTGAGATGAGTTGGGCTGAAACAGTGTGACTGGCCCAAAGTCAATTTTCATGGTTGAGGCAGGACTTGAACTCATGGTGTCCTGGTTTTTAGTCTGGTGCTGCAGCCACTAGACCAATCTGGCTCTCTTTTAATGTCTTCCATCCTGCAAATTCTAATTAGCCAGCAATACAAGAATTTCAGAAGACGGTGTAGGACAGAGCAGAATGTTGGAGAGTTTTAATAGGATTTGGATATGCTTCCCTGTAACATATCCTGGTGAGGACTAGTCAATTCAAAACCAATGCATTAACTTCGTGGCAATATAGAGTTCTCATTCTCATGTCAGCAGAAGTCAGCCTAAAATCTCTCCATGAGACTGTGAGACTATATTGTGATGAAGTTTGGTACAAAAATACCAATCTGCCTTTACTATTATTGTTGTGTGTGACATCCTTCTGGAAACTGACCTGCCAAGCTAATGTTACTCATTATCCTATGTGTAGTGTATTCATTATTTGAACAGTCTGAAATCAGGCAGTAGCATGTAACATTCTTTGGGTAATTGTCGTTGCCAACAGTTACACTGTCCTAGTCCCCTGCTGCTAGCAGGTGAAAGCAACCCCTTCAACTTTTCACAATGTATTGTGAGTGATCCTGTCCTCATTACTGTGTAATGTATTTGAGTGATCCTGTCCTTATTACTGTGGAAAATCCAATTAATACAATATTGCCAGCCACAACCAAGTAAGCTACCAGGAAGCACACTGCAACCCCAATCCCATGCTACTGAAGAGATCCTGATTTTATATTGTGTGAGAGAACTCCTGCCCAAATGAGGATCAATGATGCAAATATGAAGAGAGAATGCAAGGAGAACAAAAATCCAACGTGTCCATGCCCCTTGTTTGTTCTCTTCAGGACTCTGCTTGCTCACTTTCACTGTTTGGATAGGCTTTTCAGAGTTACTCAGACAAACTGGAAATACTTCATTCATCATTATTATGGAGGGAAATGAGGCTCTGTTGAAAAATTGAGTTTTCTGAGTTTAAAGCTTCATCACAACCTGAAGCTAAAAAGATTCCACAGTTCTGATGAAACCTGTGAGATGATTTACCAATGTGCAAAGCAATCTCGCTATTAGTTGACCTCTGTGAGGCTTGCGCCCTCCCCATCCCACCCTGGGTTGGATCAAATCAAGACCTGGACAGGGGTTTATTTTCCTCTCTCTGAAGAGAGAAAAACCTTGATATGATAATTGGCAAGAACCCGATTCCAATATTAAATTGGTAGCACAACTAGTATCACAGTATGCTCTTGAAAGATAGCCAGTATATAATGGATGGATTCACACACTGCACAATGCCATAATAAGGTTTGTTCATGGCTTAGCATAATTATGTGGGCCCATCCATTATAGAAATAATGATAAAGGATCTTTGATATACTGTATCATAAAGCTTTTAGCTCTTAGAAAGATGATTTTAAGGTATATTTCATCCATTAGAGGAATCATGGAAGTTGGAGGAAGTAAAAGAAGACTAAAATGATTTTCTAGTTGTCAGGAGATGGGGATTTGTTATCCTAACTATCTTCTTCCCCACTCTGGAGGTTAAAGCAATGTGGCTTTTATCTTCAGGGGCACAACCATATTTGTGTATGGAAATAAATACACACGAATACAGTGATGCTTCCTGATGAAAAAGTGTTATCCTATGCATTGATGAAGTCCATTAAATTCAGTAAGATTTGTTGATAAGTAAGCGTGTATCCTAGGACCGAGGTTCTATCTCTTGTAATTGTTAAAGTCTATTTCTCTCTTTCTCATTTTTTCCTTTTTGCCCATGACCATTCAGATAAACTTTTGAATGCTAAAAAAGATCATCCCAAAGCCCAACTCACAGCATTCTGATTTGAATGGAGATTGGTTGGAATATTTTTTTTTAACTTTTGCAAAAGATTAGGAAGAAGATGGAAGCCTTAAAAGATTACAAAATGTCTGATTCACTTTTAACTATACTTGTCATGGATGCAAGGAAGAACTAAGCAAAGTACTAATTTAACTTCACCTCCCTTTGCTGCCAATTCTGAAAGTCAGTCATACTTCAGTGATAAACTATAATGTTCTGAATAACTAGATAGCAATTAGTTTTGCTGAATAATTGATGGTATCCCCTTTTTAAAAAGTTTCCACTCATCCTAGCTAATGAGCAGGCAGTCACTAATCAATAAGACATACCGATAGAAGCTAACTTTGTTTTTTCTATTCAAATTTTATGGCAATATAATTTTATCTGTTAAACTGCAACTTCTTCTGTTGGTCCTTCATTGCTTAAACAGATTAGATTTAACTTGTTTTTGTCTTATAAAACTACCATACATTTGAAGGGAAGGATACTCTCTGCTAATCAGTGACAAAATACTTTATTCGTTAGTTTGGTTTTGTAATAGCAAAGGAAGAAATTTCAATATTATTTGGAGAATATGAGATTATTATTTTGTCATAGAAACGGTCAGCAAGAATATGAAAAATATTAAGTGACACTTGAATAAACATACTGTTACTTAGATTTCTTTACTTTAAAATATTATGGGATAATGAGCTATGGACTTAAATGAAAATCCTATTTTGACAAACGTATATTATAATATAAAATGAAGTCTTGTAAAGAAAGAAAAGGCCAAAGCAGAATATATTTTTCAAAGCTTTTCAAAACAGTAATGAGAAGATAAAAAAAATCCTTTTTAATTTGGAAGGAAACCTTCATTGTTGCATTTCTGGAAAAGCAAATAAAAGATTTCTAGAAAAATCTTTTTTTGAGCCCCAAGTTTAAACTTTTAATTACCAATCCACATTCTGTAAATTGCCAGTCAAGCCAAATACATCTGATCAATGTAATCTTTTTGTTCTCGTTGCTGAAATGATAAAATTGTTGTACAAGGCATAATAACAGGATGCTTCAACAATGTACAAACAGTTTGGAGAGAAAATGAAAGAGGCAAACTTAGTATCAGATTCTTGGTAAGGAATGTGCTTCGATGTTGGTGGGCTCCCAAGGAATCACTAGAATAAAGCAGCAGAGATAGTTACTTCCAATGACACTGGCTCAGCACTCATCTGCAGAAATGAATTTAACTGATCATATAAAGGGAGTCAGAGATAAGGTTGAGCAAAAGAGAATCCCTCACTTGGCGTCCTTGGACTGAGGCATCCAGAATAAATACCCCTCCCCTTCCATTTTAATGTACCAAGAAGCACCGAGGGCACAGTCACTTTACTAATGTTTCAACTTCAGGACTTAAGATAAATTGGAAATCCCAGCACTTCAAAGCAGCAAGAGCAAGATGACATTAAAGGATGACCTACTGTTATATCTTTGCATTATCATCCAGAATTAATTTGTTTAAAATGTCACTATGGCTTGGATCTGCCCTACTTACTAATTTGTACCTGAAACAATGAGCTTTCCAAATCAATAGCTCTTCACCTAAATTCACAGGGCATCTACTATATTGTTTAGGCATTTGCTGAATTTTTTTTTCTCTTCATCCAGATTTCCTCTGTGTGAATGTTATGAATGGTTTTATAGTCCTTTCCCTCTTTTAGTGTTTTTCATATTATTTGTATTGATTGTACTGTTTTAATATTTCTAATTGTAGAATACCTAAGAAAGAGGCTGCATGAAACATGAAACAGTAAGGTCAGGTTAACTAAGGAATATCAATAAAAGAGAATATTTGTAGCTCAGGGTTGATTTGAGGGGTCCTTAATGCTCTCTGAGCTTGCTTATTTTCTTGCAGACATTTCATTACCCTAACTAGATAACACCATCAGTGCTAGTTAGGGTAATGAAATGTCTTCGAGAAAATAAGCAAGCTCAGAGAGCACCAAGGACCTCTCAAATAAGGAATACTGGATGGGAATAAGTATCCATTAATCCAAACCTCTTGTTTCCACTGGATCAGTGACTTATCCTTAACACAGGAGACAAAGTGCTTTTCAAACCCAACAAGTTTTCTTTAGCAATGGGATTTTGTACTGTGTAGTCTTTTCGCAATTATTTATAGGCTGAAAATTATTTCTCGTATACATTGATCTACCCTCAATCAACACTTTGCTACGTGTGTATTTGATATTTCACATACAGTAGTAGAATCACAGTGTTGTATAACTCTGTAGTATCCATTCTTGTTTTATCTATAGATCTAATGGCTCCTTATGTGGAATTATGATTTCACTGCAAGGGCTTGAAAGAGAGCTGCAGTATATGTTAGGGCACTAAAAGAGGGTTGAATAGGTGATAAAGGTCAGATAAGTTAATAAAGAGAATATTTACTCTTTATTTACTATAAAATCTGTCTGGTTGCTCTGTTTGATTAAAACCTTAGCTAGTCATTTTCATAAAAGTCCACACTATTTTATACTTTCACATTAGCTGATTCTGGGTCTAGTTGTCTATGCCTCAAATTATTGCATTTGCTTACCTGGGCATCAAACTTTCCAGCATTATGGAGAAATGTCATGCAGATCTCATGCAAACCTCGAATCTCACAAGAGTTGTTTTCAAAGCATTCAAATACACTGCAGCCAACATCACCAGCACTGACCAGGCAGTGCTGGATTTCAGCTGAAAATGAACAGTCACCACAGTAAATGTCTACAACTATTATATATACCTGTAGGCAAAAGAATACTTGTTAACAACTTCTTCATTTCAAAAGGGGAACACAGTGGTAATGTAGATTATTACTTTGCAAACAATTATATAATCAGAAGAGAAAGTCACTGTTAAATCCATATCTGAACTAATTTAATGACACAAGTCAATATGATGCAGTAGTTTAAATTATTACACTGAACTGGAGAGACAAGTTAAAATCTCCATCCAGGCCACAAAAATCACTGGGTAGCCCTGAAAACCCCTGAGTGAACTCTCATTTTAATCTACCTCAAAGGGTTGTTGCATAGATAAATGGAATGAGATTCAAGTATACCTTTTTGATCATCATCATCATGTAAGGAAAGGTAATTAAAAATATTGGGTTGATTTCATCATCATGGATTAAGGTCCAAAATTCAGTATTAGAATTCAATATTATAATTGAATTATTAGAATTCAAAGAAAACTGCATCTGAGAAAGTGATGCAACTATTTATTGGGTCTTCTCATCTGAACTAGCGTCCCTAAATACTTCTTTTAAAGTAAGCGCATCTTTAAATTAGTGAAATCATTCACAAAGTTTCAGATAAATCTGCAGGTCAGAGCTCCCCACCCCTAATTTTCTGGTTTCCTTGACTACTCTTGAAAATGGATATTTTTTTCTATTCTATGCATATTTACCAGCATACAACAACATTGTGTTAAATGAGTTAAATATCAAAGTGAAACCCACATCATTGACAACAGTAATAGAAAAATTAGACATTCTACTACCACCTCCTCCAAGGATATTCAAGCCACAGAAGACCCCAGAGATTTCCTTCTAATACATTACAGAAAACAGTAATGTCTAAAAAGGCCAAGTACAAGCCAATCCTGGGATTAGTTGCATAGAAATAGAATACTGCAAAAGAAATAATGCAGCCAACCTCTCCTTTAAAGGGGGGGGGGGGGGGGAGGGGAAGAGAAGAGAGATCCTACCAGAGCCTTAAAAAGCAAAAGGAGATCTTGCCTTCTTTTCAACGAGGCTGCCTGCGCTGTTTACAGAAAGGGGAAGCTGCACATAGCGAAGAGGGAAAAAGAGTTTCTTTGTCCAGCGTTGTTTAAATGTGCAGCTTGGATTTAGGTGCAGAGCCCAGTTTTTAGCTTTACGCTGGCACCGGGTCCGATGCAAGAGTTCCGATCACATGCTTTGGCCTCCGCGGGCTGAGCTTTGCCCGGAGGGGTGATTCACGTGTGGACGCAGTTGTCTACTCCTGGCATCAGCAGCGTCTATATATCCTGCTTGCCCGGTAGCTTCAAAAGACTTGGGCAGCCAGCGCCCCTACTGTGAACAAGTGGGGAATAACCCGGGAAGGGGGGGGTGTCACCGAAATGTCTTTCCATCTATGCTAGGCAAAGGACCCGATAAGATTGTTTTTTTAAAAAAGCAAAAAGGATGGGAGAAAATACCTCCCCCTCCCCAGTTGGATGCCCTCGCTTGCAGCCGAAAAAGGATTTTCAGGACTTTTGTTCGCGCCCAGTCACCTCTGAACGTCTTCCCCCTTCTGCATTAAATGCTAAACCTGCGCTGACGCCTGTGCTGCCCCCCCCCCTCCTTCTGCCTTCCTTTTATTTAAAGGATGGGAGCCGAGCAGTTTAAGACATGCAAAAACAAACAGTTCTTGCAAGCTGCCCTTCTAAATCATGGGCTTTTATTTTAAAGCAGAGCCAGAGAGAGCATTGTCCTTCCGATGAAGATGATAATCTGGTTTAACTTTCACTACGGGATTGCATTCCCTGTGGGACGACTTTCTTTGCCTAGTTAAAAAGATGGAAGTGTTGCCTCTATACAGCAGTTCAAATGGTGGAACACGTGCTTGGCTAGCCAGAGCTCCCAAGCTGCTGGAAGCACTTCTATTCCCTTCACTGACTTCTGCTTGTCACTCCCAGCGCCTCTATATGAACGATGCTTATCACCTAGCGACGCAACTCCTATCTCAGGCACACGCTGCACTGATGTGTAGCGTTATATATCACTAATAGAAAATCCCCGCACACCTGGCTCTGGACTTAAAACTCAGCTTCCTCGCCTCAAAAACTGAATCATGCACGGATGCGTTTTGATCCTCGAAAGAAATAACCGCGTTACCTGAATTTTGCAGAGACATCCGCCCTTTTTGCTGAGGAGCTCTGTCCTGGGCACCTTCCGGAGGATGCGTGGCTTCGGTGCCCACTACCGCATCCACACTTGCAAAGACCAACGCCAGGGTCACCAATTTCCGTAAGCACTCTGCACACATGGTCCTTGTGTGTACCCAAACCACGCCGACTTGGAGGCCGCCAAGCCCCCCCCTTCCCCGCCCTTCTCTCTCGGCTTCTTTTGCGAAAGACCCAGAATCTCCTACCGTCCCAACTACGCAGAGGCTGCGCGAAACGAACGGCGCTGATAGAAGTACTGAAAGTGGCCCGGAAAGGCAACGGATGATTCCTCAAATACGGCTCAAAGCTCGGGTGTCACTTGAATGAAGGAGTCCAGCAGATGTTGTCCGCCAACCCGACCAACCGGAGCCTCTATTTCACTCTGACACCACGTTCGGGGGCGTGGCCTCCCCCAAAGTATTACTACGCACCCGAGGGAGCCGCGATTATATCTCGGGATGCGAAGTTGCTGCATCAAACTGCAGGTTGCAAAAGCAAGAAGCGGCGGTCGCGTTTAAGTAGATCGCGTCAAAGCCCACGGCTTTGCATCGAATGCAAGATCGACGAGAAAAGCTACGCTATTGCAGTGGAAGAGAACAGGATTTGGAGTGATTTATATCCTCCCTCCCTTAATTTAGTGTACCCCCTCTGTACGTAAGAAGACCATACCCACCGGTGATGCTAGCAAAATAAAATAAATTGCCAAGGTAGACAAAAGCCACTAGTTCAGGATTAATTTCTTTAGGTAAATAGAACATTATCTTGTCTTGTGTAACAGCACACTGAATTAGTACTAATAGCAAAAGGCGCGACCTGGGGGTAGGTTGCGAAGATCCAATTTCGAATGAGACAGAGCATATGGTGGCGAGAAAACCCTAAAGCATTTGCAATCTGCTCGGAAAAGTGGAAGGGAAAGACGGCCAAGATTTGATTCGAGATCCACTTGAGTTTCTGGATCCGACTCAGAGGACTCTTAAATTGGGGAACGCGCGCGCACAATACTCATGCACGCCCAGGCTGATGATAGAGGAGCCTTTTTAATGATCTGGATTCATTTTCTTTACAACTTAAGTTTGAGCACGAGCCGTTTCTAATTGCCTAGTTAACTCCTGCTCCCTTCCCTGAAACGAGGGTGGGAGGGTTTGTGCCTTTTTTTGCTGAATGGAAAAATAAAGATGGACAATGTTCCAATGGGGGAAAAAAAAAAGAGTTGGGTTTGTTTGCTTCGTACTGAACCTTCTCCATCCCCGATTTTACCGCGCTCCCGGTCACGAGGATTTCAATTTGCAGGCCTGCGGGTTACTATTGGGGAGGGGAGCGGGAACAGATGAAACCTTTTCTCCTGTAACTCCACCGCAGTCGTTGCATCATCTCTGTTTTATACTCCCGAATTTGCTTAAAAAAAAAAAAAGTCCTGCCCTCCTTCCCCTCCCAGTCCGCATGGAACCTTGAAGCAATTGAAACCTCTTCTAAGGACGGTGAAGTGGGTCCCACCTCGGGCAAACCTTCCGGCCTGAGTCATCCGGCGCGCCGGCTAAGTGCAAACTAGCGATACCATCGAATCAAATCAAGCGACCACCTCCTCAATTGCTTAAGAGGAAGGCGGGAAAAGCAGGTGGCGGCGCTGAATGGGCTGCGGAGTGGTGGGGAGGGGAAGCGCCTTTTTAACCCTCTCCCGCCTTCCCTGCATTGAAGCTGCGGCAACCGACTTGGGAAATTTCATCAGACGCGCCACCAACTTCTTGCCTGCAGCGCTGTACTGCGAAGGAAAGGCGACGCGGACTCCCCGGGCCTGTCTGGCTAGTGCGAGCGAAGCTGAGAGCCGAAGAGGAGGAGGAGGAGAAAGAGCAGACAGCTTGGTCCCGGCGCTCTAGGTTAGGGCCGGGCCAAGCTGACTTCCCGGAGGAGGAGGGGCGGCGCAGCGCAGGGAGGAATGTCTTCAGCTGCCGCCGCCGCCGCGGTTCTCCTGCTCCCAGCTGTCAAAATGCAGTTGAGAGAATCCACTCACACCTCCAGCAGTAAGCGGTGTTCTGGGAGGAAGACGTGACACTGCGCGGCAGGGCCATGGAGGTCCCTTCTTCAACCAACTCCCCCCCCCCCCTTTCCGTCTCATCCAGCGCCAGGCATAGAAACCACGCTTCCTTTCAAGCCGCCTCCTGTACAAAGCATCACAAAGTTTCTTTGTTAAGATTTTTTTTCCAGGCCCTGCGTTGGGAGAGAGAGAGAAAGAAAAAAAAGGGGGGGAGGGTAATTCAGGAGAAGATTATTTTGTGGGCTTTGCCTTTTTTTTTTTATGATGGATCCTGGGTCATTCCTTCCAACAGTTACAATGCCTTTTATCGCAAAGACTTCTCAAGGGCCATTAAAAAGCTGAAAATAATCGTTGTATGCCACAAGCCAGAGACACTCAGAACAGTAACCATTTAAAACAATAGACAAAGCCTGCAGAGCGCAACATTTAATTAAAAGTGAGCCTGGAATAGAATTTTTAAGACACTTCTGAATGCTCGTAAAGATGTCTTGGTTTTTTTGCCTATGGGGAGGGGGTATTAAAAAAAAACATTGGGCTGCCACCATTGAAAAAGTCCTGTGTTCAATAGATTAACATATTCTAATATAGTTCCCCAGTCACAGGTATGCATGACTGAATTGAAAAAAATATTTTGAGAAAAGGATTTATGGGTTTAACCAGAGAAAAGAAAGAGACTCACAAAAATGAAGGTGAAGTTTACTATAAAATGCCCATCAGTTGTTTACTCTGCTAAGTAGGCTTAGGTATGGATTCATTTACAACTTGGTGCTTTAACCTGGTTAACTGAAAACACAAAGACCTTGCATTGCTACTGAATTAAAATGCTGTTGAGTGGCTACCAAATAATGCTAGCATGAAATTGGCTCTCCCATTGTGTCCTTTGGTCACTGCCTCTGCTAAATCACTGACAAATGGTATCTTGATTCCACTGATACATCCACTATCATCAAGGTGATTTCTAACTTTGTTGCCTTATCTTTTCAGCACATAGGGATGGCTCATGGCTATTTGCATGCTCTCTTTCAATTCAGCTCACTTTCTGGGCCTTTGCCCATTACTGATAAAGGAGGGTATTCCTCATGCATGACTAACTGTGTACAAACATGCTCCGACAACATATTTTTCCTTTCCTGTCTCCTGATATTGCTTTGATCTGAAGTGAAATGTTTTTAAGTTGTCTAGCTATAACTGTTGTTAAAGTAATGGTTTTTCCCTCAAGCTAATGGCTTGTAACAGTAGCCATAATTTGTCTAAAATCTTTTATACTTCACCATTTTGGAAATTAAGTCAGGTAATGAGTAGTGGATGGGATCAAAACAGCTGACTGGATGTTTCAGGCTAATGTTGGAGTGCTCCTTCTTAACTTTTCCCTGATTAACCTCATGTATAGGTAGTCCTCTACTCATGACCACAATTGAGCCCCAAATTTTTCTTGTTAAGTGAGACATTTAGTGAGTTTTGCCCCATTTTATGATCTTTCTTGCCACAGTTAAGTGAATCACTTCAATTTATAAGTTAGTAACCCTGTTGTTAAGTGAATCTGGCTTCCTCATTGATTTTGCTTGTCAGGTCGTAAAAGATGATCACATGGCCCTGCATCTGTCATAAGAGATCACTTATGAGATTGCCGTCTGTACCGATAGCCTCCCACCAGCCAGTGCGCTCCCACAGAAAGGGACTCCTCAGGGGGAGAGCCTTCTCTGTGGGGGCACTCGCCCTCTGGAACGAATTGCCCCCGGAGATACGGATGATCCCTGACCTGTGCCCCTTTCGCCGTGCCCTCAAGACATTTTGTTCCAACAAGCTGGGTTGGCCTAAACATTAATTTTAATGGGTTGTTTGTTTTAATGGTTGGGGCCAAATTATTTAATATATTTTTAAATGGTTTTTAAATTTTATATATGTATTTGTTTTTATCTTTGGCTGTGCACCGCCCTGAGTCCTTTGGGAGAAGGGCGGTATAAAAATTTAATAATAATAATAATAATAATAATAATAATAATAATAATAATAACAACAACAACCAGATCGACCACCTGATCAGTGGGTGCAGCAAAATTTCACAAACTGACTACCTACAATGCCATGACCGTGTTGCTAAGATCATTCACTGGAAATTGTGCCAGAAGTTTGGATTTGAGTACAGCAAAAACCACTGGGAACATCAGGTTGAGAAAGTTTTAGAGAATGAAATACTCAAGATCTTGTGGGACTTTAGGATTCAGACTGACAGGCACTTGGTCCACAACACACCTGACATAACAATAGTTGAAAAGAAAAAAGTATGGTTCATTGACATTGCAATACCTGGTGATGCACGGATTGAAGATAAGCAGCAAGAAAAAATCACAAAGTACCGGGATTTGCAAATTGAAGTTGAGCGACTGTGGAAAAAGAAATCGTGTGTTGTCCCGATTGTAATTGGAGCCCTTGGAGCAATACCCAAAGGGCTATCCCGCTATTTAGAAATTCTAAATTTGCCGGATTTGAACATTTTGACTCTACAAAAAACCACCTTACTCGGAACAGCTTACATCCTCCGACGATACCTTAACAGTTCCTAGGTCCTTGGTTAGGACTCGAGCTGCTCCAGCCTCAAAGGCTGTGAATCTCATTAAAGATTAACCAATAATAATAATCATAATCATAATCATAATAAGAAGAAGAAGTTAGTTGCCAAGCACTTGAATTTTGATCACATGATAATGGGGATGCTGCAAAGATCATGAAATGAAAAATGACCAGTCACTTTTTTCAGCGCTGTGGTAACTTTGAACAGTCACTAAACGAACTGTTGTAAATCGAGGACTACCTGTAGTTGACTCCAAAAAAGCTAAACCCAGTGCTGACAACCTGTCAGAATGCTTAGCACACAGAACTGTAAGTACTTTAGCTCTGTGGCCCTTCCTGTTTTTGTGCAGGCCTAAAGGAACAAAGGACTGCAATGATAGGACAGCCCACCCTCCCCCTTTGCCTCTGAAGGATAAAACATAGAGAAATTCAGAATCTGGCATTTATTGTCTTTGTAAAGAAAGGAAATGAAGGACAGGAGAATCTTAAAGTGGTGTTTGGGATTTATTTATTTTCACAATTCAAGTCTTCTTTTTTTAACCTTTATCCACCTTATATCATGACAGGATGGTATATGAGGATGGACACAGGAGAGAGCCTAGGTCTTGAGGGAAAATCCTGCTGCAGTTCTATGATTGGCAGATTTTCTGGCTGGCTGGCTACATACAGAACAGAGGAAAGCAAATGGGAGAATCAACCAAAACTAGCTGTGCTTATGGTATGCTGTGCACACATACAGCATTGGGATATCACCTTCCAATAGTGAGTTACTTCAGACACAGTAGAAGCAGAATAGAGATTGGCTGGCAGGTAGCAAATTTCATGTTGTCCCCCCCCCCCCCCCCCCCATCTTGGCTGATTCAAGAATGAATGGGTAGCACTTTAATTCAGGAATGTTGAAAAGCTCTGAACTAGCTACACTGGAACAATAGTGGTATTTTTTACCTTTCAGCCAATGCCATCTTATCATATCTTTCAACATTTTCAAAATGCTAATGCTTTTTCACCTTTTATTTACATGCAAATCTCTCCTCTTTCTTTTAGGAGGTCAAGGTTTGGGAATGCATCCAAAAATGCTACTGTCATTCCAATGGAGCAATTGACAATGTAGAGTCTTTCTCCACTGCTGAACTGCAGGCCATCTGTCTTTGAATCATCACAATATAACACTATATTTAATAAGAATAAAATAATGCCAACAGTAATGCTGTTCTTATAATCAATTTCTATCCTTACCCTATTGCATTTCTTCAGGCTTACTTCTAAATGGTGAGTACACCAGTTGTAATAGCTAAGTGATTGGTTTTCCTGGCTGAATTTGTTACATTCCTTTTAAGTACTGTATAATACCACAGAGCAGGAAAACATCACCCAGTTGGGGCACCATGGCAGAAATAGGAGTTAACCACCTCGTGTTCAAGATGGAGAGTGGCAAAACATAACAGGTTTTGCAAACCTTGAGTCTAACCCTGGATGATGGAATAAGGAAGAAAATTTCTTAATGCCAGTATAGCTGATTATGATTCAAGACTGTTTCCCTTATGGACTGCAGAGAAAATAATGGCAACATTGAGCTTTCTCTTTTGAAGCGCTTTCCTCTCATTGATGAGCTGGCAGCAAACTATACCAGGATGAAATGCGTTGCTCCTTCATGTCATCCCTATCTTGCCTCTACTACTTCTCTATTACTCCCAATCTCAGTCTTCCGAAGCTTACTTATTTTTTATATTTAAATCCCACCTTTTTGTTAGAGCTAGTGTGACCCTTTGCAGCTGGATAAACTCTGAATCCCAGTCTCATCTTCTGTTTTCCATGTTTTTGAAGGCTTTTTTTTTTTCCTCTGAAAATTCAGTTTGTTCCTCTCCATCTCCCATTGTTAAATGTTGATTTGAGGTTGTGACTGATCCAGGGCTGATTCAAATGGGAAGAAGCAGCACATGGCAAAGGCTTCCAAAGACCAGGTGGGCTACAAATTGCAGGTAAGATAGTATATGTTTAATTATCTATGCATAAAAAAAAAATCCCCAAGTAAATAATGACACAGCACAAGGGAGGCTAGGATGCCACAGAAAAAGATGATGCAATGATATGTAAATTCTTCCCGTGCAGTGTATTGTGGTCACTGCATAACGTGGGGAACCATTGTAACATGAAGTATTCATACAATCAGAAATAGTGTGTTTCAAGAGGTTATGGCTTTTTGTGCTTTTAGGGGAGAGGGCAGATCTGGACTTCCTTCCAGTTCCTGAAGCACCCAAATTATTACAAGTCTCTTACATCAGATTTCATAACCCAGGGCAGGATGTGTTTTCTATTCTAGAAACTGTAGAAGGAGTAGTCAAATGGAGCAAAACAGACATGTGGGACATATTGTTATATCCATTCAAAAACTGCAAACTACATCTAGTTAGGTTCTCATCAACTGCTTTTGCTTTTCTTTTAGTGATGTGTTAGACCTAAAAATGCCTTTAGTCCCAGAGACCGTACATATCTCATACTAAATTAATCAGTGGTGGGATTCAATTTTTTTTACTATCGGTTCTGTGGGCATGGCTTGGGCCTGGCATGGCTTGGTGGGCATGGCAGGGGAAGGATACTATAAAATCTCCATTCCCCCCTCCCCACTCCAGGGGAAGGTTACTGCAAAATCCCCATTCCCTCCTGATCAGCTGGGACTCGGGAGACAGAAAATAGATGGGGGCAGGGCCAGTCAGAGGCCTAAAGTAGTAGTTCTCCGAACTACTCAAATTTTTTGCTACCTGTTCTCCAGAACTTGTCAGAACCTGCTGAACCTCTGAAATTAATGCTGAAAACACCCTAATGCAGTGCATGATGTTCTAGCAAACTAGTGTTCCCCAGAGTGCTTTTATTCTTTAGTGTAGTTATTTCAGCAGTAGGAATCACATAGTTTAGATAGCAAAGCTAAAGCATTCTTTGTGTGTGGGGGTGTGGGGGTGTTTTAATACATATGAAACACTTCTAATGACCGACATATTTGAGAATAGAATTAGGATAATACAAGGCTTAAGTGTTTCTTAAGAATTTGGCCATGTCTTACAAACTGTAAACTATGCTATACAAACTGTAATGGCAGGTTCTTAGATAACGTGTGAAACCCTGAACCTTACAAACCTCATTAGGAAGGACTTAGTTCAGTGTAGAACAAAGCTACTGGGTAGTGTCACATATAAATTAGTAACTCTAAAGGTAAATGTCTATGGAGATTCTCAGGCATCCAGGTCATGGTTGTCCCGAAGATGCTTTTTCAAAAGCCAACTGGACTTTCTGGCTTTTTCTTTGAAGACATTTCGCTTGTCATCCAAGAAGCTTTAAAGATAAATGAGAACTTTATAGGGAGAACCAAGATACATTTTTACATGCTGAATTTCTTGTCTCCCTTTATAGGAAGTGAGAATGCAAGTAATATTCATCAGGAACACCTATACATCACTCAGGTCAGAAAAAATATTTTGAACATGTTTCTGGTATTAACCTTTAAGGGGACTTACCCACTTGGGACTGCATGGTGCTTCAGATGCAATACAGATAGTCCTCAACTTGAAACCACATTTCAGACAGAATTTTGGTTGCTAAACAAGGTGGTTGTTAAGTGATAGAATTCAATTTTATGACCATTTTTTGCCATGGTTGTTAAGTGAATCACTGCAGTTGTTAAGTAAATCACACAGTTGTTAAGTGACTCCTGCTTCTCCCATTGGTTTTCTGGTTGGAAGCCGGCTGAGAAGTTGCAAAGAGTGATCACATGACCTTGGGTCACCACCACCGTCGTGACTACATGCTGATTGCCAGATTTGATCATGTGACCATGGAGATGCTGTGACAGTCGTAAGTACAAGGATCAGTCCTAAGTTGCTTTTTTCAGCGCCATTGTAATTTTGAACAGTTGCTAAATGAATGATTGTAATTTGGGGATTTATCTGTACCAGAAAAATGCTTTGGAGTGGTAGGAGCAAAAACACAGCACCTCTTCGCAATTCTTTTGTTGAAATCACATAGCTGTACTTGGCAGCTGTTTTAAAGAGATGCACACGAGTATTATATTTGCACTGCTGTGTGCTTTAAAGCATTTTTCTGGAATCAGATCCAAGCCAATGCATAGCTCTATTGTGTACCAGGTATGTGAAAAGTATGCATTAGATCGTTAACTGAAACAATAATGATCTGGCCTGTGTTTTAAAAATGATTATAATTACTAGGGTATATTAAAAGCAAGCACCAGAAACACTCTCAACATTTTAAAAAAATATAATAATTGGAGTCATAGAAATGTTGCATCAGATTTCAAATCTTGTGTTTAAATTCCTGAAGGTGGAACATAGATAGGTATTAGGAACATGATACTGTATATAGAATAGTTCTTGGTTAAGAGGATAAGAACTAAACTTAGAGCTGGTAAGAGAAGTAAATAACAGAATTTTCAGAACATTTGAAGCATAATTATTAATGTATTGTTTTAATTTGTAAACTAATTTTGGGGATTTCTTAAGTTTGCCAAATAATTTTCTTTTTCCCTTCCTCTCTTATCCTAGTAGCTGTATCCTTCCCTTTAAATTTCTAATAATAATTATTGATATTTTCAATTTACTGCTGGGCAAGAAATCTTTGAATATTCTCGTTATTAAATATCTCTTTTGTTTTTGGAGATTTTGAAGGAGAGATTTAAATTTCTTTTCCAAAACTAAGATGTGACGGCATATGGCGAGACTTTGTTTAAATCTGAATGGCTGTGGTTTCTGACGTCCCGATATAGTCAGCTGTGCCGTCGCTGACTATTGGGGGCGAATTATTGGCCCCCACAGAAAAGGCTCACAACTTGGGCGTCCTCCTGGATTCATGGCTGTCTTTAGAAGAGCACTTGACGGCCGTGACCAGGAGGATTTTTCATCAGGTTCGCCTGATCCGCCAGTTGCGTCACTTTCTAGATCGGGACTCCCTACACACAGTCACTCATGCCCTCGTCATCTCTCATCTGGACTATTGTAACACTCTCTACATGGGGCTCCCCTTGAGGTGCACTCGGAGGCTTCAACTGGCGCAGAGTGCGGCTGCGCGGGTGGTTATGGGAGCAACGTGGAGCTCCCATGTAACACCTCTCTTGCGCGAGCTGCACTGGCTCCCGGTGGTCTTCCGAGTGCGCTTCAAGGTTCTGGTTACCACCTTTAAAGCACTCCATGGCTTAGGACCTGGTTATCTACGGGACCGCCTGCTACCACCAATAGCCTCCCACCGGCCAGTACGCTCCCATAGAGAGGGGCTCCTCCGGCTGCCGTCGGCCAAACAGTGTCGGCTGGTGGCCCCTAGGGGGAGAGCCTTCTCTGTGGGGGCACCTACGATCTGGAACGAGCTCCCCCCGGAGATATGGAGGATCCCGGATCTGCGCACCTTCCGTTGCGTGCTTAAAATGTTTTTATTTCATCAAGCTGGCCTGGCCTAAATCTTCTCCCCTTTTAAATATAAATTTTAAATACAAATTTTAATCTGTTTAATTATGGGGTATTTTAAAATTCAGCCAAATTATTTAATTCATTTTAATATATTTTAAATTTTGTATCTCTGTGTTTTATCTTCTGGCTTTCACCGCCCTGAGTCCTTCGGGAGAAGGGCGGTATAGAAATTTAAAGAAAAAGAAAAAAAAAAGAAAAAAAAATCTTGTAATATTTATCCATTCTAAATGAGTGCTTGTGAGAGACTGTTTTAGCCTCACATTTTTTTAGAATTCAGTTGTCTCTCTCTTCTGGGTCTTTCCCCGTTGTTCCCCACCTGTGAGTCATCACAAAACAAAACTAGCATAAAATTAGCTGTCCTTACTGCCAACCTCTATATTTTCTATTTTGGGTCTATTCAGAGTAAATTGCAAAATGTTTTTGTCTCCTGTGGGTATGCCACTTACAATAGTTATGGTGATTGGATTTCTCTGATTTTGCTGAAGCTCCCTTTTAGCACATCACCAAGAAGCGGGGAAACCATCCACCAATCACAGCACTACACCAGTTGGAAAAGGAATGGGAAGAGTTTGACTTCAGAACAAAGACCTGAATATTTCGTTATCTGTAATAAGAAGAAAGTGGGAGATAAGGACTGATTCATCTCATCTTTTCCTATATTAATTGGTGGAGGCCTGCTCCTTTCTCTACTTTTCTGGAATTCTGGCGAGAAGGAGTAAAAAAAGGGGTTGGAGACATAATGGATCTGGAAGAAATTCTGAAAATCAAGTACCGGTACTAATAGTGCAATGGTTAAGAGAAAAATAATATAGTGAATGCTGGCCTAGAGAGGAAGAGATGTGCCTGCAGAAAACTCATACATTATAAAACATTTCTGTTCACCCTAAGAACTTGTCATCTGATCTCTCTAAAGTTGAGGAAGGCAAAATGTCATAGATTTTATATACTTTCATCCTGGCCTTTGGTGGTATTAGACTAGGGAAGAAAATGCTTTTGTACCAGTATACCTGTAGCTAATGATGACACAGCCTATTTCATACATCAGCTATGGATGAATTAAAGTAATTGATGAACGAACCATGAAGGGCTTCAAATGTGAGAACCAACAGCTTGAATTGCACTCTGTAAGTGACTAGGTCATGAATGATGGTAATGCCTGCCTTTTCAAGAAAATTTGCAATAGGTGCCTAGGATAGAGCTATGCAATTTCTTCACCATCGTTCTCACCTGCTGTTCAAGTAGCAGCCCCAAATTGAGAAACAACTCTGCCCAGAGGTGTGTAACCAAATTCAGAGTTAATCATAGAATCTTGCTGGAATTGGTGGGTTTTGGAATCCACAAGTACTCTGTCTTGTCAGAATTGTGTTTCAACCTGTTTGCCCCTATTCAGAGAGTGGTGTACAATTAGATATCATCATCTTACTGATGAAACCTGACTCCAGACAAATGGATGATTTCACCCAGCAATTTCAAGTAGTTCTTGAATAGGAGTGGGGTAAGTGTTGAACCCACTTAAGAGCCTAAGACTACCCTGTACCATCACCAGTTGGAGCTGTCCCTTGAGGAAGGAGGACTACTCTGTTCCTATTCCTAACTATTAGTGACAGCTCAGAAGATAATCATGATTGATGGCACTGAAAGCTGTTGAGAAATTGAATAGTACCAAGAGACTCATGGTAGCTCTATCTTTGATCCAGCCAAAGATCATCAATAAGAGTTCTCACTGCTATCTAAATAATATAAAGGATAAAGGTTTTTTAAATTCGGTTTTGATAGGGGTTTTAATATGATTTTAGTTGGATGTTTTAAATTTGGCCGAATGATTGAATTATTTTAATAAGCTTTTAATTTTTGTTGTATATTGTTTTTACCATGGCTGTTCACTGCCCTGAGTCCCTCGGGAGAAGGGCGGTATATAAATATAATAAACTAACTAACTAAATATCTCTGTATTGAACCTGAATCTGCTCTTTTTCCTCTATGGCAAAACTTCTCTATAGAGAGAAATTGGTGTCAAAAATGGGGTAGAGGAAGCTAGTATATAAAAGGAACTCAGGGTACAAAGGAGTAATGGAGAGGGTAGAGACTGGAGGATAAACGACTAGTGATGAGATGTAAGACTATGCCTTTGTCACTTGAAACATTCAAAAGATACCTTTGATCCTATGTACAACAGATTGTCTGGTCTTACTTTCAAGAGAATGCTGACAGAGCATTTCAAACTTTACATGTTTTAAAGCTATGGTGAGATAATATCAACTTCAAGGGGGAAATTATTTTTACAGTGGTAAAGTTAAGGATGACTGAAGGCTGTCCTACTCATTGGCTGGGATGAGATAGGAGTAATGTCTTGGAGTCTCATGATTTTCCATGGCTAAGTGGAACTATAGACCAGACTTTCCCCCCTTTCTTTCTCTTTGTTTATGATGAATGTTACTACTACTATACTATACTACTGTACTACTGCTACTATTACAGTCACAACAATTAAATCTTCAATATTATTCAGGAATAGTTCATTAACACTTTTGAAAATGTTGAATTCTCTTGTCATATTTTTTATTTATCTCTTCTGAAATCTTGACATGGTCCATGTTTGTATTTTATTATTAATAGGAAATTCTAAAGAATCTGACATTTGTACTCTACTTTTGTATTTAAGTGGCTTATAAACAGTAAAGGAGCAATCTATGGGAATAAAATAGGTGAAGCAATTTAATTCACAATATGATTAAAAAGCATCTTGGAAAACCCTTAAGAAAAAAGCTGTATCTCAGAAAAGCCTTCTAAAATAAATTGCATCTTTGATTAGGTAAATGCGGACAGACATGTGGCTAAGTAAACATTTCTTGGGAGTCCATTATGGATTTATTATTTCAAAAATGTAATGCCCATTTACTATATATCTTATGGGAAGGGGGCAAACTCAGAATAACTAAGGAAATCTTGTGTACAGTTGTTGAGATATTGAGTTAAACATCTATAATAACATCTGAAACATACTGCAGTTAGTAAAGCTGTTAAAAGATTAATAAGTTTCCATCTTCTGACTCTTTGAATAATTGGGGTTTTTTTCCCAAAAGAAAGCCCAAATAAAAAACATTATTATTTTATTCTTAAAAGTACTTGCTGATTAAAACAAGATTTAGTTTTGCCAGAAAAGAGTGCAATAAATGGGCAGAGGAAATCTGAGAGATGGTGATGTTGCTTATCAATTTAACACTTCTAGAATTTAATTATTATTTAGCAAGTATGATTCATCTCTCTTTTAAAATCTGTAGTGTTTTTTTTTGTCCCAGCTTGAATTAGCATGTAATGCAAATATCATTACAGAATTTTATTCAATCTTTAATTTACATCTCTTATGACATATGCAAATCCCTTGTCCTGAAATGTCAACTCAGTGAAAGGTGATGATATCCAGTCTTATGCCTTGTCCTTGCTTGACTCCCCCATGGCGCAAATCTGCCCTGATGACCTTGATCTTCTCTTTGGCTTATGCAATAGTATCTTGATCTCATCTTGGCTCTTGACTGGAACTGCCTTATAGCTCTTCCTTACTTATTCCTCTCAGCTCCTGATCTGGGTGAGGATTTGCCGAGTTCCCACTGCCCATTTTAGGTTGCTACAGACACTGTCCCTCCTACCAGTCACTAGCACTGCATTCTGTGGCCATTTTGGCTTAGGAGGCAGAAGAGATTGTACAGTTGGTACATGGCACCTGCCACATAATGCCTGATTGGCATTGCTATTCATGTACAAGCTTTTACTGTCCTTGTAGTCATTATCATGTGGCTAAGAGGCATATCAGTACAAGGATCAGAAGGATGCTGACCTTCTCTGATTGTGCCAATAATGTGTCTTAGCACTCTTCTTTTCCCAGGATTTGTTTCCTTAGTTCCCTAGTTGTTTCCATGAATGTCTCTCGTTGTTACTTGAAACCAGGAACCCATCTGTGTTCATGGCAAATGCTTGTGTAAGGAAAATGCAGAGCATTCTGGGTGCAATTACATAACCTTTCACTTTTGTACTTCAATGGTAGTTAACACTTTATTCATGTCTCTTAGGCATTTATGAATGAGTGAAATGGTTTCCTGTGTCAAAATCACAGGAATGTTGACCAAAGGGATGGCTCTTGTAGTTGTTGGTGGGTGTCAAGCTCTTGAGGCCATATTGCATTGCACAGTTTTTGATGATTTGTACTAAAAGGAGAAGGCAGAAGATTAGTCTGAGGCAGATGTAAATCCAGTCATTCAGGACATGAATTCTAGTGCCTGGGCGCTACTAGCAAAATTAGGTGAGTTTCTATGTTAATTATGACCACAACTTTCCCATTTGTTTCTAACATCTGTTTCTTTTTAATTTCTTGCCATCTTCTGGAACAACAAGAATTGTCCCCTGTATATGAGAGTCCTCGAGATAGTGAAGCTAGCTGTCATTCCCAATGCCTTTAAATGTTCTTCATACATTTTTCCTTCCAAGTCCCTTATCATCTTAGTTGCCCTGTTCCAGACATACTTTAATTTATTATTAGTATTCCTAAAACATGGTATCCAGTATGGGACATGAAATTCTAAGTGCAGTCTGACAAATGCAGAATAAAGAGAAACAATGATTTATCTTGTTTTCAATATTTTAATATTGTTTTAATAAGTGTTTTATTTAATAATATTGTTTCAATATTTTAATATTGTTTTAATAAGTGTTTTAATATGGCTGTACACCACCCTGAGTCCTTCGGGAGAAGGGCGGTATAGAAATCTAATCTAATCAAATCAAATCAAATCAATTACATTTATCTTGTTTTCAATATTACATATCTGCCAATGCAGTCCAGCACTACAGTTTTTTTCAGTTGCATCACATGTTGCTTCATGTTCAGTTCATGATCCATTAAGTTACCCCAATGTATATATTACTGCTTCCCCTATTCAATAGTCATACCTTTGATCTTTTCTACTAAAATGTAGAACTTTGCATTTATTTCTATTGACATTCATCTTGCTGGGTTTTTCTGAGTGTTCCAGCTTATAAAGGGCTTCCTGAAACTATCCTCTGAGTTTTTTGCTTTTCCCTTATCATTGTGTCACACGAAGATTTGATAATCATATTTTAATCCGTCACCAAAGTCTTTTATAAATAGGTTGTACACAGCGGTGAAATCTGAACCGGTTTACTACCAGTTCTCTGGTTGCGCATACCCGCTGCGCGCCAAACATGCACTGCGCATGCACAGTGCATACCGCACACGAAATGTGAGGTGCATTCACATGCAGTGCACACCAAAAGGAGGCATGGGGTAAGCATGGGGGGCCTGATCAGCTGTGGTGCGCTATCTTCAGAGCCTTTTTTTTTTTTTTACTTTTCAAAGTATTTTTTACAACCTATTCGCTGAACAGGTTGTAAAAAAATGCTTTAAAAAAGTAAAAAAAAAGAGGCTTTGACGATCGCGTGGCACAGCTGTGATCATATGTAAGGAGCGGCACACTCACAAGTCAGAAAGGACAATGCCATTTAGTGGTATTGATTTAGATCACATGCAATAGAGGCAGGATAAGAATTGTCACTGCATACAGCAAATTTTATGTTGGTGTTATTTTCTGTTGACTCAAGATGGGAGATAGTATTTTTACTCAAAGATGGGAAAGCCTTTAGTATATTTTGTTCTGAAATTATTTCCAGGTTTAAAAGAAAGCCAAGTTGTAGTTATAATTGTATATGCATGTTGTGAAAGCTTGAGTCATACTGTCAAATATTTTACTTCTTCAAATAACACATGATAAAACTACAGAAATCTTTATCACGGGCTGTAATAACAGATAGCATGTTAGCTGACTTTCCAAGAGCATTAGAGAAATTCATAGGAGATAAGGTTACCAGAATGGCTTTGAATCAGAATCAGTACACACTACTTGTAGGATTAGACATCCTATCCTTTACATTCAGCTACTGGAGGGCTCACATAAAATGGCACTATTGTGTCCATATCCTGGTGCTAGATTCAATATCAAGTGGATCTTTATCCACTGATCCAGGAAGAATTTATTTTTGTTGGTTGTTCTTAATATTGAATCACTTTTTATGAACACTGAGAGGCTGATCAGAAAAGGTCAGCCTTATCTGTGAGATAAGACAAAGTCCAATACCTTTCCTTTGAATGATAAATACTTTAATTCTCTGGGAGTAGTATAGATAGGATTGAGTAGTCTCCCTCCCTCCCTCCCCAATATCTGTAGCTACAAGGATTATTTCAGGTGCTCCGCTACTTTCATATCCTTTTCTTTCCATTTTGAAACTGTTTAGTAATTATTTATAATAAATACCAGTAACTATTTTTACACGCCTATAAAGTAAAGGAAATAAAGCTAATGCTATGGAGAAAAATAGCAGAAGGAATGATATTTAAAGTGATTTGGAATATTTTCTCCCCTCTCCAGTTTGGTGTATTAGTATTTGAAAAATTATCTTGGGCAGGAGTTATTTTTGGAATTTATATTAAGGCCTAGTCATTTGATAAAATATGAAATGTTTGTAAGATTTATAGGGGTGAAACCCTGCCTAATATTTTTCACATATACATAGAACAGTAGGAAGTTGCCCTGAGATATTTTAAAAACGGATTATTTACCCATGTAATCAATGGCTTTTTATCTGAGAAGTGAATGCTTGGTGTTTTTGTAAGCCTGAAAAGAAAGAAGTAAGGATGGGAGGGAATGTACAGATTGTACCAGAGCTATTTTAAGGACAACTCCTACAGACAAAAACAAAGCAAAGATTATCTGTGTCCATAAAAGCAACCTCTTTATTCCTAAACTTCTGTTCAGGTGGTAAAAAAACCTCACTACTTTTGCCTTCAAGTCAGAGAACAGATCATATACCATTATGTATGTGCATTTTTAATGATAAAAATGACTGAAATAACCTTCAGGGAGGATCTTTTGCATAACTTAGCTCTTGTCTATTGAAATAATTTCTGGCCAGAAGTATGATATGCTGTCTTGCTTCTGGTAGTTGCCCTGAGAGTAGTAAAATGAATTATTTCAATTGTTGAGAGAAAATATTTTAAGAGTATTGAATAGCCAGTGAATAGGTAAGGGCAGATGTTGCCTGTTCATCGTCTGAAATTACAGGCATCTCCTGGGTTTCTTACCAAAGTTTGATCAAGGCTAGTCTGTTCAGTAACAGTAACAGAGTTGGAAGGGACCTTGGAGGTCATCTAGTCCAACCCCCCCTGCTCATGCAGGAGACCTATACTAGGGATTCGAACCACCAAACTGCCGACCTTTCGGATTGACAAGCTCAGCAATCTACATTTTTGGGTTGGGGGACAAGATAACTTTTAAAGAGCCTTGGTGGTGCAGTGGACTAAAGTGCTGTTAAGTAGCACTTAGCTGCCAGCTGCCTGCAATTACTGCGAGTTCAAATCTCACCAGGCTCAAAGTTGCCTCAGCCTTCCATCCTTCCGAGGTAGGTAAAATGAGGACCCGGATTGTGGGGGCAATAAGCTGACTTTGTATAGAAAAGAACACTGCTTAGGGGGGCCCGAAAGCCCTACTAAGCAGGTATATACAAAAGTATGAAGGCTATTGCTTAACGCATTGTAAGTCACCCTGAGTCTCCGGAAAAGGGCGGCATATAAATCGAACCAATAAATAAATAAATAAATAACATTAGTGCCATGAGATCAAGTGTTACCAGTGTGTTCTGGTGCCAGTTTAAATGGCAAGCAAGGAAAGGATCTTACTTAGGTTCACAACTTTTAGAAAATAGATTCTTCCTGGATGTTGAGAACCAACTGCTATTCTGAACATGAAGTAAATTATTCCCTCCAAAAGTTCAACAATGAATGATGAGCAAAGAAGAAAGTAGATATATTTACATGTAGGTGGAAGTACCATGGAAGGAAAAAGCCCCAGTTAACATTAATTTGCATATTTAACATGCCAATGATTATTTTCCAGAAAAACTAGGTAGCAACTCATCACTGCTTACTGACTAATGCTTTCACAGTAAATTAGGTGTAGTTAGTTGTTTAAACTTGTGGCTCATCAAATACAATTCTTTATAGGGGTTTATCCAGATCATCACTGGGGATCTGGAAAGTCAAAACAATTCTTGATTCTCAAAAGGCAAACAGATTATCTTGATCCCTGCCACACCCTTTAGTTTCACTGAGTTGTCTTTACCAACCTCAACTTATCTTTGTGTGGGTTTCTTTTTCTGTGTGCATGTGGGGGGGGGGATTGATGAGTGAACCCTTTTCCAAATAGAGATGCAACAATTGCCATCTTTATTTATTTTAAAAAAATCTCTGCATTTATTGAGTGAGTGGATTGGGAGACAAAGATATTGTAAACATCAGAGCCAAAGGTTTTGTACTGCAGCATTACAGATAACCATTTATTGATTTATTTAAAGACCAAAGCATCATTTAAAAGGTCAAATTCCTATATGTTAATAACCATTATATTGCTGGTCCCTGACCCTAAATTTAAAAAGGTTTAATGGTTGTAATGTCTGCCGTACAGATTCAGAATATTGCTCCTAAAATATTTTTATTGGATCAGTTTGATATTATAAAAAGTTAGGCAATCTTCCCCAACCCAGATTCTTTTCGAGTATGTGGGTTTCAGTTTCCAGAATTCCCCAGCCAATGTCAGCATTCTGGGCGTTGAAGTCAACGCATCTGGAAGATGCTGTTTGCATGGGCTTTTACAGGGGGCAAAATATGAAATTGATTTTATAGTACAATCTGCCCCACATTGTACACTGTAATGCTTGTTTTATTATTCTGACGTCAAATTATGCAGATGGTTTGGCTATAAAAGTATAAATTGCTTGCTGCTAGTGTCAGGAATTAGTTCAAGAATACCATTATAAGTTATAGGTGCCTGCTCCAATTCAGAGATCAAAACCATATTCTTATATAACTCAAAGGTGATGAGCAGGTTATCAGTCATCTCAATGGTGGTTGTTTTTACCTATGTCATATCTAGATTCTCTAATGTACAGATTTCTGAATTGGACTATACAGTGAGTTTGAAGTTGACTGGAAGAACCAACGTTTCATTCAGCCTATCAAGATTAAATTGATTCTGAAGTCTCAAGGAATCACATTTGTGCTATTCAAGGAGAGGCCTACACTACCACAACAAAAGAAAGAGTGGAGGCTGTTACAAATGACAAAGTAGCTGGGATGATTTTTCTTGCAGTGAGTGAGCCCATTTAAGGGTTTTAGCTGAAGCTTCATTTGGAAAACCGTCTCAGACCTACAGTACATAAGAAAAGATCCAAAGCCTTCAAATTGCATCAGAAAACTACACAAGTATAAGGAAGTAGGTAGGAATTGAAATCCCTTTGAAAGGCAAAACAAATCTGAGGAAAAAAGTGCTTCCATTTAAAATTCATAGTCAGAAGATACCATCCTGTGATACATGCAGTAGAATTGAAAGAAAGCAGATATTGATTTCATAATAAATTGCTTGCAGGATAGTAGTTTATGTCAGCTCAAGAAAAAGAAGCCATTCTCAGTCAAGAATCTGCTTGTAAGGTGAGAAGAAAAGAAAGGAAATGCTTCATTGTAATGGTTTGGGTCATTAGGGTTTTTTTAGGAGGGAGTTGTGTTACACATGTTACTCTGCATTCCAAAGGTGATGGCACACGTTTGCCCAGTATAACAAAGACCAGAAAGGAGATAAAAGTAATGGATGGGAGGATGTGGGTCACTAGATGGTATATGTTTTGATTCTGCCATAGCCTCTAACTTTATTAAAGAAAAAAAGAGATTCATTGAAATGGGTGAACATACTGTAAATCTAATGTTCATTTGATGAATGGGCTAAATGGGCATCTTCAGCTGGGTGAAGCTTGAAGCTTCAGCTTGTAAGATTCTATTATGTGGCAGGGAATGGAGAGATGCTCAGTTTAATGATTAAAGATTCCTTCTTAATTCAGGTTTGAAATAAGGTCTGCTGTCGGTAAATTATATCACAGAGAAGGGATTGTTGTTGTTGGTCGGGAAGTCATGTCCGACCCATTGTGACCCCATGGACAACGTTCCTCCAGGCCTTCCTGGCCTCTACCATCCCCCAGAGTCCATTTAAGTTCACACTGACTGCTTCAGTAACTCCATCCAGCCACCTCATTTTCTGTCGTCCCTTTCTTCTTTTGCCCTCAATCGTTCCCAGCAGTAGGCTCTTCTCCAGTGATTCCTTCCTTCTCATTAGGTGGCCAAAGTATTTGAGTTTCATCTTCAGGATCTGGCCTTCTAAAGAGCAGTCAGGGTTGATCTCCTCTAGGACTGACCGGTTTGATCGCCTTGCAGGGGACTCGCAGGAGTCTTCTCCAGCACCATAGTTCAAAGGCCTCAATTCTTTGGCGCTCAGCCTTCCTTATGGTCCAACTTTCACAGCCATACATTGCAACTGGGAAAACCATAGCCTTGACTATACGTGCTTTTGTTGGCAGGGTGATGTCTCTGCTTTTTAGTATGCTGTCTAGATTTGCCATACCTTTCCTCCCCAGGAGCAAGCATCTTTTAATTTCTTGGCTGCGGTCCCCATCTGCGGTGATCTTGGAGCCCAGGAAAATAAAATCTGTCACTACCTCCATTTCTTCCCCAT
Source organism: Arizona elegans (assembly GCA_022577455.1). Lineage (NCBI taxonomy): Eukaryota > Metazoa > Chordata > Lepidosauria > Squamata > Colubridae > Arizona > Arizona elegans. The sequence goes on from JAKOOJ010000003.1 coordinate 75,708,452, forward strand.
CTATTTGCCAGGAATTGAGAGAGCCGGATGCCATGACCTTAGTTTTCTTAATGTTGAGTTTCAAGCCAACTTTTGCACTCATCACCTTCACCTGCATCAAGAGGCTCTTTAGTTCCTCTTCACTTTCTGCCATTAGAATGATATCATCTGCATATCTGAGGTTGTTGATATTTCTCTTAATTCCAACTTGTGGTTCATCTAGCCCCGCCTTTCTCATGATGTGCTCTGCATCATTAAATAAGCAGAAAAGGGATGGATCAGTATAAATAATAACATCAGGGAAAATACATTGATAGGTGAATATATAAAATACAAATTTTGCAACTTAGTGATGATGAAGTACTGGAGAAATTTACAGAATATGCAACATTAGTAAGCAAAAATTTGGAAGAAAACCTCAGGTATCATGTACATAGATCTGGGATGATAATACAGCAAGCAACATGTAAAGATTCCTGAAAGAGGATAAGATTGTGTGTGAAACCACAGCAACCTGTACCCCAGAACAGAATTGGATGATCACCATAGTCTTGCCCTTTTTCTGACTAATGATGGTTAAATGAAGCTTTCTTAGTACATTTTGTCACATCTCAGCAGAATAACAATTCTGTCATCTGTGCGCATGTCTATGTCTTCTGGCCCTTTACAGGCAAAAGCATCAAGGAATAAATATTTTAATTATTGACATTTCAGTATATCTTTGAATTTGACCTTTGATCAATTCCTAGCCTTAAAATACGAAGAGCAGACAAGGATACCCTTGAGCCAATTGACTGCCTTTTTAGTTGATAAAATGGGGAATGAAAAAGCCAGGAGTCAAACAGGTTTCTAACTCCCAGAGTTGCTAGTAATGTCCTTTTGCCTCCACTCCTCTCACATAGAATGAGAGAGAGAGAGTGAGCAAAAAAGAATAAACTGCTAGAGCCCTGCTTATGTTTTTAGCATCAATTGGGACTATTTATTTGATTGATTGCATGTGTCCCTGTGGAATGTACATAAACAAGGGATCAAGCAAGGGAGAAGTCAGCTTTCAGAGAGAACATCATTCCTTCATTTCTATTAAAAATACTCCCCTAACTGTGAGGCTGGAAGATAAGCATGCATGGGAGCATTTTTCCACCAGACACTTGTTACAATAGGTCACCACATTGTGAGTGTGGGCTGTATTATGGACATCAATGCACATGCAAAGGGAGAATGACTAATGACAGGCAACTTTAGCTCAGAAGATGGAATGGAAGGTAAAACAAGAATCTGAAGTGTATTATTTACAGTATATAAGCAGAGAAAATCAAGCTGAGCAGGTGTTTACAGGGTTTGTAAAAATTTTTAGGAAAAATTGCCCAGAAGCCTTAAGATCAGGTTAACAAATAAGTTGTCTATATTTTTTCCCTATCGTAACTAGGGTGTAAAAGACAGTGAACAAGGATTTGTTTATATCAGGTGGTATTGTTCTGTCCCAGCTGTGGACCCCAAAGAACGCAGCCCACACAAAGTCCGTTCAAACCTTAGTTTACTGAATAAACCAGTCTTTTACAACAATGGCTGTTAATTAATTGCATTAACAGCCGCCATGAATTCAAAGAATAATAACTGAAAGCTTACTATGGTTGGCAGAATGCCCAGAAGCAATTTGCAGGAAGCTGATAAGATAAGCAAGACAAGACACGAAAGTATGTGAACTAAGTTGTTCCCTGCAAATTGCTTCAGTCAGCGTTCCTCCTTAAATAGGCTAAGGGAGTGGCCAATTAGCCCCAAGCCTTACTCTCGAGGAGACCTCCTCCTGAGGAGCCACTCCTACCCTTTGGCAGCTCTATATTTGGGAATTTGGCTAACTGGCAGATGCTCGAGCATACAAGAAGATAACTACAATAAACTACTGACTCAAATAAGAAAAGACTTAGACAAATGGGGTAAAATACAACTCTCACTTCTAGGATGAATAATAACAGTTAAATCCTACGTGCTACCGAAATTCAACTTTCAAACCGCCCCAGTGAACTTATCTAAAAAATTTTTCATGGACCTAAACCAAATAATAACTAAATTTGGTTTAGTTATTAAACCACGGATTAAAAAAACCACGGGGAAAAAACCACGGATTAAAAAAAAGATGATGCAAGAGATAAAAGAAAGAGGAGGCCTGGGCTTACCATGTTGGGAGAATTACTATTCAGCAGCTTTGCTAACCTGGGTAAAAGAATGGATTACTTTAGATAATAGCCATCTTCTTAAAATAGAAGGCTTCGACCTACATCAGGGCTGGCATATGGCACTTTGGTGAGACAATGATTCACTCAACATTACATAAGAAATATTTTGATTCGAAATTGGGAAAAAGTTAGTAAAAAATACTATATTAAAACACCGTGCTGGATATCACCTTTAGAAGCAGTGACATATCCTAAACTCTATAATTATGCGAAAAAATTAACATATAAGGACTTGTTGAATGTACAAGGAAAATTAAAATCTAAACAGGAATTGAACTCCCAAGGGGTACAAGTGGACTGGTGGACATATCTACAGATCCAATCTAAATACAAAAAAGACAGAGATAGGAAGGGTATTAATGGTGAGTTACAAGAACTAGATAAAATTTTGATGGGCCAAGAAAAAGGCATGATTTCGAAAACTTATAAGTTGTTGATGAGAATAGAGATAGGGGATGAGATAATTAAGGATACAATGATCGCCTGGGGAAAAAACTTTGGTTATTCAATCCATTTAGAGAAATGGCAAGAGATTTGGTAGGAGAATATGAAATTAGTAGTTTCCATGGCATACAAAGAAAATATTTACAAGATGATATACAGATGGCATCTTCCCCCCGATAGACTAGCTAAAATGTTCACTGGACAATCAGCAGAATGCTGGAAGTGTGGGTGTGAGCGTGGCACTTATTATCATCAGTGGTGGACATGCCCGAAAGCAGTAGAATTCTGGGGGAAAATAAAAAAATGGCTGATTGAGATTCTAAATCAAACGATTGAATGGCAACCAGAGACATGCCTGCTCGGCTCCAAACCAGAAGGTATTAAAAGAGATGTATGGTATCTTGCATTACATATTATCACAGTGGCGAGATTGGCATATGCTCAACTTTGGAAAAATCAAAGTATCCCATCAGAGGAAGCTATTATAAAAAAGATTTTAGACTGTGCAGAAGCAGATAAATAGACCAAAAAATTACAAGATAGAGATCAAACACAAGTATGTTTATCTTGGGAAAAATTCTATAGGTGGCTAGAGAAAAGGAAAATATAACCCAAATTAGAAAAGGAACTATATGTGCTGAGAAACTTATATTATACAAGTAAAGTGAGGTCGGATAGACCTAATTGTTTTATAAAGATATGTAAGATGTTCTGTCTTCTCCGAATTATAATATAGATATACAGTACCAAGTACTAGGTTATTAAGGTACTGCTAATAGGTATGCTAGTTTTGTTGGTTTTTGTTGTGTTGTTTTGTATGTTTTGTTTGTTATTTATATAATGTGTCGTTCTCTTTTTGTTTTTAATGGAGCTTCTGGAGGTTCTGAAAGCCCTGGCTGAATCCCCGCCTCTGGCACCACATTTTTTCCAGCCTCCTCATTGTCCGACTCGAGTGCCAACTGCACAGGCTGCTGGTGCAGCACCACACCAGCCTCCTCGCTGTCTGAATCAGCTACTAGCTGCACAATTTGCGTACGGGCCACAACCTTCGCTACCAGTTCGCAAATGTGAGCTTGCACGCTCGCTTCACTCGTACGCGCAACCTCCATGCATGCAGAGGACCTTCTGCACATGCGCAGAGCATCAAAAACGGGACGTGATGACATCTGGGTGGGTGGACGGACCCTCCCACAGCCGCCGCTACAGGTTTGCCCGAACTGGATAGAACCGGCTGAATACCACCACTGGTTTATAAGTAGAATTTAGGATGTATGGAAAAGCAAGAATAAACAGAAAAAATAGACTGTCTACAAATTCCTAGCATTAAAAACAAATCAAAAAAGGATTACAGGTGAACTTAAAATCAAGTTGTTTAGCAATTGTTCAAAGTTATGGCAGCATTGAAAAAAAGTGATTTACAGCTAGTCCTCACACTTATGACCATTGCAGTATTCCCCATAGTCATGTAATCAAAAGCAGGACACTTAGCAACCAAAATATATTTATGGCTGTTGCAGCATTTGGGATTATGTGACCATCATTTGCATCTTTTCCATTTGACTTCTGACCAAGAAAGTTAATGGGGGAAGCCAGATTCGCTTAATGGCTGTGGTGATTCACTTAATGAACATAGCAAAAATTGGGCATAACTCGCTTAATGACTGCCTTGCTTAGCGATAGTAGCTTTGGTCCCAATTTTGGTCATAAATTGAGGACTAGCTACACTCATATCTTGAGAAAATGTCATAGGTGAGCATGTCCATAATTGATTTGGGAGACATTTAGGGCATTTAATCTGTGATTCTATAACCTGTTCTTGAAATAGTACATTGAATGTCATAAGTATTCTAAGTCCAACTATATTGCATAAAGTTCAGAATTGCTCTTTTCTTCTATTGTAAGGTTATCTAATTTAGCAATCTCCTGAAATTCTATCAGGTTTCTTTCATTTTGAATCTCCCCTTGATTAGTTCAGAATTTGTTATAATCTTCATAGCCATTACTATGATTAGTGATTTAAAACATCGGTAGGTTATGCAAAATGCTCACCATCAGTTGGTGCCCTAATAACTTGATTTCTTTGATTTCCAAAAGCAGTCTTTTGTTTTCTCATGAAGCCAGGTTAGATAGATCTTAGAGCAGTGGTGGGTTGCCCCCGGTTTGGTCTGGTTCTTGCGAACCAGTAGTAAAACCGGGGGCAGGCTCTGTCTGCCCACCTGGATGTCGCTATAGACCATCTGCGCATGCGCAGAAGCGAGCGTGAAGCGCCCAGAGTCCCTTGGGAGTTGGGCAGCATAGAAATGTGATAAATTAAATTAAATTAAAATTAAATCCCATTGCAAACCGGTAGTAAAGGTAAGTAGAACCCACCCCTGTCTTGGAGGATATAATGGGCTTCTGTGTTTTCAGATAACAGTAACAGAGTTGGAAGGGACCTTAGAGGTCATCTAGTCCAACCCCCTGCTCACGCAGGAGACCTATACTAGGGATTCGAACTGCCAACCTTTCTGATTGATGAGCTCAGTGTCTTAGCCACTGTCCTGTAAAAGCAAGTCCTCTCACACAACAGGAATCTCTTGGGTACAAATTATGTATCACACTTTCTGAAAGGAGATAATCACTGTTGACTTCAGCAACAGCAAAAATGAAAGGTTAAAAATCTGTTCTGCTTGAGCCTTGTAGCATAAATGAGGAGAAACAGCTGGATTCAGTTTAGTAGCCAAATTGAGTGGAAAAGCCTCTGCTTCCAGAAGATATTCTTACTGGAGCATAGGAAAAAAAAACCCTGGAGATTTTTTTTTCATGCTAGATTTCGAAAGTGCAGCACTGCTGGCCTTCAGGCGAGAGTACTGCTTTTATCTTTAATGTATTCTGATCTCTCTATATATATCATATCTGCAAGTTGATTTGAATTTCGTCTCTTCTTAAAATGGCTTGCGACTTTTCAGGTTTTATTTATTTAGTGTAGGGCGGGCCTGCCAAACTGGCAGCCAATGGGCTGGATGTGTCACATGCAGGCCACGCCCATCCCAGCTCCGCAAAGGCAAAACCCTGATCACGATACGTCATGATACATCATGTGGCGCAATTGAGTTTGACACCCATGGTGTAGGCATCTACAGCGGTCACCATAATACGGAGCCATAGCCTTTCAATGGAATACACATTATGTTTTGATATTTAAGAAAGCTAACCATGTAACTGATTCTGGTGTGGCTGTGGTGAGACCATCCCAGGTATCTTCAAATTTCCTGAGGGGACATTCTTGAATTATATGTGTTACATAGTTTGTTTGGTGCAGCACAGTCGCATTGCGAGGTCTTGGCCATTCCCCACTTAAAGAGCTTTGCTTTAGTTATGGCATGTCCTGTTCTGACTCTATACAGATGGCTCCTTATTTTTCGGGCAACTGCATTCCTGGAAGTGGTTTTGTTGGTTCTGTGTGATCTGTTTGGTTGTGGTTATTAAAAGTGACTTTCAGGTGAATACAAATAACTATGTGTATGTACAGTTGCTTTTCGTAGTAGAAGGCCTCCGTCAGCAAGATCTTATCCTTCTGAGTTCCTCCTTGGCCTGTAACATTTTCAGTCCTCCTTATTCATTGTTAGGATTTTATTTTAGTGGCAAGTTTGAGGGAGGTTCCTCTGGAGCTTTATGTTCCAGAAACCTGTTCTGGTTACTTCATGTGGCTGATGTTTTCTCCATGAGGCCCATTACCTATGATATCCTCTTGATCAGTGGTGGTATTCAGCCAGTTCTATCCGGTTTGGGCGAACTGGTAGTGGCAGTGGTGGTGGGAGGCTCTGCCTACCTGCCCAGATGTAATCACGTCCTATTTTTGATGTTCCGCGCATGCTCACATTTGACGCTTGCGCATGCTCACAGTTGCTACAAATCGGTAGCAAAGGTAAATGAATACCACCCCTGCTCTTGATGATGATTATGTGTTTAGTAAATGGCACTTAAATTGTATCCTTCAATTTCTGATACATATATTAGAAAGGATTCAGGCAGAAAGAAATAGTCTTTGTGAAAAGATCAGAATATGTGTACGCCCAATGTACACCAGTAAGTTTTTTCCCCTCAGCTCTGTCCTTCCTGCTATGATTAGATTGGGTTTCTCTTACATTTTACATTTCATTCAGAAATAAAACAGAACTTAAAAATTCCCCAGTTGTTTCCTGCTATTAATTCTCCAATTACTCAGCACCAACTTCTCAACAGCTCTTGGAAAAGGAAGGAAAAGGTGACTGTTGCCTGACTGGACAACTGAGAACTTCTGGAAAAAAAAACCTCTGAATGTTACCCAAACAGGAAGCATTTCCTTTTCTCACACTACTGTCCAGGGTGTTACCCATCTCTCTTGTGATGAGTTGTGCACTTTTCAGCAGATGGCATGCCTCCTACATATTGCCCTGAGAGCAGTGTCAGTTGTGGGCTTTGAGTAAAATCACTAGAACAGGTATAATGGTCAAAATGTTTCCAACACCATTCTTTTTTGAATAGAGATGGTTTTCTATACTTTCCTGCTCTTTCTCCAGTCCATAGGATGACTAGATTGCAATTGCTAAACCCAGACAACTAGTAGATGGTTGTAAAGAGATTCAGGAAACCTTAAGTCTTTATTGCCATTTACGTGTTTTCTCTTTTTTGTAGTTTAGGTGTGGTACTAGCGCTTCTTAACTCCACTTTGTTTCTGCTTCAATATTTTACCTTAAAACTTGTAAATCTTGCCTGCCTAAATGCTTTTCTGCACCAAGTAATGATAATTTATTTGAAACTCTGAGACTCAAAATCTCTAGACAAAATGTTATTAAATAAGTTGTGGCATGCCAATAGTTTATATGGAAACTAGAAGCAATTGCATTCTAGTTAATTGACTTGACTTAACTCATCTTTTTCCTAGTTATCTAGAGAAGATTCTTACTTAGCATTGTTTTATAAATCTTAACAGTTTTGCAATGGTGCTTTGGTTTATAAGTTTATAAAGTTTTTTCTCTCCTGTTCTGAGAACACCTATAAAGTGGTCATCTGAATCCTAAACACTTTCTTTTCCTGACTCTAGATTACCTCAACTGTGAGGTAAGTGCCCACAGCGTGATTTTCAAAAATAAATTTTGTGTTTCTCGGACATTTTGAGGCATGAAAGAAACAATAACATAGTACTGTAAGGCCAAAAACAGTCTTACCACAGTTTAAAAGCAAAATCATTTCCCTGCTCTCCTCCCCCCCGCTCCCCTTCCCCCAAAAATGACAAAAAAGAAAGTTTAATTCCATTCATACCCATATTGAGATATAGGACTTTTCTTCACTATTGTGGCAAATTATTATTCATCCTTTTTTGAATTGGTATAAAACAATGCCTGCAAAAATATTATCAATAACTCTGTTGCATCTGTCCTGAGTCACTCCCAAATGCTATTCTCATGATTTGTAAGGGCTCCTGTCATCAAAAGACAAGATGATCAACTTTCTCCTCTGGCTTTGCTGCTGTCTTTTTCAACCCATCAGGGAAAACATTGATCACTGAGTCACTTAGGTAGGAATTATTGTCTTCCTTTAGGAGTCTTACTGTTTTGTTCAGAATTTTCCTTTTACATCCCATTTCTGCATCTTCCAATTGTAAAAGAACCTGGAATTAAGAAACATAGTTGTTGTTGTTAGTCGCAAAGTTGTGCCTGACCCATTGCGACCCCATGGACAACCTTCCTCCAGGCCTTCCTGTCTTTTATCATCCTCTGGAGTCCATTTAAGCTCACACTGACTGCTTCAGTGACTCCATCCAGCCACCTCATTCTCTTTGTTCCTTTCTTTTGCCCTCAATCTTTCCCAGCATTAGGCTCTTCTCCAGTGATTCCTTCCTTCTCATTAGGTGGCCAAAGTATTTGAGTTTCATCTTCAGGATCTGGCCTTCTAAAGAGCAGTCAGGGTTGATCTCCTCTAGGACTGACCGGTTTGATCGCCTTGCAGTCCAATGGACTCGCAGGAGTCTTCTCTATGTATGTAAGAAACATAGATGCCACTACAAAAATAAATCTAGAGGGAAGAGAGGCAGCTCCTGCCATGATTGTACAACTGGAGTTTTTATTACAAATATCAATTTTTGATCAAATCAATATAAAATACAAAAACTTGCTGCAAAGTATATCTTCCAGCTCAATCAATTGAATTTTTTAATTTTCTTTTTGTCATCTGTAAGTATTTTACCATCCTCATAGAACAGAAACTGTCACACAAATGGCTTTGCCTGCTTTAGCTCACAGCACTGCTTTAAAAATGCTAAGTATAACTCTCACCCAACAAAAGATTTTCCATTCCAGTCAACATCTATGGACATGGTTTTAGAAAAGATAAACATGTTTCTTTTTTCTTTACTTCAATCAAATATATTGTAGAAGAATTAGTTGATGAAATTTTCCTACGTTCAAAATCTAAAAATGTGGGGGGAAAAAGACTAGAGGGAATTGCTACTCACTCAGGAAAACCTGATGGAGAATGAAAGTATATTTTTCTATTCGTACTAGCTGATAGATGCACTATGCTTTTGTAGCATGTGGATTAATACTTGTGGAGTCTTCTAAGACTATTTATTCTTTCCTTGTGGCCCAATGTAGTGATATTGCATAATTCACTGGAAGTACTTCTATGAGTTAATATAGATGTTACTGAATGAAGTAGCTAATATAAGTTTGTTTTTTACAATCAGGAAGCATGTAAGCAGATGGCTAATCAGTAGATATGTACAAATAGCTAAACAATGAGTAGCATTTGGCTTGATTCATAATAATGCTAGATTTTTTGTATACTTACAAATTTATTACAATAACATACTTCTTATTTGTACTTTGCTATGAACACCTGCTTGTTTGAAGAGCCTTGCACAGTTTGGATGGAAGAAGCTGGTTGAGCAGGCCGTCTCACTTCCACCCAATTCTCTCAAGGGCCTTGTAAACTTATGAGTTTCATGTAGTTCTTACATGGAAACTGGATGAGGACACATGTTTTTTAATATATTTTTGGTTCAAGAAAAAAAAATAGAAACATAGCATTGGTTCCAGCAATTTACTCCAGAATATCTGAACCAGATGCTGTTAAACCATAATTCCAAGTAATTTGCCAAAATTATGCATCTCTTTTAATGTTTTGAGTCAAAGTTGGGCTATGCATGGTTTGTATTACTTGTAGATATAAACAAAAATGTGATGCGATTACAACTAATATGAGGTAGATAATGATAAACAGGCACGATTTCACTAACTGCTGCCCTAACTTGAGGAAAATTACTGCTCTCTCTATCATAAGAGCCTTTGAATTTGGCTACATAGATGAAGATGGTTTCAACCAGTTTATTATTCATTGTTGTGTAAAAAAAGCATGTTGCGATTTAACAGATCAGATTCAGGCATCACAAAGGCTTGCTATGGGAAGACATTTACATGTAGATCTAAAGAAACAGAGAAAAGTATAATAGATTCTTAAGATAATGCCAAATTTTGGCAAGATCATAGAATAAAGGGAATTTCTATGACAGTGGGGTTCAGAATAAGTACGGCAATGATTTTTCAATTGCTAATATGTATCTGTGAAAAGTAGGCCAAGAAACAGTGAGAGAAGGAAGACGAAAGTCTGAATTATGGAACTGGAGATGATTACTAAGGGTACCATCAATTGCAAAAAACCCCCTCCTACAGTCAATAGATGCTGGATAAAATAAAAACTGATTGCTCTCTTGAGCTAATGATTAGCAAGCAGAAACTCATATCTTGGGTATATAATGCAGACAGATGGTAGACTAATAAAATGACTGTGCTTGGCAAAATTGTGGAAAGTTGAAGGGAAGGCAGATGGACAGGATCAAAAGCTATCATTTAAATGTCTAGAAGGGCAGGTTGGGATTGTGAGCATCTGTCCATATAGTCATCAGGAATTCATATGGACTCAATGGCACCTAACTAATAGTTTCTTAAGTAGTTCCTTCCTTTGAAGAATTTTTAGTGTGACTCTGCATACTATACTTATTCCCTGCCTCAAACACTGTCTTCACAGTTGTATGGATTTGCAAATTATTGCAGACGCTTGTCACCTTATATTGTAAAAAAATAGGATATAAATCAAATAAATAAATCAAAGGTGACAATACTGAGCCTTCTGTCACTTTAGAAGCTATAGATAATGAGTTCTGTATATACAGTATCCACTGTTCAATACATTCTGAAGTAATAAACTTTGGCAATAGTTAAAAGTAAAAAATACTTTTTTTATCATAAAAGTAATTATTACATCTAATGTTTAAAATCTGAACTAGATAATATTATTGGAACATTAGACAACCTTAATTCAATTGAACACTGGATTGCCACTATATAAATTGGAATTTGTGTATTTTCTTTTGGAGTTCTTCCATGATCATTCATGTTCCATTGCAAAGCCTTGGAAGATCCAAGTTCCTTATTAAAACGATGGAAGCTTCTAACTTCAATTCCATTGGGTCATCTTTCAGAGATAGTTCCTTACCTAAACAGAATAACCACATAAAATTGCTATTGTTTTGATTTGAAAATTGAAGAAGAAAACATCATTTTGTTAAAAATAAAGATGCATAGCAAAACAAATATAAATGCTTTTTGTTTAACAAAGGACACTTTTGATAACATTTGTGGTTGATCTGCCATTCTTTACGAATACTCTAATGTTTTTACTTCTTTTTCCTCAGCTTAAAGCAATGTATAGCTGACCATGCTAGAATTTTGGTTTCTTCAGATAAATCAGCACAATTTCCATGGTTTGTTTTTGTACTTTAGGTATATTAAGAGCAAAACATGACTGTATTGGGAGTTGTGTCCACTGAAGAGGGATATCTTCACCTTCTGATAAATTGAGCAATATTCTTGGAATATGTAATTTTTGAATGCACTGATGTTTATATTTGCTAAATGAGATTTTTGTGGAATTCTTCTTATCGATATTCCATTGCAAAGCCTTGGAAGATCCAAGATTCTCATTAAAATGATGGGAGAACCTAACTTCAATTCCAGTTTATGTGGTAGCAATCTAGAATGTTCTATTGAATCAAAGATTTGTTGGAAAATGAGTAGTTAGCTTCTTCACTGACAGCAATGAAGGAACAATATACTTTCATCATTCCAGGAAGTGTCTAATATAATGCGGAATTGATTCTTCCATTATTTCCTTGACAGGAATCTGGAGAGTTCTGTGAGAGCAGTTCTGTATGGTTATCAAATGTTGGATATATGAAATCTATACATTCCTCCATAGTATCTTCAGGTAATTATATAGTTTATAATTTGTCATCATTTTGATTAATTATAACATTTGTTGGTTTTGGCAGGTTATAGTCCAGTTTTTTTCTGAATTTCTCAAGTTTTTCTTGGAAGTACAGAAGAGCTTGTTTACGTTGTTCTAATATCGATCATAATAGTAGGATCACTGACAATTCTCTCAATGTGGAAGAAATCTTCAGATATTGCATTTTTGAACTGATTTTACAATTGTCATGAATTGTTGATTTCAGTATTTGTTAGCAGGATCACAAACATTCATAGTTTGTTGCCAATTTATTTATTAGATTTTTATCTTCCCTTTATTACGTTTTAAATAACTCAAGGTAGAAAATATACATAATATTCCTTCCTTCTTTTTCCCCACAATAACAGTCCTATGGGTTGGACTGAGAGAATGACTGGATCAAAACCACCCAGCTGGCTTTAGTTTAGTTTAATGTCAGTGTTCCAAATAATACCCCCAAATGTTAAAGTAACATTTACTTTATTGGCATTGCACCTCATACAACGAAATTAAATGCCATCTTCAGTGTACACTATACATTAAAAATAAAACAAAAACACACATCTTTCACATTCTATACAATTTAATTGAAAACTCTTGATATTGCATTAATATTGCAGTATACTTTCATGCCTAAGATGGGACTCTTCCTCTGGAGACTTTGAATGTTGGAAAGATATGTCCCTTACAAAGAGAGCATAATGACAAGGAATGTTGCTGAGGCCTGATTAGTATAATGGTAAAATAGTGCACATATATTAATAATGAAATGGATTAATCTCCCTCCCTAATGCCTTCAGAACACAACAGAAAATAATCTTCCATCATAGTGACTACATAGAAAAAAAGAAAGGAAGCAGAGAAAAATCCTAAATAAAATGCTCCCCTCCCCACCAAGAACTGCTGCCTTCAATTCAGCATCATTTCACAATACTTATCTTTCTTTTCCCCTCACATTTAATTCAATCTGTTATGACAGGATGAGGTCAAGGAGGAGAGGCAGACAAAGCAGCCTAGAAGTTCCTTTCCAGAATCCTGTTTTTAGACACATCCTGTTCCTGCTGCAGAGCCATGATTGGTGGATATTATCCTTGCTGGCTAACGGTGAACTGATGGGAGAGTAGCAAAGTGAAGGAATCAGTAAATCACTTTGCCTATCATATATTGTGCATGTATAATTGGGGCAACACCACTTTGCAGTGACTTAAAATGGGGACAGCTCATTTCCTGTTGGTATAATTTTTTCAAATAATAAATGGATGGGAAAGACCAAGAAAGGTTAAAGCAGCAACGATTAGTAGCTACTAGAACATATATTAAGTATTTCGGATTCTGGCCAGAGCTTTCTGGCAGCAATGAAGGGCTGCTGAATTATGCCGGGTGCCAATTGTGGCAAGCGTAAATTGTGTGGTGTGTTTGATATATATTTTTCGGTTGCTGCTGCTGGAGCTGATACTTAGCCAATAGCCAGATAATCTGCTTTATTTTTCATAATTTGTTTAAAGTTTCCTTTTCAATTATACAATTAATAAAGGAAGAAAAAAACCTTGGCGATAAAGCAGTTGTAGGCCAAATCTGTTTTGGGTTGGGTTTTTTTGTACACACGTATACACACACTCACAAACACACTTTTTTCTAAATGTGATTGGCATGGGGAACAAGGAAACAATTGAGGGAAGAGTTGTTTTTTCTTTCCCAGAAGGAATTGCCTGGGAAATCTACATGCCCGTTGCACTTAGGAAGTGTGTTCCCATTGGTGCGAATAAAAATCTTTCCTTAAATTTGATTGCCAAATTTAGGGCAAGTTAGGGATGTTTAGGAAGTCACAACATGAGGGGCCACGGGAGGGTAGAAATAGTTAAGCTTTCCTTCCCAGCTGTGATGGCTCCACATTATGTGCACCTGATATTTACCGGTAGGTTAAGAAGAAAAGATTGAATTGACATCAATAGGAGTCTTTTTTCTTCATCTCTAACTGTTTTTGAAGAGCATAATGTAGGACTGTTGGCTTGTGTGAAGTTTTATATGACTTTGTGACATTTGACAAGTCAAATGATACCTAGGGAAGTCCATGTGAGGCCTGTCCCCAAAGGTCCTTGTTCCTTTGTGCAGGCAAGAATAGTTGATAGTCATGGAATTTCTATTGAAGCAGCAGCTACTACTGTGGAAGTCTAGACAACCATCATCAAATGAGAAATTGGTGTGGAATGTTGCATCAGAGTGGCAAAAGGGAAATGAGAGCGCAGGCACGTGCAGGGCCTTGAAAAGTAGCAGTAGAGCTCAAGCCCATTCACCTAAGCCCTAGTAACAGTTCTAGGCAATGATGATGCTTAAATAAAATAACATCTAGCATAACTCAGTATGTACACAATATCTCTAAGCCCAGGATGCTAACAGAAACAGACATTAACTCCTGACTCTTATTTAGAGGTAGGAAATCTGGAGGAATTACCTACTTTTATCATTGAGACTGTTTAGTTCATTTTCAAGAGGTCAGCTGGGCATTATGACTACCAACTGACTCAGTTCAGTTAGTACCTCCAGGGCAATTAGGGATAGAAATCTGATAGAAAAATACTGACAGCTGACATTTAACTACCCTCATTATTATGCCAGGAGAACTTGCGAGAACAAAGCAGCCTTTAATACAATTGCATACCTCTGAACATTCATTGTCTAAGTATCTTTGGATGAATTTTGTCTTGAATTTTATAAAAACCAAAGGATCACTTGAATTGGTTTGACTTGTCTTGGCATTCTAAAACCATACTTGGTTCAAGACTGATAGATAAGCTATAATTCTTTTTGGGATCAGCACTAGATTAATAAAATTGTTAAATGTATTAAGATTACTATTTATTATTAAATAAATATTTTATTTAATAAAATTATTACATTTTATTTTATTATTAAAATAAAAGATTCCAAATACTGGAAGTATTGTAGACTCGGGAACGTTTAGAAAAAGTCTTTACTTTGTAATCAAATTGAGAAAATAACTTAGAATTGTCTTCATGCATTTAGTAGGAAAAATTACATTAAAAAAAATTCTTTTAAACATGAAATGCAAGTGTGGATGTGTATTCATTTAAAGACAGTGGACAGTGGCATAGAGAAGAAATGGAAACAGAAGTAGATAATTGATTACAAGGATCTTCAATCATTGTATGAATTCAAATTTTAAACTTTTAACTGTTAATCCAGAACCCTGACCTAGTGAAATTTTAAAGTAATTGTTAATTAGGATAAACTGCAGGATTTTTTTTAAAAAATGGCAATATTTCTAAACCTTTATTCTATGAAAATATATAAATGGACCATTCTCTATTGGATCTTAGTGGTAGCCATGAGAATATTATTATTTTTAAAATAATAAATAGGTATTTTAAAGATTAAGGGTACTTCCATGTGGCATAGTTTTAAATGTTTCCATCTCCCAGTTCTGCCTAAACCAGCCTGAAACTGACCTTCAGTTGTACTAAAGTTTTGTTGGTCCCAATATAGAGAAATAGCAGAACTGAGACAATCCATTTTTCTCCAGCTAGTCAATAGAAGCGTTAACAAGAGGGAGCTCAGCCAAACTTGGAGAAAAAGTCAATTTATAAGATTTGTTTAAAACAGGGCCAAATGACTCTCCCGGGGGTGTGTGTGTGTGTGTGTGGTGTGTTCCAGAAGGCAGGTACTGTGACAGCGAAGGCATGCTGCCTATTTCTTATATCAAATGAAAGAAATTTATTTGAAGATGGCCTGAAAACCTGACAGAAATAAGGTTAAAGCCTTTGAGTTTGATAAATGTTACAGGGAATATTTAATATGGTATATGTAACTTCTTCCAGTGAAATCAGTGAAACTAACAATATTTATCTTAGGTTGAATTGTGCCTACAGCAGTTGGAATTTACACAACTATTGTATGGAATTATTTCCTCATTTTATATTATTGAATTATTAAATTGTAATAATGAATCAATCAGTTACAGGATTCTTATATTGTTACTAGAAATTTTGCACTCTATAAAAGAGTACACTGTTGTTTTTTTCCAGATGAACCGGAGCCCAAATGTCATTGCTAAAGGGCATCATCACTGAGAAGGCAGTAATACATGTGCAGGCACAGTTATCCAACATTCAAGCTCAGCGTCTTATTTCTGGGAAAAGATGAAACTTCTTTTGCCCCAGGTATTTTATCAGTAGTGACAGGAAATGTGCAGAATGTAATTGTGGGAGTGGCATGGTGACATCTGCTAGGTAATTTCTTTTGTTCCATTTTTAGGTGCACCCATCCCACTTTAAAGACACACGTGCTCTACCTCTGTGGGCATCCATTTCTAAAGAGATCACAAGGGTAAATTTAAATTGTCCCCAGCCATTATTGTGGGAAAGAGTGAAAGATAAGGACATAGTTGAAAATGTCTGATTATGCCAAGTGATCTAGGAAAGTGTAGTGATGGAATCTGCCTCCCTAATGTAAAATAAGGCTACTTTTTATTGATAGATTAGTTGATTGATTAATCATTCAGTATTTGTCAGAAATGGATTGACCATGAAGGGAAACTACTACTATGTGTCTGCAGGATTTGTAATACTTCAGTGGTCCTGTGGCCCTTTTAACTACAGCAGTGTGGCAACTGAAAATTAATGGTGCCCCTAATACGTTGAGGAGAAATATCTAGGTTTTCTATTGATAAAAAAGATGGAAAAAGGGAGGATTTTTGATACTGATCACAAATTCCTGGAAAGTACCTTATTTCTGATTTATTTATTCATTCACTTGAGCCATTATTTTCCAATGGCTAGATTTCATAATTCAACTTAAAACAAGGCCCTGCCAGTTTCACTTCTGCAATGGTTATTAAAAGAAATGGGTGTCATATCTGATATTTAAAAAAAATAGGCAGATGATTGACACAAAATTGCTTGATTATATTTTTAGTGTTTGGGATCACAGGAAAATCTTTAGAGTGGTTCTGGTTTGAGATGAACTGCATGTATCTTTATTTCAAAGTAATGAGATGAAATCAAGGCAAACAGAGCCACCAGCTTTTTATACATTCCTCACTTGTGATTTCTCTTTGCATCTTCTGATCTTCTGTCTGCATCATCTGTACTTTTCCATCTGGACACTTAGATAGAAAGCCTTTCCCTATGGCTTAGGTAAAGTCCTCTCTACCATGCTTTTGTTGGAAGAAAACTAAACTGGCATTCAATTTTCTATTTTCACTGCTGACTTGATGGTTCTATTTTGGTTGGCTGCTGAATGGCTATGAAATGATTTAGGGTATGCAAAGCCCTTAACTCTCTCATTGGCTAATGGGAAACCACCTACCCAACAAAGCAATGCTGATTAGTGGATAGTTTTCATAGTAAGTTAGACCTATTGATATGAAGGAGTGGGGGTCCCAAAGGTGCTTTTTCTGGAGGCAACTGGACTTTCTTGGGTTTTTTTTTTTTTGAAGATGTTTCATGAAGGAATGGGTCCATGCAGAAAAGCAGCCTGCTTTACTATATAGTCCTCCAACATTCCAGAATTAGGCAATAGTTTTATAGCTGATCTGCAGCCTCCTCCTGGATTAGAAACACAGGTAGCAGTTTATCAAAACATTGGAAGAGATTGATGCTATAGTTTGAAGAGGGTGGGAAAAAGGCCTTAGACCTGATCAATTTGTTGAGTTATGTCTCTTCCACACTTCTGTAATAGGGCATCTTTGTCTGAATTCTAAGTTGGCAGGCTCAGATAAACTAAAATTCTTTATAGCTAGGAGTTCTTGAAATAGTATGCGCCAAATAAACTGTAAGCGCATTAGTGCTGGAAGATTTTACAACGTCTATTCTTGAAAGTAACAATCTCTTGAACTTACGATATTATTCCTAATATGAATCTTTTCAAGCTTTTCAACACAATTTCCAGTATCTCCATTGTGATCCTTGCAACAGAAATCAATAAACATGTCCATTGGCTATCTTAGTGTATTTTTCAAACATTCTCATTGTTACATATAACATAAACGCTCTCTCTGAGATGCTTGTTCTTCACTGAACTGCACAGCTAATAATGGTCTTATCCCACAGATGGTGCTTATTTTTATCAATCAATCATCATATACTAAAACAGACAGCCAATCAGTTCAGTATGGCAAGCCCCATCTTAAAACAGGTTCAAATGAAGGGGGGGGGATTCCCTTTTGACATTGAACATATTAATATTTTTGACAGTGTGAAGGAGAAAGAATGTTCATTCATGCATTAGTAATACATAATTATATACTTTATAGGACACTACAGTAACTCTTCATTTGATAGTCCCAGTTTAAAATTTGGATAAAAATCCCTTCTTTCATATAAAATTACATCCCAAAAATAATTTGATACATCTCTGAACCAACAGACATGCAGATAACAAATGCTACTCATCAAAGCACACTTCTGCTCCTTATTTTTCAATGTGAACAGATAACATTGTTGGAAGTGATTTTCAGTACTAATTTGAGGGTGGAGGTTGGAATACTGTAATTAATGTGTAGAACAAATGCCTAAAGCTCGCAATATGTTTATTTAGTTTTCCTTAGAATACCACCACTCAGGTCATATTCTCTCTATATTGCTACTTTATTTCATGGTACCGAACTGATGACAGATTCTGAAGGAAGGCAATAAGGGGGGGAAAAAAAGGAGAGATCCACTTTTCATTTTGCCACTTTGACTTAAGATTCCCACTGAGGTTTCAGCAATACAGTAATTGCACCTCCCCTTCTGCCTCGCCCTCTCAGCCAATAATCAAATCTTCCCCCTTTCACTCGCAGGCTCAAGCAACCGCCCTAACAGTCCCTTCCTCTCTTTTAATTTACCCAAACGGGTGCCGGGCAACGGCTCCTCCTGTGCTAAGGGTGGAGGGGGTGGGGGTGGGATCGTCTGCAACTCTGAGCCACCCCCTTCCCCCACCGGCTCAAATGGAAGGCGAGCGGCTTGGCAGAGCACGTACCGCACGTGCGGCTGCCAAGCAGGAAGGGGGGAAGCAGGAACCGGCTGGGTACCCTCGTCAAAGGCAAGACGCACAATAGCTTTTAAAGCACGTGGGCGCGCGCGATAGGCTCCCCTTCCCCTTTTTTGCAGCTCCGACCCCGCCCTTCAGGGCGACACACCCCTTGGGCTGAGCCAATCGGGAGGCGGAGACGTGCCGCTGCCCAGCGCTGAGCCGCCCCGTGGCACCACATTCTTTCGTGCCTCTGCGCTTCCCCGGGCAGCTGTCGGAGGCCGTGAGCCCAAGGACGGAGCGGGCTGTGCTGGCTGCGCGCCAGGCGTGGGGGGGGGGGGGGAGGTGTTGCAAGCGAGGGGGCGATTGGAGGTCGCCTGCTTCTCCCGAAACGGCGATCGGGGAGCGCGTGTTGCCGTGTTCCGAGGAAAGCTCTTTTTTTTTCCAGACCGCATTCCCCGAAAGGCCAGAGAGTACATTTCCCGGAGGCACGATAGGCTCATTCAGCCCAGCGAACTGTGGGCGCATCCACGGATCGTGACCCGTGTCTTTCCTCTCGCCCCTGAGACAGTAATTATTTTGATAAATGCTGCTACTCCCCCATAGCTCATTTGCACAGCCGCTTTGGTCCTCTTCCAATATGCTCTTCTTGCATTTTATAGAGAGCGTGTGTTTCCTCATATGGAAGCTTAATCTTGGAGTTAGACCTCTGTTCATGCTAGATCAAGGTGATCGGCCGGGAAAGGGATGTTTTCCATAGAAAAATGGAAGAAAACTTCCCTTGCAGACATTCTCAGCAAGAAAGAGTGGTGATCTCCTGGGCTCCAACGAGCTTGCTGTAGGTCTTCTTTCTTACTGTAGGAAGGGTTTAGTTAGTTTTCCAAGGGAAAAAAAAAAACCTCCGGTTGTCTGATGAATCACTTTGATTTGATTTCAGCCTGCCTTATTAATGTGATGGTAGCTCCATTGCGAGGAGAGGTTCTCTAAAAATATGAGAGGAAAAATTTAGCAGCCTAGGCCCTAGGGCAGTGGCCTAAATTGCACAGTCAGCGTGGAATGAGAGATAGGTAGAAAATCTTATCTCTTTTTAGCACTTATTCTAAATTGTGATTGTATTATTAAATGTGTTGGGGCTGCAGATTTGTCTTGGCAAATGAAGAGGTGGCAGCCTTTCTCCCATTCTTTGAACTTCAGTATAAACCTGCTGGGTCATCATGTTGTTCTCTTATTTCTCACCCTTGGTGGGACTCCAGACTCTTCTACCAAGCCAGAGTCAGTGAAGAGTGTCAAATGTTAAAAATGTCATCAGCATCTTCAGTTTGTGGGGAAAATAATACTTTAAATTGGATCAGCTGGGGGTATCTTAAATGTCTCATTTATTGTTGAGGACTAGATAAAGATAATGATATGGGGACATAGCAAAATAAAGAGAGTGACAAAGGCAGGTTAGCAATGAAGTTAGATATGAGTGAGTAGTATTGATTTTGATACTTTTGATTTCCTTAACTGTTTGGGGATACAAGTATACCTTACTACAATAAGGTATGCATGAAAATAACATTGGAGCTAAAGAAAGTTTCATGGTGCACATATCCATATAAGTTTTTTTAAAGGAAAAATATAGCAGTAGTTTTTGTTGCCTTCTATTCTGGTCCAACCCTGTCTAGTTTTTCAAAAACTGTCAAGATCAGCAAGACACTTTCATTTAGCTGGGTCAAACTAATATTTTTAAAATAATGGAGAGTATAAAACAGAAAACTACAATAATAGCATTAGAAGCTTCATAATAATGTGGGGGCACGATTCAAATTCAGTAGCATTTTGTTCCACAATACAGATCATTAGAAGTAGGCACTCACATTAGTAATTTGAGCTTAAGGCATACAACGTGTAATACTCTGTCTGAACTGACATAAATACTTGAACTGACATAAAAGAGCAACCAGCACAGTTGTTTAACATGGAAGTAATGCAGGACCACTGAACACCCCTTGCTCTGGTGTGGCTGTCACATTTTGTGCCATCTACAATTTCTGACTGTTTTCAAGCCTCCCACTCCCCCCCCCCAATCCAATAGTGCATTGCAAGTATTGAGCTTGAAATTATTAGCACATGAGTCATGAATTAGGCTGGTCTCCTCCAGGTAGGGACTCTAATCAAGCTGAATATTCACTGCTGTATGAGTCATGTACAGTATCAGTGCTGTTTTCTGGAGGACCCCACTCCAGACTACAAAGCTGCTTCTTAAGAGGCAATACAAGTCCCACCTAAAACAAGTACGTCTCCACTTCTGGAAGTCCACCCCCACCCCCACCCCCAGGATAAAAAACAATGGCATTTTGTTAGTTTTAGTTTATTGTCCCATTTCCAGTACTTTAGAGGAGAGGGAGAGAGAGAGAGAGGGAGGGAGGGAGACACACACACACACACACACACACACACACAGATCTGAAAATATCCAGCCTTGAATGTCTGGAAACATAAAGAAAAGAAAAATAAGGAGAAGAGTTAAAAGAGTGACCTTTTAAGCTTTACATGTGGAAAACAGAGGAATATAAATATTATGCAGTGTGAGAGAAGAAACGAAGAAAAGAAAATGGCAAGCAATACATTGTAGATCAGCTGCATTTAAGATTAAGAGGTGATATGCAGTCAAAAGTAATAACTGCAGAAATAGAAGTACAGTATTAGAAAAAGTAAAAGATAAGTTGCATGATTCAAGCAAGTGATAAAAACTATTGATTTCAAAGCAGGCCCTCTGATTTTTGAAATGGTCCTCTATCCTTCCTCTTTTCTACACGGCCTATCTTCCTTCACTTCTTCATCCCCCCCCCCCATTGCCTTGTTCTCTGGCAACAGCTTTAGATTCCATCAGATAATCAGCATGTCTAGACAAAGTGATAGCACTCGGGCAAATGTTCCCTATTTCTTCATCTCGCGTGATGTAACATGGTAAATAAAATAAAACTGTAGCAGAATACAGGTTCCTCATATTCGATTGTATGATAGACAATTTTTAAAGTAAATATGCAATGTCAAGTCTAAAGCAAGGTAATTAAAATATGACACAGTGTCATACCAGTGCACCGAAGAGTAAAAGTTCAGTTCTAGGAGTTGGTTAGTAAACAGCCACACAACGTTGGAGATTAGTGCAGGCCAAGGCCCCTGAAGACTTGGTTTTGCTAGTGGGCCTGGAGAACCCAGAATGGGATGGAGCCCATCAAAATGGCTATCTCTGGGAATGGGAGGGGGGATGGAGTTATTGTTTTTAATTTTTTATTTTTTTTTCCTGTGTTTTTATTGCTTGTAAGCCGCCTGGAGTCGCTGTGACCAAGTAGGCAGCCATATAAATTTCCTAAAAAAATAAATAAGCATTTTGCATTCCATAATCCCATCGTCGACCTTTTTAAAAGATTTTGCTTACACAGTGAAATGCGTGCATAGCCAGGAGGAGGAGAAGTAAATTTTTCTTAAATTCCTTAGGTATGGGATGCTTTTTTTTTCTGCAGCTACTTTACATTGCAAAAATGTTCAGTTTTTTTCTTCAAAATATAAATATATTGATTTTGCCTTAAACAGGTAAAATGGGATTTAGTCATTAAAAGACCTTGGCTCTGAGTAGCTTTTGGGCTATCACTGGAGGAGAAAAGTCAAGTGATTGGTGAATTCTTAGAGAGCGTATTTAAGGGAGGAAAGGGAGAATGTCTGTGAACCTTGGAGTACTGCCAAAATCTTGAGTCGACAGAAGCATGGATTTTCCAAGGCAGAACAATGCATTGATTGGCTGACATTTTCTGAAAGCCCATTCATACATTCATGTGGAAGGTGGAAAGTTCATAAGCAAACACCTGGTAATGTTTGCCTGTGCAAGCTTCCCTGTGTGTGTATCTTCTAGATATAGCATCAAATAAAACCTTACTGTAGTAATTTAGTTACGGTAATTAGAATATTTTCAAGTAGGGTCTGCTTTGAAAAAAAACTGCCTTGTATAAAAATATGGGGAGGTGCACTTTTTTTTTTTTAAATTTGATTTATATGCTGCCCTTCTCTGGAGACTCAGGGCGGCTTACAATGTGCTAAGCAATATTTGGAGGAGCAAACTTGGAGGTAAGTCTTTATCATATTCCACCAAATGTATTTCATTCCGGTAGAATAACTAAGAATGTTTCCACTTTTAAATGCAAATTAATATTTGACTTTTTATGTTAACTTTGATATGGATCCAGTGAAATCATACATTGGCCTTGTTCTTGAATATACAGGTAGTCCTCAATTTATGACCACAGCTGAGCCCCAAAATTCCATGGCTAAACAAGTCAGTTGTGATGTGAGTTTTTCCCAGTTTTACCACCTTTCTTGTCACAGTTGTTAAATGAATCACTGCAGTTGTTAAGATAGTAACACGGTTGTTAAGTGAATCCAGCATCCTGATTGACTTTGCTTGTCAGAAGGCCACAAAAGGTGATCACATGACCTTGGGCCATTGCAACCATCATAAATACATGCCAGTTGCCAAAATGTCAGAATTTTGATCCTGTGACCATGGGGATGGTGCAACGGTCACGAATCACCATTTTCAGTGTTGTAAGTTTTGAACGGTCATTAAACGAATGGTTGTATGTCAAGAATTACTTGCACTGTAATTGAAACATGGTTTTTATGTATAGGACACAAATTACTAATAGAACTGGTGGAAGGAAAAAACCCTACAATCCTTATCTTTTCACTATTAAAATACGTTCAGCTTATATTGTAAATGTCAAGCTACATATTACTTTAAAGGTGTTTTTGAGTTTGACCCAGTTTATTATTTTCATGGCTGCAGCAATTCAAAAGAGTGAGGCTGTCATGACTATGATGGTGCTATTTTGGAGGTGAACCAATATGGAACCTTTTCTTCCCTGAGCCACAACTTCTGAGGATCTGGATTGTTTTGTTCTCCTCTTCCTCCACCTGGTTGGCAGAAAGACCACATTGCAATGCAATAGAAGGAAAGCATTGTAGATTTTAGATAAATCGAAGCTGGGATGGAAAAAGCCAAATGAATGAAGATCAATTATTTTTGTTTTGATGCACAGAATGATAATAAAAATTGTTTAAAGTCTGGATTGGGGGTGACGAAGCCATGTTGTCTCCCTGATATAATTCTGGGGTGGTTCTCATATTCTAATAGCAATAGCATTTAGACTTATATATGGCTTCACAGTGCTTTACAGCCCTCTTAAGCGGTTTACAGAGTCAACATATTGCCTCCAACATTCTGGGTCCTCATTTTACCGACATTGGAAGGACGGAAGGCTGAGTCACCCTTGAGTGACTCTGAGCCGAGATGGTGGTTAGAGCAGTGGTGGGTTTCAAAAAATTTTACTACCAGTTCTGTGGGTGTGGCTTGGTGGGCGTGGCATGGCTTGGTGGGCGTGGCTTGGTGGGCGTGGCAGGGGAAGGATATTCCCACCCCACTCTAGGGGAAGGTTACTGCAAAATCTCCATTTCCTCCCAATCAGCTGGGACTTGGGAGGCAGATAATAGAAGGGGTGGGGTCAGTCAGAATTTTTACTACTAGTTCTCCGAACTACTCAAAATTTTTGCTACTGGTTCTCCAGAACAAGTCAGAACCTGCTGAAACCCACCTCTGGGTTAGAGTGCAGTACTGCAGGCTACTTCAGCTGATTGCTACCTGCAGTTCGACAGTTCAAATCTCGCCGGCTCAAGGTTGACTCAGTCTTCCATCCTTCTGAGGTGGGTAAAATGAGGACCCAGATTGTTGGGGTCTGACTGTAAACCGCTTAGAGAGGGCTGTAAAAGCAGTATGAAGCGGTATATAAGTTTAAGTGCTATTGCTATTGCTATTGAGCAGGTCAGAATCGAATTCCTGGAGTGAGCAGTGAATTAGCTTGCAGTACTGCATTCTAACCACTGCGCCAAAGGGTTCAGAGTATTATTTAGTTCAATATATGGACTTTCAGGTCCATTTTTAATATCTATGTTTCCTTGGGACTCCAAGGGAAAAGATTTTGTCTGTTGTAATCTCAGAACAGCCTTACATCTTTGAGATATGCTGATCAGATACGCTTTTCTTTCTGGTAGCGTCAGTAGATCTCCCGGAATGAGCTGTGGGTGAGAGAGACTTAATGGCTGCCTTCATCTTGCTTTAAGGAATTGTAGCACAATAAAGGTTTACAATTACTTCTTTCTCAGTAAGCCTGGAATTAAAAAAAAAAAAAGCCACAAGCAAGAAAGACAGGAAATGAGTGTTTTTTGTGGGACAGTGCTGTAATTGATATTTAATGGGTTTTACTGGAGGATCTGTTTGACCATATATTTTTCTTCCTCCTTCGTCATCGTCTCAGTTCCCATTTTTATAAGCATTCTAATGCGCAGGAACGTCAGTTCTGGGCATATGTTCATGTCCCTGGAGCCTTGTTCAGATATTTAGTGGAACATTTTCTAATTCGAAAGATAAACACTTCTGTTGGGCTTGTGGGGCGGAAATTGTTTTTGTCACAGCAGGTGTTGCCCATTAGTTCTACTTGAAGAGAACATCTGAAGCCAGACTTTGAATGGGATGCATAACTGAACCCTTTCCTCACCCGAGTCTCCTCTTTGCTGAGACTGAGTTTCCTCCAGGAAACATTTAGCTGTGCAGTTCTTCATCTTCGTCATCTGCCATGCAGAATTGGGATTTCAGCACTTCTCAGGCACATCATTTCTCCTTTCCACAAAGGGCCAAAGAAAGTTATCGGAAAGCCGATAAACTGAACCAAAGTTTTTGAGCTTTCTGCCCAACCTTTGTACGCTGCACTCCAATGATGGTATCAGAACTCCAGAAAAATGTAGATGACATGACCATAGTGATAAATTTGGAGTACACAGCCATTGCCACAGTGCAATGTTTATCATTCTAGATTGGGCACAGCCAGATGAATGGAATCTGGTTTAGAGGCTGGAATTTTTTTTGATCTAGAAAAAGATATGCTCCATCAGGTTTGTTGCATGAGCTGGTTCTTTAATTTAATCAAGATGGTGACAGTCAGATAGATAGATAGATAGATAGATAGATAGATAGATAGATCTAAAATCTTGTTCCTGATTGCCACGGACCAAAATGGCAAGAGATGCATATGTACAGTTGGGTTCATACAATATATGCATTTCCTCAGTAGTGACTTATATCTTCTCATTGTATCATCATCACTGAATTGAGATAAAGTGTCTCCTTATAATTGCTATTATGGTACAACAATGGCCACACGACTCCAGGAGCTGCTATAAATGATATCACAAATATGACTAATCAATGACTTACTGTGTTCTTTGAATACAGCAGTGTAAGCTGTAAATTATAATGTATAGCTTAATGTGGTATGTCACATTATAATTGAAACAATAAATTATATTTAAATAAATTATCAGTGATGTATTAATACAGTGTTACTGTATGTCATGCAAAAATTTTCCACCCCAATTCATTCTGTTTGGGCAATACAGTATGGAATTATCAATGCCCAGACTATATCAAATTTTGGCTATATGCTGTTGAAGCACACCGAGGAATTCCCATGGATGCAAAATGTAACAACAGGCTGATTGTCCATATTATCAGTTTCATCACACATAAATTTAGAAGATCTGTACATTTGTTAAATTATTTTTGTGTTTTATTTAAGTTGTTCGTTTTAACTCCTAAAGTCTGAAATAATGTAAGTTTGGCAATTTAAGGGAATGCTTGTCTGGTATAACATCTATATTTTCTATATTATTGCATCTATATTATTACAATCAAAAGAAAGATGTCTATTGAGGATGCTGCTGCTGCTAGAGAACCATAAGTAGGCATATGGGTATTATTTCCAAATTATGGGCTGCTCTTTCTCCAGAACTGGAGAAATCCAGTAAGGATTTTGTGTTGAAATTTTGTGAGTCTATGCCTTTCATTGCATGAATCAGCAGAAGAAACTCTTGGACCATTTTAAAAGTAGGGAAAAAGGAAATGAATAAAATACGGGAAATAAGGAAGGGATCGGAATGGTGTGTTGCTAGTTCCTGATGGGCACAATAAGCTGGTTCCCTTTTGGGACATAAAAAGGGCGAGTGCTTCCAGATGGAAGGTTTCAAGAACAACATATCAAAGGCATTGTTCAAAAATAATCCATCATTCTCTCCTTAGAAACAGGAGAAAATAAAGCTGGGGAAATGTGATGGGAAAATACGGGAAACTTAAAATTGAAAGAGGATATTGTCTTGACTCCTTGTAAAATTCTCTGCATAGAGCTGGGTGGCAAGATGTATATCAAGCATTTAGAGAGAAATCCTCTTATTAAAGAAAATCTCTAGATATAAAATATTGGAAAAAGAGGTATAATAGGTAAAAAAAAAAGGATGGCAGAACTACACATTCAATCAAGCGGCAATTTATCTAAGCTATTTAGCATTTCCTTCCTTGCATATTCTGTTGAGTTGCAGCACATGCCATTTGGAAAGAAAATGGAAATCTACTGATTAACTTTTCTCTTATTCATGTGGTTTTCCCCTCCTTTCTTCTGAGCATTATTTTCAGTTTGATAGACTATGGTAGAAAATTGAAAGTCTTTTTGGAGACATTGACTGTTGCTTTATCTGGACAAGGAAAATACTACATCATTGATGTGTCCAGCCAGCCAATCAGAAGTTATTTAGGAACTAATCCTATTTTCTTAGTTATCTTGAGTGGAATGATAAAATAACAATCTAGTTTTCACCCAGTTGTAATATTATATGAATGGGGTTACTTAGGAGAGACTTAGACTTTTCTTAGGGAGGCAAGAGCTGAATTCTGTTTATTTAGGCTGCTTAGTCTGAATTTACCAGATGCTTTAGGGGGCACTGTAATCCCACATCAAAACTAGGACTTTGTCACAAGGTGTCAATAGCCAATTGATAGCACCCAGTTTTGCATTTCTTATGCTCTTTCCCAATGATTTCATGCATATCTTGAAGAGGAAAATAGAGAAATAGGAATGGAACAATTCCAAAAGGAATTCTCCTAATCCCTGATCACTTCAGTGAATCAGAAGGCTACCATGGTTGATTGTATCAAAAGTTGGCGGGAAAACAAGAACTATTAGAATCACAGTTCCTCTGTTGATCTCCAAAGAAATATCCATCAGATGACTAAGGTAATCTCAATCTTGTAGTTCACTTTAAAGTCAATTTAAAATGGGTCATGGCAATCTACCTCTTTCATCTGAGAAACTATAACTATAATTCTTTTGATCACCTTACCCAACCATTTAATGTGAAAGACTAGACTATAAGTGTACATTTTCCAAGAGATGCAACACAGTATTTTTTAGAAGTGGTTTAACAATTGCTCCCTTAGTCAAGCCAAGCTGGGCAAGAATCCAGAGGACAAATGGTGGAGCATACCTTTCTAAATAATCTAACCACACCCCTGGGTGTCTCAAATTGAGGTGAGAGGAATTAGTAGCATCTTCATAATTAACTTTGAATTTGTGATGGCATCCAAACTGTCTTAAATACAAGAGGCTTTATCCACCAGGAAAAAAAAATCATAACTCGCCTCTGGGGATTTTGTAGTCAAATTCAAGAAGGTAGCAAGGTTATGAGTCAGCCCCCCACAACCCAAAAGAATACAGAAGGCTGTGTGTGTGTTGTATGCAGTATATTTATAAACTGCTTCCTTGCCCCTTTAGTAACAATTTTTACAGTAACATAAGATGGCTAATGAACTTTATCTGTACTCTGTTCTCTTGCTGCTTCAGCTTCTGTATTTGCAGACACATAGCTAACTTTCAAGTAAAAGTGTTTTTTTCTGGTGGGGCCCGTATATCAGAGAACCTGGTCTACCCAATTATGGGACGGAGCTTCCCACTTTGGCCCCTCAGCCCCAATCCAGGAGCCTTCACAGGCAGTCGCTTTCATGACAAACTATTTTTGTGTTGAATTTATGTTTTACCCATGAAGAAATAAAGGGAGACTAGTATAGATCTATTTCAAGTTATTTATCTCTCATCAGCTAGCCATACCCTTCTGGGATTTGAACCTGGGCTACTTGCATATTAAGTAGATGTATTATCCTCTAAGCCATGGGGTCTCTTTCAGTGGTGGGTTTCAAATTTTTTTACTACCAGTTCTGTGGGTGTGGCTTGGTGGGTGTGGCATGGTTTGGTGGGCGTGGCTTGGTGGGCATGGCAGGGGAAGGATACTGTAAAATCTCCATTCCCTCCCCAATCCAGGGGAAGGTTACTGCAAAATCCCCATTTCCTCCCAATCAGCTGTGACTTGGGAGGCAGAAAATAGATGGGGCGGGGCCAGTCAGAATTTTTACTACCGGTTCTCTGAGCTACTCAAAATATCTGCTACCGGTTCCCCAGAACTGGTCAGAACCTGCTGAAACCCATCTCTGGTCTCTTTGCTTTGTCAGCTATACATGTTTTTTCTGGTGGGGCCGATCTATCAGGGCAACCTGGTCTACTCAATTATGGGACGGAGCATAGTGATTCCGCTCTCTTTCAACTAGGTTGGAAGAAACCTAGCACTAGTAGCTTTAATGATGACAATACAACTACAAAAAGATTTCATTCATTGTCCAACAACCCATCTACCAGAGAGAATGAATGCTAGTTCTTGTTTTACTACAATTAAACCAGAAGCTATGTAAGCACCCCTCTACAACACTGGAGAGTGGGTGCTGCCTGAACATGCCTATGAGTATAAGCAATTTTAACTGGCTTGGCAGGAGCCATTGCAGGCTCATGAGACCTAACTGAGGTCAGTGCCAGAAGCAGCAGGTGATCCGTAAGAAAACATACTATTTTGAACTGCACTGCAGTATAAAATCAGAATGCTTTAGGGTAAGAACCCATCAGTAGCTCACATGTTTAAGAGATTTAACTATAATTCTTTTTTTGTATACGGTTGCACAATTTTATATGATTGTGGTATGGCATTGCTCAATTGGCCAGGTGCAAGATTCTGAAGATTGCTCAATTCTTCCCAGACTTATCAGGGTTGAAATAAATACTTTGTTTTAACACATCCTTTATTAGGTTCTGGTAGAGCCAGAATAGGAAAGCAAAATGGATCTGCTTTTTTGGCTATTCGTTTGATGGAGTCCAGAATATCATAAATGAAGACAATGCGAGTTAAAGCAAATTGTGGCAAGCCACAAGAATACTTATTTTATTGTCCAAGTAGATGATCTGCAAAAAAGACAAGGTAGAAAAGGCCAGATTCCAAATATTTTTATGATCTATTGGTATCACTGATATTCATAACAGTGTGTTAAGGCTAATGAATGCAATACTTTCTTGTCTCTTCTTCTGCTATTTTAAATATTAATCTTGTAGAGGTGTTCAAAGTTTCCAGGGGGTGCCTAACTTTGAAAATGTCTTGACCAAAGTGTCTCTTTGAAGCTGCATAATAAGAGAACATTAATCTGTGTCTAAAGACAGAGCTGCCATACCATTTTGCTTTGTGCCTTTCAAAATGACATTTCCAGTATGTTTAGCAATGCATCTATGAAAGCTACTTCCAGTCATTCCAATGTGTGTTTAGAAATGCTAGAAATGACTTTTACTCCTGCTGACATTCTGCCACAAGACAGATTGGAAAAACAGAAAATCAAGTAGCCAAGAAGAAATTCTGCTTCTGGTTTTACATTATCTTGTCTCCATCAGATCAAATGTTCCCTGAAGTCTCCTAAAGCATTGGGATTACAACTTCCACCATTCCTATTTAAGAGAACTGAGCAGGGCGGGTTTAAAAACCTGTTGCTACCGGTTCACTCGTGGGTGCGCACTCGCAATACTTCTGCACAAGTGCAGAAGTGTTTGGGCAAGTGGGCGGAGCCTTCCGCCGCCGCTACTGGTTCGCCCGATCCGGGACGAACTGGTAGCAACCCACCACTGGAACTGATGTACAGTATAAGGTAATAACATTATAAGGAAATTCTCTCAACATTTGTGGCATTATAGCCCCAATATAGTGACAGGGCAATATTATGGGAAATAATGGCCCTTGAGTGGGTGAGAAGTAATCACCAGCTTAGAAACTTTATATGCAACTACTGAGCTGAATCCAAGCCCTGGTTATTAGTCTGAGAAATGAATGATCATTTCTTATAGTTGTTTTCACTAGCCAGTGGCCTCTGGAGTATAGAAAGAAAACTTTTGAACAGTTTGATGAATTTAGTTTGTTTAGTATACATTTTAATTCTTATTTTCCTTTTAATTTTATATCACAAAGTTATCTTGATATAGATAGCTCAAAATAAATACTAATTTTTTTAATGTACAAAAAAGGTATCCAGGACATATTGAGAAAGATGAGTAACAGTCAAGCAGCCCTATCTCCTTTTAAGAAAAAGAAGAAAATGAACTACAGACAGATTTTGCCTTTCCCTTTAGTAAAAATGAGGTAATTGTATTACCAAACATTCTGGGCAAGTCCAAGGCTTACATTCTCAAGTCCTCTCCTGCATAAACGCACAGCAAAAAACTTCTGGAAATCAGGAGGGTAGCTGCCTGCCTGTTTATTTTTCCTTGAAGAAAACAATTGACTCTTCAGAACTCATTCTTTAAATGACTGGAAACAGATGGCTTTAGAGATGCTTCCCAGTCTCAAATCCTCAAGATAGTTATGAATTCCTGGGAGCTTATGTTATTGCTTGCTTGCCTAGAGCATTAAGGTAGGAGAAAACTTGAAAATAAAAAAGCTCCAAAGGGCATTCTCTCTTCTGGGCAAAGTAGCTATTAGAACATCCTCAGGTTTCAAACTGCACTGACAAGAAAAATCTCTCTCAAAATTTGTGGAAGATGCTTTCCTCCCCAGCCTGGTAGATTATATCTACCATCACTCTCAGCCCCTTTAGAGGAGGCTGGTCACCATATCCGTGACTCTCTCTGTGTGTCTTTGAGTCAGTTGTGATTCCTGGTGACTGCCTGGATCAATTCCTCCAGTTTTCTTTGCAAGGTTTTTCACAAGTGGTTTGTCATGACCTCCTTCTTAGGGCTAGCTGAGTGCCTCAGGTAGAACCAGAACTCTCAGTCTCCTGTTTCTAGCCTGGTAACCATTACATGAAATTGCCATAGGTAGGTTCTCCTTCTTCTTGTGCCATATCCATCATCAGATGTTGGCGATCATGTTGGCAATCCTATTTTTATCAACAGCCACAAATTGAGTTTTGTCCAAACCAGTCCCTTAGATTTTGAAGCCACCTCGTTTGCCTTCAATCTTTCCTTGGAGGAGTGAAGTATGCTGTATTTTTCCGGGTGTCGCATCACATGTCCAAAATATTCTAACTTTTGTTTTTTTATGGTTTTGATGATTTCCCTTGACTTTCCCAGGTGGCTTATCACCTCCTCATTTCTGATTTTGTCAAACCCAGCTTATATGTAACAGCTGCCTGTAAATCCACATTTCAAATGCTTCTAGTCTCTTCAAGTGGCTTTTTGTCAGAGACCAACTCTACTCTGTAGAGCAGGATAGGAAAAATGTAGCATCTGACAAGCCTGATTTTCAGTTTTAGGTTTATGTCGTGACTGCAGAAGACCTTTTTCATTTTGAAGAATCCTGTTTAAGCTTTCTTTATCCTTGTTTTTATTTCAGTGGTTATGCTCCATTTGAAGCCAGAGCCCTTGTTTTCAACATATAGAGAGGGAGAGCTGCAAGAAATTACATATCACTGAATTCATAAATTGTGTTTCTTAGATCCTTTAATATAGTTAATTTTCAATCCTTTCTAGTCATTATGCATAAAAGAATTCTTTTGGACAAGGGACTGTAAAGGGAAGCTATTATTAATTTTTAAAGTCTTCTCTGAAATATTTACCATTTTTGTTCCCCAGAGCTTTGAAGATGACATGATCACTTTTGCTTCATTCCACCTGCTAATGCTGAGAAAAGGAACTAAAATTTCTGCAGTGACCTCTCTTAAAAACTGCCTCTTGTCTATCAGCAACCAAAACCTTTTACTCTTTTTCCATGCTAGAAGGAACTGAAATAAATGTGCATCCCTCCTCCCTTTTTCATGTTTCATTTCTTTAGCTACCAGAGTGCTTCTTAAGAGAAGGAGCAAGGAGCTGAAAAACTGTCAAGCTACCTTTCGTGTTTTAGTTTGGGTATAGCCAAACTGGATAAGGCAAGAGGTTCCACAAATGGGGGAAAAAAACCCATCCACATTGCTGCAGTGTTGCAGTGTTGTAAAAAATACACCAATGTTGCAGCAATTGCAAATCCCCTGGAGCTGAGACAGAAATAAAATTGTTTAGCTGCTGAAAAGAGAGAAAATCATGGTGTTGTAGAGGCAGAGTTGACAAGAATGGTGTATGTTGTAACAATTAGATTTTTCTTCTATCCCATCTACTATTTTACCTCATGATAGAGGTCACTACTTTTTTTAACGATTCCAGGAACAGGTAGTTGTCATAATTCCTCTAAGTATTTAGATACAAGTGGGGAAAAATACCTCTTTCATATTGAGTTATATTCGCTGAAGCTGATTGAGTTGTATCTCATTCTCTAAAACATGGCTTCCATAAGTCCCTGAATGACAGAATATTAAAACTGAAGGATGGAAAAATAGTTTGTGGCACGGTTCAGCATAGTTCAGCACCATTTGGCAGTAATTTAGATCAGAGGTAACAGAAGCTTTTCTTTCTTTCTTTCTTTCTCTCTCTCTCTCTCTCTCTCTCTATCTATCTATCTCCCTCTTGTCTATACAGTGAAAGTGTAGATCATACTTCTATAATTTCTCCTCCCCAACAATAGCCCTGTGCGATTGGGTGGGCTGGGCTGAATGAGAATGATTGGCTCCCAATTACCCAGCCAGTTTCTTTGGCTGATGGTCCTAATCCACTCTAAAACACAAGCTGTTGTGAAGCCTCAGAGACATTTATCATAGGATTTATGTTCTTTAATCTAGCACAGCTTTTTTTAAAGCTTTGAAGTGTAGACAAGGTTGGAGATTTATTACCTGGATTTGCTGATCTTCTTTTATAAGATTGTGAGTCTTTCCAACCCTATATCTAATATTTCATTTAATAATAGCCTTGAGACTTCCTAAGAAACACATTTCCAGGAAAATGTTACCCTTCATAGGAGTTGAATATCATTCCGTCTTTACCATCTTCACCTTTGACTTTATCTTCCCCTGTTGAACATACCAGAAGGTTACATGTAAGCACACTCTTTGGCATGGTCTCCACTACATATATATCTTTTAGCAAGGAGGGATATCCATCTGATAAAGAAGCACCAAAATACAGGAAGCATTGTTGGCTTGAAATTTAATTCTTCAGGAGGCCGCAGTGTTTCAAACTATAGTTCAAGAAAGGGAGTTTTTAAAAAATTAGAAAGCGATACTGTTGAAGAGAATACTTACTCATTAATTTATTTCATTGACAGTTTCTATACTTCCCTCTCAAAATGACTTTGGGCAGCGCAGAATTATTAACATAAGGTAACATCAAATATACAATTTCTCTGAATACTGTATAGTTTTACTGCTTTATGTAAATCTGGATCAGCAGATTCTTGTTCTTAAGGGTTGTTGGTTTACCCCAAATTGAATTCATCTGAGATGCCCGGCTTAGGGCCCGGTTATTTACGAGACCATCTTCTGCCACCGATAACCTCCCACCGGCCAATACGCTCCCACAGAGAGGGTCTCCTCAGGGTGCCTCAGTCCTCTGGAATGAGCTACCCCCAGAGATACAACTGATTCCGGACCTCTGTACCTTTCGCCGGGCTCTGAAGACTTTTTTATTTCAGCAAGCCGGGCTGGCTTAAAATTTTTAATTGGTTAATTTTATGGGTAAGGGGTTTTAAATTGGGGGAAGCCAATATAGATTTAATTATGTTTTAAAGTATTTTAATGTTTATATTGTATGTTTTTTAATCTTGGCTGTTCATCGCCCTGAGTCCTTCGGGAGAGGGGCAATATAAAAATTTAATAAATGAATGAAATGAAATGAAATGAAATGCCAAATCAGTGCACATTGGGAAAATGTTTTCACTTGAATGAAAGTAAGATAATAAATATCCAAAGTGTCACCCAGGCAGATGTGGTAAAAAAAAATATATCTTTGAATTTATGTCTTGATTCTTGCTCATATGCCAAAATGAAGTTGAAATTATTTGTCAGTGAGAAAGGGATCTTTGCTATCTTCTTATGTGTCCAGCGGGTCCTTTAAAACTACAACAACACAAATCTTACTTAAGAATTTCTTGAAGATTAGCTAAAGATCATGGGGTATATTTGTTCTAGTTTGTGGATTAAATGCCCAATTTATGCCAAGGGGGAGCAGGAAGAATACTTGGCGTAAACTGGGCATTTAATCCACAAACTAGAACAAATATAGTAAAATGATTTCAGAGTAGGTTTATGCTTCCGTCTTCGTGCTCATAAACAGGATTCACACTTTATTCTGACAAATTCATGCTTGTTATGGACTCTGCCTTAGGTCTGAGTTAAGAATCAGCACACAACAATGCCGTCATTGCCCCTTGTTCGCTCTCCCCTTTTCTTTAAAAAAAAAGAAAAGGTTATATTGGTTATTTTTCAGTCCTTGGGAGCAAATGATGATTTTAGGAAAAGTTACATATTTTGGAGAAAGGATTAACAATTTTGTATTCAAGTTCTTAAGAGTATCTTTAAGGATACTCTTTTGACCTAAGAATTACTTTAGTTTTAGCATGTCGGTTTGCTTTATAACTTAATTTCTTATCAATTCTGTTTGTTTCTGTTCATCTGATCTTCCTCCTAAAAAAGCCAGCTTTGACATAGGCATCTGTCATATGTTCTTACTTATCAGTAAAAAACAAAAGCAAAGCATCTATTCTGTTTGCCTGCTCTTTCCCTATCCTCCATTAGAATACCTGTAATGCTTCCTGGCTGGTTTCCTATTCCAAATATAGATTTTTGTTTTTCTTTGTCCTAATGTGCTGTGCCTATAGCTATCCTAGGGTGGGGTGGGGAGAGGCAGGCAAGGGAGGGAGTCACAAACTATGTTTTAAGACTTAATGACATAAATCCTCTGGCTTATGTACTTGGGTCCAATACTGGGACCCAACCCAAGTACCAAGGAGTAGGGTTTGCATTGTAACTTCACCATGCCTATTGCCATTTGTTTGTCCCTGAGGCTAGCTCTGGAACGGATGCCTTTGCTCTGGGCAAAGTCTTTGTTCATCTTTTATTGACTCCCTGCAGTTTGTACTGTGCATGTGCAAATAAGGTATCTTTCTGATCTATGCAATAAGGAATTGCATAAAAACCACAATTTTATAAATGGACAGAATGGAATTTAACTAAGAAGATCTACTGCCTATAGGAAATAGAGTTGTAAAATAAATATGCTATGGTTCTCTTTAAGACAAAATTATGCTATCTATTAATGTGATTCCATCTCAACAATGTAGATGGTGTATATGTGTGGCGTGCGTGTGCACGCACACGCACAATACACATGCAAATATACATACATACATATTATGTGTATATGTATATGTGCATGTGTATGTTTATATATATTCCAAAGATGCTCTAGTCTTAGGATGCTTAGAAATTTAAAGCTAGAGTATTTTGCTTTAACTTGATATTGTCTTTTTATTTTCCCAGAACTAGGGGGAAAAAAAGAATAGTGCAGCAAAAATGCTTTGTACTGAATACCTGGGTAAACCCTTGGAAACTCTCCAGTGTTAAGAGGATGGAGGAGGTAGAAAGACCAAAAAAAGCATAGAAATGAACTGGGCAGTGGTGGGTTGCCCCCAGTTTGTACCGGTTCTATAGAACTGGTAGTAAAACCGGCGGGAGGCTCCGCCCACTGACCCCGACATCACCAAAATGCTTTTGCGCATGCGCAGCCCCGCTGTGAACTGGTAGTAAAGGTAAGTAGAACCCATCCCTGGAACTGGGGCATATAGTTGCAAATGAAACAAAAGAGTTTGTTTTAGGATTAATGTCTGTCTGCCAGAGAGTTAAACACATTCCTGATGTGAAATCAGGATAAAGTTAAATAGTTAACTATCTTTGAGGCTTGATGTTGTAAACTATGTTCCATATAAAGGATGATCGGGTTGTTATATTTTATCTCCTCAGCTTGCAATCTTTCCCTTTTTTAAAAAGTCATTTCATGGTTTATGACATGATATAAATTGATAGCATTATCTGACAGTCTTGAAAATGACCTAAGTGCTTTTTTTGTTTTCTTTCAAACCTCATGTTGTCATGAGTTATTGAGGCTAACATGATGTCTTTGATGTAAACATGGACTTTTGAACTGGACTGTGTACAGAAATTCATTATGTTTGTACTGCTAAGCAGGGATGGTGGTGAGAAAAATAAAAGGCTGGCTGGGGCCCAAAGAGTTGGAAAAGCAACATGTGTCAGATGTACCTGTTGATAAACACCGCTTTGAATACCAACTTGGAATGCCTGGGTGCTCTTTGGAATAAGGCAAGAGCCAGCACATTCAGATATGCTTGGTGTAGCTCCCATTCCTACTTGCCAAATATGCTTCAGCGAAATCTTTTTCAAAGGCATGACTAATAGTCATTTAATGGGCCACATGAGTCATAGTTCAAAATATTCAGAGCAGGGTAACTATATACCTTCTTTGGTTTTAGTAGGTGACTCTCCACCAACAGCCTATGCATGTATGTTGTATTACCCAGGCATTGGAAGATTTAAAACTTTTTTTCTGCATACTGTCTACTGAAGGTGATAATATGCACAATCAGATCAGATTGGTTTTACAGAAACCTCTTCTGCGCATGGACCACCCTGTTATCTGGATCAAGGCCCCATATAAGCATTGATACACTAGTGGTTCTA
This sequence comes from Arizona elegans, assembly GCA_022577455.1. NCBI lineage: Eukaryota > Metazoa > Chordata > Lepidosauria > Squamata > Colubridae > Arizona > Arizona elegans. Next base: position 75,746,216 of record JAKOOJ010000003.1, read on the forward strand.
AGCAGGGCTGGGTGGATTCTACTTACCTTTACTACCGGTTTACAACGGGGCTGCGCGCATTTTGATGATGTTGGGGTCGGTGGGCGGAGCCTCCCACCGGTTTTACTACTGGTCCCATAGAACCGGTGTGAACCGGGGGGGCAACCCACCACTGGTTCTAAGCCATCTTTGTGATATTATGCTCAATTGAGGCATGCTCCCCCCCACTTTACAGGTCAGTTACTGTATTGTATTTAATGTCTACAGCTGAATACAGCTGAATTTCTTCTACTCCCTGCTTTATGTGATGATCATCAACATTATTAAGGGCATCTACTAGTCCTGAAACACAAAGCTATCAGTAGATGTTCTTAGACACAGTGTCTTGGAATATAGTTTAATGAGGGAAAGGATATTTTGGGGGAAAGGAAACCACAAAAGATCCATTAGAATAAACAATGTTTTCTTTACAGGGTCCCAGAATCAGCTTTTAGTTTCTACAGGTAGAAAGGCCTTTTCTGAAATTCTTCGAAGATCTGCTGACAATGTAACAATGTGCTTGATGGACAATATGCTTTGACAGTTTAGAAGATGCTTTTCCAACTGTCTGTAATTTATATTGCTGAGCAATCATTCACTGAAAGCTAGAGATGCTTATACTTTAACCCCCATGAGTAAATTTAATTATTTAGCAACACAAATTACATTTAATGAAAAGCGGCTGTTTCTTGGGCTGCATATTTGTTTGCCCTAGCTCCGTGTTTTGAGGTACAGTGCCTATCCAAAATTTTGTTAAAATGAAAAAATAGTTAAATTGTTAAATTTAAAAATAAAATTGTTAAAATAGATTATGTAGAAGACCAGAGAACAAGCAACCCTACACTGTCCTGTTTGTGTCCTCACAGCTGTTTGGAATGAGAAGGCCAACAATTTTAGAAATGTGTGTAAGTGTGCTTGCATGCACATGTGCATGTTACATTATTGGACTAGGCACAATGATAAACACTGGGCAATCTAATCCACCCATCCCACCATCCTGCATTTTAAAAGGCATATAGGTGCCTAAAACCTCTGGGAATGTAAGAGGAGGGGTCAAAATATTACTCAGCTTTATATTTTTATTCTTCAACTTCAGTTATGTCCTTTCTTACTTCATGGTGATATACTCAGGCTCTCCCTACCAGCCTGGTTATAATGGTGACCAATTTTTGCCAGTGGTTTGTCAGAAATTTGATTGAATGATTATAAGCCATCAGGTTGATGTCAACTCTTTGCAACCACATAGATAACATGACAATTAATCCCTAACCTAGTCTTGCATGTCTTCTAATAATACGCTTATTACCAGCGTAACTGAGCCCATTGACCTTATTGCTGATCATCCTTCTCTTCTCTTCCCTTCCCCAATTCCCAGCATTGTAGCCTTTTCCAGAGAGCTACCTTTTCACATAATATATTTAAAAGTAGGTTATTTGAGTCCAAAAATGTGTGAGGAAGGTTATACAAAACTGAACAGTCTGAATTTTTCATTTCCATTGAGAATGGGATTTGAGATCCAAAATATTTTTGATACTGAGCTTGAGGCCCTGGATGTGTGATCGAATCCATATATATATCAGAGATAATTGTTATTGGTTCATTATTTTTTCTTTTAATATCTGCTTTTGTTATTTATTACTTACTGTCATTTGTTTTTATCTTATTTTAATAATTGTTAGCTATCCAGAATAATATATTTGAAGTAGACAGTTACATAAATTGAATAAATAATGAATAATTTTTTTAAAAATTTTTGTATACTATAACTCTTTTATCACTCAATAGTATTTTGTGTTTGTACAGTAGCCTCGATAAGTTGAGAAAATGCCTAGGCTAACAACATCAAGCACACTGTCAAGAGTAAGGTTATAAGTGAATACATCATGAGAGTGAAGAACATCTTAAATTCCAAGCGCAGTGATGGAAATACCACTAAGGCAATTAACGCCTTGGCAGTTCCAGTCATTAGATACAAAGTTGGAAGAGTGGACTGGTTTCAAGTAGAACAGAAGTCCTGAATAGGAAGATCAGAAAAATAATGATAATGAATTATGCCTTTCATCCACATAGTGACGTTGACAGACTCTACTTGCCAAGGAACACAGGTAGGCATGGAATGTTGCAAGTACATCAGATATTTGAAGAAGACAAAAAGACATTGGAACAATATCTGAAGGGGAGAGAAGAAGTATACCAGGAAGATTTACTGAGTACTGGACAGACTAAACTAGCCTACAGTACAGTCCAAATGACAAAAAGAAAAAAGACATGGCAAGGAAAAGCATTACATGGTTAGTACATTAAAAAAAAAAAAGCAGGTAAAGCAACAAAACAAAACCAGACAGTAGCTTAAAGCAGGAAAATTGAAGAAATAATAGAAGAACTCATTCTGGCTGTACAACATCAAGCCTTAACAAATGCACACAAAAGAAAATTTAAGTATACTTAATGTATTTCAAAACAGAGACTTTCTTCCTTACAATTTAGTAATTGCGTCAGGGCCTGAATCATCTTAATCCTTATATTTTCCCCAACGTCTTCAGGAATAGCTCAAAACCTTAAATAAAATGTTTCTCATGCTGTTCCATTAGAGTAATGCTATCCAGTTTATTTTTCTATTGTCTTTATTTTATATTAAGATTTTTTTTAAAAAAAGTTCTATATCTATATATACCGTGTTTTCCCGAAAATAAGTGTTTTCCTGAAAATAAGACCCTGTCTTATTTTTTTGAACCCTGAAATAAGCGCTTGGCCTTATTGCCATGCACTCAAAAGCCTGATTGGGCTTATTATCAGAGGATGTCTTATTTTGGGAGAAATGGTACATATAGAACAAATGGATAAAAATCCAGTATTGAGACGAGAGCAACAGACAGCAAATGCCATCTTTGAAAAGACGTTGAAGAAATAGTAGACCACCTAGTTAATTGCTGCAAGAAGATCACACCAACTGACTACAAACAACGGCATGACTAAGTAGCAACAATGGTACACTAGAATATCTGCAAGAAATACCACTTGCCTGCAAGCAAGAACTGGTGGGACAACAAGATAGACAAAATTATAGAAAATAGAAAAACTAAATTGCTCTGGGACTTTAGAATTCAAATAGACACACACCTGCTACATAACACCTGGACTTAACAAGTGTTGATAAAAAAGACAAAAAAAATTGTATAGTGGATTCTGCAGTACTTGGAGACAGCAGAATAGAAGAGAAAGACCTGGAGGAAATCATACATTACAAAGACCTGCAAATAGATGTAGAATGACGATATCAAACAAAAGCAAAGCTAGAACCAATAATAATAGGCAATTTGGATGTAATCCCAAAACTTCTACAGTAGAGTGTCACTTGAACACCATCAACACCAACAAAATCACCATTGGCCAATTGCAAAAGGCAGTTTTACTTGGAAGAGCTTACATCCCAAGGCAACACCCTCAAACCATATATGCCTATCCCAGGTCCTTGGCAATGACTTAATAAGTGGATAAAACTACCAAATCCAGTCTATGCATCTGGCTTACTGTATGACTAACATAATAACTGATTAACTTTACGTGCTGCCTGACTTTCGATGACTAGGAGGCTCACAAAAATCAAACAAGGAAATTACTGTACAATAAAAATCAACAAAACATTAAAAATAAAGATAAAAATGGGAATGAAGCAAGGGTCTGGATGAGGCAAGTCTTCATGCATGGCTTTTCTAAACCACAACAAGGTGTGGGCCAATGGTGGGTTCCTCCCGGTTCTGTCCGGTTCTTGCAAACCGGTAGTAAAACTGGCGGGAGGCTCCGTCCACCTGCCTGGATGTCATAATGGACGATCTGCGCATATGGAGAAGCGTGCGCATCCGCTCCCGTAGCAAACCGGTAGTAATGGTAAGTAGAACCCACCCCTGGTCTGGGCCATCTGGAGCTCAGGGAGAATGTCATTCCAGAGAGTAGGTGCTGATACAGAGAAGGCACACTTCTGAGATCCTGTTAGATGACATTGTTTAATTGAAGGAACTGGGAGCATGCCTGCAGGGTTTAATTTGGCTGGGCAGGTGTTATGTGAGATAGGCAGTCCTTCAAGTACCCAGGCATTATGCCATATATAAGTTTGAGATGTCCCATAGGTGCTTTTTCAAGAGGTATCCTTGGCTGAAGAAGCGAAATGTCTTCAAAGAAAAACCAGAAAGTCCGGTTGCCTCTTGAAAAAGCACCTTTGGGACAACCATGACATGGATGACTAAGAATCTCCAGAGACATTCAGTTTGAGATATTCAGAGAGTGACCCTATCTTTGATACAGCCAGTGGTGGGTTGCCCCCGGTTCGCACCGGTTCTATAGAACCGGTAGTAAAATCGGCAGGAGGCTCCACCCACCGACCCCGACATCATCAAACACTTCTGCGCATGCATAGAAGCTTCTGCGCTTGCGTGCAGCCCTGCTACAAACCGGTAGTAAAGGTAAGTAGAACCCACCCCTGGATACAGCCTTTTGTAAACTCTTGTATTTCTAGAAAACAAGTATTTATCATTAAGGTGTTTTAAAAAGGAAACAGATTTTTTAGAAAAGTCTAACCTTCAACTGTAATAAATCTCTGACAGTAGTAAAAATGTTGCTTTTCCTAGCCAGAAAATCTTTCAAATGATGAAGGTATTTTCAGCTGTTGAATAAATCAGCACCCAAAGTCCTTCTTCATGTTCCTGTTCATTATGTGCTTTTTTAATACTTGTTTTTAAGCTATTTTTTTTGTAAAAATACACATGAAGCAAATTTTGTTTAATGCCTTTGATGTTTAAGATATTTTGACAACTAAACTTTTGGTGCATGCTTGCAGATCGCAAGTTGTTGCTAACATTCAGCTTGCCTTGGCTCTTCTATTATTATTTACTCTATTTGTTAACCACCCCAAATTTGCAACTCTGTACAACAAAATAAAGCAAACTGGAAATGATATTGAAAATAAGATATTTATCAGTTGTCATCTTTTTTAAGTGGCAATCATAGATGTAATGAAAGTTGCTCACTATTCCATTTCAATCTGACTGCAAAGAAGTCACTTTGTATGTTGGCTTTGGAATACTGCAGCTTTACACTTATGCATATTGATACAAATGCACATTTAAGTCATTAGGATGGAAGCAAAATCAAGTGAATACCAGGTTAAAGCAATTTTGAACATTAATGGCATGCTAATATTAGGATAAAGGTAGCAGAGGTTTTTTTAAACCTTTATCTGCACATGTGAAATTGCCCAGAAATTGATAACCGTGGAATATCAGCAAAATATTTACATCTCACTTTTCCTGCAGGGTGCTTACATAGTATGCCCTTACCTATTTGTTCCCATAATAATCTGTGGCAGTGGTGAAATCCATTTTTTTTTACTACTGGTTCTGTGGATGTGGCTTGGTGGGTGTGGTGTAGCTTGGTGGTGTAGCTTGGTGGGTATGGCAGGGGAAAGATACTGCAAAATCTCCATTTCCACCCCACTCCAGGAGAAGAATATTGCAAAATCTCCATTCCCACCCACTCTAGGGCCAGCCAGAGGCAGTATTTGCCGGTTCTCCGAACTACTCAAAATTTCCGCTACTGGTTCTCCGAACTACTCAAAATTTCCACTGCTGGTTCGCCAGAACCTGTCAGAACCTGCTGGATTTCACCTCTGCTCTGTGGGATAGATGGGACTAAGACCGAATGTTGTTTTTAAAGTCACCCATTGAGCTTTGGAGGCTGAAGGTACTCTATCACTTTGTATTTGTTTTAAAGTCTTAAAAAACACTTTCATTTTCTAGCTAATCAGACTCACTTCTTGCCAGTCAGCAAAGATGAGATTCAAGGAACAAGTGACCTTAACAAGAATGTTGCAGAGTGGGAGGCTTGCAAGACAAGGTTTATGGATGGGGAAAAAAAGTTGAAAGTTGTTGCTCAGACCAGAGACTGCCTGCTGATGTTGATGGGGAAATCTGTCCTGTGGCCTCTAGCCAAGGACACCAGTTGAAAAGCTATTTAGACACTCATATCTAATATGTAGCTTTTCCAGACAGATCTTAAAAGCTCCTGTGAGATTCTGGGAGTTTTCTCATACTTTCTACAAACTTTCTCTACATCAAAGGAAAAAATGTGAGATACTAGGTTCCTTATCACTTTGTAGGATAAAAATACATTCCCAGTCTTGAGACAAACAGGAGTAAGACCAGGTCAAGGTTACAAAGAGCTTGCAAGTCTCCAATTTGGCATCTTTCTCCTGTTTTTTTCCTGATAAAATCAAGAGTTATTCCATAATGTGTAACTGCCACAAATCCATTCTGTTCAGGCTTTATTGATGGGTAAATTCAATTCTGGGTAAGTGGAAACACATGGCTATAGGAAATGTGTGAATTTCTGGATAAACAAAAGACACTCTTATATAATGTATTGAACTATAGCATGACAATAATTATACTAGCAAATTGCACATGAAGTGTTTTAAAAATATTATTGTTTGGTACAATATAGTGTGTGAAATAAGAAAAAAAGGGGTCTATTTCATTTAACATTTTGTTTCTATAATGGTCATCCAGAGGAAAACTGATAAGCAATTACACTCTCCTTTTCAAATTCACTTGCAAATCAGAATTGAGAACCCATTCTGGTAATACAAATCCATCACGACAAATAATGATTCATATTGATAACCTTATGCTTCGTTTCTCACTTTATCCCCTTTTAAAGCCCTGGATGCTATTCGTGAAAAAACAACTTCAACATTCGCAAACTGGTGCCAGTGAACTGAAGCACTGAATTAAGTGCTGCTCTCTTGGCACAACCATTTGGGTACATGGTGACCTGATGAAACTTGGACACGATGTGTCATATTTAATAGTTGTGAGAATTTGATGGATTTGTTATTTGATATGATAAGCTACTTTCAGCTAAAATTTGAATCCTGCATGTGTATCCTGCATGTAGATGCATGTGACCAATTTCATAAGAGCTGAATTGGGTCAATATTTTAGGTAATGTTTTATAAATATGAAAATATACAGGCAAATAGAGCAGGGGCGAAATCCAGCAGGTTCTGACAGGTTCTGGAGAACCAGTAGTGGAAATTTTGAGTAGTTCGGAGAACCGGCAAATACCACCCCTGGCTGGCCCCAGAGTGGGGTGGGAATGGAGTTTTTGCAATATCCTTCCCCCAGGAGTGGGGGGGGAATGGAGATTTTGCAGTATCCTTCCCCTGGAGTAGGGTGGGGATGGAAATTTTGCAGTATCCTTCCCCTGCTATGCCCACCAAGCCACGCCCACAGAACTGGTAGTAACAAAATTTGAATTTCACCACTGAAATAGAGGTTTCACAATACAACTCATTCACCCCAAACAGTATGCTTTTGACAACAATTAAAGATGGCAATTTGTTTAGAGTCTCTGTTTAAAATATGGCACAATGATACTATCTAATATTAGATGAGCTGTAGTTAAAAGTATTGATTCTTGTTAGGTGGTAGTCAACTTTCTAAAGTTTGTGAAAGCTTATGTTGTTAGTTGAGAATTATTTAGTTCATATTTAGAACAACAAGGAAATGTTCCTGGGCACAGATGCTATTGTAATCTACAATTGTGGCCACGGTTTTGTTAGGCAAATTCAAGATAGTAAAATCAAACATCAATAAAACATCAAAACATCAGCATATGCAAAAGACAACTCATATAATTCCACTTTTATTCATCTTTCATCAAAAGATGAAGTTAGTTCATATCAGTACTTGAGGTCATCCTCTGTTAGTCATTGAACTGTTCGGGTCGTCAGGATGATAAATTGATAGTTTTCTTGCTCAGTTTTATCCAATTCTTCCCTAACAAAGACTTTCTTCATTTCTCTTTCTCTTCCTTTCCAGGCATTTGTAACATGACATACAAATACTTATGCGCACCCAGTTATTTAAATCAATCTTCTCCAATTTAGTAAAGCCTGCATATCCGAGGAATCGATTGTCTTCAATCATTTCTGTACACCAAGCATATTCCAGCAGAGTAGGTGAGCTTTAGATTCCCTGTATTAAATGTTGTCACCTTGTGGATCCCAAGGAAATGTGCCTTTTCTGTTTTGGCTCCCACTCTCTGGAACAGTATTTCCCCAGAGATAAGGACTCTGCTCTTTCTCCTGGGGTTACGGAAGCTCTTTAAACCTGGCTTTGATCCCAGGCCTGTTGCTGAGTTATTTTTTGTTTGTTTGTTTAGGGTCCCTGTTTTGTTTGATTTGTGTCATTTACAAATTGTTTTAATCTGGTTATATGTGAGATTTTAGGTTTTATCTGAATTTATGAATCTGATTATATGGATGGGGGATGGTTTGTATGCCACTCAGAGTACATTAGCCTTGGATGGATATAATAAATTTAAATAATAAATAAATAAGCAAACTCAGTATCTTCTAGTCTATGAAAGTGCCACATTGGTATTCACATGATTATTCCTAGAATTTCAAAACAGTAGTGTTTATACAACTCTGAAATTTTATCCCAATGAGAAAATGAATACATATTTTTAAAATTGTATTTATTAATGGATCTAGTTGGAAGGGTCTAGGATGGGGAAGACTGATTTAGACCTTTCATAGGTATTAGTCCTTCTTTTCCTAATGCTTTCTAGGCTGGGCATTAATTGCTTGCCATATTGAGACTAGTTTTAGAAGCTATTCTTGGAAAGTGACATTTAAATAAATCAATGATCATGTGGACTTTAATGTCCACATGATCTTGCAGGAGATGCAGGAGCTTGCAGGAGATGTATAGCATGCAGGACTCTGCAGGACTCTGATGTGAGGACTTTAAAAGAAGGTTGACACTGTACAGTTAGAATGATGGGAGTGTACAAGAAGCAGCCCAGAGACACCTGCAATAATCTGATTCAAACATTTCCAATTGGGGCCTGTCTAATGTATTAGATTACAATTTACAGAATTTCTAGCCAATGAACTTCTCTCAACTAAAAAGTCTGAGAATTGCTCCAATACATTTAGAAAGCATCAGGTTGGGAAACTTTAATATAGTTAAAGAAATAGAGGCTTCACAAAGATAATCATAAAGTAAATAAACTAGCCAAACAATCTCAAAAAGAAAGATTGAAAGGAAAAGGTAGATGAAAGAAAAACTGTAACAGAAAACAAAATAAATATTATGATGATGATGATGATGATGATAATAATAATAATAATAATAATAATTATTATTATTAATTAATAATTATAATAATAATAATAATAATAATAATAATTATTTTATTTCTATACCGCCCTTCTCCCGAAGGACTCAGGGCGGTGTACAGCCTATTTAAAAACACAAGACAAAACAACGATTAAAATTTAAAATGATTAAATAGATTTGGCTCAATTAAAACCCCAGAAATTTAAAATACCCCAATATAAAATTATTATGTTGATAGCCCGGCCTGGCGGAACAACAGGTGATGATCGCTAAAGCTTTTGTATCAATCTGTCTAGTGCAAACTTGCTCAGTTATGGGCTTCTTGAGATACTCAATTAGAAGTATAGCAAATGTATCTTTCTCAGCAGTTATGTGAAATCTAGTTGCCTTTTATTTTTCTGAACTTCACACTGCAATGTATGAATAATTTGTTTTCTATCTACTAGTACAATTGTTAAATAGAATTTGCTAAAAAGACTACTGAAAAGATCTCCAGTGTGATTTAGTGATGTTATTTCTTTCCTCTCTCTCTACCTGATTTAACTGACATTACTCCCAGCATTAATTAATCAATCGATCGATCAATTAACTATAGACATATATAGTTGGCCATTTTGCTCCACATGAATGAACTGAAGGGGCAGTTAACAAAAACTGAAAATAGTACAATATTTATTTATTCATTTCTTAAATTTCATCTCTCCTATAAGGTGTCTCTCAGTAGCTATACAAGAAACTACAACAGCAATAAACATAACACGGGCCAAGGAAACCATGCAGCATCAAAATAATATGGGGTCAACTACTTTTCTTACTTGTGTCAGGCTAGCAGGGTCAGGCTAGGCGGTATGGTATTCTACAAACACCGTGACAGGCAAGGCCTATTCTTCCGAATCCTGCAAGATGACATTTTCTAATCAATGGCACCCTAAGCAAGTTCCTACTACTAAATCTAATCAGATGAGTAAAAACAAATGCGTAAAGGGCTGAAAAACTGAAGAAGTTCTCTATAGTAAAGAAAAAAAATGCAGAAAATCCATGTGTCCATTTCATATCTGAATGACAAAGGTTTAGCAGTTTCTCCCACATGGAATTTCAGATGTCTTGAACTTCTAGCTGAGCAACCATTGTCCTTATTTCTCTCTATTATACTGTTTTGTAAGGATGGGCAGCAGTTTGGATCCAGTCTCTAAAAAGTGCTTTTAAGTGTAGACGAGCACAAACATAATACCTCTCTGCAGTCCCTTAAAGCAGCCACCCCTTTCCCGCTCAGATTGCATGGCTGGACAGTCAGGATAGGAGGCAGTCCTCAAAGCTTTCCCCTTTTGTCCCATTAAATAATGTATTCTTGGCCTTGGTGCCTGACAGATTCCCTTGACTTTTTCGTGTATAAATTTAAAAAATAAAGTAGTTTATTAGTTTAGCATTCTTCAAAGTCTGATGTTAATTTCTAAATAACCTTTCTGGCTAAAAAAAATATTTCTAGCTTCCTGCTCATGAATCTTCTTTTAAAAAAATAAAAAAAATATGGCTGGCTGCAGCCCGGTGTTTGAAAAGCTCCATCTGAGCAGAAAACAAGAAATATGGAAGATGTAAGGAACCAGTCAGTCCTAGAGGAGATCAATTCTGACTACTCTTTAAAAGATCTGATCCTGAAGATGAAACTCAAATACTTTGGCCACCTAATGAGAAGGAAGGACTCACTGGAGAAGAGCCTAATGCTGGAAAAGATTGGGGGCAAAAGAAGAAGGGGACAACAGAGAATGAGGTGGCTGGATGGAGTCACTGAAGCAGTAGGCGTGAGCTTAAATGGACTCCAGAGGATGGTAGAGGACAGGAAGGCCTGGAGGAACGTTGTCCATGGGGTTGTGATGGGTTGGACAAGACTTCGGAACTGAGAACAAAAAGGAACATCCTGGAGAATTAAGTGGGTGGCATCCTTACAGGGTTGTTTTGGGTAAGTGGAGGATTTTTGGAAGCTGCTTATTGTACCAAGGCAGCCAGTTTCTGAATATACGAGCTTTCCCATAGAAGCTGCTTTATGAGAGTACAATCATCCTTTCCCCCAAATTCCAAATATATTCACTGGCTTCAAAGTTTGAGAAAGATCTAGCCACTACATCACACTAGTCTTCAAGAGAAAAGAAAATAGAAGATGTGCTTTGCCTTCTTGTGTACATTGTCTGATATAAGGGTTTCTTATATTTATTTATGGTTTCATCAGATAATTGTTTGCTGTGTTAGACAAACATAATATTTGTTATATTAAACCCAAGCTTTTAAAGCCGTCCTGATTTAACAACTGGACTCCAGTCTGGTTTGTCAATAGCAGTGGTCGTGACAGCTGTACAGGGAATAGAAGCTAAGCATAGATTGTAATCATCTATGATGTGGGACTATTGGCATCTGGCTTGTATATCAATCTGTGGGAATACAAGGGACCTTGTAAGCAAGTGGACAGTTCAACAGCTGGAGATATGGCAGGAGGATGGCTTTAGCTCAGCAAACTGTAGCATTTCAGCACATGGTTTGCATCTGGCATGGTTTTTTTCCTCTAAAGTATTGAGTTACACCAAACTCCCTCCCCCTCACACTAGGAAACACTTTGCACATCCGTTCAGACTCTTTTGCATGGATACAGAGAGTTTGCTTTGTTACAAATAAGCATACAGATTCTGCAGGGTTGTTGTTTGGGCTGGACAGAAGGGTGCAGGGAACTCAATGGGTCTATACGAATGTCGAAAAAGTGACAGGTTTGGTGTTCAAGGGTTAATCTGCACTTTTTTTAAAAAAAAAAAAACACCTTTATAGTGCACTACTATTGCCATTTGCCCAGATGTGACTCTAAAACAAAAGATACCATAAAACCATTTTGCTTACTAATGGAAAATAAATTGAAAACTATAACCTAGACTAGGGAAGTATTATTTCACTGAGATTTTTTTTAAACATTAGTGACTAATGCTAGAAATTGCTGTTATCTTTACCAAGATGGAATGTTAGAATGGATAATGTAATTGTAGAGTGCCATTGAAACAAAAGATTAAATATTACTGCCAGACATACAGGCCCTGTGAATGAGACAACCAGAGTAGATTTGACCCACTAGCTTCTATAAGATTGAAATTGTGTTTAAAATTACTAATGTAAAATTAATCATGGCTATTTAATAAGAGCTATCCACTCTCTTATCCTAGTCTACCATCACCATAGACAGGGTTACAGCAAAATTTCCCAATGCAGTAAAATCACCAGTGTTCATTTCTGAGGCAAAGTAACTCCAAAAATGTATGTATGTATGTGTATATATGTGTATATATACTTGGACATGTCCCCAGGAGTCAAGACTGATTCAAAGGGACCAAAATAATAATAATAAAATAAATTAAAAATCTTAAATATAAATGTTAGGATGTATGAGTTGTAAAATGTTACTGTTATTTCTCTGTATACACACACTCACACACACACACACCAACACACAGACTTTCCATTTTCACAGGGCCCAAATGTTTTGTAGGCTTTAGCCTTGTATGTGTGTGTGTGTGTGTTCGCCTGATGACTTCCTAATCTTTGCACCCTGAAGTCTGCTTGACAAAATTGGCTAAGTGGTTTGCCATTGCCTTTTTCCTAGGAGAGTGACTGGACCAAGGTTACCTAGCCATCTTTTATGCCTAAGGAAGGACTAGAATTCACAGACCTCGGGTTTCTATCCCAATGTCTTAACCACTAACTTCAACCTGAATATCTCTAGACTATTGTACCTAATCAATTATACCAAACTGAGGGTAGAAAAACAGAAGGATAGGATAATTCAGGATGAGATTAAAAAATATAGCATTATTTATTTATTTATTTTTTATTTTATCTCGAATTTATATACCGCACCTTCTCCCGAGGGACTCAGGGCGGTGTACAGCCAGATAAAAAAAAATACAATATAAACATTAAAAACAGTTAAAAGGATATATATTAATTTGGCCCCAATTTAAGATAACAGACCAATTAAAAATTAAAAAATATTAAAAATATGTTAAGCCAGCCCAGCTTGCTGGAAAAAGAAAGTTTTACTGGCACGGTGGAAGGCACCGAGGTCTTGGATTCTCCTTATCTCTGGGGGCAGCTGATTCCAGAGGGTAGGTGCCCCCACAGAGAAGGCCCTCCCCCTGGGGGTCACCAGCCTACATTGTTTGGCTGATGGCACCCCAAGGAGGCCCTCTCTGTGGGAGCGCACAGGTCGGTGGGAGGTCATTGGTAGCAGCAGGTGATCTCGAAGATAACTAGGTCCTATGCCATGGAGCGCTTTAAAGATGGTAACCAACACCTTGAAGTGCACCCGGAAGACCACTGGGAGCCAATGCAGCTCACGCAGGAGTGGTGTTATGTGGGAGCGCCAAGCGGCTCCCGTAATTACCCGCGCGGCCGCATTCTGGACCAGTTGGAGCCTCCGGGTGCTCCTCAAGGGGAGCCCCATGTAGAGAGCATTGCAGTAGTCCAGGCGCGAGGTGATGAGGGCATGAGTGACTGTGCACAGGGAATCCCGATCAAGAAAGGGCCGTAACTGGCGAATCAGGTGAACCTGACAAAAGGTTAATAAAGTTCTTCCTGTATGATACTGCCCTTAATGACAGGTTTTTTTTGTTGGATGTTCAATCCTTGGCCTGGGCAGCTTGAGACTGAGAAGAATTTTGCATCTCTCTGAAATGACCTTCATAGAACACCTTCATTTGTCTTGATATAAACTTAGTTTGACACTTAATATAAATTGCTGAATGGCGCCAATGACTGATCAATGCCCTGGTGAAGATAAATGGGGTATATCAAAGTTGGAGAATAGGAATGAGGCATAGGCAAAGTCTGTCTCAACATGAAAGAAAGGCCCCTCTCCCCCTCTCCCTTTCTCCCTCCCCCTCCTTCCTGCCCCTATTGTCATAAACCTGGCACAAGTGTTCTCATTCAGTAAACTTGGTTCCAAGTACAACCAATTTTGGGAAAGATAGGTATAGAACAGGAAAGAGAAGTGAAACAATTATTTCATGCAGTGAAAACGGAGAACTCCTACAAACCAAAATATAGGGGCGGGGACATTTATTCAAGGGTTTAATTTCATGTTATTTAGAACACAGGCAAATATTCATGCTATATTTCTTTACTGACTTGTGATGTTCTTTTTCCGTAATCCCAATTCTGACCCTTGTTGTTGTTGTTTTTTTTAAAAAAATAAAATTCTTCAAGAAATATTTGCTTTGATTTCCAACTATTTGATTGCTTACTTTGGCCAATGTTGTCTTCTTTCCAGAAATATAGGGAATTAGAAGACTTTGAATTTCTGACTACTGTACCTGATTTGGTGGTTTTAATTCAGGTCTTCTCCGCCTTCCTTAAAAGCGGGGAGCCTTTCTTGTATTCACATGCTCTGATTGGAAAATGTCATTTTAATATTCATTGAATGAATACTACAGCTATGTCAAGAGTTAAGAATATGGTATGATTAAAAATTGTGGGTTTGAAATTTTGCTTTGTAATAATCACTGTAATGACTGAAAAACGAGGGCTGTTATGTAAGATACGCAGGTGAATGTGCCATTTTAGGTTTCCAGAATGATGATGATATGGGAGCAATTCTTCTTGATGACTTAATGACTTGAGCAAATATAAAAACTGATATGGTGTTCTCCCTGCCCTCCTTCAGCATACAAATGAGTTCTATGTCTCCCATTCATTACTCAGTACAGAGAGCAATTTAGGAATTATTTTTCTGTAGACAGTAGGATAGAAGAGAAACAACTGAAGAAAATCATGAAATATAAAGACATGCAAAAAGAAGTAGAACTACTTGGCAAAAGAAAGCAAAGATAATACCAATGCCAACAGGGACTCAGGTGCAACCGCAGACCAACTGGAGCACCAAAAATCAATGCCCGTCAATTGCAAAAAGGCAGTTTTACTTCAACAGCTTACATCCTGCAACAATGCCTTTAATATTATTCAACAATATCTGCCTATCGCGAGTCCTTGGGAAGGAGGTGAGAGGTGGACAAAACTGCCAAATCCAGTCTCAACATCTTGCTGACTGCACGACCAACCATAACAACATCCAGCAAATTTTGAGGAATGTTTTGTAAAAGAGAAATTTACTTTTGCAGCAGTGTGAAATGCAGAGATGGCTAAATTTTATTTCAGTGAGCAATCTGTGTTGATATGCTGGATGAATTCATTCACTTTCCAGCATTTGGTCTTTTGGCATAGTGGCAGTAGACTGCCCTGGCAGGATGTATTCTGCTACAATGGGCAAGTCAGTTGCCTTTATATTGTTTCCTTTGCAGGAAGGAGAAATTGGTTTATTAGAGGGCTTGATGCCAAGGGATCAGGGCAAGGTAGATCAATAGCTGACCATTGATTAGCTGACTCATTGCTCACTCCCTGATTGCTCTGGAAGCACATATTCTGGAGCACCTGCATTACAAGTGCACAAAAATACCTGAAACTAAGCTCATAGAAATGTCAATTCTGAAAGAGAAAAAAAAAACCTGTTGTTGATCTGGAAGGTGTGGAGGAACCTTTAACTTTGTGGCAAGCAATTACACATTAACAGAGTGGCATACAAAGGAAGATACGTATTATTGCATATGAGGCAGTCTTAAATTTAAACTACAGAAGATCAGTCCATCACATCCTATTGATATAAACACAAGGGCAGTCTCCTCTCCATTTAGCAGTACGGGTAGTCCTTGACTTACAACAGTTCACTTAGTGAACCACTCAAAGTTACAACGACCCTACAAAAAGTGATTTATGACCATCTTTCACACTTACAACCATTGCAGCATCCCTATGGTCACATGCTCAAATTTCAGATGCTTGGCAACTGATTGACTCATATGAATGATGGTTCTCAGGATCATGTGATCCCCTTTTGTGACCTTCTGAAAGTAAAGTCAATGGGGAAACCAGCCTCACTTAACAACCGTGTGACTAATTTATCTACCGCAGTGATTCACTTGAACAACTGTGGCAAGAAAAGTCATAAAATGGGGCAAAACTCACTTAACAAATGTTTCACTTAGCAACAGAAATTTTGGGCTCAGTCGTGGTCGTAAGTCGAGGACTAACTATATACATTTTAAAAAGTGAAGGTACCATTCAAGCTTAATTTCTGGGACCCGCCTGAATGTGACTATATAACTTTCTTGGAAATAATATGGAGATCTGGTAGAAATTGCATGAAAAATTGAGCACTTTACAAGTAAGGGAGAATTTCAGATCAAAGCACAAAACCCTGGAGTTGTCATGGAGTAAATACATGAAGCCATATCTAGTTCTCAAAGGACAAAAAAGCAGAATGGTGAGAGACGAGGATGATCAGAAGGAGGAAGTTTGGCTATCTGACCTCATTTTCATGGTAATGGCTTTGAGGCAGGGGTGAAATCTAGCAGGTTCTGACAGGTTCTGGAGAACCGGTAGCAGAAATTTTGAGTAGTTCAGAGAACTGACAAATACCACCTCTGGCTGGTCACAGAGTGGGGTGGGAATGGGGATTTTGCAGTATCCTTCCACCAGGAGTGGGGAAGGAATGGAGATTCTGCAGTATCCTTCCCCTGCCATTCCCACAGAACCGGTAGTAAAAAGAAAATTAATTTCACCACTGCTTTGTGGTGTAATAGGTTTAATACCTTGAAGCTATCCTTGGATGGTAATGAAATAAAAGGAAAATGCTACTTTAATATTAGTACAGCCAAGGGTGGGTGGTTTTGGAAAGCAATATAAATGTAATTAATAAATAAATAAAACCAATTTCATTCATGGGCAGCCGAAGAGATGGAGGCAATACTATGGGAACAAGGAAAACCACTGATGATTTTAACCAGGGAGTGGTGCTGTGCTAAGATGCAAGTGGAAACTTAGTCAGAGCCTAAACATGTTGTGTGCACTATGTGTGTTATGGTTCAGGAGATCTTATGAACCCAGAAAATCTGCTTAATTAAGAAATCCTGGATAACTTAATCATGAGGAAACATGTTATAGGAATACAGTCTTTTTTAGCCTCAGAATTCTTCTTTTTCTTATCCATCAGTATCCCTGCTTGATAATTTCAGCAGAGTTAATCCTAGCTTTCCTCTTTTGCTCCAAATTACAAACTTCTCTCATGGGACCTATCATGAAAAGACTTTGAGCAACAAAAGAGTAAGCATCACATAGCTCTCCTTGTGCTAAGTCCTCTATTAAAATTTAGTCGTTTCAGTTCTTTTAGTTTTAATAAAGACAAAAGCAATCTTTCAAGGAAAAATCACACAGCTGTGTAGAACCGTATTCATATACTGTAGTTTGAACCAGGGGTGAAATGTAAAATTTGTTACTACTGGTTCTGTGGGTGTGGCTTGGTGGTGGGAGTTAATGTGACTGGGTGGGCGTGGCCAACTTTTTTTAAAAAAACTTTTCAAAGCATTTTTTTCTAATGCTTTGAAAAGCCTCTGCCAATCAGGCAACTCAGCTGGGAGTTGCCAGAGACTTTTCAAAGCATTTTTTGGAAGAGGTTGTAGAAAAATGCTTTTAAAAGTAAAAATAAAAACAACCTCTGATGATTGTGCGGCTCAGCTGGGCATGGTGGGATGAACCGGGAGTATTTCAGCCCTGGTTTGAACCCATTGCCAAAAACAGACAATTTGTTCACTATTGCTGATGTGTTAGTTTAGGCATCAAGATGTGAACTGAGCAAATTTGTATCCAGTCTAGCCTTATGACAAAATGCCAGCTTGACTATTCGGCCACTAATTCAATAACCCAGTCAGTCATTGATAGTGACCTGTCAAATATACATCATTGCATTATGGCTGTGTATGAGCTAAATTAATGATGGAGCACTTGACCACACGATCTGCTTGAATCAAGAATCATCAGACCTAGAGACAAAGACCAGATTACCAAAAAAAAAGAGAGTAGCGTCTAATATTTCCAAAGTACAACACAGCAAAATAAGTGAAGATTCATTGACAAAAATCTACAAATGTGTGACGATCTACTAAGGTAATTCTAAAGGTCTGCCAATACACATAATACATCTTCACTTTTCCAGAAAGATGATCTCATGTTCCACAGTGCCACTATTCCCAAGAGCTGCAACAGCATATCCAGTTGTGCAGGCTTCATAAACAATTCAAAATATGTATTTCAGACTGGGCGCAGGCAGCACCTCCCTGTTATTCATAGAAGCAGCCCCACTTTTTCTTCAAAGTTCTACATAAGAGTAGGGGAGCAAAGAGGGTGCAATTGCTTTAAGGCCTGTATGCATTTAATGGCTGGATCCTTGAAATCCACTCTATACTTAACCTAATTCTTTGCATATCAAAACTTGAAAAAAGACTGGCTACTTTAATACATAAGAGAGAAAAGTGTTGCACTTCCATGAGGACTGAAGCACTTCTTCAGATCATGTGGGAAGCATGTGCAACCCTAAAGTGTGCACTGCTAAGGTTTAGTCCAGCTGCTTCCATCTCTTACCAGTGTGGATGTTAACTGCAGCTGCCTAATCCCTACCAAATGACTGTTCCTGAAAATTCTTTACTTATTTGAGCAGAAGGTGGCTTTCTGAAGAATTGCAGGGCTATTGTGATTTATAAGTCTTGGGGTGGGGGGCAAACAGGCAAGGGAAGCATTTTCTTTTTTAAAAAAATACTATCTATATTTTCTGAATTTGGATATTGGTTAACACATAAATGAAGACAACGTTTTCAGATGTTACCCTATGTCTAACCTCCATATTCTTTCCCTATCTGGTTTTTCATATTACTTCTGAAGAACTATTCCCCACCCCCCATTTTATTCTGGAGGTTTGCTTCTTCTTGATACATTCACCCTATTCAGTAGAAGTCTTGTAAGATTTACCCAAATAACATCTTACAAACAAGAAAATTGCAAAGAGAAGAATGGCAAGAAACCCATTTTAGGCATCAGGTATGTAAATTTTATTCCCTGCTGTTTTTACCACACAGCCTTAGCTCATAATAGAGAAAATGTGAATTTTCCTTACCTGTTTGAATCATGATGGCAGCTCTTTAAAATAAATTACTTTTAATTAAAAGCAGGTCTCCATGATTTGTAGCTTTGTATACTGGAAATGGGGCCAGAGCTGTCTCATTTCATTTCTGCAGAAGAATGTAACCCTAGTCTCTTGCCAGTTTATACCACTTCCATGTCCAGCCATAGATAATTTCTCATGGGCTCAAAACTTTCAACAATACCCCATTATGTTTCATGACTCATAAAATGGGTTGTTGCCCATGGAAAGCCATGTGTCTTGGGGCAGCTTGAACTGCTCCCTCCAGCATGTTTGAACGGGTTGCACACCGTTCAAGATCTTGCATGGTTTATTATGCTTGTGACTTGCATACGCTTTGCTGTTGGAAAGAGCATATTGCATCAGAACAGGAAATAAAAATTATAGGCTGGGATGCATTTCAGTGGGAAATTGTACGCTCACAAAATCTGCCACAAACAAACATCAAACAAAGGACAGAGCTGGGATAAATATCAAACTTGTTTTGACATCAGCAAACGCTCTAAAGCTGTGTTCTAAGATGGTAGAATGTGTTCATTCCTACATAGATATTAATTCTGTTTTTTATTTGTATAGTAGGCTGTCCCAGTAAAAATGCGTATTAATTAAGACCCCCTCCAGACAGTGATGAAACTGTCCTCACTGAATACGTATTCAGATATGCTTCTGGCAATCCCTATTCGACTTTTAAATGTTCTGTTTTATGAGAAAAAAATTCTGCAGCAACACTTAATAGTTGAAACAACAGTGTTTTTTTCTAGATTTTGTTGCAAGGGACATTCAATGACATCAGTGATTCTCCAGTGGGGAAATGGGTCACCTTCAAGCTTGGCCAAGCTCTGGCATTTCCGCTGATCACTGCATTTCAGAGCAATGCCTCTTTTGTACCACAACCGAGCTAAAATACTTCAGTTGCTAAAGGGAAAAGGCGTATGGTCACAGGGGCGTAGAGCCAGTTCAAGAGCAACACAAAGGCCAAGAATGTAAGTGCCCTGATTCTCCATGCAGTAAATAATTCCCCCCACGACAATCATTTGCCAATGATACCTGCAACACTTTTTCAAATTTCCAAATAGGCTAAAAAATTGTTGAAAAAAGTCTGCTTTAACCCATGTTTGTATGATGAAGTAATAGATTAAAAGAAACAAACTGTCTCTCCGCATTAAATTTCTCTCTCTGCGTTAAAACAAGACCACAGATTATATGATGGAGAAGGCACATTTAAACATTCTTTAAAAAGACCAAGGATGGAGACGCACAAAACATTTCAGAAACAGTAAGGAGGCAGGCAGATGTCCTCATTTCGCAGGCACACGCTGGCTCTGCTACTAGGTAGGGAGAGGGAAGCCAAAGAAAATGCTGATTTTAATTTAATTAATACAATTATGCCATATTAAGTAGTTAACAGGATTGCTTTTCTATATATTTAATATGTTCTCCCTTCTCTAAAGTTCAGCATAACAATTTGCAGGAACATTCAAAGATTTAGGCACTTGCAACCAAGTCTTTTAAAACCACATTGAGGTCCCTGCTGTAAAGAGATTGCATATTTATCTATTTATTATGTTCTAAAAATCTTTATTCCATAATCATAGACATGCATACTTTATTTTAAATCTTAAGATGTCTCATTATTAAGCTCCAAAAACTGATTGGAGTTGTTTGTGCAAAAACACTGATGCAAAGCAAAACATTCAAATCCTAGTCTTGGAAAGTTGGCAGAAATAAGAGCAGGCAGTTCTATTATGGTACAAATAATGAGTTCATTTAACTTGGGTTAATGGTTATATGAAAAATTATAGCTTCAGCCAAGGGAAGAAATAAATAGCCCCAGTACCCAAACAATTTCATACACTTTTCCAAGGATTAATTAGTAGAAGCCAGTTTATGGCTAGTTCACATAGCTTGGAGACTATAACTCCTCAAGGTTAGAGAACAGAGAAGTGGGAGCTTATTTTATTTTGATTGATTTGTTTACATAGCAACCAACCAAGGCTAAAATAAAGTCAGTTCAATCCAGAGTTGAAACAAGGGTTCAGGTTAGTTTAGTCTGGAGTTTTTCTCTCTCGTTCTTTCTCTCCCCCTCCCCACTTTCTCTCTGTGAAAGAATAATTGCTACCCCAACCACAGTTAAGCAATACTTGTATAGGATCAACCGAAATGTCCAGCAATTACTTATAAGATTTGGAGTTCTTCTGTCCTTTTCATCAGATTGAATGGGAGAAAGAATTGCAAAAGGGCAGAATAGCAACAGGAAGCTCTAATACAGGGCTGTCAAACTAGTGGCCCGCGGGCCAGATGTGTCACACGCTGGACACGCTTACGCCTGGTTTAGCGAAGGGGAAAAAAACTCATGATATGTCACATGATGATGCTGTGATGATGCGAGTTTGCTACCCCTGCTCTAATGGATCCAATTTCACAGTCCTAAGAAGTGACACTGTCTAGCTGGTTCTTGCTACAAAGTTGCATGGAACACTGTTACCTTTCCACCAAAATGGTACCTATTAATCTACTTGCATCTGCATGCTTTCAAACTGCTAAGTGGGCAGGAGCTGAGGCAAATAATGGGAAGTCAACCTTTTGCATGGAGCTCAAGTTTCAAACCTGTGCTGTCAACTCTCCAGCTGATAAGTTTCGCGTCTTTAACTGCTGAGCCATTGTGCCCTCTTTTTTGCATGGTATGGTAAGATAAATACTCTAGGGCAGCATTTTTTAAACTTGGCAATGTTAAGATTTGTGCACTTCAATTCCCAGAATTCCCCACTCAGCATGCTGGCTGGGGAATTATGGGAGTTGAAATACCCACATCTTAAAAGTTGCCAAAAAACTCACCAAAAAACAATCCCACCAACCCCACTACTCTAGAGCAGAGTTCCCAAACCTTTTTGGTTTGTGGACTGGCAAGGGGGAGGAGGGGAAGAAGAAGGGATGGTTCCAATTGAGTGGCAGGCAAGCACACACACAGCTCCTTTTGTGTGAGCAGTGGGCATATGCACCGGCCGCTTGCACAAATGGAGCACGAGCACACGAACATGCATGTGCTCACCCACTACTCCAGCAAGTGGGTATCTGTGCACACTTACCCGCCATGAGGGCTAGAACAACTTACATAGTATTTTATGACTTTGGGGCTGGTCTTATTTTCCCAAGAATCATCCATTCTTAGGGTTGAGATGCTACAATACTGTTGAGAAAAGGAGCAAAGCATTTTTTTCTTATTATAAAATGTAAACTAAAAGAATAAAAGAATAAAAACTCTTCCCATCCTGCTTACAATCTTTTTGGACTGTTGCCTTCTGGCAGATGATACAGAACAATTAAACAATTAACACACGTTTTCGGAATAGTTTTTATCCCAGAGCTATTATTGCACTCAACAATGAACTAAAGGGCCACCATCAGTGAGCTGTTGGACAGCATTACTTGGTCTGTTGTGTGGATGTTTGGGTGGTTTAGGGGTGGGGAATTGTGGTGGGTGGGAGTGTGTTTGGGGATTGTTATGTATGTTGGACCTGGTCTTTGGGTGTTAAGTGAATTTCGTTGTATGGGTATACTGTCTATAAACATACAAAGACAATAAAGTTATTATTATTAAACTAAAAGAATAAAAGGAAGGCCTCCATAATCTTACATCTAAATGTGAGAGTTTCTCTCTCCGTCCCATAGGATTTACTCTAAAAACTGATTTGATTTTTGACTGGAATAATTTAAAGTGCCATTTTTTCCCATCTAAATCTGCCCACACTTTAAATTAGTAATTGGAGACTTGGGGATGTTGCTTGTCTCTATGGCCTTTTCAATTGTGATCCCAAAATTTAAAATTCCTATTTTGGAAGCTTTCTTGCATTAATTTCACCAGCTGGGTGAATTTGAGCCAGTCATCAGGCATTCTCTCTCACCTCACCTCACCTCAGAGGATTTTTGTTTGTTGGGAAAAATAGGATGAAGAACATGTATTAGGTATATTCACTGCCTTGCATTATTTTAAAAAATAATAAGGCAATAAAAATAAGTAAGTATATCTCCTTAATATTAGCCTCCTTGAGCGTTCTTGAAATTAAAGTTTGGGATAGACATTTTCTAAATGATTAACTAATCAATTTTGCATTTATAAAATATTGTAACACTTTAGCAAATACTAATATACCCACTCTGATATATTTTGCAATCTACAAAATATAGGTACAAAATCCTTCTTCTCAGATCATTAAAGCAGTCTTGGCTTTTTCCAAGTTCACATAAAGACCTTGGAAGTTGCTCCTGGCTGTTTCCATATGTGTGTGTAAGTATAGCCGCTTTCCATTGCAATTTGTTTCCCCAACACAACTATTTATTTATCTTAAAAAGAGTATGGCTTAAACTCACTGACAGTATTCTTTGTCACACTTCCCCTCCCCCCAATCCCCTGCTCTCTTATCAGTCTCCCCTTAATAAGTGCACCTTCCTCCTCCAGCATTTAAGTCCCCAGCAATAAAGTCTGACTTCCAAAAGAAAACTTTCTCCTCTCACTCATTCTCTTTTCTCAAAATCCAAAAAAAGGCAGCAAGGGCAAAGGTCTTGAAATTTGCCTGGTTCCCATGGACAGTGCTGGGACTCAGAACTTGTTCAGGTTCTGGGAACAAACTATTCCTGACTGTTTTTAAAGCTTGTGCGTAACTGGCAGCTACTCATCTTGGTTGTTTGGTATCTCTGTTTGCGGAAATCCATAGATCCATTTGTAATAAAGTCAAGAAGCTAGAACTGCCAATTTTGTAGGCACTAGTTAAATCAGAACAAATAACTTTATGCACAGATTCATTAAAAGAAGCTCTCCTTGGTTCTGTTTTGAATATGAGTAGAGCAGGGGTGTCAAATTGGATTTCTTTGAGGGCCGAATCATCATTGTAGTTGTCCTCCGCAGGCCAGCTGGGAGTGGGTGGGTGGGAGATGGGGTGGACGCCTCCTGCAGCACTCTGCCTGCCAAAACATGGCACGGGTGGGTGGGTGGACTTGAGTTTTACACCCCTGGAATACAGGATAGTAACAAGGCTAATAATTTCACTGACTGCTGTAAGTATTTGCAGACTTCACATGTGGGAAAGCCTATTAGAAGTGTGCAAAACTGATTCAGATCTTGGCTAAATGAAGTACCTCTCGGTCAGTTAATAAAGCAGCTGGTCTTTTTTAAAGGTTTTCACAGGGTCTGCTGCAGTGGTGAAACCCAAATTTTTTTACTACCATGGACGTGGCTTGGTGGGTGTGGCTTGGTGGGCGGGGAAGGATACTGCAAAATCTCCATTCCCATCCCACTCCAGGGAAAGGTTATTGTAAAATCTCCATTCCCTCCCCACTCTGGGGCCAGCCAGAGGTGGCATTTGCCGGTTCTCCGAACTACTCAAAATTTTCACTGCCGGTACTCCAGAACCTGTCAGAATCTGTTGGATTTCACCCCTGGTCTGTTGTATCAGGAAACCCATCATTAAAATTAATGTAACTTTTAAAGTAGCATCACCCTTTTTTCAAGATCACAGAGAATAAAGTCAAGCTGCTTTAATGAGCGATAGAGAGAAGCTGAGATTGGATGAGATTGCCAACACTTCATCAGGATGCTTTGCCAAAGTGTATTCAGACTTATGGATCCAAGGGGTCCTCTCAATTGCATACAGTCTCCAACTTTTTAATTTTTGCCTCTCAAACCCATTATCCTGGCTTTTTCTTTCCAAGGGCTGATTAATCAACCTTTCATCATTTATATAGCATGTCCAGCTTAATCAGAGACCACCAAGGATACCTCAAAAGTAAAATAAAATAAACTCCCAGTTTCTGATCCAGTTAAGATCTGGCTAGTGCCATGAAATAGGTGAGCTCCCGTTACTTGTCCCAGCTTCTGCCAACCTAGCAGATTGAAAGCACGTAAAAAAGGCAAGTAGAAAAATAGGGACCACCTTTGGTGGGAAGGTAACAGTGTTCCGTGCGCCTTTGGCATTTAGTCATGCTGGCCACATGACCACGGAGATGTCTTCGGAGAGCGCTGGCTCTTCGGCTTTGAAACAGAGAAGAGCATTGCCTTCTAGGGTTGGGAACGACTAGCACATATGTTCAAGGGAACCTTTACCTTTTTATGATATACTGGAAATCATAAGGGATTGGGATGATCCCTGATCCAGTATAAGGGATGATCCCTGGGTCAGTATACAAATATCCAATTTTTCATGGTGATGTTAAGTATTTTCAAAGCTATTATAAGTGTGAGATTTAACAGACCTATGATGTGGATGGTTTTTTAAAGAATAGAATACCTGTAATGAGATACACACACACACAAATTTTAGAGGCAAGCATTTTGAACATTTTTTTTCAATCTTTTCTTAGTAAGAAATAACAAAGCATGTGCGCATTTGTTCAGATTTCTTCTCTTATCCCTCCCAAATAAACCAGAGAGGAAGCACAGGTAGATGAGCTAAATCTATTTTATTGTAAAGTTACATTAACAAAAACTTGCAGAGCTGAAGGTACAAATTTCCACCACTTTTAAGTAGCTGCTCAGTTAAGGTAGGTCCTTCCTAAGTTTATTTCTCTGACCGTTAAGTTCCTGGGGGCATCTTTCTTTTTGGTCCTAGACAGCATCTCTTTGCTTTGTCCTCCCAAGATTGTCCACACATTCCATTATAGCATTGGTTAAGTTGGAAGTGACCACAGAATGGTACAAGCTAAAGTGAAGATAGACTCTTGAAAAGAGCATATGAAAATGATAAAGGTGTCACAAAAAATAAAATAAAATAAAGTGATAAGCTCTTAGAGAAGAACAGCAATTTTGAGATTAATCTATCAAATCACTTTGCTATATTTCAAGATTTGGAGAGATGAACATTACGGATCAAAATGAACAAATAGTCAAAATAGTAAAAAAAGCAGCTGCGTGGGTGGTTATGGAAGCGACATGGCGCTCCCATGTGACCCCCCCTCCTGCGCAAGCTGCACTGGCTCCCAGTGGTCTTCCGGGTGCGCTTCAAGGTTTTGGTTACCACCTTTAGAGCGCTCCATGGCATCGACCGGGGTATTTACAAGACTGCCTTCTGCTACCAATAGCCTCTCACTGACCAGTACGCTCCCATAGAAAGGGGCTCCTCAGGGTGCCGTCGGCCAAACAGTGTCGACTGGCGGCCCCCAGGGGGAGAGCCTTCTCTATGGGGGCACCTACCATCTGGAACGAGCTCCCCCCAGAGATACGAAGGATCCCGGACCTGCACACATTTCGTCGTGCTCTCAAAACTTTTTTATTTCAGTAGGCTGGCCTGGCCTAACTCTCTTCTTTTAAATTTTTAATTCGTGATTTTATAACTTGGGTGTTTTAATCTGTGTTTCGGCCAAAATATTTAATAATTTTAAGGGATTTTTAATATTTGTATTATCTGTATTTTATCTTGGCTGTTCACCGCCCTGAGTCCTTCGGGAGTAGGGTGGTATAGAAATTTGATTAATAAATAAATAAATAAAAAAATAAAAAACATCCTTAAATCTGCTACATCTATAGCACCACTGGAAAAACACTTTGTACAGGCCAAAATCTCTGATGAAACTATTGATTTAATGAAAAAATGATGGACAATGAAGAATACTGGAAGTTTCACTAATAAACTGGAATACGTTTAACTTTGCAAGACCATAAGAAAACATATCCAAGAAGAAACACGCCAATTTAATGTGAAGTTTATGAAAAAGGCAACTGAAGAAAACAAAGGGATTAATAGAGCAAAATGCAAGCTTATAAAGCTTATAACAGAGGCAGGGAAATGATTCCAGTGCTTTCCAAGGTTTTTAGAAGTTTTGGCTTCCTTGATCTTGTCCAGCTGTGTGTGACTTGAATCTGTTTCTCAAATTCATCCTTGGTCTTTCTCTATCATTTCACCAATTAATTAAAAGCTGCATCCCTACCTACAAAAATGTTCTTCTCAGTGCTCGAGGACAAATACATATTGTAAGTGTTACACAAGATTAGGCATAAATAGTCATGCAAGGGAATAGATATCTGACCTTAGAGGAGCTTTGCTTTCTGAGCCCAATGGCCACAGCATTAATCTTTCTGTTATGATAGCTGTATCTTGCATTTTTACTGTCTTCCAATTAGATGAAGGATGGTTCCTTTCTCCATAATGATTAATGGAGAAGATGACCATTTGAATCTTATTTCAGGGCTGTCACTCTTGGCATTTAGAACACCTGGAAAGATACATCTCTTTCAGCAATAATTTAATGGTTAATTTTGGCATTAATTTTAATTGTTTTTCACTATTTAGGCCCTGCCTATTTAATTTATATGCAAAGCACATCATGAGGAAGGCGGGGCTAGATGAATCAAAAGTTGGAATTAAGATTCCTGGGAGAAATATCAACAACCTCAGATATGCAGATGACACCACTCTAATGGCAGAAAGTGAAGAGGAACTAAAGAGCCTCTTGATGTGGGTGAAGAAGGAGAGTGCAAAAGTTGGCTTGAAACTCAATATTAAGAAAACTAAGGTCATGGCATCCGGCTCTCTCAATTCCTGGCAAATAGATGGGGAAGAAATGGAGATAGATTTTATTTTCCTGGGCTCCAAGATCACCACAGATGGAAACTACAGCCAAGAAATTAAAAGACGCTTGCTCCTGGGGACGATAGCTATGGCAAAGTTAGACAGCATACTAAAAAGCAGAAACATCACCCTGCCAACAAAAGTGTGTATAGTCAAGGCTATGGTTTTCCCAGTTGCAATGTATGGCTGTGAAAGTTGGACCATAAGAAAGGCTGAGCACCAAAGAATTCAGGCCTTTGAACTATGGTGCTGGAGAAGACGCCTGCGAGTCCCTTGGACTGCAAGGCAATCAAACTGGTCAGTTCTAGAGGAGATCAACCCTGACTGCTCTTTAGAAGGCCAGATCCTGAAGATGAAACTCAAATACTTTGGCCACCTAATGAGAAGGAAGGACTCACTGGAGAAGAGCCGAATGCTGGGAAAAATTGAGGGCAAAAGAAGAAGGGGACGGCAGAGAACCAAGTGGATGGAGTCACTGAAGCAGTAGGCATGACCTTAAATGGACTCTGGGGGATGGTAGAGGACAGGAAGGCCTGGAGGAACATTGTCCATGGGGTCGCAATGGGTCGGACATGACTTTGCAACTAGCAACAACAACATTTAGGTATAGGAAGATGAGATATAAATTGAATAAATAAATAACAGGGTGTGAAGGGCACAGGGCTGTTGTCTGCTGCTTTATAGCTACTTCTGTTCCATCACTTCTCAACAGCATCTTCTGCTTAGGGACAGGGCCACTCTCTAGTCACTTATGTTCTGGAGTAGAAGGCACCACATTTTGTTTTTATATTTATAACAAGGCAACTTCTTCAAGTTTTTCAGATGGCTTGTAATAAAAATTAACGAACTGCCCCTTATTCTAGGAGCTGGAAAAAAGGGAATTTGACTTGGAAGTTTTGGATGCTGCTGCTGCTGTTTCATTGAGAACTTCACTTTAATCTTTTGAATGGTTCCATTTAGGAAATTATAAGCCAAGTCACCAACGTAGGAGGGTGGGTGTGGACAAGGATGTGAAGAGAATAAAGTCAGCCAACAGACTTGTGCAATTGTATCTAAGAATAGAGCTACCTGCGTCATGTAAACACGTGGTGTGTATTTCTAGCACTTCTGACTTGGTACAGAAATCAAAGTGAGGAAATTTGGTCACCATCAAACACATTCAACCAAAGAGTGAAACCGATTCCAAGAATTCGCATCCCAAGTGCTGGGAATTGAAGTCAACGTCTTGGTGGCATGATGAGCAGTGCTAGCCAGACCTACCCGACTAAAAACAGAGCCGCTCCCTGCCACATAGCAAGGCAAATTATCAGGAGAAGATGCAGATCTGTAATCAGGATATTTTGGGAAATGTTTAAAACGGAGCTGGTGAAATAAAAGTCTACACAGATTTCAGAGATGCAAGCTCCAAACACAGGTTAGAGAGGCAGGAGGCTAATTATAGCTCAATTTGGTAAGTTAGCCACAATACTAACTGGTAAAAATATATTTTAGAGATGTGCTCTATGTTTCCTCCATGCACGCTTGGTATTCCTTAGGAGCATCTATACATAGCTTTTTATGGGCCATATGTTCTCACGCAATGTGTGACATTTCCGCAAGACCTTCAGTTTGTATTAGTCGGGCTTCTAGTCACGTAGCTGGCTTTGCAACTAGACGGCACAATTTACATGACTAATTATTGTTACATTGTCTTCAGAAAACGGTTGCATTCACACAGAGTGCTTAACAATGGTCTTTCTGAGGAATGGCCTTAGTAATTTTTTTTTATTGTTTGAGTAGGACTGCAGAAAGGGAATACAGGTAGTCCTCAACTTACAACCACAACTGACCCCAAAATTTCTGTTGCTAAGCAAGACAGTCATTAAGTGAATTTTGCTCCATTTTACGACCTTTCTTGCCACAGTTGTTAAGTGAATCACGGCAGTTGCTAAGTTAGTAACTCGGTTGTTAAATGAATCTGGTTTCCCCATTAACTTTGCTTGTCAGAAGGTCACAAAAAGTGATCACATGACCCTGGGACATGAGCAAGCACCTGCATTTTGATCATATGACCATGGGACTGCTACAACAGTCATAAGTGTGAAAAACAGTCATAAGTCCTTTTTTCAGTGCCGTTGTAACTTCAAAGAACACTAAATGAACTGTTGTACGTCAAGGACTACCTATATATGCTTATACTTTCAGCAGTTTCTTCCTAATTTACTTCAATAGAATTCTGAGACTTGAGCATTTACTATTTTAAATCAACAGTTGATATCTAAACAAAGCAAAACTTGCAGTTGGAGGATATATTTTATAAAAAAAAACTATTGGGTCCTCTTTTGAGAGAAAGATAGTGCAGTCTGATGTGACCAGAATGAAAATTAAATTTTAGGCTGACCATTCTTTTAACCTCAATGCTGTCATCATCTAAGAAGACTATATATTATAAATATAAAAAAATAATTGTAATGGCAAATGAGCTTCAATAATAAATCAATACATATTTACCCAAACAGATAAATAGAAAGACCACAAGAAGGCAAAAAAGCAATGGGAGCAGGCAGTGGTGGGTTTCAAATTTTTTTACTACCGGTTCTGTGGGTGTGGCTTGGTGGGTGTGGCTTGGTGGGCGTGGCAGGGGAAGAATACTGTAAAATCTCCACTCCCTCCCCATTACAGGGGAAGGTTACTGCAAAATCCTCATTCCCTCCCGATCAGCTGGGACTTGGGAGACAGTGAATAGAAGGGAGCGGGGCCAGTCAGAGGTGGTATTTATTGGTTCTCTGAACTACTCAAAATTTCTGCTACCAGTTCTCCAGAACTGGTCAGAATTTGCTGAAACCAACCTCTTGGAGCAGGAGCAACTTCTGACTTCCTGCTAGCTTCCTCATTGACTTTGCTTGAGGGAAGCTGGCAGGGGCATCAGAAATCATGATCACATGACCGGAGGGGGTGGGGAATTAACACTGCAACGGCCACAAATGTGCAAAAAAAAAAAAAAAAAAAAAAGGAAATCTGAACATCATGGAAATTTCAATTCCTCAGGAATAATGAGCCCCAGATTTTTTTTTTTACATGTTCTTTAAGTTAGTGGGTTTTAGGTAACAATTGAAAAATGGTTGTGTATAATGGAATGTGTGGATGACTTTGGAGAATGAAAGGAAGAGAGGTTGCCTAGGAAACAATCAGACAAGAGAGGCAGGACCAGTCAGTGGCCTAACAGTCAAGAGATGGAATCTTTGGAAGAACCCAATCTAATGGATCAAATAATTAAAAGTGGTGGAGGGAAATTTGTACTTTCCGACTTGCAAGATTCTACTAATTCTACAATAAAGTAGAATTAGTTCATCTGGTCATGTTTCCTGTCTGGTATACCTAGGAGGACTGGCATTGTGGCATAATGCACCATTTGGGCTAATTTGAAGGTATGAACGAACAAACAGATAAACAAATGAGAGTTTTAGTGGTATATAGATACTTTTGGTAGGTGGCTGATGGGAACACAAGTTTTGATCAATATGTTTTATATTGATCAACCCCCCCCATCCAAATTAAGCTTTCCAGAAATTGACCTACAAGATCATAGACATCACTTGAAGCTGATTTATGTATCTGAGTCCTATATGGACTGGCAACTAGTAAACTGAAATACTTGCATGGCTTTCTGGAATCTCTGACCAATCATCAGGGGGTTGAGTGGATCCATACGTAACTTAAGTGATTCCTCAATAGTGAAATTATTTACCTATTTACTGTATAAACTTTCTTTCCTCCAACAGTTTCATGGAATGATCAATAGCATTTTTAGAGCATTGCCAAATCACGGCTTCAATCTTTACAGGAAATTGAGCCCACTGCATATTTATTAATATTATCATGGTCGATGGTGATGATGGTGATACTCTCTTTCTCTTGCAACAGATCTATTCTATTTTCACAAAACATGCAGGCAGAAAAAGCCAAAAAATAGGCATAATGGAGCCTTGGTGGCGCAACAGACTAAAACACTGTTAAGTAACACCAGCTGCCTGCAATTACTGCAAGTTCAAATCTCACCGGGCTCAAGGTTGACTCAGCCTTCCATCCTTTCGAGGTAGGTAAAATGAGGACTCGTTTTGTGGGGGCAATAAGCTGACTTTGTATAAAAAAGAACACCGCTTAGGGTGTGGGGGGCGAAAGCCCTACTAAGCAGGTATATACAAAAGTATGAGGGCTATTGCTTAACGCATTGTAAGCCACCCTGAGTCTCTGGAAAAGGGTGGCATATAAATCAATCAATCAATCAAACAAACAAACAAACAAATAAATAAATAAATAAAGGGAAATATCCAGTGACACTATCAACTCATGCTAAATTAAAATGTAAAAAAGATGTTGAGACTCTAGAAAGAGTGCAGAGAAGAGCAACAAAGATGATTAGGGGACAGGAAGCTAAAACATATGAAGAACAGTTGCAGGAACTGGGTATGTCTAGTTTGATGAAGAGACAGACTAGGGGAGACATGATAGCAGTGTTCCGATATCTCAGGGGCTGCCACAAAGAAGAGGGAGTCAAACTATTCTTCAAAGCACCTGAGGGTAGAACAGGAAGCAATGGGTGGAAACTAATCAAGGAGAGAAGCAATTTAGAACTAAGGAGAAATTTCCTGACAGTTAGTACAATTAATAAGTGGAACAACTTGCCTGCAGAAGTTGTGAATGCCCCAACACTGGACATTTTAAAGAAGATGTTGGATAACCATTTGCCTGAAGTGGTGTAGGGTTTCCTGCCTGAGCAAGGGGTTGGACTAGAAGACCTCCAAGGTTCCTTCCAACTCTGTTATTCTATTCTATTCTATTCTATTCTATTCTATTCTATTCTATTCTATTCTATTCTAGTCTAGTCTAGTCTAGTCTAGTCTAGTCTAGTCTAGTCTAGTCTAGTCTAGTCTAAATTCACATTCAGAATGGACTGACTGATAATGTTCTTAGACAGCCTTTTATCTGATAAAGCCTACATTTATTTAGCTTCAGTAAGGGTTAGATATCACATGTAGTCAGTTCTACTGCAGGATGATGCTGACACCCCCCACCCCCCTTATCAGAGTGCATAAACTTTGAGTGGTGCGGTGGCCTAGAGGTGGAGCTCTTTCCTCACAATCAGGAGCATGTGAGTTCGAATCTAGGTAGAGACAGATATTTCTCTCTGGGCACACTGAGATTATATCTGCTGCAAACTCTGCATTGGCGACAGGAAGGGCATCCGGCCAAAACATTCAGCTTCATTCAGTTGCCCAGACTCCATCCCACAAGGGAGTATGGGGTCATTAAACATCAAAGAAGAGTTGATAAACATTATTAAAATGCTCCTCTCAAAGTACACTGTGAGAGCTGGTTATTAGATTAGAAAGCAACAAATTAATAAGCAATGAATCAATTTTATTTATTTAGCCGACAAACAAAACGAAAAGGAAACAAAGAGTCAAACACAAATAAGCACATACAACACTTCATCTTAACCTGACTAAGGATCCTTTGCCAAAGCTTTGATGCTAGATAAGAAAATTTTGCAACACTGTACTGGAGATTGTATAAAAAAGCTTTATCTTTGAGCAGAGAAAACCAACATAGAAATTGATTGTCCTTACTAGATTAAAAAGAAGTTGTGAGAGAATCAACAGATACAACTTGCCCTTCCTTCACAAAAGCCTAAGTTGCCTATATATAGGTTTCTCCTTTGAAAATAGAGTCCTTGCAGAATTCTTGGATTCTTATTACTTCAATCTTCTTCTACATAAATCTTACCAATCAGATCTCAGCAAGGCTTTTTTGAGAGATTAACTGCTTCCAGAAGCCTGACAAATTACCAGGAAAA
The DNA here is from genome assembly GCA_022577455.1 of Arizona elegans. Taxonomy (NCBI): domain Eukaryota; kingdom Metazoa; phylum Chordata; class Lepidosauria; order Squamata; family Colubridae; genus Arizona; species Arizona elegans. Next base: position 75,779,864 of record JAKOOJ010000003.1, read on the forward strand.
CAGGCAAATTACAGGCTGTTACTTTGATGTGATTAATCTGACATTTGGCTAAACTGATGAACATTCATTCAAAGCTTATAAATGTAAAAGAGTTATGCATCCCCTTTGAATCCAGTTCCATGTGAAATGTTTTATAGCTAAATGTCTTATTTTTATTGAAAGAACCTTTAGCTTGGATACAACAAGCTGGTAAATTTTAAAATGCAGCTGAAACCGGTGGCTCCTATAATTTATTATATTTTTAAATGCAACTCTATGTCTCTTGTCAACTTTCCTGGATATGACTACAGCCTTGTACAAGAGAGGAGAAAAGGAAGAATGAGATGTTTTGGGATGAAATCAGTTGCCTGCTTAGCATCCTGGAATATTTAAAGATATATAGCTACTTTTAGCAGACTGGGATCGGGCAACCCCTTTCTCACCACACATTTATGAAAACTTGATCACTGTGAAACAATATTTCCAATATTGAACAGTAAACGTAAAGTCTTGCTGGAGATCCCATGGCCCAAATGCAGGAAAAACTAAGAAGAGATGTTTCTAAAGAGTTTGGGTTATCTAATTCTTTTGACTTGAGCAGAAGCAATTTGATTTCTACCAGCCTTCCCAAATATCCTCTTTTAAGTAATGTTTCCCCTCACAGGACCCATTCTGCTGACTGTTAAAAGACTGGACCTCCTAGACTCTAAGCAACTACCGAGTTTGAGACATTCACCATGGGAGGGCGGTGTTTAGCCATTGGAGGTCTTTTACTTACATGAGGCCTGAGGAATAGATTTCAACTTTGCCAATCGCTAAGGTCATTTTCTACAAGTCAAACAGTGGTCAAACAGACCTCTTCTGTGAAGTGGTCTTGCCTTCTGCACCTTCCTTTGATCCAGTGTTCCTATAGTTGCTCCAGCATTATTTGCTCTTCATGCTTAAGAGAAGATCCAGTCTCTCGCCTCCAGAAATACTCTAGATGGACAATCTGGATCAAGAAGGAATGGAGTGGTATCAGAAGCAGAATGGAATGGAATGGAAAGGAATGGAATGGAATGGAATGGAATGGAATAGCAATAGCAATAGCAATAGCAATAGCAATAGCACTTAGACTTATATACCGCTTCATAGTGCTTTTACAGCCCTCTCTAAGTGGTTTACAGAGTCAACATATTGCCCCCAACAATCTGGGTCCTCATGGATGGAATAGAATAGAATAGAATAGAATAGAATAGAATAGAATAGAATAGAATAGAATAACAAAGTGGGAAGGGACCTTGGAGGTCTTCTAGTCCAACCCATTGCTCAGGCAGGAAACCCTATACCATTTCAGTCAAATGATTATCCAATCTCTTCTTAAAAACTTCCAGTGTGGGAGCATTCACAATTTCTGGAGGCAAGTTGTTCCACTGGTTAATTGTTCTCCTTATCAGGAAATGTCTTAGTTCTAGGTTGCTTCTCTCCTTGATTAGTTTCAAATCTTTTCCTCCAGGTTCTGAAGCTAATTAAATAAAGCAGCAGGGTCATATGAGCACTTGATCTGCCATGACAAGAGCAGAAGTTGAACATATGTGTGTGTGAGACTCCTAATAGCAAAAGGGAGATGGGATGGAAGTCTACACTCTTCTGAGCCTTAGTTCTCTCCCCCTTTGTATACAAATAATACGGATCTTAAGTCATGATCGTTTACATCTTCTCTAATTATAGTAGATTGAAAAAATATTGATGAATATCATTGTTTTCTGTTTTCAGCTTCTTCACTTCACTTTACTTCACTCCACTCCACAGTTCTAGGCTGCATAAACAGAGGGATAGAATCAAGATCATGTAAAGTGTTAATACCACTTTATATTGCCTTGGTAAGGCCACACCTGGAATACTGCATTCAGTTTTGGTCGCCACAATGTAAAGAAGATGTGGAGACTAGAAAGAGTGCAGAGAAGAGCAACAAAGATGATTAGGGGACTACAGGCTAAAACATATGAAGAACAGTTGCAGGTTGTATTTCTAGTTTAATGAAAAGAAGGATTAGGAGAGACATGATAGCGGTGTTCCAATATCTCAGGGGATGCCACAAAGAAGAAGTCAAGCTATTCTCCAAAGCACCTGAGGGCAGGACAAGAAGCAATGGGTGGAAACTAATCAAGAAGAGAAGCAACTTAGAACTCAGGAGAAATTTCCTGACAGTTAGAACAATCAGTGGAACAACTTGCCTGCAGAAGTTGTGAATGCTCCAACACTGGAAGTTTTTAAGAAGATGTTGGATAACCATTTGTCTGAAGTGGTGTAGGATTTCCTGCCTAAGCAGGGGGTTGGACTAGAAGACCTCCAAGGTCCCTTCCAACTCTGTTATTCTATTCTATTCTATTGTACTCCACTTCAGTTCAGTTCTTCTACATACTTTTGATTTGTTTGCAGATCTTGGCCTAGCCAGTTTATAATTTGTTTTGATCTTTGTACTTCCCCCTAGAAGGATGTGGTACAGTTCAAAATAGCAGATCAGTAAACACAATAATAGATGTTTGGTAAACCCAGTTTCAGAGGTGTTTTTGTAAGGAGAAGGTAGCAAATAAATGAGGAATAAGGAAATGGCAACAGGAAAAGCCAAGTCAGCTTGTCTTGTGTTCTTAAGGTGAAATTGTTTCACAGGGAAGTGTGACCCTTCCCATATGGCTTTTCCCAGACGTCAAAGCTGCTGAGAACATTTCAATACCAAGGCATTTTAATGATGATCCCTTAGGGCCAGCAGCCCCATAATTCTCTTCTAACAAGTGCACGGGAACATAATGTTCTTCTCAGTCTACATGTGAGCAGAAGGCGGGGGCGTTGGGGGGAGGTAACCTTGGCCCTGTGGGAAAACATTGCTTTTCTAGGATACGGCATTTAAACAATGCCGGATCATGGAACTGTAGATTCAGAGATGCTGTCTGTGTGTAATGTCCTTTCTGTACAACTGTACTCTTTCTACTCTTTATTTGTTGTGGCAAACTCTAAGGAGATGTATAAAGGAAGTAATTTGATGCCTGGAAATAAATGTATATATGTTTCAGCCAAGAGCTCTAAGCAAAGAAAAGAAAGAATCTAATTCAACTTAATTCAGAACACATCAAGGTAATCTTAATTGCAGGTTAAATACTAGTGGCAGCCATTGGAATTCTCACAAATACATCACTAGCAGATAAGGCAGAAATAAATCAAATACTAGCTTGGTTAATCTATCGTAGAAGGAAATTCCTACTAAAAAACTTCCAGTGGCTAATTGTTTGTAGAATAATTGGTAGGTATCAGGATGTTGAAGTGAACGTATATTAGTCAAAGATTTTGCCAAAGTAACATTTGCAGAAACTGATCAAATATTTTTAAATAAAAAATGATGTCTGGTCCTCATTTTCTTTGTACATTCCCAGAAATGACATTTCTTCTTTAAGTGACAAGTTAAGCAAACAAATAGATAAGGTTATGGAGCCAGAAATTCCAAATTGATATGCATGGTAAACATATTCATTTATTAATTAATTTAATTTTGTTGCTGCATGGCTTCAATTGATTGTGGGTTGAATACAATGTTTAGATTTTCTCAAAAGTTCTGGGAATGGCACTTGGCTCTTATTTAAACTAGATTTGTAGGTCACTTTTCAAACTAAAGAATAACTAACAACAAAGAAAAATAATATTTAGTACAATTATAATTATTATGCATGGTTGCACAGTCAGACTGAAGTTTAGACTGCACTTAGCATTTTTATCTATCTATTAAGTCTTCCCCAAGAGCCTGGGATAAGCAGATTTAATATTATTAATATTAAATGTATCATTGCAAGAGGCAAACTGTTTTCATTATGTACCCAGCAATGTGAAATCACAGCTATTAGTTCTTTATGGTGTTGGCCTTCATATGCATTGAGTTCTTCCTTAGAATTTAGGATGTTGTAATGTATGAGCGTAGTACACATGCAGGTCCAAGCAGTGTGGCCTTTTGTAACTAATAGATGGAAACGTGCAGCTTTTCTAAGTACTGTCCAAGATTTTTTTGGTATGGTGCCTTGTGTACCAATAATCACTGGAACTACCATGGCTGATTTATGCCATAATCTTTCAGTTTTGATGCTGATGATTATTTTACTGGGGCTGATACATTCACCAATCCTGTAGAACTCTGAATGGCTTACCTTCCCTTTTACAGTAAAGAAAATGTAAAGATTTCCCCGTCTGGTCATGTCCAATTCTTGGGGGTGGTGCTCAACTCCATTTCCTATCAAGGGAGCCAGCATTGTTCGAAGATGCTTCCATTGACATACAACTGGCATAACTATACGTCGAGGCACACAGAATGTTATTACCTTCCCACCAAAGTGGTTACCTATTTATCTACCCTCATTTCAGGGGTGAAACCCAGCACGTTCTGACAGATTCTATAGAACCGGTAGCGGAAATTTTGAGTAGTTTGGAGAACCAGCAAATACCCCCTCTGGCTGGCCCCAGAATGGGGTGGGAATCGAGATTTTGCAATATCCTTCTCCCAGGAGTGGGGAGGGAATGGGGATTTTGCAATATCCTTCCCCTGCCACGCCCACCAAGCCACACCACACACAGCAAGCCATGCCCACAGAACCATTCGTAAAAATTTTTGGATTTCACCACTGCCTCATTTACATTCTTTTGAACTTCTAGGTGGGCAGGAGAAAGGTTTACAGTAAAAGGGCCAAACAGGGCCGGATTTAGATGAAAAGAGGCCCTAGGCTATTCCACTTATGAGGCTGAAGTGGTTCGGGAATAACGAGAGGTACAAGCAAGCAAGTGACAACAGCTCTTTAATATACAGTGAGACTTCAGCAAAAACTCAGGGGCTGCAGTCCTCCTTATATACAATCCAGGAGGGACTGTCAGCCAATCAGAAACGTAGGCAGGTTTGAAACTCCCGCTTAAAAGTATCAATACATAACACCCCTCCCTTCCCAGAAGGCACTAATACTCAAAAATTAACATATGTACAGACAAAATCTCGCAGGTGCTTAGGATGAGTTCTCGCCCTAGTTGACCTGCGCAGTTCAGAGTCTGGTGGGGCGTCGAGCTGGTCGGAGGGACTCTTTGTCTCTCCCGGCTCCGCCAATGGAACCTCCTGGACTTTGTCCGGGGCGTGGTTATTCCCGGCTGGGAGTGGCGACTCGCTGGGGCGGCGCTGGAACCAGGGCTTGTCAGCTAAGTATTCTCGCGGCCCCGGGCTTGAGTTAGCTGTTTTGGAGAGGTGGTCAGAGTTAGGCTCGGAGATGTCTAAGTTAATGTTCGCCTCGCCAACCACCCTTTTCCTAAGTTGGTCTATGTGGCGCTTCCAGAGTCTATCTACCCCAACGTCCACCGTGTACGATTTTGGGCCTGTTATTCCCACTATGGTTCCTGCAACCCATAGAGGACCGCTGGCATAATTGCGAGCGAACACCGGGGACCCGACCTGAAACTGCCTTAAACCACAGGTCTCTCCCTTAAAGTTTTCGTGCGAGTAGTTAGGGTGAAGCCTGTCTAACACGCACCGGAGCTTCCTCCCCATGAGGAGCTCTGCTGGGCTTCTCCCTGTTGCTGTGCATGGTGATGCATGCTGAACTGCTAGGAATTGATCTATCCTGGCCTGCCAGTCCCCATTGTCTAATCTGGACAGTGCTTCCTTAGCTGTCCTGACAAAACGTTCAGCCAATCCGTTGGAAGCCGGGTGAAATGGAGCTGATAGGGCATGGCGGATTCCCAGGCTGGCCAAGTAACTTTCAAAGAGGGTTGCTGTAAATTGAGGCCCGTTGTCCGATACCAAGGTATCCGGCAGGCCGTGGGTGACAAATAACTTCCTTAGGACCTTGATAACGGCTTCGGCCATTGTAGATGGCATTAATATAATTTCGAGCCATTTTGAGTAGGCATCCACAACTATTAAAAACGTTTGGCCATGGAACGGGCCGGCAAAATCAATGTGGATCCTCCCCCATGGGCCTTTTGGTTTCTCCCACTCCCGGATGGGCGCTACTGGGGGATCGGGGCGAGACTCCTGGCAGGGTCTGCACTTTCCCACCCACTCGGAAATGACCTGGTCCATGTTGGGCCACCAGACATAGCTGCGGGCTAAACACTTCATCCTAACAATGCCCGGGTGCCCTTCGTGCAGCAACTCCAAAACCCTATCCCGTAGTTTCGTTGGAATTACCACTCTGTCACCCCATAGCAAGCACCCCCCTTGCATAAACAGTTCGTTTCGTTTGTTGGCAAACCCTTGGTACTCCTCTCCGACCACCTTGTCCGGCCACCCTTTCAGAACCCAACCCATAACAGTCCGGATAACTGGGTCTCTATTTGATGCTTTCGCCACCTCGCCGGAGGAGATGGGGCCCAAAGTTAACGTGTCCAACAAAAGGACGGAGGCTTCCGGCGTTGGGTTGTCCAGCAGGTCAGGAAGGGGGCAACGGCTAAGGGCATCCGCATGACCCAGGGTCCGCCCAGGTCGATGGACGAGCTGGTACGAGTAGGCCGACAAAAAAATCGCCCATCTAGTCAAACGAGGGGAGAGGGCAGCGGGGGTTGGCCTGTCGCCTGCTAGCAGACCTAGCAACGGTCTATGGTCAGTCACAAGTTCGAATTTTCGGCCATAGAGGTATTCGTGGAACTTCTTAACCCCCGCAATCGCAGCCAGAGCCTCTCTGTCCAACTGGCTATAGTTTCGTTCTGTGCTGGACAGGGTACGGGAATAGAAAGCAATGGGCGCCTCTAGGCCGTTCGGCAGTCTATGGCCTAGGACGGCACCAACTCCTACGGGGGAGGCGTCACAGACTAAGACGAGCGGCAGCTCTGTATTGTACTGTATCAGGAAACTGTCCTCAGATAGGAGTCTTTTCACTGCCTCAAAAGCGGCTGCTTGCGGTTTCCCCCAGACCCATGGTACGTTCTTTCCCAAAAGCTTGTGAAGGGGATCTGCAACCGTGGCTTTATCTTTTAGGAACAAGAGTAAAAATTGAGCAGTCCAAGGAAGGCTTGGAGCTCTGCTTTGGATTTGGGGGCTGGTGCGCTCTTAATAGCTCTCACCTTGCTCTCGGTAGGGTGGATGCCTGTGCCGTCCACCCTGTACCCCAAAAATTCCACAGAGGGAACAGCTATCCTACACTTGTTCCTTTTGAGTCTTAGTCCCGCTTCTCTGAACCTAGACAGGACGTTCCGTACCCTGTCCCCCAGCTGGTGTTTGTCCTGAGCGCTGACTAAGACGTCATCGAAATAGGGCACCACTCCCGGGAGTCCTTGCAACAGGCGCTCCATGGTGCTTTGAAATAAGCCGGGTGCGACGCTCACCCCAAACTGGAGCCTGGTGCATTTAAATGCACCCCTATGAGTTACGATCGTTTGTGCTTCTGCCGTGGCGTCGTCGACTGGTAACTGTTGGTAGGCTTGGGCCAGGTCTAATTTGGCAAAAATTTTTCCGGGCCCCAGGGAGTGTAGTAGATGGTGCACGATCGGCACCGGATAGGCGCTCGGCTGCAAAGCCTTGTTGATCGTGCACTTGTAGTCGGCGCAAATTCTTATTGAGCCATCGGATTTAACTGGGGTCACTATGGGGGTCTCCCACTTAGCATGGTCGACGGGAACCAACACCCCTTGCTTAATCAGCTTGTCTAATTCCGCATCGATCTTCGGTTTCAATGCGAACGGCACTCGTCTGGCCTTCAGTCTTACTTGGGCTACGTTGGGGTCTAAGTTTAGTGAAATAGGGGTCCCCACATACTTGCCCAACGTGTCCCCGAAGACGTCCTGGAACTCGGACAGGAGGCTGTCTTTCAGGGTTGATCGGGACATCAGGTGGACGCCGGTGAAGCCCATGCCAAGGGCTCGGAACCACCCCATGCCCAGGAGGCTAGGAAGCTGCTTCGTGACGATAGTCAGTGGCAGGTCTCTTTCGTAGTCTCCGTAGGTGACCCGGAACGTGCCCACGCCTTCGAGGGGGACTCGGTTCCCCTGGTAGTCTAGGATGCGTAGTCTCTGTTTGGAGAGTTGATCCTTCCGGAACGACGGCAGGAGGGTCTTTAGGGTCGCCCACGACATTATGGAGAGAGCTGATCCGGTGTCGATCTCCATCGAGCACGGCTTTCCGTTGATCTCGACCACCGTGCTGACTTTGTCTTCGATCGCCGTGCTGGCCTGGTCGATGTGTATGCTGCGGCCATCTCGCGGTTCAAATTCGCGCCGTTTTTCCGCGCCGCCTTCTCTCGTTGGCTGCTTCTGGCGCGCTGATTCCGGTTGGCTGCGGCGCTCACGTGGTTTGTGTCTTCTGGGCAGAATGGCTCTGCAGACTCGCGCCAAGTGCCCTTTTTTCTCGCAGCGCCTGCAAATAGCCTCTCTGTATTTGCAGGACAGTCTATCATGGTGCCCGCCACAGCTGGGACAGCTTCGCCGGGGGCTGCCAGTGTTTTTTCTCTGGTGCTCCGTTCGGAAGACGTCCTCATCCGACTCGGACTCCGAGCTGGATCCGGCGTCTTCTCTGTGCACCGGGGCAGACTTGGGGCTGTCTTTGCTGGTCAGCGGACGCTGCAGCGTTTCAGCGGCCTTTGTGGAGGCTTCATGAGCCCTAGCCTCGTCTAGGGCTCCAGCAAGCGTCAAATCAGGCTTGGCGAGCAGACGCCGTTGCAGCCTAATGTCCCGAACACCACAGATCAGTTGCTTGAGCAACGCATCGTCCAAATCTCTATAGTCGCAATGGGTTGCGGCTTTTCTCAGGCTGGCCATGTACGCGCTGACCGGCTCTCCCTCTCGTTGAACGCGCTGCCTCAGTTGGTATCGCTGCACGAACTTTGAGGGGACGGGAGCGTAGTGAGCCCGGAGAGTTGCCATCAGGGTGTCCCAGGAGACTGTTTGAACCGGCGTCGGCTCACACAGTGACTCGGCCATCTCGAACACGTCCGGTCCGCAGTGACTTAGGAATAGGGCTCTCTTTCGATTAGCCGAGAGGCCCTGCATGTCGCTGGCTTCAAGCGAGCATTCAAACCTCGTTAGGTACGAGACCCATTTTTCGCGGGTCGGATCGAAAGTCTTGGGCGGAACGTAGGCAGACATGTTCGGTATGCCTCCTGTGGTTCGCCTCGTCGCCTAGCTGAAGCTCGTGGTCTCACTGGTTGGCTTCTTGTAGCCTCTATCCCACCTTCGTCGCCAATGAAGTGGTTCGGGAATAACGAGAGGTACAAGCAAGCAAGTGACAACAGCTCTTTAATATACAGTGAGACTTCAGCAAAAACTCAGGGGCTGCAGTCCTCCTTATATACAATCCAGGAGGGACTGTCAGCCAATCAGAAACGTAGGCAGGTTTGAAACTCCCGCTTAAAAGTATCAATACATAACAGAGGCCCTTTCACCTATAGTGAAAGTGTAATTTTAATTTTGCTAACAATTTGAATGTAGGCCCCTCTTGATCTTGAGGCCCTAGGCTGAAGCCTAGTTAGCCTATAGGAAAATCTGGCCCTGGGGCCAAAACACAACACAAAATAATAAAAGGAAACAATAATATAAAAGTATAACAACAAAAATTACTATTGAAGGAACTGAAGGCTGCCTTCTCCTAATCTAAGCACTAAAAGGATTGACTTCTAACTCTCCTCCTAGGACTTTCTTAAACTAACAAGCTTTCACAGTTCTCAAGGTGAAACAGGATGGAAGCTAGTCAGATTTCAGGTTGTAGATTAATTCAGAGAATTGGAACAAGAACCATATATTTAACTGCTGGGTGACAGTCCATAAGGGAAGGGACATACTCTGCTTGATTTTATTGGATGCAGAGCAAAGGAAGTAAAACTGGAATTAATGTAATAGTTACACATGTACAACTTTGAACAACAGTAATGGCATATTAAAGGATATTATTAAACAAGCTGAAAGGCTAAATTGGAAAAGTAAATGGAAAGAGATAACATTGCAGTAGTAAGTTATGACTTCCTTCCAAAAGATCAAATGCATGTCCTTTTTGTGACTCAAAGAGATAGGAGATGTGCAATAGCATTTTCTGAGACACAGTGACCAGTCTAGTTTTCTTATAATGAATTAGAATTGTGTGAAAGGGTCATAATGAGAACTTGGCATGGGGCACGTATTTTCCTTTCCCCAGCATGCCTTGGGAATAGCTAGAATGTTTGAGCAAAAGCAAAGTCTCACTTGACTAGGAGAAGCTATTGTCTGCCTACAGAGTTCAGCAAACCTTACTGTATAATATTGGAACAGAGGTATTTTAGAATGCTTTGTTACCTTCTTTGACTATGGCAGAAGTTTTGACAAGATTATGGTGGAGACCTTCACATCACAAAACTTCGCATTTAATCCAACTCTCCAATAAATGAAGGACCTCTTGCAACCATCCTCAACCAATGATTTTGCCCTACAAAGGAAAGCTTATTGCTTCTCTAGGCTTTGTGTCCCAGAGATGAGACATTCTCACCATTAGGAAATTTATGCTCTTTTTTGCCAAAATCTGCTTCCTTGAAGGGAGCACATTAATGTATGTTGTTGTATTATTTTATACGGCAGCATAGGAATAATAAAATCGTATGTGGAACCCTGTTTAACATGTTCAAATTGGCAGCTATCAAGGATTGATGCTGTGTTTGTGTCAACTGCATAGCAAGAATGTCCCATTTTCCTGCCTGCTAATAATGGAAGAAAGCTGGACCACAGGTGGGCAATTTGTGTCCCTTCAAATATTGTTAAAGTCCCACTTCCAGTAACTTAGTTTGTGTGACCAAGGAATGCTACAAACAGCTAGAAGGTTGACATTTCTCCTTGCTGCAGCTAAAGTTTTTCTTTTAGTAAGTGCCAATAATTTATAACATCCTATTGATATATTCATTACATTGGGTGTGGGGGAGGGAATTATAATTGCAGGCAAAAGAAAGAATCTGGATCAGAGGGAGTAGAAGCATGCCTTCAACTAAAGCAGTGATGGCTAACCTTTTTTTCTTTGGGTGCCAAAAGCGCACGCGCACGCAATAGCATGCGCACGTGTGTGCCCACACCCATAATGCAATGGCCCCCAGGCACCGCCTGCCCCCTGTGTATGCGCACACAAACCCCCTGCACTGCCCCACCCCCCTGCGCAGGCACATGCGCCCCCCCCCCGTGGTCCGTTTTGGGCCTAGCAGACCTCCCTGAAGTCTCCAGAGGCCGGAAACAGCCCATTTCCAGACTTCCGGTACTTCTGGGAGGCCCGTTTTTCACCTTCCCAGCCCTCCCACCCTCCTCTGCGCCAGCCCTGTACTTACCTGGCATCCAAAATGGGCCGCGTGGAGACTCCTGGGAGGGGAGGGGCGGCATGGGCATGCGCACGTCTCCCGCATGCGTGGCAGAGACCCAAAAATCAGCTGGCCAGTGGGAAGTGTGTACGCATGCATGGTGGAGCTGACCTAGGGCGACGGCTCGTGTGCCCGCAGAAATGGCTCCGCGTGCCACAGGTGGCACACATGCCATAGGCTCACCATCACAGAACTAAATACATGCTTCATACTAAGGCTTGAGAATATATTTGAAAAATGGAAATAATTGAGATGTCATCAAAGAAAGAAAGAATAAATAAATAAATAATTTTCTATGCCTTTAATAGTTTTTGTTACATTGGAAATTCTTTTTCTTTCAAATAAATATTTTTCTTTGTTCTGAGAAGAAAGAGAAGTCTGGATGAAGGGACACCATGACCTTTACAAATAAAAATAAAATAGAGACAGAAGTTTCATTAGGAATAGAATGGAACACTTAAAACTGTGCATAGTGGTTGAGCGTCTTTGTTTAACTGTTGTGTAGTTGTTGAGTACCATTTAAAATCCTAAGACTGCAATCTTGTATCTCTGTAAATTCTGCGCAGCAAATTGTCTCTCTCTTTCTCTGTCATATTCAGTGTGGGGTAGGATTCCTTTTTCACATTGGCAGTATTCAGGTTTGGAAGTCAGGGGTACTTCCTTGCAACCTGAAAACATTATATAAGCACAGTCACTTTGCATTATTTGTTATATGTAATTCCCACACAGGAAACAATGATATAATTCCTTTCCCTCCGTTTTATTTTTTTTCCAACAAAATTGAAAATCCAGTAGTTACTGAATGTGCTCACATCTAATTCATTTTATGGTTCTCTCTTTTTATTGGCTTATTGGAATAAAGAAGTGTTTCTCTTCCTGATTCTCTCCATTTCTTCAAGAGGTTGAAATCCTAGGGGGCTTATATAAAAAGGTAACGCTTCAGCAGTGAAATCTGGCTGGATCTACCCAGCTTGCGCGAGGTGTTAGGGCCGGTGGCGGGAGGCTCTGCCCACTCACCAGGACATCATTACATCCCATTTTTGACCCTCTGCGCATGCGCAGAAGGCTCTGTGCATATGCAAAAGAGGCACGTGCGCTCACATTTCCGATCTGGTAGCGAAGGTAAATGCATTTTGCCGCTATAACGCTTCCTTCTGTTCAGTTGTGTCTGACTATAGGGAGTGATGCTCATCTCTGTTCTTAACCAAGGAAGTCAGTGTTTTCTGAAGTCATTTCCGTGGTCATATGGCCAGCATGACTACACGTCAAGGCACATGGAACGCTGTTACCTTCCCACCGAAGTGGTACCTATTAATCTACTCACATTTCCATGCTTTTGAACGGCTAGGTGGGCCAAAGCTGGGGCAAGTAACAGAAGCTCACCGCATCTCGCAGCGCTTGGGTCTTGAACCTGGTCTGTCAGATTTCCAGCCAGCACAATGTCTTAAACAGCTAAGCCATCGTGCCCCCTTTGGGGGGGGGGGGACGTTATATGTAATACTGTATAAGCATAGCTGGTGGAGCTTATTTTAGCTTAGAAATACACTGCTCAAAAAAATAAAGGGAACACAAGCAGAAGACATCCAAGATCTGAATGAATGAAATAGCCTTATTAAATACTTTGTTCGTTACATACAGTAGTTTTGTGTTCCCTTTAGTTGTTTGAGCAGTGTATAAACTACTGTATGGAAAGAACAAAGTATTTAATAAGGCTATTTCATTCATTCAGATCTTGGATGTCTTCTGCTTGTGTTCCCTTTATTTTTTTGAGCAGTATATATGGATGAAAACTGACTTTTCTATATATGCTCTCTAGTCAAGAACTGGTCATTTTTTATGTATTTTGCAATTAGCTGGCGAGCTTGTGTCCTTATTATACCAATAGCAAATGTCTCCATAACACTAGAGTTTTCCATTGTGGCTGATCTTTTCCCCCACAGTTCACGCTAATAACTCACCTCTTTGCTTTCTGTATAATATAAAATGGAAAATGTTACTAACTTTAAAGTGATTACTCCAGAGTGTATTGTAATTCTGGTGTCTGAGTCATACAGCAAGAACTTTTTATAATGTCTCATGTTTGTTCTCCCTGCAAATGATTACATTTTTTGAATCTCAAGAAGACATCTGAGATTCATTTCCTGCTAAGGGATAAAGATGCTACTGACTATGTTTCTCAGCATATGAACCTGCTATAAATCTTCTGCTGTTGAGTGTCAATGGCATAAATACAAGTTGTATCTACATCAAGAATGTAATTACACACAGCAGGTTCTGGATGATATAGGAGAGATGTTCCTTACCATGTAAGGAATGTACAACTTTGCTGTAAGGAACCTCATGTGTTTTGTTCCAAAACAAAGCGTTCCAAGAATGATCTAGCACTAAGCATCAAAAGGTGCTCTAAGAAACAGCTGGCAAAGAGTTTTCTCATTCAACAAATTGATAACCATTATTAAAACAGACTCAGTATACCTTATTCTATTATTTGCTTTTTATTGGTGTGATGAAGCAGTTAACTCACATTAAATGTTACACTGAACTAGCAAATGAAAAATAAATTGGAATTGCCGATAAACACACATTCTTGACACAAACCTACTTTGTGAGAATTATATGAAAATTAGGCACATTGAGAATTATATGCCAAGTGTTGTCATTCCTCCCAGCCCCAGTGTTTCATAGTTATGTCTTTCAGCGATAGAGGTCTGAAATGCTGACAAATTATAATTGTACAAGATTTGCCATGCTATATGCTACAGGGTGGCACAATGTTTTGTGCAAAGGATCATATTTATCCTTAAAGTGGAAGCACATAGAGCAAATCATTATACCACTCACTCCAAACATTTAAGAAATCTTTAAAATAACCAAAAATTAGAAAATCATTGCATAGTATGCAGTACTTTGCATTTTTATAAGTTGTTTGTTGTACTTTCTACACCTTAAAGGTAACTATCAAGAAACAGAGACTTCCGGCGGTGACGTCAGCATGTAAGGAACGAGGGGAACGAGGCTCCGTCCCCGAAGTTCCAAATTTCCTGATTGGAAGCCGTTTTTGGCACTTTCGACCACGGAGAGGTCGACAGAAAAAGGAGGACTCCCTAGGACCTCGGGGTGACAGCAATCTCCCCGAAGGTTCAGAGGAAAACCTCCTAATTCCAGCCAGGAAAAAACCAGCCATCTTGGCTGGCCGGAGCGCTGTCAACCGACAAGCGGGGAAGCGAAGATTGTACAGAGAAACATCGGTAATGGACTAAGCTATTCGAATACGAAGGTATAATTATAAGGATTTAAGGATCTAAGGCATCGGCGTGAATAGGACTCCAAAAAGCGGCGGTAAGATCGACAGGCAAGTGGCGAGAGATAGTGATCGGAGCGAAGTCTGACACCCACAGTGACAACGCAGATTTGACAGGCAAAAGGAATGAGAGACAGAAGGAAAGGATCAGAAGCAAGCGGTGGATTATAATTTTACAATAATATATCTTGATTTAATAAGGAACAAAGACTAATCAACAGAGTGACTGTAGAAGTGAAGTTTAAAGATCTAAGACTATTTAAGACGGTTGCGGACGGAAAGGAATCAGCTGAACGGTAGCGAATGGCGGATTGAGGACTGAGGATTCAGAGAAGGAACTTTTACTTTGTATCCAGTACCAGCAACAAACTTAAACCACAGACATGGGATTTGTAATGAGACATTAGATACATTGACACGGTTGGCAAAAGAGACATAATTTGCTACACAGGAAAAGCGGAACAATTAACTTACTGATTTAACGGAAGCCATTGTAATAGAACTGTGAAAGCTGGGTGAGGAGAAGGCGAACGGAATAACGAAGGAAGAAGGAGAAGGAAGTAATTCCAATTGGTCTGAAAGTGATATAGTGGAGAATCTTAAATGTTAATTTATTAAGATATAGTTATTTCATTTACTTTACAAATCCACACTGAAAACTTATTTAAATTTGCTCAAAGAATACTAATATTAGATCTTGAAGTTATTATAATATATATCAAAGAATTGATTTAAGACTATTTTTTTTCTTTATTGTTTTATGGTTTCCCACCCTATTGAAATAAGTTAATAGATTTTATAGTAATTATATTGATTAAGAGGAACTATATTGTATACCATATTATATTGTCTATTGATTAGAAACCTAGATATTAATATAGATATTGGAGAGAGACGGCTATAGATATTATTAAGGGATATTAAGGAATAATAACTGTGATTATCAATATAGGTAGTATGCATTGGCAACTGTGATATAACTTAATAGAATATTTTAGATAATTTATAGAGAATTTTAGATTTTATAGGCTTATTACATAAAAGATACATAGAAATTGTTAAAAGGGAATTGTCTAGTGTTAAAGTGAATTTAAGTATTGTGATACCAGAAAGTATGAACATAAATGTGATTTAACACCAATATAACTTGGTATTTAAATATTAACCGTATTATATTGTATAGGAACAAGAATAGAAGAATGAATTGCTAAAATACTGTACTTCCCCCTAACCCCTCTGAATTAATTAATTTGACTCCTATATAACGATATTTCACCTTCCCCCAATCGAATTAGTGTATGAAAATTTGGGGAAAAATAATACAAAGAACGATGGCAACATCCTCAATAACAATAACGAAAACAGGGAAAAAATTAACACCCACACAATCTTCACCTGCACAACAAAAAACCATAGACACGATGCTAACTACAGACAAGGAAAAAGTTGCCACTGCACACAACATGCAGAATATACAGTCTATATTAGCTATGATCCAGGAGGGGATGAACAAGACCCAAGAAACAATAGCGAATAACCATGAAGAAACAAAAAGGAACCATGAGGAACTGAAATCAGAAGTAGGACAAATAAATGACAATATAAAAAAAATGGACGATAAGATCGAGAGAATTCAACAAAACATAGTTAAAAATGAAGAACGAATCCAAAACATGGAAGCTAAAATGGTGTTAACGGAGCAAAAGATATGACACAGTATCTACCTCACTAAGAAATTCAAGTGGGGTAGACTCCTTCATAGAATCATAAAGTTTGTATTGGGCAGATGTCAGTACACTTGACCTTCCATTTTGAGATGAAATTTTAATTTAGGGCTTGGTCCAAATCAAAGTGTAATAGCCACAGAACCTTTTTCATAAACTCTCATCTACAAACACACTTAATCCTACATAAATATAAGCGTACCCAAACAAAACAAACAAACACACATACTACCTGAGAATAAATATGACATTTTCCATCACAATCTCAATCTGTGCTGATGAAGAGTCATAAATGCCTTCCTCAAGAATCTTGGATTGGTATGATATGCCTCTTCATTCCTCATGGCCCAGCTGATCCATGCTGAGAACGAACTCTAAGAGTGTATTGATAGATGTGCTTTGTTGCCTGCTTCCAATATTATCAACCTAGCACTGTAGGAGGAAGGCATGCAATGGATTCAGTGTCATTAACTGTAGGTACTTTAAGACAATGGTTCCACGGGCCCCTGGGGAGCTGTGATGTTATCACAGGGGAATCCTTGAAGGCTTGAAGAAATATTATGATTTAAATCTTGAGTTAACTCTTGGGGGCCAAAAGGTATTTAAAGGGGGTCTGTGGTGAAGAAAATGTTGAGAATCGCTGTCTTAAGATATAGGATCCCGAAGTGCTAAACATCATAACCATTCATAAGATCATAGGTTAAATCCCACCTGAAATATGTATTTTCTCAGTAAAGCTACTTACTTGGCATACTTCAGAATTTTTCATGGGCTTCTCAACTTTATCCTTTGCTTCATACATCAAATCAGGTCTTAGTTGCTCTCCAGTAACTTGGCATTACCATATCATTCTTTGTCTCTTAGCAAAAATAAACATATTTTGTTTTCCAAATCCCAGTTGAATTGCTTTATAAGGGAGTTTAAAACTACATGGTTAAGGTATGAAAAAAAAAAAATCAAAATTCCAGAGCCATAACTTTGTCGGCTTTTATGAGCATCACGAACACAGAAGTCTGACGAGGATACTCTTAACCAAATGTCTAGCAAGCCAGGGCTGAAGGAAAAAAAAAAGTGGGGTGGGGGGAAGGAAGGGGGTCAATGTAAGGTACTGGCCATCTAAAGAAAAAGAAAACCAACATTAGTCACATATTTATCAGGAGGAAAGAAAAGGAAAGGTATTAAAAGAAGACTGCCAAACAAAATAGCACAGTCTTATTTGATGCAAAATGCAGTTTCCAACAATAACGTCCTTAGTTTTTTGATACGGTAAATGTGTAAGCTCTTCTTGATCCCTGTCTGTGAATTGTGGCTACTTTTGACTCCAGAGTCCTTTTTTTTCAGGGTTAAGGCTAGGTGAGCTGATTGCATTTGTTAGGGCTAGTCTGGAAACGCAATTCCCTCAGTTAAATATTTGAAAATGTTTTCAGACGAGAAATATTTGTTAACATAACT
This sequence comes from Arizona elegans, assembly GCA_022577455.1. NCBI lineage: Eukaryota > Metazoa > Chordata > Lepidosauria > Squamata > Colubridae > Arizona > Arizona elegans. Next base: position 75,797,617 of record JAKOOJ010000003.1, read on the forward strand.
TAATATACCTGGGGGAAATAATAGGATCGCTATCTATTTTTTTTCATTGCAATAATGCAAAGGGACATTGGAAGCTGGTACTAGATTCAGTATTGTGTGATGGCCAGTCTAGAGGAAAAAAAAAGGACGGGTGGGGGCATGATAGCAGTATTCCAGTATTTGAGGGACTGCCACAAAGAAGAAGGGATCAACTTATTTTCCAAAGCACCAGAAGGCAAGACAAGAATCAAAGAATGGAAATTAATCAAGGTGAAAAATAACCTGCAATTAAGGAGAAACTTCCTAACAATGAGGACAATTAACCAGTGGAAAAGCTTACCTTTGGAAGTTGTGGGTGCTTCATCACCACAGTTTTTTTAGAAGAGACTAGACAATCACTTGTTTGAAATGGTATTGGGTTTCCTGCTTGAGCAGGGGGTTGGATTAGAAGACCGCCAATGTCCCTTCCAACTCTATTCTGATTGATTGATTGATTGATTGATTGAACTACTGCTACTGGACACCTCAATGTGTCAAGTAGCCTTTGAAAGCACTGTGACTGAAAGAAGCTGCAGGGCCTACAGAGGTGGCCTCAAGTTACCTCTTTTTTCTCCTCTTCATTTTTATTTATTTTATTTGTTAAATGTTTACACTGCCCATCTATCCTGTAAGGCAAGTCTCCTTCTTACAGGCCCTTGGAACTTCAATTCCATATTTGAGATGCAAGGAAGGGTGACGAACCTCTGCTATGGTTTATGCTCAAGATTTTTTTAATATTTCAAGAGAGATACTTTTCTTTCTGCCTCCAGGTTTAGGGACTGGGACAAAGCCTGGCTATGCCCTTGTATAGATAGGTTAGTACATTTATACATGCCGTGTGCAAGATCCAGTGATGAAGTCAGTTTCTAGCAATGCAGAGAATCAGAAATGATATGTGTTTATTTGTAGCAATACATGGCACTGTTGAGAAATTCTTCTGCTTCAGCTAACTGCCCAATTATTTTAGATTTACAGCTGAAAAGTCCATTGTATTCAAAACCCTTATTCATGTAGGTTTCTGGCCCACCCTGGAAAAGCACAACAGTGTCAAATTTGCTCACTTACTTTTACCAGGGGTTGTATATCCGAGGGGAAAACCTCACCTGTCATACTGACTAGGATGCACTCTTAGCATACTGACATTTATGAACTAATACAAAGTGGAAGATGATGTACGTCAAGCTAAACAAAAGACTCCAGTGTGGAGCCTAAATCAAGGTCCTAAATCATGAACTGTGGTGTGACAAACTACACAGCCTTTGCCAGTACTTTTAAAATGGGTCTTTCTTGCCAGGCAGAGAATCCATAGACCCCAGCCAAAGAAAACAGTCAGTGGAAGCCAGGATTCTCTCAGTCTTGGCCTCCAATCAACAATAGTAGCTTTGGATGAAATCCATGGATTGGAGCACATGCTCCTCAAGGTCACTTCAGAACACCATAATTATTTGGTATTTACTTCAGGAGTTTTGCAGGCAAAAACAATGTGGACAACAATACTGTTTAAGGCCCAGATCACTATCCCAGGACCCTTGGCTGATCTCTCTCAACCCAGAAAACAAGACCCAGATCATCACAGTCAGTTCTTGACATCCTTTTTTGTTATTCAAACAAAGAAATGTTGGCAAGAGGCAACCTGGAAGGTTGTAATGTAACACATTTATAGTGCTTCTAATGAATTGCATTATGTCAAGCCATATCAATGAAGACTATGTGAAGCTTCACATCTCCAGATTAGATCTCCAGATCAAATCTCCTTTCTGAACGGAAAAACAAATGGAATCACTGAATGTCTGTGGATTGCAGCAATTTGATGATCTGGTAAGGATTGTATACAGACCAGAAATCAAATTGAGTTTCCAAATTTATTTGTATTGTAGAATGAGATTGGATCAACAACTGGAGCAAAATAGATCACGACAAAATGCACATACTTGGAGTATTCCTCTTGTTTTAAACTTATTTTTGACGAGAGAGAAAGAGAGAGAGAAGGGGGAGGGAGGGAGGGAAAGGGAGAGGGAGGGAGGGAGGGAGAGAGAGAGAGAGAGGGAGGGAGGGAGGGAGGGAGAGGGAGAGAGAGAGAGAGAATGGGTGACTTTGGGCCAGTCACTCTTTATGTGTCCAGCCCACCTTACAGAAATGTTGTGAGATAAAAAGAAAGAGGAAGGAGTATTATATATATTTCCTGCCTTATTTATAAAATAATAAAGACAGGATTAAAAAATAAACAAAATTTAATATTGCATCTGACTCCAGCTAGATCTTTTGTTGAGGAGAGACTGACAAATATAACATCCTGATCCTTGTAAATTCTTTACTTTTCTCCTGCATCCTTCTTAGGGTCATAAGCAACCCTTCTCAGCACTTTAGGTTAGCTTTTAAGAGCTGCAATATTTGTGGAATATTATGGAAAAACAGAGAGGCCATCATAGAATGCTATATAATGTTTCGTTCCACTGCTGACACCACAATCACCACTTCATATAGCTTCTATAACAGTAGTTCTTAACCTGTTCAACCCAATTATTCCTTTTTTTCTATCTCAAATAATGTTCTTATCCCCATCAAAAGGAAAAAAAAACCCATCCAGATTGTTGTTTTATACAAACATTTTGACAATGGCAATCCTAAACAGGATCCACAAGCTATTATTTATTTTATTTTTTATTTTATTTATCATATTTGTATACCGCCCTACACCCGAAGGACTCAGGGCGGTGAACAGCCAAAATAAAAACAGAGACATACAAAAGTTAAAAACTATTAAAAACAGATTAAATAATTTAGGCTCAAAAAACAAATTAAAAACATCCAATTTATCTAAAAAACATTTAAAACCCAATTTAAAAGCCAATTTAAAAGGGAGAGTTAGGCCAGACCAGCCTGTTGGAATAAAAACGTTTTTAGGGCGCGGCGGAAGATGTGTAAGTCTTGGATCCTCCGTATCTCCGGGGGGAGCTCGTTCCAGATGGCAGGTGCCCCCACAGAGAAAGCTGTCCCCCTGGGGGCTGCCAGTCGACATTGTTTGGTCGACGGCACCCTGAGGAGCCCCTCTCTATGGGAGCGAACTGGTCGGTGAGAGGCTACTGGTGGCAGAAGGCAGTCTCGTAAGTACCCTGGTCCTGAGCCATTATAAATTGGTCCGTTACCTGCAGGATATGACCAAATCAGTCCCATGGTAATTACCCACAATTTAAAAAACAGTTTTATGAATTTTTTTTGAAACAAGTATGTGTGGCCTTAATTCTAATTTCATATCTATCATCCTGATCCCAAAGCCATCCAGAGTCATTTTGGATAGTGTGGTAGGCAGCATATAAATTTAATAAATAAATGAAAATAGCACCTACCATGTTTCCCCGAAAATAAGACCCTGTCTTATATTTTTTTGAACCCTGAAATAAGCAATTGGCCTTATTGCCATGCGCTCAAAAGCCCGATTGGGCTTATTATCAATGGATATCTTATTTTGGGGGAAACAAGGTAGCACTTTTGCAATTTTCCAACCAGATGCAGATATGGAAAATTCTGTTAACCAAGAAGATTATCTAGTCTTCTTTTTTTTAAAAAAGTGACTGTAAACTGGAATAATCCAGAAAGTAGAAGAATATAGTTCATCATTAAAAGAGATTATAAAATAAAGCATTATTGATAAGGACAGATATGAATTTGGGCTTTCCTCATTATTGGTAACAAGCTATTATTGTTAAAGCGATTAAATGCTTGGAAGTTCCACTAAAACTTCAATTAAACCTCCTGTCTACTTTTAGTTTTCGCACTCTGAATATCTGCAATTTGAGATTTAAAGGAAGGAAGAACGGGATACAATAATTGACTTTGGAGAGATATCAGTTTGTTAACATGTGTTTATATTTATAAGACCTGGCTGCCCCAGTGCAATCTTCTTGGTAAAACAATGCACAATTTAGTTTGCCAGAATAAGCTTTCCAGACTCTGCATTGCAGTAGAACTAATGAAGAGAGAAATAAGAGCTGGAAGCCAATAATCAGATTCAGTCTGTGTCAGGCAAACCACACCTGCTTGGTATCTCAGGAGCTAAGAAATGAAATTCACCCAGCTGCGGAATCTATGCCAAATCTGTATTAGAATGAATTCTTTTCTCTACTGTGTTACAGGGCAATACTGCATAAAAAGACTTGGCTGACTTTTGGAAGAATCTTCAGTACTCTTTACACTTTATTCAAGTATGCTTTGGAATAATTTTATTTTAATAAGCATTTTATCACCAGGGATCAAATTTTCTTAAGGCACATTTGACAAAGGTTTGTCCCAAAAAGTTGGAAGGGATTTTGGAGGTTTACTACTCTACTCTCCTGCCCAGTGCAGGAATCCACCAGCCCATGCCAGATATGGGGTTGTCTAGTCTTTTTTTTTTTTTAAGCACTCTAGTGATGGAGCATGCACAACTTCTGGAAATGGGCTGTTCTATTGCTTAATAGCTCTCTCAGTCAAGAAGTTTCTTCTTTGTTCAAGTTTGCTTCCCTCTCTGTAAAGATTTCATTCCTTCATTCTTGCCTTGCAATCGGGTATTATGGAGAATGAATCTACATCCACTTCCCTGTGATATCCCTTCATGTATTGAAAGAATGCTGTCATGTCTCCCCTTGTCTTTAGTTTAAGAATATGCAGTGCTTTTAACTACTGTTTGTAGGAGTTAGCCTTCAGGCATCTTGCAATCTTTGCTGCTCTTCTCTGCATTTTCCTCCCTCAATATCCCTTTTGTATTATGGCAACCAGAAATGAACATAGTATCTGAGTCGAGGATGTTGTGACTGAAGATTCGTCAGATTTTACTAAACTACAAGATCCTTCACTGGTTTTGCTGATGCAAGATAATACTGTTAGGCCAATATGTGTGATCGTAATTACAAAAGAGGGCTATGGAAGAGTTAAGTTTTTATGGAGGTAGATAAGTGTGGTGGCATGTTGATGTGACTAAACCAGAGCTCTGTATCTGAAAATATATGGATACAGCTGTCTTGTACATCTACTAAATATTCCACTCAAGTGAAAGTACCTGGGATTAGAAATGTATGAGATTATATATTATCCTATTTTCTTCTTGCAATAATTCTGAGAGATAGATTACCCATTAGAATCAGAATCAGAACAGAACTGGAAGGAACCTTGGAGGTCTTTTAGTCCAGCCATTAGATAGGTACTCACAAGGCAGATGGTGTTTTGTGAGCATAGTTCAGTCCTCAACATCACTAGGTAAAGAATCAGAAGATTATGGGAAAAGCTTATTATCTTAAATGCAGGGAACTGTAGCCACTTTAAGTAGACAAGAATAGACTAAACCAGGGGTCTGCAACCTTAAACACTCAAAGATCCATTTGGACCTGTTTCCCACAGAAAAGAAAACACTAGGAGCCACAAGACCTGGGTGGGCGTAGGCAACTTGACATCACTCACTCCCACCCAGTCACATGACTCTCTCTGACGCTCTCTCTCTCTGTGTGTCTCTGTGTCTCCTGTCTATTTCTCTCTCTCTTTCACCTCTCTTTCTCTTTCCCTCCCTCTCTCTTTCCCTCCCCTCTCTCTATCTCTCGCTCTTTCTCTCTCTGTGTGTATCTCTTTTTCTCTCCCTCCCTCTCTCTTTCCCCCCTCTTTCTCTGTCTGTCTGTCTATCTTTCTCTCTCTCTTTCTTCCTCCCCCTCTCTCTTTCCCCTGTCTCTTTTTGTCATTCTCTCTCTCTGTGTCTTTCTCTCTCTCTTTCCCTCCCTCCCTCTCTCTCTTTCCCTCCCTCTATCTATCTCTCTGCAGGAAAAGCAATTGACATCTGGGAGGCAGGGGTGGGTTCTACTTACCTTTACTACCAGTCCGCAACGGGGCTGCCCAGAAGCATTTTGATGACATCAGGGTCAGTGGGCGGAGCCTCCCACCAGTTTTATTACCGGTTCTATAGAACCAGTGCAAACCGGGGGCAACCCACCACTGCTGGGAGGTGAGAACGAGCCGCCGACAATGCTCCACATAGTAATGGGCTCCAGAAGGAGGGGACACTGTCTCCCCCATTGTGAAGCACACTGAATTTTACTGTGCTGTGCAAGGCACTGTGAGAGCAGCAGGCAGACCATGGAGGTGGCAACAGGAAATGTACCGTGATGAAGGTGGAATGCTGTTTTGCGCAAAGGCAAGTGCAGGGGCACTTCGCTCCCACACTAAGGGTCCGGCCATGGCCACCTCCATGACAGGGTGACAGCTCTTTCATCCCTCTGCTGTGACAGGGAACCATAACAGAGGGATGAAAGAGCTGCATGCCACTCTGGAGCCGTGGGTTGCCGATACCCGGACAAAACAAAGACAAAATGGGGTACTCCAAGTCTCTATTTTAGGCCCAGTACTCTTCAACATCTTCATCAATGATTTGGACAAGGGGATAGATGGGGAATTCATCCAATTTACAGACGACACCAAGCTAGCAGGAATAACCAACACTCTGGAAGATAGGCTTAAGATACAGAAGGATCTTGACAGACTTGAACATCTAACAAAATTAAATTCAATGGTGAAGAAAGTAAGGTTCTACATTTAGGTAAGGAAAACAAAATGCACAGTTAAAGTATATGTGGTACTTTGCTCAATAGTAGTAACTGTGAGAGGGATCTTGAAGTCCTAGTGGACAATCATTTAAATATGAGCCAGCAGTGTGCAGCAGCTGCCAAAAAAGCCAACAAAGTTCTAGGCTGCATAAACAGAGGGAGAGAATTGAGATCACGTGAAGTGTTAATACCACTTTATAATGTCTTGGTAAGACCACACTTGGAATATTGCATCCAGTTTTGGTTGCCACAATGTAAAAAAGATGTTGAGACTCTAGAAAGAGTTCAGAGAAGAGCAACAAAGATGATTAGGGGACTGGAGGCTAAAATATATAAAGAACGGTTGCTGGAATTGGGTATATCTAGTCTGAAAAAGAAGGACTAGGGTTGACATCAGTGGTGAAATTCAGCTGATCTATCTGGATCACGCGATCTGGTAGCGCTGGTGGCTCCGCCCACCCGCCCGGACATCATCACGCCCTGTTTTTGACCCTCTGCGCATGCGCAGAAGTTTCTGTGCATGTGTGGTGGAGGTGTGTGCGAGTGTAGTGCATGCATTTGCCATCCGGTAGCGAAGTTAAGTGCATTTCACCCCGGTTGACAAGATAGCAGTGTTCCAATATCTGAGGGGCTGCCACAAAGAAGAGGGAGTCAAGCTATTCTCCAAAGTGTCTGAGGGCAGGACAAGAAGCAATGGGTGGAAACTAATCAAGGAGAGAAGCAACTTAGAACTAAGAAGTAATTTCCTGACAGTTAGAACAATTAATCAGTGGAACAACTTGCCTCTAGAAGTTGTAAATGCTCCAAAAACTGGAAGTTTTTAAGAAGAGATTGGATAACCATTTGTCTGAAGTGGTGTAGAGTTTCCTGCCTCAGCAGGGGGTTGAACTAGAAGATCTCCAAGGTCCCTTCCAACTCTGTTATTTTATTCTAGTCAATATTGTTAGTATTACCTATCTACCGGTACTTCATTTTTACACTTGGAGGAATGAGTATGGAGCACAAACATTCCAGAGCTAGCTTTCTACAATTTGCAGTAAATAGGAGTAATATACATAGGTTTTTAACAGGGCCCAAAGAAGACCATTAAGACCAGATTGTATTGGTGGTTTTAGAAAGAATGTTTATCCTGCAGTGAAGTCATTGCAATTATATTTCCCCAGTTAAGGATGCTCTGTTCTTAGTGCCCTCTCACTGGTGACTTCTTCGACATTTTTCCTAGGCAGGTCACCTGCCCCACAGAAATATATTTTTCCCCTGTGATTTCTAATCCTGACTTGATCGAATCAGGAGGCTATGAAATTAGTTAGGGACCCATCAAATATGCAGACTGACAAACCTGCCAAGGAACCTGAAACGATGCACTGATGTTCAAGCAGGGGTGCCATTAGATAATTCTAGAGCGGGGATGTCAAACTGGCAGCCCACGGGCCATGCCCACCCGCTCTGAGAATGGGAAAAATGTCGTGAAACGTCATGTGATGGCAGCGTGATGCCGCGAGTCTGACACCTGTGTTCTAGAATGTTTCCAGATGGATGGAATATGCTAGAATTATTTTTTTTGTTCCCCTAAACTGCTCTTTAGAAAGAAAGAACTGTGGGGAGTTAAAAATAGAAGATAGCTTTAACTGGAATTCTATAATTTTTTTCAAAGAAAGAAGCATCCCATCTACAAAAGCACAAACATAGGTTGGACTTAGTGTTCTTATGGGTTGCCTTAATTCAATAGTAATGTGAGCTATTGCAAAATGTGACAAGCGAGTCCTATTCTATTTGGGATTTTACAGCTCATTCCGCCATAGCTTTTCCCTTCCATTTGTCTCCTGATTCTTTTCCTACAGGTACTGAGGTCTGAACCTATACCTTTTGCTTGCAACACCTGCCTTGGCTCTGGATGTTGACTGCTGTAGAGCATGACGATGCATTTATCATATCAGTCTAATTATATGTTAGAATATACTGAAATCTAAACTTCATATCCATCGCTAATGGCACGATAAAGCTTCATGGGGCCAAGCATGTTTTGCCTATGGCTGCAAGGTTTAACAATGGGTAAATCTAAAAGGGGGGGGGGATCCTGTTCCTTCATCATCTTGTATGAACAGAAGGTAAAGATCCAACCAACATCACCGTGCACACAACATATTTTACTAGAAGAGTACCCAAATCTTCTGCTCAAAATAAAATTCCCTATTGCACCAGGCTTGAAATTTTAGATCTGGAAAGCCTCGAACCACACTGTCTACCTTCCAACCTATGCTTAGCTCATAAGATTATTTACCAAAATGTCCTACCTGTAAATGAGTACTTTAATTTCAACCGTAATAACACAAGGGCTATCTATAGATTCAAACTCAATGTAGTTCACTCTAATCTTGATTGTAGGAAATATGACTTCTGCAATAGAGTAGTAAATGTCTGGAACACTCTACCTGATCCTGTTGTTAGTCTCACTAATCCCCATACCTTTTACCTTAAACTGTCTAAGGTGGACCTTTCATGTTTCTTAAGAGGTCCCTAAGGGGGCGTGCATAAGCGCACCAGCGTGCCTTCCGTCCCTGTCCTACTGTCCCCATTTATATGTAATCATTCTATATCTTTATGGCTATGTTTTGCCTATTTATATCTTTTTATTTGTGCCAATTTTTTTTATGTGTCCATGTCTATGTCTACACTGTTACTTGTTTCCTTGTACCTGTTTACATATAAATAAATAAACATCCAGAAGCTCTTGCAAATCAATACATTTCTTCGGGATGGCATCTCCTTAACTTCTGTGCGAAATGCTGTGAATGTGCCTTGATATGGTTAATAGAAATCCTCTAGAGCAGGTGATTCCCACATGTGGTGGTGATGCCTCCTTTTGTCCCAGATGTTTCAAGGGATAGGAAAGCGTGCAGTGGGAAATTAAGCCAAGGATTCAGATGAGGAAGATAAGGAGTAGCATGACATTGACCCTTGCTGCCCTAAGAGGAAATGTGAGCAGGTGGTGGGAAGGTCCCCGGGTGGGGGTGGGGGCAGGATTTTGCATGCCTGGAACATCAGGACCTTGAAGGCTGCTTGAGTCCGAGAGGCTAGTTTTAAACTGAGCAGAGCCTCCTGAGAACCTGGATCGTAACTCCAGACTTCAAGTCCAATATAGTTTTATAATGTTTGCCTGTCTGTCAATAACACACAACAGCAAATGCATATTTTTGCAAGGACAGAGAAACGAAGAAGCAATTTGAGCAGGGTTGGCAAGCAATGAACACCCCTCCCCCAAGGACTTGGTTTAGAGCTATGGGTTTGTCCACCCATTAATTTCTCATTAGTTTCATCTGAGCTATTATATTTGACTCTCAGCTGTAAGTAGATGCTATTTGAGCTAAGATTCTGATGAAAGAAAAGCTCTGAAATGTTCAGGACAAAAGACAGACGCACACATAAAGAAATCCAGCTGGAGAGACCAATGTTTCAAGGGCAATTAAGATAAAGAGGCCAACTTCCATTTTAATAATAATAATAAAAAAAACACTAGTAGCATTATCTGAAAAAGCTCCGTGTTCTATTAATCAGCATCCCAAGCAACTAATTAGGTTACAATTCATTATTGGGGAACATTTCAAATAGGCGGTCATTGCCTTCAAATTTCATTTTTAAAAATTCAGCTAGAGCACAGGATGATGGTATACAATATACTGCTTCTTACATTTCAAACTCTAAAGGTTTAATAAATATTACCTTCTGCATGAGCCTCTTTGCAACTTCATATCTTTTGACCGCTGCAATCTTGCTCTAGATTACATTTTATGGATGGGGTGATGGGGGAATTTTAGGGGTCAGGTTGCCCCAGTTTTATGAAGTGCTATTTCAAGAAACCTTGATTTATTTATTTTTTCCTAGCATGTCATGTGTATGCACACATACATTTTAGCTGACCAGAGAAGTGGTATATAAGACTAAGTGCAATTGCTATTGCTGGTTTTCCATCATAATGTAATAAGTGATTAACAGTTGAGTTTTTATAAATGGCTATGAATATATGCAAACCATTATGGAAATATCAGATAAAATGACTATTAAGCTACAGAACCTCTGCTTAGTTTTAGGGATCTGAAGAATGCAGAATATGTATATGTCCATGTTTGTATGCACACCTCGCACATTAGCCTTTTCCTCCAGCTGACTTTGATATGAAGAACTGAAAGTAACTTCATTGTTTTTAAACACTGATTTTTTTTCCCCCTGGTCTATTAATACTAGAAATATTTTCTTATTTATATACCTTATGCCGTTTAAATTCACCTGCTCAAGTATGGTTTTCAGATACCCTATAAAGAAAGGGAGAACATGATTTATGAGAATAAACCCAAAGCCAATGTAGATTTTCCATGCTTTGCTTCCTTCAAATTACAAAATGATACTGTTTACACAATCCATTTAATCTTTGCCACCATGGCACAAGACTGTTTTGAGGCAACAGGTTCATAATTGGAACCATGGCAAGGTTTAATTAACAATCAGAAATGGAAAGGGACATGCCAAGTGTCATTTGCTGCAGTAACCGCTGGTGCTTTCAGCTATGTCCTGTTGTTCCCCGAGTACAAACATGAATTATGCACTTTTGTTTTTGTGCTCATTCAAGAGTGGAAGTGCCCTTTGTTTGACATAAAGTGTTAGCAATGTTCCAAAAGGAAGTAAATAGCTCTGTTTAAATAAGGTTCATAATGGTTTAGGTTTCTTCTTGTATGACAAAAGCATGTCAAAGTCTACCTTTCATACTCATCATCACTTAAATATTCAGCTCAGATTTGTTCAGTGCCCATTCATTCTTAACCTTATCTCTTCTTTTTTACCACTCATACTTCTTAAATAGTGGTGGGATTCAAATAATTTAACAACTGTTTCACCCAGGGTCAGGTTGGCTGTCGTGGGAGGTGTGGCCCATGTGAGACAAGCCTCCAATCTGATCCTGGGTGAACCAGTTGTTAAATTACCCCCCCCCCACACACACACACTATCAAAGTGGATCCTGGGCGCTGCACTGCAATGGAGAAGTGGGCAATGGAGTGGCCGGCACAAGGGAAGGAGGAGGGAAAGTGGCCTTCTCCTTCTCTCTTGCTGGCCACTCCGTTGGCTGTTTCTCCATTGCAGTGCAGGATCCACTTTAATAGCGGGGGTTGGGTAATTTAATAACCGGTTTGCCCGAACTGGTGCAAACAGGCTGACTCCCACCACTGTACTTAAATATCCCATCCCCAATACATTCAACCCAGAGGTGGGTTTCAGCAGGTTCTGACCAGTTCTGGAGAACCGGTAGTGGAAATTTTGAGTAGTTCGGAGAACTGGTAGTAAAAATTCTGACCGCCCCCGCCCCCATCTATTCCCTGCCTCCCAGATCCCAGCTGATTGGGAGGAAATGGGGATTTTGCATAACCTTCCCCCAGGAGTGGGGTGGGAATGGAGATTTTATAGTATCTTTCCCCTGCCATGCCCACCAAGCCACGCCCGCAGAACTGGTAGTAAAAATGTTTGAAACCCACCACTGATTCAACCTACCTTTATGTTTCTCCTGCCATACCCAACTCTCATTTCTGTATTCATTTAATCAATTTACATGTCCCACCCCAGTCCTGCAAAGCATACCTTTGTACTAGTGTTTGCACATTTTAAAACATCTCTATTTTCTAATTTTCATAAACATTCTAGCAATTCATCCATGTGCTCTAGGTGTTTGCCATTTATCCTAAGTATAACTTTCAACCACTCAATCCATGTTTTCCTGTCACAACACATTAACTTTTAGATGTAGACTTTTCTCTGGGTCATGCTTAACATTTGCTTTAACTCTTTTGGGTTCTCAGCCAACTACAGTGCAGCACCTGCCTGCAGAATTACAATATATTTGCATCCCAAACTAACACAGCTATAATTTTGCTACAAGTATTCCTTGTGTATATTCAGAACTTCTTATCCACTCTTTTGCCCTTCATTAATTTCCTATATCTTTCCTCCCGAATAATCAGTTCATTTATATTTAGAATATAAATCTTATCTCTTAGATTTGTATTTTCCTTTTCCTTGTATACATACAATTAGATCTATTCTTTAAAAAAATATGTTCTAAACAGTTGCTATTATCCATTCTTGGGTCTCTGGCCCAATTATTGCTGGTCATTGTAGTTTTGTAAATTAGGATCTCACAAAATCCTTTTCAGTAATATAAGGAAAGTATAATCTAGACTAACAGTCTTTGTTGTACCACCAAGTCTGCAAGGATAGTTTACAATAGTTATTATAGACTACAACTTTTGTTGTTGTAAGTCTACAACCAAAGACTTAAAGCAGTTTGGGGATGTTGGGGCAATATGACCAAGTGTGTACAATTAAAGCCCAGTTTAACCACAAATACTCATGCTATTCTATGTAAATTAGGAATTCTGGAAATTATTTGGAAAGCCAATATATTACTCCCTGAACCCTATCACTAGGAAGGATGTGCAGTGAATTGATGTACACATAGTGATATACTTCAATTTTTTCCCTATCGGTTCTGTAGGCATGGCTTGGTGGGTGTGGCAGGGGAAGGATATTGCAAAATCTCCATTCCCACCCCACTCTGGGGCCAGCCAGAGGTGGTATTTGCCAGTTCTCTGAACTACTCAAAATTTCCGCTACTGGTTCTCCAGAACCTGTTAGAACCTGCTGGATTTCACCCTTGATATACTTCCCTTTTCATTCTGTGATGTTCACAAAGCAAAGTTTATACAGTGAAGACTGAATCTTAGAATTCATATCCTACTTTCTTTAGCTTCTTGATAAAGTCATTGCAAACGGTCTCTCATGTCTCTCAAGTAGCTGAACAGTTTTTAATTGCACTGTTTTAATTTCACAATAAATTGCCAATAAATGAATCCGTGAATTTGCCACATGCCCGGTCTGCTTAAAGCAAAAGGGGCTATGTGGTTAGACATGATCAAGAACATTTAAATATATATATATATATGCCCAAGAATCACAATGAGGAGAGAGCAAATGACCACATGATGTTGTCTCTATGGCATAGGTATTTGTGTTTATCATCAGGATGCAAATAAAGAAGCTTGCATCATATTATGAGGAGCTTGCATCATGAGGCATTTTTTGTCTTTTTTTCATCACTCCAGCTAGTGGTGGAGTGATGATAGTGGTCTCTCATGGCAGGAACTAAAACACATGTGCATTGCACATTGATTGAAATCAGGAACAGTAGGAATAATGTTGACTCCATGTACAGTCCTAAAACTAAATGTTATACCTCAAACAGATCTGAACTCAAGAAGAGATACTTATTTTTTTTATCAGTAAATTATCTTCTGTCTGTCAGTGAGAGAAGTTTTGAAGACAACGTATTTCTTCTGCAGCGAACAGATATCTAGAACATATTTGCAGCCCAAGGCAAGCGGGATAGTGGTTCTGGTCTGCACATTCTGTATTGCCAGCATTAAGTACACATAGAATGGGTTTGAAAAAAAAGTTTCATAGATACTTTTTGTCTATATATGTTTAGACAAAAAATTTTTTTTCTGGAGTTTTGGCATCTAACATTTCAGTTGTAACTTTCCAACTTTTCTTTATACTGGCTGTAAAAAAAAACAGTAATAGTGAAACTGGGTTAGTCATGATTCCGAGAACTGAGGTTTTCAGAGTGATGCCATATATCACAATAAAATGGTGAGATCTGACTGCCCTTGTAAATTTGGGTTTAAACAAATCATTTTAATGTCAGTTTATGGACAGTTTTTGTTAGACAAGCGCATTGTTGCATAATGATTCCCTGTCAAAGATGCCACAGAAGTCAGTTTGCCATGTTGAACACATTAAGTGGGATGGACACTTTGACTAATAAAAGCAGTCATGCTGAACAACAGCTGGCTGGTTTTCTTGTGATTTGAATATTAAACTTTCAAAAGAAGGCTTTGCAGTTTTAGGAGGGGGGAAAAATAACTGGCTCATCAGTTTAAAGCTGCATCTAGATTGTAGCCTAGAAGATAGAATAAAGTTGAAGAGTTATGTTGATTTCAGTTTTTCTGTGTATAGTGAAATTTATTTTTCTCCTCTCCTCCTCTCCTCTCCTCTCCTTTCCTCTCCTCTCCTCTCCTCTCCTCTCCTCTCCTCTCCTCTCCTCTCCTCTCCTCTCCTCTCCTCTCCTCTCCTCTCCTCTCCTCTCCTCTCCTCTCCTCACCTCTCCTCTCCTCTCCTCTCCTCTCTCCTCAGTTAGTTGCATGGGATTATACTATTCCTTATTTTATGTAATGGCCTATGATTATAAATAAACTTGAAACTAAATTCAGTGCCATTACTATCATCACAGTCAACTTTGCTAGATCTGGCATCACCTTCTGAGATGATGCCATTAATCGTGGGATGAGAAAAACACATGATGTTGTTATTTGAAGAGTACCCGCTGAGCTAATATTTTCTCCTAACATTTGTCCCGGCTTGGATATGCCAACTGACAATGTTTCTTCACAAAGAACAGACTAATTTTTTTTTGGGGGGGGGGAGAGGGTTAATGTTATATTCAATCTAGAGGCATAATATACAGTACTTACATTCCTGCCACTATAACATCACCGCCCCCTAATTACTGTAGTATTTAGCTAATTCACCAAATCATTGTCCTTGGGCTGTATCTGCCTTTATATTTATTTGTTCAAATCAATTCCACATATTTCAATCGGTATTGCTGTGTATGTGGGTTTTCCCTATGGCAGTAACTAATTTTGCAGTACTGGCCTAATATTATTAAACTTGTATGGATGAAAAGGATAATTAATACCTGTCAAACTGATTTGGCAATATTTTCTTAGCCTGTTTTTCAGTTCCTCTGTGTCTATGACTGAGATGTTTAGCAACCTATTACTGAAATTATAATTCATTTTTCAATGTTTTGCAACATGCAGCAGTTTCTGTGGTTCTTATGGTAACGATTTATGCCCCTGAACTAAGCTCATGGGTATTATAACTCAAGTGAATTGGAGTGGCCACAACTTGCAAAAGCTAAGAAAAGAGAATTCTATTAAGGTCCACAGTGTAAGGAGTGACAGCACATCAAGATCACAGATGGTTAGATAACATTGTTATTGGAATGTGTCTGTGTGTGTGTGTGTGTGTGTGTGTGTGTATCTGTGTTTGTTCAAAACAGTGTTCCACTGGCGACTGGCTGGACAAGTCCCAGCAGCAATTTCAGAACTGGTTGGCCATTGCCTACTTCCTTGGGCTGAGAGAGACTGGCTCAGAATCACACAGCATGCACCTAAGTGGGACCAGAATTCATGGCCTCCTGTTTCTAGCCTGATGATACAGTACTTAGAATGCAGTATTGCAGGCTAACTCACCGCCAAGAACTCAATTCTGACCATCTTAAGGTTGACTCAGCCTTCCATCCTTCTGAGGTCGGTAAAATGAGGACCCAGATTATTGGCGGTAATATGCTAACTCTGTAAACCACTTAGAAAAGGCTGTAAAGCACTATGAAATTGTGTATAAGTCTAAGTGCTATTGCTGATGCCTTAACCACTACACCAAACTGGCTCTCAATGGACATTTAGCTACCTAATCTGTTATATTTAGTCAGATACTATTATGATTTACTGGGAATGATTGAGGGCAAAAGAAGAAGGGGACGACAGAGAATGAGATGGCTGGATGGAGTCACTGAAGCAGTAGGCGTGAGCTTAAATGGACTCCAGAGGATGACAGAGGACAGGAAGGCCTAGAGAAATGTTGTCCATGGGTTTGCGATGGGTCGGACACAACTTCACAACTAACAACAACAACAGTTATGATTTAAACCAATGAGGGTGCAATATCAAGTTCATTTTTTTAACATTTGTGTTGCAATGTACAGGCACTCTATATATTTTTTAATAGTTATGCAACAAATGTGTAGGATAAAACCTTATGAAATTATAATTTATACACACACACACACACAAATAAAAATAAATATATATAATCATTGGCAACCTTCAGTCTCAAGAGACTATGGAGAGGTCTGGAAAGAGGTCCTAAAACAGCATCTGGTGTGACTAAAAAGGCCAATTCGAGAGTGGCAATCCCTTCCACTCTGAAGGCAGATATATTCTGTCCCCTGCCCAGACCCCAGATTTCATGGTTCCGGGAAGTGCCTCTTTGCCTCAACCTGCCGAACAAGTGTCTCTTCGAATTGGAGAAGGCCATGCTGCGTCTTTAGCCTCCAAGCTGAACGATTGGAGGTCAAGGTTTCCCAGTCATTAATGTCCATTCCCAAGGCCTTTAGGTCCCTCTTGCAAATATCCTTATATCACAGCTGTGGTCTCTCTCTAAGGTACTTTTCCTGCACAAATTCTCCATACAGGAGATCTTTCGGAATCTGAGCATCAGCCATTCTCATGACATGCCCCAGCCAGCGTAGACATCACTGTTTCAATAGTGTATAGATGCTAGAAATTCCAGCATGTTCCAAGACTGCGCTATTTGGAACTTTGTCATGCCAGGTAATGCCAAGAATACGTCGGAGACAGCACATATGAAAGGTGTTCAACTTTCTCTCCTGCCCTGCGTAAAGGGTCAAAGACTCATTGCAGTACAAGAGTGTGCTCAGGACGCAGGCTCTATAGACCTGGATCTTTGTATGTTCCGCCAGCTTCTTATTAAGCCATACTCTCTTTGTAAGTCTGGAGAATGTGGTGGCTGATTTATATATATATATAAACAGAATGTGAAATGACCAAGCTCTTCACATTCTCTGAAATAAAGAAACATAGTTAGCAACTATCCATCATTCCTTCTATTTACAAAGAAGCCATTATCGAAATTAAATCCACTAGTAGAAAAAGTCACCCTCCTGATTAGAAATAAAAGTGTTTCGAACAAGCGCCTAAACTGCAACGCCCTTTGCAATCGATCTGTAATTTCAGAAAAGCTTTTTGCCTCCATTTGGAGGATCTGGGAAAACATCTGGAAGTCCTGGCAAAGGGAGCAACTGAATTGTAGCAGGGGAAAATATGCTTTCCAGTTCTTTTTGGCAAATGGTGAATGTTATACTTGGCTATTTTTTTTTTTTTTAAATGAAGAGGGGAAGGGAGGGAGGTCGACCAAATCTAATGAAAGCTGGCTGGGATGAATGGCTGGTCTGTCTGGAGATCCCTTTGTGCCGCTTCTTATTCAGGTGCTTCCTCATCTGCAGAAGTTGATGCTTGTCACCTGTGCTGGGGGTGGGGGGAGGGAGCAGCTGTCTGGCTGGCAAGTGCTTGCTGATACTAATTTCATCATTCTCCATTTGTTGCCCTCGGGTCAAGCCGAAGCTTCCCTTGGGAACCATTGTAATGAAAGGCCCTTCACATCACCCACACAGCTGTACAAACTACAGCCACCTTAGCCCCTTGCTTGGCCTGGAATGCAGCTGGGATTTGGAAGCGGTGACTGAGCACTGCCTTTTGAGAGCCTGGAGGATTCCTTTTAGCCTTGTTTATCTAATCTCTGCTAAGGTCACCTTTCAGAAGACAACGAGCATTCAGACAACCCTGATTTGGGGGACGGCGGGCGGGGGGGGAGGGGGAAGAGAAGGGACGGGATAAGCTGTTTCAGGACTTCAAACTCCTGTCGCTCTGTCGAGTGTATATAAAGTGAGTTCCGGGCTCTGCCTAAGAAAGCAAAGTGAGTGGCATAAATTAAAATCAGCAAATTCTGAACAAACATTTGCATCAAGTCTCTGCTTTAGGCCTTAACCTCACCAACTGAAGCCCCATGACATTTGGGGGCTGTTGAGGCAGTAGTCAAAAATAATGCTGGGCATTCATATGTTGGCCAAAGAGTCACCCTACATCCTGGTCAGCAAGTAAGAAAACCATTTGGAAGTTGGCTGGTTAGCTCTGCCTTCTTCAGCATGGGGATTGCTGGCAAATTCCAATGTCAAAGCTGGCAAAATTCTGGCAAGAAAGGTCATAAAATGGGGCAAAGCTCACTTAACAAATGTCTCACTTAACAACAGAAAGTTTGGGCTCAATTGTGGTCATACATTGAGGACTACCTGTATAAAATGCACAAGAGATTACTTCATTGTCAGTCCCACTAAATACACCAGATTAGAAAATCAACACCACAGGAAGGCTAAATAAACTTTTATTAAACCATAATAAGAGAATCTTGCAAGTCTGATTCTGCTATATCTTCTTCCCCTTTTTATACTGTAGTGAATTGTGGTGGGCAGCATCTTTCTGAGTTGCTTCCAAATATTATATCCTTTCTCAGGAATTAAAAATCATGAGAAACAGTTCACAGGTAACAATAGCAATAGCACTTAAGAATTATATGCCACTTTACAGGGGATCGCTACACCACACCACATCGCCGCTGTCACTGATCCCCATCACCTGAAACTGGCTGAAAACACGACACGCAGAGGTCAAAAACAAGACGCGCGGAGGCAAAAAACATGACACGCAGAGGCAGTGATCGGTGACAATGTGCTGTGTTGATCCCTGCAGCCTGGAACGGGTCTAAAACGGAGCATGTGGAGGCTGAAAACGGCCAAAATGTGGGGGCCACTGGGTGGGCAGGGCTTCGGCAATATTCACCGTATAAGACGCACAGACATTTCCACCCACTTTTTTTTGGTGGGGGGGGGGGGGGAGAAAGTGCGTCTTATACTCCAAAAAATATGGTACTTCTTGGTGGAGATGGGATGTGATTTTTTTAATCACACGGTATTGTCCATCAATAGCTAATATCTGAGGTGAGAAGAATCTAGTAGACTAGATTCAGGAACTAGTACAAAGCCATTTCAGTCTTCCAAGGCTCACTGTGGCTGATCAGTGGTTGACTTCATTATGAAATCCCTGAACTTGAATTTATCAGAAAGCCCAGCAGTGTGTTTAGCCTTGAATCGCAATGGTTTTCTATATCCATGCAGGTATTTATTTTTATAGGAAAAATGGAGTACTGTAACTACCATATGGAGTTATCAATTACTGCTGCTGTGAATGCTAATGAAGCAATTTTAATTTTCTTTAGTGGACATTCCCTCTTCAGACTGTAGGAAATCTTTCATTCTATCTATAGGGTTTTGAAAAATAAAATGTAGTATAAATGGAAGCTTCTCTCAAAATGTAAATAGCACTTTCAGAAAATCATCTTGGAGGGACTAGCATAGCAAGAAAAGGTCTCCACCTCCCTCCATCTCTGCTATTTCTAATTCTTAAAATGAGGTCTACAATTTACACATATAACATTCTAAAAGGATGGGCTATTTAGCTTTGGATATTAGTAGTATCAGAAATACCTTGGATTAGCAAATAGTTTTTTTTATCTTGAGGCTTTAATACATCTACAGTTTTCAGTGTCTGATAAAGCTATTAGAAGATTTCATAAGCAACTTAGCTAAAGTCAGGGTTTTAAAAATGAGCAGAAGGGTGATTGATAACTTGTCATGTGACCAATTGCTTAAAGCAAGGTTTTTCTTATCTCGTTTCCTTCCCTTTCTCTCGTTGGGCCTTTGGTTCATGTGGCTCCATCAGCCACTTGGTTTTAGTTCTGTAGAAAAATTTACAGTTCGGATTTGACAAGAACCATCCCTTACATGCTGTGCAGCTGTTCAAGTGAAGACAACTCTAAATGCTTCCAGAAATTGTTTGCATTCATCTGCAGACATTCCTAGCTGGACCAAGAATGAAGGAGTCAGAATTGCCTTCTTTTTCCTTGGCAGAGAAGATCAAGCTTCTATCACCTTCATCACTGCCTGGTTTGTTCTCTGACAGGTAGGGATTTGGGGAGGACTATCTTCTTGTGCTCTGCACCATTCATCTTGACATCAGTAAGGAGGTTGTATTAAGAATACCTGAAATCTTTCCCCCCCTATCATTTATGAATGCTATGTAGCAATTGCTAATGGATTCCTACCTCCTTTCACACAGTAGGACTTCACTATTTTAGTAAGGCGAAGTCTAGACAAGTAATTTCTCCTAAGTAGAGAATGATTTTTCAAGTTGTTTTGGCTTGCAGCACAACATTCTTAGTGAACACACCTAACGTTTGCTCTTACCATATCCAAAATTAGCATTGGGGAGCCCAAGTCATCTTGCCTTCAGAGCCAAAACAAATTAACTCCCTAAATTTTCAAAATTTTCCTTTACAGCTGTTTGTGTCAACCATTCCGCTTAAGAACTAAAATAGCCTCAGTATAGTCCCTGAATACTGGATATCCATAATCTTTACCCCAAATATATTTTGCATTATTGAATAGTAGATAAGCACAATTGATTGCTTGGTTCAGCAAGAGTGTTGACAGCTTATTCATTTCTTCTCTCGATTGAAATTGACTATGGTGAATTATTTGGTTAGTCTTGATTATGTGCCATTCTGTCAGTGTCAATTTCCAGTGGCCACATAGATAGACCTCTTCCATGATGATCTACTCCAAATTTGGCATTTCAGATGTCTCCATTGCTGCTGAAATTTAACCAAACCACCTTGCAGCTGCCCATCCTCTTCCCTTGCACTTTTTCTAGCACCACAATAATTGTGATATGCCCCACCTTCAGGTTAATTGTCAACACTGATATCTGCTCTAGAATCTTTTCATATATATATGTGTGTGTGTGTGTGTGTGTGTAGTTAATATTTCGGGTTTCTTCCCGTGTAATTGTGGATATACCCCTAAAAGGGTAGAAGCGACGTTTCAACAGAATCCCATCTGCCTGGGATTCTGTCGAAACGTCGCTTCTACCCTTTTAGGGATATATCCACAATTACACGGGAAGAAACCCGAAATATTAACTATACACACATACATACCTGTGAAAACTTACATAAACAAATATATATATATATATATATATATATGTAGGTCTTTGGTTATTCGGGTCTTCTCCCACGTAAAATTGGAAGTGTCTTGGCGACTTTTCGACGAAGTCTCATTCGTCATCTTCAGGCTGGTGTTCTCGGCTTCGTGCTTCCAGGAGCAATGTGAGATTGCAGCTGTCTCTTCCTTTTAACTGCTAGTGGAGGTGTGAGCTGA
This sequence comes from Arizona elegans, assembly GCA_022577455.1. NCBI lineage: Eukaryota > Metazoa > Chordata > Lepidosauria > Squamata > Colubridae > Arizona > Arizona elegans. Next base: position 75,819,217 of record JAKOOJ010000003.1, read on the forward strand.
TTGGATGGGGGGTTGGTTGTGCTCTGATTGGCTGGGGGTGTGTTCTGTTTGGGTGGGGGCTTGGTTGTGCTCAGCTTAGTCTGAGTTGCAGGGGGATTTGAGCTGGTGAGCTGTGTTGTTGTTGTTTGGCTTCGTGTTTGTGGCCGTGCGAGCTCTTCATGGTGGGTGTCAGTCTGCTTCATGGGATCACCCCTCTCACCTGTCATTGCCAACCTCTATATGGAATACTTTGAAACCCAAGCTCTAGAAAAATCGGATCACAAACCAAAACTCTGGCTCAGATATGTGGACGACACCTTCATAATCTGGCCACATGGGAAAGAAAAACTGGACAACTTCCTCACACACCTCAACAGTCTACACCCCAAAATACAGTTCACCATGGAAACAGAAGCGAACAACCAACTTCCCTTCCTGGATGTCTCAGTCTACAGAAAATCCAATGGCTCCCTAGGACACACTATCTACCAGAAGAAAACACACACAAACCGCTATCTGCACGCACTCTCACACCACCACCCTGCCCAGATCAACTCTGTAGCCAAGACACTCATTTCCAGAACAAAACGCTTAGCTGACGAACAACACCTAAAAACCGAACTACACACCCTCACTAACGTACTAACATCCAATGGATTCCAAAGAAATAAGATCACCAACCTAATCCAAAAAGAAACCCCCACTAAAATCCAAGACAGAGAACAAGAAAACGGCAAAGCCCTCCTCCCATACATAAAAGGCACCACAGACAGAATAAGCAAAATCCTCCACAAACATAACATCAAGACAGCATTCTGCACAAACCGAAAAATATCCACCATCCTAAGGAACCCCAAAGACAAAATTGAGTTAGAAAATCAAGGAGTATATGAAATCCCATGCACCGCCTGCCCCACCACATACATCGGGCAAACCAACAGACGAATAAGTGCACGCATAGAAGAACACAAGAACTCAGTCAGAAAAGAGGAACCAACTTCTTCCCTGATCCAACACCTTAAAGCCACAGGACATGATATTGACTTTAAAAAGACCAGAACCATCGCCAAAACTGAACACTTTAACAACAGAATAATCAGAGAAGCCATCGAGATAGAAAAACGCCCACACAGCATGAACAAACGAGACGATACCTCCCGCCTACCAGCCATTTGGAAACCCGCCCTTATTGACAAACGAGTCCCTAACACGACGAATGACACCAGACCCACACTCACGAGAGCCACACAGGATGTCACCACCACACAACCACGCAGAAAGCAGACTCAAACCCACACTGATAATGAGCCACGACCAAGGACCAGAAGCCAGACCGCAGCTGCATCATTAGCCACTTTAAACCCCTCCAATCCATACATGAAGCAGACTGACACCCACCATGAAGAGCTCGCACGGCCACAAACACGAAGCCAAACAACAACAACGCAGCTCACCAGCTCAAATCCCCCTGCAACTCAGACTAAGCTGAGCACAACCAAGCCCCCACCCAAACAGAACACACCCCCAGCCAATCAGAGCACAACCAACCCCCCAGCCAATCAGAGCACAGCCAAGCCCCTAACCAATCAGAACACACCTCCACCCAATCAGAACACAGCCAAGTTCCCACCCAATCAGCTCACACCCCCACTAGCAGTTAAAAGGAAGAAACAGTTGCGATCTCACATTGCTCCTGGAAGCACGAAGCCGAGAACACCAGCCTGAAGATGACGAATGAGACTTCGTCGAAACGTCGCCAAGACACTTCCAATTTGACGTGGGAGAAGACCCGAATAACCAAAGACCTACATACAAACACCCGCGAAAACCTGAGAATATATATATATATATATATATATATATATATATATATATATATATATATATATATATACACATACATACATACATACATACATACATACATACATATATATATATATGATATATTTGTAGTGCATGCTCAATTCTTCATTCAGGGCAATGAACACTGCCCATTTTGAATAGAGCATATGCATAACATTTGCTGGGAGTGCATTTCTTGGAAAAAAAGATTAGTAATGGAGACCAAGTTATCTATTTGCGTTGCTTCTATGGAGGGAACCCTGATTAACTTGCAAAGAAGGTTCCTGGGAAATAATTTTCAGTGTAGAAATGGATATATCATACTTGACAGTTTTTGATGGAAACCAATTAAAGTTTGCAGCAGTACGCATTAATCATGTCAATGGCACTTTTAAATAGAAGAAATACTTTATTATCAGGTTTTTTGGGGATATTTGGAAATCTGCTAATTTTTTTCTTGCTCGCAGCATAAGATTTCTAGTGAGCAAATGCAATAATGTGCTATTTCTGACATTTTTATATAATCATTCATTCTTATTATATACTGTATATTTTAAAGCTTTCCTTCTGGCAATCTTTTCTCTGGTGGAGTGATGACAGTGTATTAAAGATGAATATTCATAAGGATTTGATGTAGCTCCTGAAGCATGATCTAGCAAAAATGTCAGACTTCCATTCCCCCCACAAATCATTTTTCAATATGAGTGGATTGATCGGCTGCAAAAGCAGCCAGTGGGAAGCCCCACCCTCCGTGTTTAAGTTTCAAGGGAAAACTCCTCAACTCAAGTTTTTGACAAAAGAAGGAAACTGCCCTTGGTTCTGTGAAAAGATGTTCTCCTCATCAAATGTGGAATTGTTGTGGCCCGCCAGCAGCCTGCGCGGATTGTGGCTGATCCCGATGACGAGAAGGCTGGTGTGGTGTTGCGCCAGCAGACTGTGCAGCTGGCGCTCTAGTTGGACAGCGAGGAGGCTGAAGAAGATGTGGTGCCAGAGGCAGGGATCTAGCCAGGGCCTTCAGAACCTCCAGAGACTCCTTTAAGTGCAGAGGATGAAGTGGAGAAGCCTCTTCTCAATGCATGAGCACGCAGAGCTGCCAAAAGGCAGGAATGGTTACTCAGGAGGAGGTCTCCTCGAGAGTAAGGCTTGGGGCTAATTGGCCAGTCCCTTAGCCTATTTAAGTTTGCACACAGCTTGTAAAAAGCTGCAGGAAACAACGTGTGTTCGTTCGTTCATTCGCTGATCATTGAGTTTGAATTTTCTCTGCAAACCTCGCTTCTTTGCTTTCTGCCAACTCTAGTAAGACTCTATCTTATCTGTGGAATTTCTGGCAGGTTGTTAAGAATGTTTTATTAACAGCCTGCATTTGCAAAAGACTGTGTTTTGAAGTAAACTGAGTTTTGTTTGGAGTTTGTGTGTGTTGTGTTCTTTGGGATCTGTAGCTGGGGCAGAACAGGAACTGATTACAAACAAGGAAAGCAGAAATATCATTGCCCTATAACAGTGATGGTTAACCTTTTCGGCACCGAGTGCGGAAACAGGAGTGCGCAAATGCCAGAACGCCAGAACGCGGAAGAGAGTAGCTGGCTTGTGTCATGCGCATGATGGAACCCAGAGGAGCAGCTGGCAACTGCGTGCGTGCCCACAGAAACTGGCACGCGTGCAATTGGTTCGCCATCACGGCCCTATAAGAAGGAGCAGTTCCTCTGTGTAAATGTTCTTTTTGGTACTTGAAGGTATAAGGTCCCAGATGAATAATAGTCAGTTGGTCAGAGGCAATGAAGTATCCACCTTAATTAAATAATCTGCAAGGAAAAAATATATTTTCATGAATGTGTGCACTTAATTTTAAACAAAGCTTTTGAAGCAATTTCCACACTAGCATTTTGCAACAAGTAATACCATTAACCTGCTGTTGCTGTGGCCACAGTCAGCAATGCAGAGAATTTTAAAGCATCAATGATTTTTAAAAACATTTTAAAACTGAGAGTTGGGTGAGGAAGGAAGCCTTCTTGTGTCTTAGTTCCTTCTGATTTCTTGACAAGAACTTGAACAACATGATATATCAATAGCAGACTTATATACTGCTTCATAGTGCTTTACATCACTCATTAAGTGGTATACACAGTCAGCATATTGCTCCCCACAACCTCAAAGCTGAGTCAATCTAGTGCCGGTCAGGATCGAACTCCAGACTGTGGGCAGAGTTTGCCTGCAATATTGCATTCTAACCACTGTGCCACCATTCTCCACTGTGGGAGAATTGGGAGATGAGGAGATGGAAAACATGGCTGCTCCTTCTTTGTTCATAATTAAAATTAAAAACTCTTTTTTGAGTTAGCAGGTTAGCAATTTCATTTATTTAATCTTGGATTTTCTTTCTTTCTCTTTCTTTCTTTCTCTCTTTCTCTCTCCCTTCCTCTTTTCTCTCTTTCTTCCCCCCCTCTCTCTTCCTCTCCTATTACTAACAAAAATGATTGCAGCACTATCAAAGGTACTAAATTTATATCGCTATAAGGGTTCATGGAGCATAATCAATTTCATTAAATGCCTGGAGAGATGAAAAAGACTTCCACTCTCAACCTTTTAAGCCACCATACCTTTATTAGTCTTGCAGATGCCACAAGGGACTTTCTGTTTTGCCTCTAGCAGACTCGCTTGTTTACCCCTCTGGAAATAGCACATTAGTTAAATGATAATAAAAGAGGCTATTGCTTTCCAGCAAAGTAATGATGTGATGCTATTGACAGATCCATTTTTAAACCTTTATGGGGGGAGGGGGAAGAGACTCTGTGGACATAAGAGAACAAGAGGCCAGACAGGGTGTTATAAAGATGATTTAGAGGCAATAATATTTGAGCAGCTGCTTCTAGCATTTGTACTATCTATGGACATGTTATAAAGTGGGACTGGGTTTTTTTTCTAGTAAGATTTAGCAATTTGATATTGTAGTATATCAGGTATTTATTCTGAGGTTGGGAAGGGAGATTTACTTTCTCTTCAAGGCTCCATCAGGCTTCCCAGGACTGCTTAACCCTTGCTCCACCCTTAGTCCTTTGGATGGCCACTTTCAAGATGGCATTCTCCTTTTTGTCACTCTTCTTTACTTCCCAAATCTTCTTCCTTGACTCCTTTCTTTTACCTCCTCTGTTCCAGTCTTTCTCTGCTCATTTGCTCATCACACTGGTCCACCCCCTTATAGATTGCACACACTTTTCATTTTGACTTTAATGTATGAAATAATTATGATAGGGCAACTATTTTAAAATAGGTACATAGATGTCTATCCCCCTTGTATTTCATAACTGATCACCTATGACTGGCAAAACCTAGCACATACTTGTGGTATTGGTGGTGTTTTTCTTTCCCAGTCCAAAGCAGTGGGACTTGTGTAGAACAACCAAAATGGACTCTCTGTGAATGTATTATCACTGAACCATTAATCTATATCTTCATGGTTTCCACCAACCATTATAAATGATTCTGTCTGTAGACCCTGATGCACACTTTCTGTTAGTTGTGAGAAAAGCTCTTCCATTTACACATGGCTAGTGTCAAGTCAAAAACCAAGAATGACATGTGTTGATTCTTCCAAGCTGAGTTGTTGTTGTTGTTGTTATTATTATTATTATTCGAATTTATATACCGCCCTTCTTCCCGAAGGGACTCAGTTCTTTATTATCTTTACCCTCTTTCTCTCAGAAGTAACATCTGGATTCAGTTGCCTCTTATTTCTCTGGACTGCACCCATCAAACTTCTCACTACATTCTACCACATCTGGCTTTTAAAAAGATTATGAGCTGCTGCTCCCTCCTTGCCTTACTTGTCATGATGAGCCATGGTGATGCAGTGGTTAGAATGCAGTAGTACAGGCTACTTCTGCTGACTGCCAGCTGTCGGCAGTTCGATTTTCACCAGCTCAAGGTTGACTCCGCCTTCCATCCTTCTGAGGTCAGTAAAATGAGGATTCAGATTGTTGGGGGCAATATATTGACTCTGTAAACCGCTTAGAGAGGGCTGTAAAGCACTGTGAAGTGTTTTACAGCTTATATAAATCTAAGTGCTATTGCTATTGCTATCTGGTAGAACAGTTGGATGGTAAGAACATACATTACTTAAAGGCACCGTTTATTTATGTATGTAGGTATGCAACAGTTACGTTTCTCTTCATATTACACAGACTGATGGAAGTGTTGCTGGGAAAGCTAAGGCACTACCATGGCTCAATTCTGTTCATGTTTTTTTTTTTTTAATGTACTGTGAAAGTTTATTGAAGCCTTAACATTATTCTGCTTTTTTGTATCACATACATCTTGGAAAGTTAATCCTAGACATAAAGTCAATCCTCCAGGAGCAGAAAGAGGTTGCTCAAGGCAAGGAATTTATATAATAATGAGCTGCATTACTTTAAGATTTGTAGGGACAAAACAGAAGGAAAGCCAGAACAATCAGTGGGAAAATTTCTGATACAGAATGCACACTTTTAAAATTTTTACCAAGATCGCCAAGGAACAGATTACAATTTTCAGATCTTGCCCCTCTTAATAAATTAATAGTAAATTTGTTGTGTTAAACTTGAGGGAGCTTATTGCATTGATTTTTCTTTTAAAATAAAATTTGCATTACCAAAATTCGGTGGTGTCCTTTCGAGGAACAGAAAAAGGGACAAGGGACCAGGGAACTGCATGCATTTCCTTAGAAATCTATTTAAGCCTTAAATAATCAATAATTTTGAATCTTTTAATGATATATCTGCATTTATTTAGGGGACATAATTTAAAAATTTGGCCTACACAAATATGAATGACCACTAAATGGCAGGAAAAAAGGTACAGAGTATCTAAACCAGTGTTTTTCAAATTTGGCGTCTTCAAAACATGTAGACTTTAATTCCCAGAATGCCTCCCAGAATGTCTGGCTGGAGCATTCTGGGAGTTGAAATCCATACATCTTAAAGTTGCCAAGTTTGAGGAACACTGCTCTAAATTATTACTGCCACCTAGTGATCATCTGGATTTTTATATGTCTAGATCTGGTAACCGTGATTACAGTTGCAGAGTTGAAAGAGATATCAGAAGTAATCTAGTCCAAACCTTTGCTCAGTGCAGGATCCACAAAGCATATTTTAAAAATGACCACCCAGATTCTAGTGAAGGAAAACTTCTTTTGGCAGCCTCTTCCACTTGTATATTTAACAAATTCCTCCTGATATTGAGCCTGAATAATAAGCCCATTCCTTCTTTTTTGAAAATCTTTCCGAAATCTGAAGACTCCTATCTCCTTATAGTCATTTTCTGAAGACTAAACACATGCAGATCTTTTAAAAGTTCTCCAAAGGTTTGCTTGATTCAGGAGAATTATATGTGACTACCCCTAAAAACTTTCTGGATATTAAGATACCAAACTATCCAGGGAAGTTGGTTGTCACAGGGAAGGGCTAAAAGCTAATAATTAAAGTTGTGTGTCTGTTTAACAATTGATTTTCAGTTAAACAATATCATTGGGGGCACTTCAGTTGAGGTGTAAGGGATTTCCTTACCTTCAAGGTCCATGCACTATGGATGATAAGAAATGTTCTTTCTTTGTATCTTACAGCTGCTTACCAGTCTTCTGTTCTTCCATTTTGGTTAACCTGAAGCATATGCAGCATATCATACACAGGCCGTTCCTTTTTCCTGACTGACTCTCAGCAAAGCCATTGAGATAGAAGCACAGAAGCTGTTGGAGTGAGGAACTAGAAACTTAGAAATCCTGCTACCTCAAATCATACAAAAGAGGCATGCAGATGAATTAGGCATCTGACCCTGGATCCTTAGACAAATGAAAATAAAGTGTGTTTCAGAGAGCAATTTGTTCCTCGTAACTTTGGGAAAATAAGGCTCAGATAGAAACAGACCTATCAAATTAATGATCCCCCATCCCCCTTTCATTGCACTGGAATCCCTGGCTTGCAGATGACAAATTATTTTGTTTTCTTCACGGTCTACTCCAATATTTTTTCAGACCACTTTTATGACTTGTATTTATTGCAGTTTCCAAATTATATTAAGCTGTGTAGCAACAGCACAATATTGTTCTTCATTCCTGTGGTAGTATCAACAAAGTTATAGAACCCATTTGCAACATTTTCCCCACCATTATATTTTACCCGAGACAGAAGACAGCTTATGAAGACAGGATAGTTGTGGTTGGCCTGGCCTACAATTTCTCCTCTTTTACAAGAAGTGGGTCATTGACAATTATTGTTTGAGCAAGAGAGACTTATTCTCAGCATGTAGCTGCAGACAAATGTATAAATTTTTAATTTTAAACTGCATTTTGTAGGAGATGACCAAACTGAACCTGAGAGAAGGGGTCAAATGCCTCATCAGTCATGAGTCCCTGCGTGCCCACAAGAGATCTAAGTCCAGTCCACCTTGAATTCATTTCTATTCTTAACTCCTGCTAATTTGCCTTGATCATTAGTAGTTCAGATTCTTGTAGAGAGCTTAAGCTTGCGATACATTTTTATACTCATTTGAACTGCCTGAATTTCTTGATTTCCCTGGTGCTTGATAACTTGTACATGTGTTTTCTCAAATGTTCTGCATGATTTCCTATCTCTTCTGCTATGGTCTATTTATGGCATGAGTTTCCATTATAACTACCAATGATCTGTGATCTATCAAAGTCCTCCCTCCCCACAATTATAATGGTATGCATTGGTAGATTATCTTTGTAATTAACATTCTCAAATCTTAATCTAGTAAATTTCCATAAATCAAAATGAGAATTTGGTTTTTCCAAAATATACCAATTTTCAGACTAGAGTCAACAACAACCCCTTGTAATAGTCTACAAAACTCTGGCAACCAACCTTTCCAAGTAGTATAAATCTACAAAAAAAATGTGCCACTCTTCTGAATTTAGCTGTATGCAAAAATAACTGCATGGACTTTGTTTTTATTTATTTAGAAAATTTATATTTCGCCTATCTGCTCATGGCAATTCATGGCTTACCCATCAGTATGGTGCCATTTCATTTTCAAGAGCTTTTGCTTGTAGTAAGAGAATGGCTGCAAAACAGCTAGGATCTTTATGGCTTCGTGCATAGCTTTCCAGCAGAGCAAAAGGGATTTGTGGATGGCGTTAGCAAATCAATTTTATTTTATTGGAGGTGGGAGGGGGACACAGATTAAACATGATTTCTACTTCCTGTTGGCCAGCTGGAGAGACTATAATTGGCTTCTGATTTTCTTTGAGCATATTGAGCAAAGTAAAAGCAAATATGATTGGTTGGTTAGTTTCAAACTCTTTGAAGGGATTAAGGGAATGGGGGAAGTCAGACAACAGAAGTGACCTAAGCAAATCATATTACAAACACAGGTCCTTCTTGGTTTGCTAAGGCTGAAATTGCAACTTGCCTAGAATCAGAGCAGGGGCGAAATCCAGCAGGTTCTGGAGAACTGATAGCAGGAATCTTGAGCAGTTTGGAGAACTGGTAGCGGAAATTTTGAGTAGTTCAGAGAACTGGCAAATACCACCTCTGGCTGGCTCCAGAGTGGGGTAGGAATGGAGATTTTGCAATATCCTTCCCCCACGAGTGGGGAGGGAATGGGGATTTTGCAGTATCCTTCCCCTGGAGTGGGGTGGAAATGGAGATTTTGCAGTATCCTTCCCCTGGAGTGGGTTGGGAATGGAGATTTTGCAAGATCCTTCTCCTGCCATGCCCACCAAACCACGCCCACCAAGCCACACCATGTCCACTAAGCCATGCCCACAGAACTGGTAGTATAAAAATTTCATCACTGAATCAGAGTCATTTCTAGGCACCAGATTGCAGAACAGTGTTATACATGCTTATTTGGGAAGAAGTACATGGATTCAATAACTATTTAGGAATAGCAGGATATAGGTTGGGGTGCTAATATTTCAGAAATTGAATGAGTTACTCTTATAGTTTCCAAACTACTGTAGCAAAGGGTTCTCCCTTGCTGTTTTTTCTACTTTTGTAAGAAGAAGGCAGCTGGTCAGACCAGAGAGATTATCAGTCCCAATCAAGTCGAGCATCAATTGTCTTTGACTGGCTGTGTGCAATCTTAGTCCCCTCCCCGGCTTTGGCAGCTGCTGCCTCTGTCTGAGACTTAATTTCAGCATGGCTGCAGACAAGTGCCTGAAGAAGCCTGGTTATTAATCTATATCCTTGGCCTGAGGTGCAGCAGAATAATATCTGTGGTCTGGAATTTATTTATGAAATTAATATATGTCTAACATCTTTAGCCTGTTTTATCCTGGCAACCAATCCCTAAATGGGACCGGCCTTCTGGAATCGATGGGAAAACATGCCAGTCTCATTTCTTCATTGGACCTGCCCTGTGTTAGATAAGACTATTTGCTATATTTTAACTAGTAAAAGAGATAACCATTCCGTAATCGAAGAGTGATTTTTGTTTTTTTAAAAAGAAATCATTTCAAGAAAAATTACTCGGATGGAGCCACCAATCTTCAGTGCCACATCTTAATGAGTTGAGTGGCAAAGCTTGGCTGATGTGCAAAATGGCCCATATTCAGGGGTCGGCTGCTGAGGGCTCGCAGGGGCTTGGGAGAACCTCTAGCTAAGATTCTGTGCAGTTTGGAGAACCCCCAAATCTCACTCCTGGCTGGCTGTGCCCATCCCACCCCTCCCAGGAGTCCCCACGTGGCCCGTTTTGGATGCAGGTAAGTGCAGGGCATGCATGGAGGCTTGGGGAGGCCGAAAATGGGCCTGTTTCCAGCCTCTAGAGGGCCTCTGGAGCCTGGGGAGGCTGTTTTCACTCTCCTGGAGGCTCGAGGAAAGTCTCCGGAGCCCGGGAGGGCAAATCCCCCCCACCCCGCTGTGGTGCAGGAGGCCAACTAGGCCATGCTCACCATGGCCACACCCACCAAGCAACCTGGCAGAGAACCCCTTGCTAAAATTTTTGAAGCCCACCCCTGCCCATATTCAAACCCCACTGTTTTCAGGTAAGACAGAGAAAGATTCCATCCTGCTACATAGCCAAATCTGAACCGGTCTGATTTGGAGAAGGCGGCACATTTTTCATAAATCACTGATTTCAGGAATGTACATCTACTTCATTAAAAAAAAAAAAACACTGATGGGAAACAGGAGTCCCTGTCTGTACAGTTACTTCCATTTGCATTGCAGGAAGCTGAGAAGTCTACATGGCAGGTTTTCCTCAGCTTTAAAAAAACAGGAGGAGCGATGTGACTGGCACATTTATACAAGGACAACCAACTCTGCATCCTGGCTGTTCACTGTCACCAGCTTTGGCTCTCTGCAGACACTTCTTCCACCCTCCAATCCTCTGCCTCAAAGCAATAATTATATGATTAACACAATTTATATCAATAATGGTTTATGATGTAAGCATCGTAGAATCTAAATTAAATTCAATATGCAAACCTTCAAATGCTGACAATTAAGATGATTCCCCTGGATTCCGATAACCCTCAGCCTTTTCAGTATATTATCTTTCTCGAAGGCGGAAAAGCTTGGTTCACTAAGCCTCTTTCTTACTGATTGGAGGGAGGGGGCCTCATTGGTGATGCTTTTAAAGCATGATTAATGGGTAATCACGGTCCAGTTCTCTTAGTACATAGTGATCCCACTTTAAAATGCAAAAGGGCAGTAGGCTATCAGCTGTTTCTCAAGTTGTGCCAACTTGCTTGGGTGGTTATTCTTAAAAGGTTGTGAGCCAATATAAATTCCTAAAGCACCATGGGAAAGAATCACTTTATTTGCGACTTTCCCTTGGCTATCAACACATTTTATTTCTCCCAATATAGCTACAGTGATAGAGATATGCACGAACATATACGTGCACACACCAGTACAAACAAGCTATGTGCCCTTCCCTTTAGGCATGTTGAGGGCCCCGTTATAACAAGATGGAGGAGAGAGAGAGAGAGAGAGAGAGAGAGAGAGAGAGAGAGAGAGAGAGAGAGAGAGAGAGAGAGAGAGAGAGAGAGGAGAGAGAGACTAACCTCCTCCTTAAAGCCCCTTTGTTTTGATAAATCAATTCCCTGCATATTTGCAGTGTGTTAAGTGCAACAGAAACAATAAAGTCCAATGTGGCAGAAATGATTTTAATAGTGGCTGGTCCTATAGCTATCTGGGTGAGCCATGGAAATATTAACTTAGGCATTGAATATATGTTTCAAGCAGAAATAACATTATCTATATGTTATATGTGTGGAAAGCCAGCAAGAAATCATGGCTAAGCAGTGTGGTTAGGTATCCAGAATTTAACCCTATTTGTAAAATATGCCTTGGGAAGGTAGGAATGACTGTTGCATGTACATGTCAATATGGACATAACAGGAATAATAATGTGTCCCTCCAGGCAATCTGGACTTCAGCTCTCATAGTTTTCAATATAGTTGTGCGAATAGAGGCTGATGGGAGTGGACGTCCAAAATATCTGTGGTGGACACCGAATTATTTTGGAGAGTTATTCCATACATATAATTTATGGAGATGTATGAATTGTGGTGATACAACATTTATTTGTGGAGGGTAATAAAGGGAAGTGGGGTACAGCTTTTCTCTCTTGACATATTTTCCCACTTGTAGGACTTCTTTTCAACATTTAGTGACTTATGCCCAGGGGAGAAATCTACTTACCTTCCTTACTGGTTTGGAAGTGCACGCGCCGACCTTCTGCGCATGCGCAAAACCTTCTGTGTGTGCATAGAAGGTAAAGAACACATTGCTTCCTGGTTAAAACCAGGAAGTTAAAACCAGGAAGTAACTACACCCAGGTGGATGGGCGGAGCTTCTCTCTGCCATCGCTACTGGATCGCTGAACCAGCCGCCACGATCGCTACTGGATTGCCCGATCGGGTCCGAACCGGGAGCATTTCACCCCTGCTTATGCCTATACCTACAACATAAAGAATATTGTTACTTTGTGCTGGCAAATGACAATGGCTTGTAAAAGAAGGGATAGATGAATCAGGTAGTTTAAGATGAAGGCAAAGGTACTGCAGTTATATTCAAGCTGGAAGAATGAAGCCAGATACTATAGTCTAATTATGTGAAAGAAGATAACAAATCTAATGGAGTCTATTTCTTACGGTTATTTAAGACAACACCAGAAATTTCCTACATTTCAAAGAAAAGGCAATTAAAAATAAAACAAATTGATTTTAAAAACACGAGGTTTATGAAACTATGTTGGGTTGGACAAGAGAAGTAATTATGTTGGACTCCACATGTAGAGGTAATCACATCCAAAGGATGTGAAATGTTTAGATGGATCAATATCTTTCCTTTAAGGATATAAAAATAACAATGAAAATATAATTCCAGGATTTATTTTAATACTTAAATTTCTTTGCACAGGAAAGGATGCAAGGTTGGATGGACCATTGACTTCAGTAAGGGAAAAAAGGAAAATCACATTAACATTTGATGCAGAGGGAAGAAGATTTGGGTTGGGCCAGGTTCTCCAATGAACGCTCTGGACCTTTCAGAGTCCTAAAAAGTTGTTTGTGTCTAGGTGGGTGGTTTAAGTGGGAATTGAAATAGAATTTCTCAACAGCTTTCAGCCATGGGTAAATAAATTTGAAATACAATTTTCAGGAGCAATGAACTACAGTAATATCTAACTGCTAGCCTAATCAGCATAAAACCAACCTAAAATCAGTAAAGTCAGTAGAGAACAAAGTAGGTATATATTCTGTTGAAATGAGTGAAGCAACAAGTGATCCATGGAAGGTCCTTTACTAGTACATATCAGCTACTGTCCTATTTTGGTCAAGATTGTCCAGCTTCAGTTATCTCTAGTCCCATAAGTTTGGAGGGGATGCTGGAAGGCACCATGCATGGATTGTTTTTGAAGACTATTTAGAAAATGAAGATACAGCTGATAGATTATTGAGATGAGGCATTAGAATCACATTATACCAGTCTAAAGGGATCCTATCTGTATGCACACTAGATTCTTCATCTGAGACTCTTCTCTGAGTGTCCCTATGAACTGTGGTGGGTGAAGGGTGGTTGCCAAGGAGAGGATGTTTCCAGTGAAGGCTTCCCAGTAATTGAGAATCCTGTTTTGGCTTGCTTGATTGCCTGAGGACATTCTCCCAACTCTGACCAACCCCTCTGGCCTTCTGATGTAATGTATTTACCTATGTGGCTATTGTTACACTATTATTTCTCCCACATATGTGATTTCATTTCTGCCAATGACGTTATGTTGTGCTTGGTCTCCCACTCTATCTATCACATAATAAGGACCTAAGTATTTTTCCTTGGCACCAAAAAAGTACAGCATGTATTTTATGTTAGACAGACCACAGAGTCTGAGAGATTAGGGGGCTGCATTGCTAAATTCAATCATTTTTGGGTGAAGGGGGAACAACAATAACAACAGTACAACTTGTTAGTGATAATTTCAACATGCTTTTCATTGACAGTTGCATTTTCTGGAGTAGGAAGTGAAAACCACTGACACAGATTCAATTAAAGATACACACACACACACACCATTTTAAGTATCATGGTTTTCTCCCACTTTTTAAACCCTGGTTTGGTAACTGTGTGAAGAACTTGCAACCTTGGCCATAAAATGCAATTTTCAGTGTTCATGAAAAGACTAAAAGAAAATTGAAGTATATCATACAGACATAGTGACTCCTATTTAAATTAATGAGACCTAATGCCATTTAGCATGATGGAATGGAATGGGCAGGGAGAATTATCTTAAATAACACACTAACAGTAATTTAGGGTAGCAAGGCTATATGAGAAGAAGGTTATACAAGGCTAAAGGGATTGGCAGAAAGGCAAATTTAAGAGTTTACTTCAAACTTCATATAGTTGTTTATTTTTTACTTTTTTACTCTGCCTTGTATTCAATTGAATGTGACACTGAGTAACTTCCAACTCCAAACTACATATACGGATAAAAACAATGTAACATAAGACATCAGAATGCACCACCAAATACTAACAACTATCAATATTAACAATTTTCTCCTTGAGAAACCATAATGACTTTGGACAAAGCTACAGCTATGAAAGGATTTTAGTTACAGCTTAAAATATGCCGTTACAGAGATAACAAGCCATTTGACCAACATGCAAGGTTAAAAGTGGATTTTACCACATATAAAGGAAATCTTTGGGGAAATAGAGCTGTTCCTTTATTTATTGGCTGCACATTCATAGATGAAATATGTATGTATGTATGCATAGACATATTAGAAATCAAGCATGCTATTGATGAATCAAATCCCACAAGTTCTAGTAAGGATTGCAATGGCAAGCAAACTCCTATTCAGGGATTGATAATAGCAGCCAAGATAAAACAAACTGCAACAAAATAGAACACTGAGTCTCCAAACGTAGTTGTAGGACAGACCCCAATAACTTTTGATGGCCACTGCTACAGCTAAAAATTTCACAGGCTTCCAAAACGATTCATCAAATTGGTCTTGCAGCAATTGCAAGTGATTACTGACTGAGGAAGGTAGGAAAGCTTACAGCCAAGTGCCTCTATAAATTCAAGATGCCAGGTGTGGTACAGAAGGCAACTCTTGTGTGCTATCTATTTCACTTCAGCACATGCGAATGTGACGTTGTAGTGTATATTATTAAAGATGCTTGGGAACTCTGCTTAGGGCAGGGTACCAATTCATGCTGCTGTAGATACCCTTCTGTATGAAGAGTTAAGGTATCAGAAAAAATATCTATGTATATTCAGGGGAACACTTGTTTGATAGCAGATAGGTAAAATTGTGAGTCTATTATTTGATATGTCTAGACCTAAACATTCCATGTTTGCCATGGCTTTACATGGACTCAGTATCCAGCCAGGAGTGGGGATAGCTCTCAATAAACCAGATTAGAATCTAGTTGGTGCTATTGAGATCTTATGAAAATGTTTCATTATGAAGACTTCCAGCCATTGGGGCCTAGTTGTCTGTGGGATGTGTCTGTGTCTGTGTCTGCTTTGTATAAAGCAGTTCTCAATATGAGAAGCCACTTTGGAACAGAACCTGCTGGAAAGTGAGACACCTGGTCTACCCCAGCATGTGGGAGGGAGCGTACTGCATCCCTTTTGCCTTTCAGCTCCAATCCAGGAGCCCTCAAGCAGTCGCATTCACGACAAACCATTTTATACCAAATTTATATTTCGCTGATAAAGAAATAAAGGGAGACTAGTATAGATTTATTTCAAGCTATTTAGCTCTCATCAGCTAGCCATACCCTTACTCGGATTTGAACTTGGGTTTCCTGCATGTTAGACAGTTGAATTAACCTCTGAGCCACAAGTTCTCCTCCCTTCATCAGCTTGAGCCAGGGGAAGGATTAAGTATTTTTCTATCGAGACACCTGGTCTACCCCAACATGTGGGCGGGGGCATTCTGCTCTGTGTGTGTGTGTGTGTATGATAAAGGTAAAGGTTCCCCTTGCACATACGTGCTAGTCGTTCCTGACTCTAGGGAGTGGTGCTCCTCTCTGTTTGTAAGCCAAAGAGCCAGTGCTGTCTCATGACAATTCTATGGTCATGTGGTTGGCATGACTAAATGCCAAAGGTGCACAGAACGTTGTTACCTTCCCACCAAAGGTGGTCCCTATTTTTCTACTTGCATTTTTACATGCTTTCGAACTGTTAGGTTGGCAGAAGCTGAGACAAGTAACGGGAGCTCACCGTTACGCAGCGCTAGGGATTCGAACCACCATATATTCCATATGTGTGTGCGTGTGTGTGTAAAAATGGTTGAATTTGTAGGTTGATCTAGAGAGGTAGGTATACAACAATGGATTATACATCCCCCTTTCTTCAGGTTTTAAAATATTGGTTTTGGAACTCTCCGCAACCTTTAGAAATGTTATCATTCTGATTTGCATAGATATATATAACTACAGATAATTACTGAATGAATGTATATCCAGCAGAGTTTTCTTATTTCCTTTATGCTGAAAACTATGCATATATTTAGAACACAATTGTGCTGTTGAGATCAAACCTTTCCAGATCTCCATCTGTTCTATCTCTGTGGTATTAGATATCCATGAGAGCCAATTTGGTGTGGTGGTTAAACATCAGGCTAGAAACCTAGAGTTGATGAATTCTAGTCCTGCTTTTGGCACAAAGACAGATGGTGATCAAGTGATGAAGAATTCTTGGTTAGGTAGTGGTGCCATTAAGGTAGAAGGGTAGCAGTCCAGAAGGTGAAAGAAGTCCTGTCATAAATAGGTTGGGCTGACCACATTTCAAAGTCAATTAAATATTACCCTTAATCATCCTGTAGGGATGGGCAACTTAGGGGGTACCAGATGAGCCAAATACCAGCAGGCTCAATTAGAAGAACCAATTTTGAAGGATGCTGGAACTTGTAGTTCAGAAAATCTAGAAGTTTACAGATTGCAGTGTGTTGATTTAAAAGATCTACCTGCATAAAATTATTAAAACTCACAGTGTAAAACTCCCCAGCTCCACCACTGTTCTGGAACCTGAGTGCTTATTCGTCCATAAATCCTAATTCCAGAAGTACATTCAATGGAAGACATTATTCTCTTTCATTTTCTCTCAGATAGCTGTAGCTATAGTAGCCATCTCTGCCTTAAGGCCGGAAGTGAGCGCCCTCCAGTGGACATTAGAAGCAAATGCCAGAAAATTGGACTTAATAGTAAAGAATACAGTAATAGTCGTTTTCAGAGATAATGTCTAATTTCTCTGAGGTTTAGTGAGCACCTGTCTGCATGTGCTTAGAAGAATGGTATATAATGTCCAGGAAATAATTAATATGTATAATATTTTTGCTGGATTTACAATGCTGTTTTGCATTAATAGGAAGCTATGTAGTTATCCACATTTGGGTGAAAATTGGGGACTTGAAACTGACTAATGTATAATGGAAAGATTGCCATTATAATATATGGGATTGATGAATACTATGGGATTATTCTTATAGCAATGATAGGGATACTTGCATCTAAAATATTTAGTTCTTCATTTCAGTAAGAACCAGCAGTATTCAGATGCCAGAAAGACCTGCAAATCCATATTTTAAGCAGGCCTAAAACCCAGGAAAGGTCTGGATAAACGTAGTCCATCACTAATCTGTTCTGGCACTTGAACCCACTAAATCTCTTATACATATCACATATATAAGATTATCTGCATTTTGCTTGAGATCTGTAAGTTCAACTGATGAAAAATGGACTAAGCTAAGCCTATCATTCATTTCTCACATGGAAGTTCTTATGAAATCCCACCCGAAGTCAGTTACCGAAATGCCCCCCCAAAGTCAAAAGGAACCATCTGCTGGGCAGGATGGTTCCTTCCATTCTGGGTCAATGAGCAGCCTATATCAGGAAATCTTTTGGATCATGTAATGTTTCACCTCTGGAAGTCTTCCAGGCTAAGAACAGACGATAACAATTCGAATGACATAAGAGGCTAGATATACTGATGTTTCTTTGGTTCGAAAAGAATCTAACCCTTCCTTCCTGCAAAACACTATTTTATGAAGTTTATGAGATCACATAGATGTATCCCACAATTATGTTTAGGGTAACTACATTCCAGACTTCTTGTCAGCCTCCTACTAAGGAATTTATCAAGGCTTTATTCTCTATAAATCTGTATTTTATGGGATGCATCTTAAAATTAGCTGGCCTCCCTGATGGATTCTTCTGAGAGCAATTTTTATTGCCTTGAGATTGCCCTGGATGCTTTAATTAGCACTGACTCCATCGTGTTTTTTTAAAAATGATATCACCAACTTGTGGGACTGTTTATTTATACTGATGTTCTATTTATATATAAATAATATGTTTGCCTGTTTCTCATCAGTTCTGAGAAAAGCCACTGAATGTTCAAAACATCATCTGGATCTAGGAGCCAGTTCTGAATTTCTTTCTGCATTCAGTTGGACTTAAATTTGTTCTTATGTCTGTTCACAGATTGATTTTATTTACATAGAAGATTCTTGAGCACACATCTTCTGCTGTTTTTTTAAAGGGACAAAAGACGTTTCTTCTTGATAAAAGCTAATATAAAACTGGATTCTTATGTGTTCAGGGCTACAGTTGTTAATAGTTACATGAGCGGTGGCAATTATTGCCCCTAAATAGATAGCAAAGATGGGGATAAAGGATAGGAAGAAGACTTATTACAATTATGTTTTTTTTCCTTATGTGAAGAAAATGTTAATTAATAAATAAATTGCTTGAGGAATAAATGCAGATGGGAAGGAGAATAAGTGAAAACAATTCCAATGGAAACATTATAATGGATAATTACTGTCTTTAAACAAAATAAAGTGTTGGTTGAAGTATCTATTCCACAAAAAATCTGTTGTGCCTAGTTTTATGAATTTGTTATACCAAAGTGATGATAAAAGCAAATTCTATTTCAAACTTTAGGAGCTCGTAGCACAGCAAAGTTTTGAGAATCCCCTGCCCCCAGAATTTTCCAGTTAACTATTTTGATATTTCTCTTTTTGAAGGATGAACAGGATGAATTATTGCTGGAAAAGTTTGCGGCCTGATTTAGATAAAGCCCTTGGCAGAAGGCTCATTCTGTCCAATATTTCTAGGCTTTGAGTGGGGAGATTGAAAGGAATATTTCCCCCCTATTTTCCTCCCCCTAAATTGTGTTGAAGGGAGAAGTCTTGATGAAAGGGAACAGCATTCCTCAACTAGACAAGTGAGATATATCGGAAAGGTCAGCCTGGCTGCTGACTGTTTTAATAATTATTTTTATCAGAAATCCCTTGGCAGAAGTGGTCTGCCCGAGTTAATTCCCTTCAGCTCATAATCGAGAGAAATGGAAAGTTGGATGATTTGGAGCATGACTGAAGGAGGATCAAGAGAGAATGAGTCCAGTGAGAGCTGGAATGAGGATGATGAAAGAGTATAGCTGTTCCTTCGCAAGAGAGAAAGCATCATCACATGGAATCGCTCCAAAGGAGAAACTAAGAGACAGTGAAGCATAATTACAAGGGAAAACGAACATGCATTTCTATTTCTTCACGTATACAAGATTTTGCCATCCTCATACAAAAAGCTGCATTTAGGACCATCAATGACCACATAGATAATTTTGAGTTGGGATGGACCTATGAATCATCCATCCAATACTTCCTCAGCCCTCCTAACTCTATCATGGAGAGAGAGAGAGAGAAAGAGAGGGAGAGGGAGAGAGAGAGAGAGAGAGGGGGGGGGGGAGAGGGAGAGGGAGAGAGAGTGACCCAAGGTTAATTATAGAAGTATGTAATACAAAAGCCTCACTCCTATTTATTGAAAATTTTGTGCTGATTATACAGAAGGACATGTCTTTAAATCTCTCTCTTTTTAAAAGGAAAAGTTTATGACACTGTAAAATTTAAAAGAGTCAAGTAAGAATTTCAAATATTGGCAGGCTTCATCCCTTCAAATGTTCTGATATAAAACTTTTTTCCAATAACTATTAAAATATTTCTAAAAATATAATAAAGTTTAAAAAAACGATTTTGCAAAAAGGTAACTTATCGCTATAGAATGTGAAAACACTAATATGTTGATTTACGTTTAATAATATTTCTATACAGTTTGTGCCAATGCATTCTCTTGCACAGAGTGATCACAAGTTATACTTTAAGGGGGATTTGTTCTGTATCTTTGAGAAGCAACTTCCTCTTTGGAGAGGCCCTACAGCTGAACTGAAAAAGAAAAAAAAAAGACTACCAATATGTAGAATAGAATAGAATAGAATAGAGACTAGACTAGACTAGACTAGACTTTATTGGCAAGTGTGATTGGACACACAAGGAATTTGTCTTGGTGCATAAGCTCTCAGTGTACATAAAAGAAAAGATATGTTCGTCAAGAATCATAAGGTACAACACTTAATGATAGTCATAGGGAAAGTCAATATAAATCTTAAGGATACCAGCAACAAGGTTACAGTCATACAGTCATAAGTGGGAGGAGATGGGTGATAGGAATAGTGTCTTTAAGAGTACCATCTAATGATTATTTGGAGTTTTGCAACCCAGATATATGCTTATATTTCAAGATGATCACTGTCAGAATATAGGTAGTCCTCGACTTGCGACAGTTTGTTTAGTGACCATTCAAAGTTATAATGGCACTGAAAATTGTGACTTATGACTGTTTTTCATAGTTGTGACCTTTGCAGCATCCTCATGATCATGTCAACAAAATTCAGATGCTTGACCACTGACTCATATTTATGACGATTGCAGTGTCCCGGGTCATGTGATCCCCTTTTGCAACCTTCTGACAAGCATAATCAATGGGGAAGCCAGGTTCACTTAACAACCGGGTTACTAATTTATCAACTGAAGTGATTCACATAACAACTGTGGCAAGAAATGTCGTAAAGTGGGGCAAAACTCAGTTAACAAATGTCTCACTTAACAAATGTCTCTCTTAATAACAGAAATTTTGGGCTCACTTGTGGTCCTAATTCAAGGACTGCTTGTAGTTACCTGTGTATTTCAGAGATCAGGATCCATAACAATGGAAACCCAAACCAAAGGTCCTTGACTTGACAATGAGCAGTATCAAATCTTTTAATCTCTGTGTATATAATAATCTTGATTCAGTAATCATAGATTGAAATAATCCCCAGACTTTTAATAATAAAAGGACATATTCTGGTTTCAACTGAATATTAATCTTTAAAATCCTCTGTATTAAAATATGTATTTGAATCTAAAACTGTTTTTAAAATTGCCACCAAATGTGCTAAAATGCCATGCTAGGTTTATATTTCTTCCATATTCTCAATATGCTTTGTCAAATAAAATAGATTTTTGAAATCTACATTAATTTTATTGTACCATAAATATCCATGCAAGCCAAACCTCAGGCCATGATCTTTCAACTCTAAAAGTCTCACTTCCCAGCATTTTCTCATCTATTCTTTTCATCCAGATCAAACACCAAGCAGTAAAATACAATTTCAGATCTAGTAAGCCCAATCCTCCACTAAAATGACATACAATTCAAATTTATCATAGTATTTTTTGTTAACGTTTTTATCTTCTGATTATTAATTTTTAAATTTGATAACCTACCAGTCCTTTAATTTTCCAATTAATGCTTCTACACCCTCTAGTGGATCGTCTAAAACTAATACAAAATCATCTGCAAATGCCCTGAATTTAGTTTCTTTTTTCTTTAATTAATTTCTGCAACTGTTCATCATATGGCCATTCTTTCTACAGCCTCAACAAGTTTTTTGTATCATGGTGGCTAGAAATGGATGCAGCATTCCAAGTGTAGCCTTACCAGGGCAGCCCAATGGTCAAAGTCTTGTGTCATCCCAAAACAAGGTTAATTCACCTGGTGCAAGGGTTTACAGGAAGCTAGGCATTTTCTGGAGAAAATGAAGGGGATCTCTCACTAAAAGGCTGACTATGTACTTTCAGAATTACTATATGAAATTGTGTTATGTGAACATCTTTCAGGACGGGAGAAGTACAGGTGAATTAGTTGTTCATAAGCATCAGAACTCATTGTAGTAATGTTGTTGGTTGAGATCTGAAGTGGAATTATTGTTGATGGTTTCTGAGACCCTCAAGATTTGTCAGGGAATCTCTGCCCTATCTTGCAAACCAGAGCAAACATTTGCCTGGTATATCTTAGTGATGAGGATACAGATGTTTCTACTAGCCAGGAAGCTAGTAAGAATCCCGGAATAGTCACTGGCAACTTTTCACAAAGTTTTAGAAGAAATTGATTATTTGATGTCTTGTGCACACAAAGGCCTGCTGGATATATAAAGTGAAGGAAACAGACTCAACATGTTTTTTTTTTTGTCCTATACACATATAGGACACCCCATGACCTAATCTTAGTATTTCTTATGGGGTTGGGACAGCTGAAAATTCTTACACGTTCCATTAAATGGATCAGATTACAGCTGTGACAGGAGGCCAAGATTCTCAGTGCAAGAGCTCAGTGTCCTGATATGAGGCCAAATGTTTGGGGTCACATATTTGAAATCCTCCCGATGAAACTCAATATTGAGGTGGATCAAGTAGTGCTCACCACGTGAGGCTAATATCCTCCTGTACTGTCAGACTTGATCTAATCAGCCAATCAGCTTTGAGAGAGCCAAGTTAAGACGTTAACCATATCAGTTCCACAAGAACAAGGGTTGTTGGTCTAAAAACGTTTTCACAGGTGATAGCTACCTCAACATTATGGGAAAGAAACCTGGGGCAAATATGATTGCACCCTTGCTACAGTTGTGTTGCTACTTAAAGTAACTTTCACTCCACTTCATTTCCAGAAGCAGTTTTAAAGCCGCTGCCTTTGTTGTGCCAGTTTTTAAAGCAGCCAGGAAGTCAACTGTGTCATGTTTAGAGTTATTGTTATATCCATAGAAGGGATACAGTACATATCTTTTGTTGTGACCTTTGGGGGAGTGGGGGGAGTCTCTTTACCCTCCAACTCAAAGTCCAAGCAAAGCCTCTTCTAGCATCTGAATTAATAGAAGGCCAATCAATTCCTTAGAAATGCATCATCACTATTATATTACAATACGAAATGGCCTGTTGAGTAAAGTAGTATTTAAAGATGCTGAGCGCTTGGGTCTTGAACCCGGGTTCAAGACCCGAGTGCTGTGCAATGGGATGAGCTCTTTAACTTGCCCCACCTCCTGCCAACCTATAGTTTGAAAACGTGCAAATGTGAATAAATAAATAGGTACCATTTTGTTGGTACCTATTTACCTACTCTACGTGCCTCGGCATAATAGTCATGCTGGCCACATGACCATAGAGATGCCTTCAAACAACGCTGGCTCCCTCGGCTAAGAAATGGGGATGACCACCGCCCCCTAAAGTCAGACACAACTGGACAGGGGAAACCTTTACTTTTATTTTGTCTAATAAAAGCTCTACTAGCAAGGTACCCTACATTCATAACAATTGGACATTTAAATTACATAGATTATATAGCATCTTTCTTTTGTTTGAAATATCTTAGCTTCACAGAAAAGGCCAATTTGGGTTCATTACCTGGGTAACAATAAAAGATTAACAAAAATCAAAACACAGAAGAAAACATACTTGAGCTAGTCTAGTACATCCAGAGGCTTTAGGTTTGTTCCAGATCAGTTCCAGATGGGAAATTATGAGGTCATGGACCAAAGGCAGGGGGAAACTTAAATGTTTAGATATTTTTTTTAAAAAAAATGCAGAATAATTGATTCATAAACTTAATTATTACAGAGTTAATAAAATTCTCTGAGAAAAGATTAAAATGGATGTTGTATGCTAAAGCTTCCATTTTCCATAAGAATCTGGTGAAAAGGTAAGCTGTTTTGATTGTTGGGGAGTTCAAGGTCACACTGAGAAATGGCTTGCTATCACCATCATCTTTAAAGAATGTGCTCCCTTATTAACCTTAATCAAGTATTTTCCCAGTTTCTGTCATGTACATTTCTGGCTCTTGACATCTCTCCCTTTCTATCCAGTTTGGCAACTAATAGAAATAAGATGACCAGAATTTGAAAAACAGAAGAGTTTTTATCTTCACACTGCCAAACCCTGACATTAAAGCCTTTTAAATGGTAATATTTAGCTAGGGAAAAAAATATTGTATTTCAAAATAGTAAACAAAATCCTCTACTATAGGGGATTGATCTTTTGCCAAGAAAATAGCCAATATCTCCACCCAGAAAAAAACAATAATTTCTCAGACCCCACTTCCAAGACCATATTCTCTTTTTCAAGTTATAGGAAAAAAGTTATTTTTTTTCTTTATGTCTAATTCAATTTCCACTATCAAAAAATAAAAATAAACTTCCTTCTAACATAGGTAAAAGGCCAAAATGGCTAAGTGCAAAAACATCATTTTTTACTGCATGATCAAATTTGATGTCACCATCAGAAGAATTCAATTAACTGCAGCCCATTCTTAAGATGTTTATTTCAAAATCTTCAGTAAAAATGTGCAAAATTACAACCTTATCTGTTAGGCGATTGCCTTTTTTTGAAATTAGTAGACCATAAAACTTGACTGAAGTTATTTGTCATGCTCTGATAAAATGTTCCTGTTCTTGATGAAAAGGAACCTTTTTAATAGTGGAAAAAATATTTTGCCAACGAAATCAAGTGGAATATTTTAAATGGCAAAATAACCCTTTCATAAAACACACACAATCTTTAAAACTTTTAAGAATGTAATAATACTTGTTGTCCATATTGTGTTATCTCCGTGGGAGGATGATGATGATGATGATGAACATGGGTTGTGGTCCTAAGTAATATCTACATAGTATGCCTACAAGGTTAATACTTAGTGTTCTCATGCAAGACCACAAGTAATAACAGAAACCTTTTTTTGCTGCCCTTTGCTTCTTGGGATACATTCTTAAATTTTGCATGTTGGCCAAGTGTGCATAAAACTTGTATCTTGGTGATGACATTCTGAACGGGAAGGCTGATTAATTGGCATACCTATAATAGATATGGTCTCAATGTTCTGCATGTGGAATTAACTTCATGTTTTTAATCCGTGGTGCTTATTTCTTGTTAATTAGTTTGTCTACTTTGGATAAAAACCTTTACTTGGTCTCAGATTGGAGTACGAGAGGGAAAATCAAGTGGAGTTCCACATTTTATCTGACAAAGCTCGAACAGTTAGATGCATGACCCTTCCTCACTTGTACCTAACCACAATACAAACGTTTTTTTTGGCCATGTCTGTATGATGTTGTCTTTGTTTGTCCCCAACTCACAAGTGAGACAAGCTAGAAGATACTGCTTTGGGCTTCACCCTGGTACTGAGTATAGCTTCAGGGTGTGTAAAATCTGCTAGGTTTTGTCATCTGTCACCATGGGAAGAAAGTGAAATGATCACAGTGATTTGGAACAGAAGCAAAAGAGGCAGGATGGGCACCAGCAATGGTGATAATTTTAGCTTTCACTGAGGTAAGGAAGGGTGGCGAACAGTTGAATTCAGAACTGAGGAAAGAATCTTAGTCTGAAATATTGTTATGAGAGGGAAGAACAGAAGAGGAAGTATGTATTTTTCCTCCTTTAGTTCTCTCTGTCTATTCCAGCCCTTTTAGGCATATTCATTCTCCCTTTTCTGTGTAAGCAAATGGATGTCGCCCAAAGAATTGGTACTCCTATAACACCGACTTAACATAGAGTTTGATCAAACACAATGCTGGTACTCTTTTGGATTATTTTCGATCACCTGGGAATTAGACGAAAGATCAATTTTTAGTGATCCCAAGAGAACATATTCCTCTCCCACAACTAGCCCTGTTCAATGTTTCATGAGAAAAGAAGCATAAGATTCTTTTCTTCTGTCTGTATCACTCTCCAAACTAGTATTTTATTTATTAAATTTATGTACTGCCCATCTCATCTAGAGTATCCTCCAAACGAACACCATGACATTCAGACTTGAACCATAACACATAGAATTCTCTATCCTGACCAAGATGGCTAAAATTCTGGGAGCAGCAGCCTCAACACATCTGGAGGACAGCAGTTTGGACCAGGGGTGAAATCTAAAATTTGTTACTATTGGTTCTGTGGGCGTGGCTTGGTGGGGGGGCTTAATGTGACTGGGTGGGCGTGGCCAACTTTTTTTTTTTTTTACTTTTAAAAGCAACCACCTTAAGAGGTTGCAGAAAAAAATGCTTTTAGAAGCCTCTGACCATCAGGCAAGTCAGTTGGGTTCACCAGAGGCTTTTAAAGGCATTTTTTCCCCCTACAACCTTTTCAGCTGAAGGGGTTGCAGAAAAAAATGATTTGAAAAGCCTCTGACGATCCCAACTGAGCTGCGCGATCATCAGAGGCTTTTTTAAAAAAAACTTTTAAAAGCATTTTTTTGGCCGAAGAGATTGTAGAAAAAATGCTTTTAAAGGAAAAAAACCAGCCTCTGATGATCGCGCGGCTCAGCTGGGCATGTGGGGAGGGGCGCAGGGATTTTTGCTACCGATTCTCTGAACCACCTGCCGCCATTGCTACTGGATCGGGCAATTTGGTCCGAACCAGGAGCATTTCACTCCTGGTTTGGACCTAAATCAACTATCCACAGTAGCTTTGGTGGTAATTTGCCCTATTTTTAATCCATCATTTGTTTCCTGTCAAAGCAGAGGGAGGAAGGCAAGGCATGTCCAAGCAGCAAAGCAATCCATTTTCTACAATTGTTGAAATTCAGCTCTTTATAACCTTTAGAATGCTCAAGAAGAAGGGAAAGGTAATTGGATAGACTGAAGAATAGGATGTGGCAGAATCATTTCATAGAACGCACTTCTTTTATAGCCCTGGTCCTTGAATCTCTCAGGACTAATTCAAGGACCAAAGCTACTTAACTTTTCAGCAAAAGTCAGAGCAAATGACTTAGCAGGCTGGTTTCTCCATATCTAGCAAGCCTCCTGTGATTGATTCAGAGGCCAGGGCTGGTTGCAGATCCTAACATTTCCCACCTTAGCGGTCACTGAAGCAAGAGTAGGCAAAGAGGAAGCAAGCTATATATCTCAAACCCCCTAACCCCCTGCTTTTTGGGCAACTGTGTGGGAGTGTCTCCTGCAATTCTCTGCTGTTCTTTTAATATATTTCCTGAGCAATATGGCAAAACGCATGGACAGCCTTATTTCCACCAGTCTTGTTGGAAAAGGAAAAGATCTACTTCATATCCAAATATTTTAAATGTAACTATATAGGAAGTGAGTCTCTACCTCTTGTGGGGATTTAAAAGTGGCAGACAAAACTAGTGTAGGCCAGTTAAATCTGAAGAGGGAGTGGAGTACTGGATTAAAATCCCATTCATCTGGGAAGGGTGACCATTGAGTAGCAACCGTTCTGAACATAATCTACTTCACAGGAATGTGAGTGGGGATATGATGGACACCCAGTTCCTTTGGAAAAGTATAGGTTAACCATGTACGTCAAAGGCACCTACTCGTGGGAGAGCTACTTCAGTAATGTTCCCATTTAGTTTTCTACAAAGATTTGATAGTGTAACTTTGAATTTGCTTTGCTTAAGATTTAAGAGTCAGATGAGTATATTTAGAAATTTTGGCAATTCTCAGCAGTCAATCTATTGCCAGACCCTACCCGTACAGCTCATATCTTCCTAAGATAAGGTGGGTGGTGGAAATTTGATGTCAGTGTCCTGTGAGCGTGAGTTTCAACACTTGTGTGAATTATTTGAAAGCCAATAGTGGGAGTAAAAAAAGAGTTCCTTCCATTATTCCTTCTGTGCTTTGATTCATCACATCCTCTCATTTCCTCTTCCTGTTACGATTTCCACTAAGGATTTCCTCAATGCTTTTTGCTGAGAAAAACTTAACGTGCCAAGCTGGTGGCATTTTGGGGGATGCTTAGTTACTTTATCTGCCCACTACTTGATGAAAGAACCCACAGCAAGTGGGAGGGTGTGTGTTTGGGTGCATTAAACTTTCCGGATAATGGGCAGAGAAATGTCTCCCTCCCCCCCCCCCCTCTCTCTCTCTCTCTCACACACACACACACACACACCAGGGACTCCTGGACTTTGCAGCTTCCATTTATAGTGGCTGCATTTGCAATTAAAGGGTTGAAAAGGGGGAGTAGTCTCAACAATTCTACTATCTTTACAGCTGCATAACCAGTTTAGTTTTCAGCAGAAAGTAATTGGGATATGGGAAGAGGGTATTCTCAGAATGGGTTTCCATTCTCTCTTAATTTTTTTATTTAATTTTACTCTATGTATTCGGCTGCTCATCTCAAAAAACTATATGAGGCTAATAACATTTAAAACCAGAAACAAGCACAAAATGCACAATCAGCCAAGATAAAACCAACAATACAACCACTTTAGAGTCTCCAACAGATACGCCAACCTCCCTGCCTGCAAACAGAGGGAGAGAAATGCGAATGAGTTCACATTTACTCCACTTCATACAGGATATAGATTTTATACTTTTAGACCATCTGAAGAAATATGTTCCTTTCATTTTAGGACTCCATATTCCATAGATAAAGGAATGCATCAAATGAACTCAAAGTTTGAAAATTCTGGATAATTCAGAATAACAGAGTTAGAAGGGACCTTGGAGGTTTTCTAGCCCAACTCTCTGCTCAAGAAGGAGACCCTATATCATTTCAGACTAATAGCTGTCCAGTCTCTTCTTAAAAACCTCCAGTAATGAAGGCATCCACAGCTTCTGAAGGCAAGCTGTCCCACTGGTTAATTGTTCTCATTGTTAGGAAGTTTCTCCTTAGTTCTAGGTTGCTTCTCTCCTTGATTAGTTTCCATCCATTGTTTCTTGTCTTGTCTTCTGGTGCTTTGGAAAATAGGTTGATTATTCAATTTAATGGAATACCATACCCAATATGGGCTAGCTGTCTACCTTCCCTCTAGATCAGGGGTGTCAAACTCGCGTTGCCAGGGCATCATCACGTGGTGTATTTGGAATCCCCCTCCTCGCTAAACCAGGAGGGGCCTGGGCCAGTATGTGATGCATCCGGCCCGTGGGCTGCGAGTTTGACACCCCTGCTCTAGATGCATATGACTGATCCCATTCATATAGCTACACCTGATGGCTACTATGGACATCAAGAAGCTTTCACATATAAATGTCCCAGTGCTACCAGTCAAGAGATATTCCTCAGCTATTCCATATTATTCTCCCTCCGTTCTTTTCTGGTAAACAAAAAGACAGAAAACATAGGAAGGAAAAATGGTGAGCAAGACAGAGGAAAATAATTGTTGAAACCCATATCTGGAAACATCTTAAATTCAGTAGTCCTTTGAAAAGCTTCTCATGAAGTAGTCAAATTGGAAGGTTTTCAATGTTTCTTCTGAGGAATTTGTGGTTTCTTAATTTTTTTGTGTCAGTTATTACAGGGTTACTATAAAAGCAAGCAAAAAAACTCTCCACTATGATCGTAAAGCTTAAAACAGTGATAATTGTCACCACTTGCTTGTTGTTTGCCCATCACTGTCCCTAATATTAGAACATTATACTAATATTAAAATATTATTACTTCAGCTTGAATGCATAGATATCATTTGAAGCAAAGGCATTTCTTTTCCGCTTTTTTGAATATATTATACACTATAGCTATATTACAATTTTAACATGAATCTTAATCCCACACTCAGGACCTAACATTTATATAAGGATGTTATATTGACATTTTACTTAATTGTGCATTCATTAAACACTGTATATTCATTTCATTCTACACCGAAATACCTTGAATTCATCCTTTTCTCCAGTATCTGAACATGTGGTTTACTTTAGCTTACATTCATCACTACTGTGATATATTTGAAACACATTTCCTTTGACTAACCTTCAAGGCAATTCACACATTCAATAATCAATATTCAATTATGGCAGACAATTGAAATCTTGAATTAACTGGGGGCTCAGAGATATGCATGCCAGAACTCGTAATTATGGGAAACTCTGCTCAGCAAGAATGCCACAAAAATGTAGGTCAAATGCTTGGAGTCCAGCTGACTCATGTCTTGAAGAATTATATTTGCCAGGAGAACCAGCTGGGGAAATTTAATTAGCATACTCTCCTAGCTATCATTGTGACATCCTTGACCAAATCACAACCCGCTGTGGGCTGCTTGAATTGCACCTGGCAACTGAGCTGAGTCAGCACAAGCATATAGATGAACTGCTTCAAATAACAAAGGTGCAGATTTGTTTTTACTCATGAGTTACTGCAGGACTAAATGCAGCCTGTTGCATGAAAACCCGGTTCTTTTCTATAGGGACCAACCTTACTGTGAAACATTGAGAAGCAACTGGTCCAAGCTGCAGACACCAAACCATTTCCCTAACTCCATTTTTATATTCTGTGTAGAATTAAATAGGACAGGGCTGCCACTTCAACATTTTTGCATCAAGAACTACATTTTTCAAGGCTGCCTCCATTTCCACTAAGGATGTATTCAGAGGGCAGCATTTTTGCCACTGGGTCTGGGTAGGGAACAACAGACTTCAATTCAATCCTAAGTAGGAGCAGGTGGTTCTGGAGACTTTCCAACTTTAGTTGTGGATGGGCTTGCAAGTACTCTAGATAGAATTGGTGTGCAATTTGGGGGTCATCCTGGATTTATAGCTCCTGCTCCAAGAGCAGATAGTAGTTGTGGCAACAAGGGCCTTTGCACATTTACATGTTGTGCACCAATTATGGCTGCTCCTAGACCATGACCATGACACTCACCTCTCAACTGGACTACTATACATGGGGCTGTCCTTGAAAAGTACTCAGAAGCTTCAACTGTTACCAAATGTTGTGGGATGGGCAGTTACATGCACTCCTCATTCGGCACATTGACCTTTATTCCACAAACTGCAGTGGTTTCCAGCTGAAGTATAATTCTGAGCTCAACTCAAGGTATTGGTGGTCACCTGTCAAGCCCCTCATTCTTGGGTCACTTGTGGGACCATCTCTCCCTGGTTCTCTTTTTTATTGTGGTGCCCACCTCTGAAACATCATTCCTTCAGAGATTTGGCTTCCCATAAGACTCTGAAGACCAGGTTTTTGCCTGGGCCTCTGGGTTTGGGGTTAAGCCTGTATCATGGATGTGTTATTGTTTTGGTCATTTATCTTCATGACGGTCTATGTTATTAATTGGTTTGTTATGTTTTTCTTATTTTTAATTTTAATTGCCCAGAGTTATGTTTTTCAGATGGGCAATGAGAAAGCGAAAGGGGGAGAAAAAGAGAGAAATGAGAAAATGATGGAGGGAGAGAATGAGAGAGAGGAAAAAGAGAGAAAAAATGAGACAGAAGGGAGAGAGAGAAATAAGACAGGGAAAAGAGAGAAACAAATGAGAGAAAAGGGGGAGAGAAAGAAAGAAAAAGAAAGGAGGAGGACGGGAGGGAGGGGAGGAAAAAGAGAAAAACAGAAATGAAAGGGAGAAATGAGACAGAAAAGGGGAGAAAAAGAGAATGAGAAAATGATGGAGGAGAGTATGAGAGAGAGGAAACAAAGAGAAACATAAGGGAGAGAGGGAGAGAGAAATGAGAGAGAGCTGGAGGGAGAGAATGAGAGAGAGGGAAAAGAGGGAAACAAATGAGAGAGGGGAGAGAAAGAAAGGAAAGAAAGAAAGAGGGAGAGGAAAAAGAGAAAAATAAGGGAGGGAGGGAGGGGGGGAGGGAGGGAGAGAGAGAGAGAGAGAGAGAGAGAGAGAGACCCATTTCCCACTGAATACACCTGGAGCCACAAAACCCAGGTAGGCTGGGGCAGGTCATGTGACTGGGTGGGAGCGACGTTGAGTTGGACATGCCCAGCCAGGTTTTGTGGCTCCCAGTGTTTTCTTTTCTGTGGGAAACGGATCCAAATGGCTCTTTGAGTATTTAAGAGCAGACTCCTGTTTTAGAGTATCTACGGAAAGAAGACATTTTCTTCTTTATAAGGAACTCAGTACAAAAAGAGAAAACCAAAGGCAATAAAGAAAGCCAATGTGGGACTACTTCATCAGTGGTGCAGTTTAGTAAGATCAGCAAAAGTCACAAGTTCTTGAAAGCCCTTTCAAGATCATCCAGTTTTGGAATTTGCTTCAATTAAAAGTCTACTGCCAGAGCATTTTGGAAAGGGCTTTATAGGCACTCCCTGCTCAAGGGTTACAGCAGTGGGATGTGTTTTTGGAGATATTTTTTAAAACAAAGCCAATATCCAAATCAGTGCAAGAAAAAGTATGTGAACCCCTTGGGATTACGTGGAGTTTTGCATGAATTGGTCATAAAATGTGCTCTGAACTTCATCTAAGTCACAACAATAGAAAAACACAGTCTGCTTAAAATAATACTACACAAACATTAGATGTTGCCATGGTTTAATTGAACATAACATGTAAACATTCACAGTGCAGAGAGGAAAAAGTATGTGAGCCCCTAGCCTAATGACTTCTCCAAGAGCTAATTGGAGCCAGGAGTGAGCCAACCTTGACTCCAATCAGTGTGATGATATTGGATGTGTTGCTGACAGCTGTCCTGCCCTTTAAAAACACATACCTGTTTTGGGTTTACTGGTTTCAAGAAGCACTGTCTGATGTGAACCATGCCTCGCAGAAAAGAGCTCTCAGAAGATCAAGAATTGTTGACTTGCATGAAGCTGGAAAGGGTTACAAAAGTATCTTTAAAAGCCTTGATGTTCATGTGTCCACGGTAAGACAGACTGTCTACAAATGGAGAAAGTTTAGCACTGTTGCTACTCTCCCTAGGCGTGGCCATCCTGTAAAAATGACTGCAAGAGCACAGCGCTGAATGCTTCATGAGGTAAAGAAGAATCCTAGAGTGTCAGCTAAAGACCTACAGAAATCTCTGGCACATGCTAATATTTTTGTTGACACATCTACAATAAGGAAAACATTAAACAAGAATGGAGTACATGGGAGGACACCACGGAGAAAGCCATTGCTGTCCAAAAAAAATATTGAAGCACGTTTGAAGTTTGCAAAAGAGCACCTGGATGTTCCACAGCACTACTGGCAAAATATTCTGTGGACAGATGAAACCAAAATTGAGTTGTTTGGGAAGAACACACAACACTATGTGTGGAGAAAAAAAGGCACAGCACACCAACATCAAAACCTCATCCCCACTGTAAAACATGACGGAGGGAGCATCATGGTTTGGGGCTGCTTTGCTGCCTCAGGGCCTGGACGGATTGTTGTCATTGATGGGAAAATGAATTCCAGAGTTTATCAAGACATTTTGCAGGAAAACGTATGACCATCTGTCCGCCAACTGAAGCTCCGCAGAGGATGGGTGAT
This sequence comes from Arizona elegans, assembly GCA_022577455.1. Lineage (NCBI taxonomy): Eukaryota > Metazoa > Chordata > Lepidosauria > Squamata > Colubridae > Arizona > Arizona elegans. The sequence continues at coordinate 75,852,783 of JAKOOJ010000003.1, forward strand.
GCAACAGGACAATGACCCAAAGCATACAAGTAATTCAACAAAAAAATGGCTTCAACAGCACAGAATACGCCTTCTGGAGTGGCCCAGCCAGAGTCCTGACCTCAACCCGATTGAAATGCTGTGGCATGACCTTAAGAGAGTGATTCACACCAGACATCCCAAGAATATTGCTACACTGAAACAGTTTTGTGAAGAGGAGTGGTCCAAAATTACTCCAGATTGTTGTGCAGGTCTGATCTGCAACTACAGGAAACGTTTGGTTAAGGTTATTGCTGCCAAAGGAGGGTCAACCAGTTATTAAGTCCAAAGGTTCACATACTTTTTCCTCCCTGCACTGTGAATGTTTACATGTTATGTTCAATTAAACCATGGCAACATCTAACGTTTGTGTAGTATTATTTTAAGCAGACTGTGTTTTTCTATTGTTGTGACTTAGATGAAGTTCAGAGCACATTTTATGACCAATTCATGCAAAACTCCACATAATCCCAAGGGGTTCACATACTTTTTCTTGCAACTGTGTGTGTAGGTGTGTGTGTGTGTGTGTGTGTGTGTGTGTGTATATATGAATTTATTATTATTTAGTGTAAAAGCTTGTACAGTGGGGTGGCAAACCAATCACTTGCACCATCCTAGAAATTGTGCTTCCTGCTGTGTGACATTTCCTCAATTAGAGATGGTTGGCAACTGGCATGCATTTATGATTGCAGCATCCCGGAGTCCTGAAATTGTCGTCTGCAACCTTCCTAGGGGGCTTCTGACAAGCAAAGTCAATGGGAGAAGCTGGATACACTGGATTCACACAGTTCACTTAACTGCAGTGGTTCCCTTAACAACTGTGGCAAGAAAGGTTGTAGAATCTTGCATGACTCATTTAACTGCCTTGTTTAGCAATGGAAATTTTGGGCTCAATTGTGTCCGTAAGTTGAGGACTATACTTAATACTGTATATGCTTTCTTGAGATCCACAATAGAGGCCCTTCTTACATTTTCCTTTGGCAAGACATTTGGTACGCATTTTTCTCTTCCTCCCCGTCCTCCCTTTCCATCCTTGAAGAAATATCCAGTGTTTAAATTACTGAAAGAACCTACCAGTATCTTTTCACTTAACCCCACTTCCTGGTTTTAGTGTTCAGTACAACTGAGATGGCCTTGTTTTTTTTATTTTTTATAACTGAAGATATACTTTCTATAACTAAAGATATATAGTATTGGTCGAGAAATCATCCAGGACTAGTGAAAGAACCAGTTGGATGGGAAAACAGATCAAGGCACATCTTGCAATTTTATTGCCAAGGTTCTGCAATTGTGGGAACAGTTTTCCCAGGAGCTAGAATCATCCATATTTGGGGGAGCGGGGGGGGGGGGGGGACGACTTGCAAAGCATATTGCATAATTAGGAAGAGAGTGAGAAAACAGGTGACCACAGATAGAATATCTTGCACCTACATTCTGGTGAGGGATGTTGACTTTGATCCTATTTTAGTCTGGAACTGGAACCATTCCCTTCTACTTCGTTAGCTTTAACACATGTGAAAATATTTCTTCCATGGCTTTTGCAACTTCTTGATGTCTGGAAGTTTCCTGTTAAAAAGACAAAACTGGATCTTCTTCTCCTAATGCTACACTTCAAAGGAAGAAATTGTTAAATGTTTGCCAATTGCTTTCTCTTCTTTTGCTGGGTTTAATTTGTTACTGCTTTGAGGGAAAGGAATGTGAATAAATCTCCATAGCTCTTTTACAAGAATATTTCTTGGATGTTTCAAAATGACCCAATCTATATACCTTTTGTGAATTAAACAATTATGTGGAAGCACTCAAAGTTGCACTATACCACCATGTAAGTCCTTAATTCTGTTGTTTTAAGAATTTTCTCTATTCGCTCCCTTATATATTGAATTCACGATCTTATGTCAACATTGTCATTCTTTACTATTATTTACCATGTAAAAGCTGACTAAGTTGTTCCCTCCAAGAATTAAACGATCAGAAAGAACCTATCTAGGGGCCTAAAAGAATAGTTAAAAGGAAATGTTGCTGGATTTAAGATGAGTATTAAAAAGTTACTGAGTGATTAAACAGCAGGATATCTCAGAAACTATAATAACCAAAGAACAGCGTTGTGGATGCAAAATAAAATTGAGCCCAACTCTCAATGAATGCTAGTAGTTATTCATTGCATTTGAAGTAGACTTATTAAGAAAGGAAAAAAGGCCTCATTTCTTTCAAACAGAAGACTGCGATGAAACCTGGGAGGGAGAGACAGCTTTTCTCTTAAACATGGAAACGTATCTGACTAACCATAGTTGAGGTGAGAAACAGGCACTTTCCCCGTCATTTTTCTCTTTGACCACTGGGCATAGTGGCTCAAATAGGTTCATCAAAGCAGAGATGATACAATCTCAAAAAGAAAAAAAAAGAAAAGATGAAAGCTATGAAGTCATGGCAGAAGAAAGGACATTTTTATTTAGAAGTAAATTTTGCAGTGGCCAAAGTCTTTCTTATATATAATTTCAATAATCCTTATTACCAAAGGTCAAGTCTTCCTATACAAGTCTTCTTCTATTCAAACTGCCAGTCATAGCCTAAGATAAAAAAAATAAAAATAAAAATATCTTGCTTGGCTCACCTAGGAAATTCATGGCAAGGGACAGAGTAAGAATTGATCCAAAGATATAGATGGGATTCCCCAGTCTTCCTCATACCGTTCCTTAGCTTATCCTTTTGTTTATTTCAACAATATGCTTAGAGTTTACAGATGCATGAATGACAGCTCCCCATTACTATGTTTTCAATAGTTGGGAGATCTTATCTGTTTTAACTGTGGTGGCGTACTGGTTAGAATGAAGTATTGCAGGCAAACTCTGCATACCACTGCTAGGAGTTCGATCCTGATTGGCTCAAGATTGACCTATCCTTCCATCCTTCCAAGGTTGGTAAAATGAGGACCCCCATTGTTGGAGGCAATATGGTGACTCTGTAAACCGCTTAGAGAGGGCTTCAAAGCAGTGTGAAGCAGTAAGTCTAGGTGCTATTGCTATTAAATTATAAATAAATTAGAAGAAATACTGTTACAATACTAAGGGACATATTTGGAACCACACTGATTGTTCTAATGTTCTAGCTGCACAACTGATTTCTAATGATGGAATCACTGACTGAAACATACATTAACAAAACATAAGTTGCTGTATCCATGTAACATCTATACCCAAATTGTTATAGTTGATTACCTTGTTTCTTTCATTTTTCTATATTTTGTCAATTGTAACAATTGCAACAAATTCTACGTGAGACAACCACCACGTCAATTAAAAACTAGGATCCACAAACACTGTCTGGCAGTCAAACGCCATGATCCCAAATCCATGACTCTCTACCCACACTGACACCAAATAGCACCAGTTTGATTGGAGCAACACAAAAATCACTGGCCATGCTACCATATGCCAGACTCGTGAGGCAGGCATTCCACAAGCAATTCCATCAACAGACACATTGACCTACAACTAGCCTGTGAACTCCTCAGAATCTAACTCAACCACATAGCCAACCAGAGATAGCACCGACCCTTAACCAACCCACGCAAGTCCCCCAACCAGCACTTCACCTCCCAATGACCCTCTCTTGACACACCCACACCTGACCCATCACAAGCCCTACTGACCACACGAAGCCCTTATAAACAGAACAACACTGACATCCCCTAAACCTTGCTGAGGATGTTACCTACCCTGGTAACGAAATGTTCGGAAACCAATCCAAAAGCTTGGAGAACAAACCTTCACCCTCATCCTATACCCGAGCTACAGATATTTGCCACTAAATAAAATGTGCAAAACACATATCAATAACTGGGTTCCTACAAGACACTGACATACAAATGGCTCAACTGCAATTTAATTGACTCTAGTCCATAGTTACATCCACAAGGATGATCTAGAAACATTATCTTATCAATATTCACATTAAAAAAAACCAGATCAATTTATGAAGGTAATTTCTCACATTCTAGGTTTACATGCGCCCACCACACATCTGATACTTAAATTTACTTATTTTCATTTTAGTCTAGAAGTCAACTCATTCTTCTTCCAAACATGCATAATTGACAGGTCTTACAGTTGGACTGCTTTTCTGTCTTTATACAAATCACGTTTCTTTATCCCTGAATGTAGAGCTCATTTATTTTTGTCAGTGTGCTATATGACAAAGATGAATGTCAACATTGTATATCCAAATTGCTAAAAAAAATGAATAAATACTGGATTTTTCTTTGTCATTTAAATTAAAAGGGATTCTAATAGTCTGGTGTATAAAACATTTTTCACCCCATTCCTTACTTAAAAGAGTGATAGTTAAGGCTTGAAAATGAATACAAGCAGAGTTCATTTGAGTATGTAATGTACTTTGAACAGATTATATATTAACCTCAGTCACACTGGCCACTTTTAAATATGGTAAATTAAAAAGTCAAAAGGCCCACGAAGTTTCTGAAGGGAATGGAGCTGTAGGGAAGAGATACAATTACAGTAAAACTACACTTTCCATTTTGCTGAAAACTTTCTAGCAAATTGTACAGCTATAATATCAAAGATGTCTTGCTGTTGCCTATTTTTATACATATTTAACCCTCAAAGAACTGTGCTGCTTTTGAAAAATACAATCTTCAGTTGGTGCCCAAGGTTTAATTTATTTATTTATAAATTAAAAATTAAATCACAGCTGGTTTCTCATGACTAAGCAGGCTAGTATATATGACCATGACAGGAGAAAGTTGAGAAGGCAGAAAATCTTTTAAGCTCTTTCACATTATAAATGTATCAGATGAAAAAATGCAGCAATTTCCTGAGGCCTATTAATGGCACTAGCATACTCTTCCAAGAGAGCACATCCAAGGTATTAAATGACTGCTCCAAGAAACAGGAACCAATTCAATTAAAACCTATGAAGTCTTCTAGGAAGAAGCAGCCCATTTGATCCTATGAGCCCCATCATCTGAAATATCCTCCTATTTCTTGGACACTTTTTGGAAGGAAAGCCCTCCATTTCTTCCCGAGTTACATCATTTGAGTGGACAAACTATAGCGTTTCTGCCTGGTCATTTTAAATTTAGGCTTTTTCTCAAAGACAAGCAGACAAGATCAATGTTTCATTGGGTAGCTACCCATAAGATATTGGGCAATCCACATAAAAGAACAGGCAGTGCTTTGATTGTATCATTGTGGCTGCCTTCTTGATTGTTTTGATCACAATCCATAGATACCTCTGCTTCTCTTGTTACAATTTCCTTTGAAGGCTGAGCAGATGCTGCTTCCTTCCGAACTATAACAACAGCGAAGTCCAGCAGAAATGTTTCAAACCTTCCTCAAATTAACTTACTTAGCTCATGGCAGGACTAAGCAATAGTTTTGAACCAGTAGGGATTTTGGGATTTTAAGAGGATATTGCTGGCACTATCACAAAACAAGTGATTTGAACAAGTGGTGGTCGTTGTCAGTATGACTCAACTCCCCCCATGCCACACCTTTAGTAGGAGGCAAATTGGTGAATTTCTCTGATATCTTCTACTGTCCAAGTGTCACAGGCCTTTCTCTAAGAAAGACTATTTCCATTGTAAATTTTGTTTTTACCCAAATTAAACTAGGACAAAGAATTTACTAGGTGTTAAGGAAAATATCAATAGAAATAGCAGGTACTATTGACAACAGATATAGCAGGTACTATTGCCTAAAATATCAACAGATATAGCAGGTACTACTGCCTTCCGTGGCTTACTTAAACTCAAGTTTGTCATGAGAATTGATCTTTGCAAATATAGGGACATTGACATGCGTCACTAGCTGTTTAATATCTTTGAAATGTTAAATTGAAGAAAGCTTAAAATTCATGACCTCCAGGAAATCACTATATTGTCTCAGAGGTTTTCATTCATGGTTGTCACCATCTAGATAATCAACATGTTTTATTTTCTAGAACACCTTTTCCCAATCTTCCCATGTGCTGGACTATATCCCCCATCTATCTTAACCAACTTGAGCAATATATTTGGAGAGTAGTTTGGGAAAGACACTTACAGAGGATCAGCATAAGACTGCAGGGTTATCATAGTGTAGGATTTGTCAACCCTGGAAAACTTGAGAGAATAGTTTTAAGGATATTCATATTAATTATGCAAATTTATGCATTTTGTATTATTTAGATACTTAGTTTCCCTGAAAATATCATTAATTTATGCCTCTTATTTCTGACCTAATACAAAAATCCCCCAAAGACCAACTTTTCCTAGAAGTTGCAGGTTTTTTATTTTAAAAAAGAAATTATAATTAAGAGAACTATTTGATGCAGTATTACTTGGGGTATCAGAATACTTATACAATAGCCTAAGGCTGCCTGAGGAATTAGCATTAATTAACTATTACTTCAGTTTCTATGACTGCACACTTGACACAACTGTTCCCTAAAATAACTGTAAATAAAAAGTTTTAAAAACACACACACATCACAGTCAGGATGACTCCAAGATATACAATTACATCACCAAAGACAGACAGTCTAGCTCACTGTCCAGAAGGAGAACTAGTCTTCAACACTTTACAAATGGCCAACAGGTTCAGGACCATCTGAATCTCAGAGGGCATGCTCTTCCATAGGGGCACTTCACCACTAATCTGGTCAAATTTGAGCAAATTTAGTGGGGAAGCTGGCGTAGCCGAAGCAATCCAAACTGATTCCCAATTTCACTAATGGCACCTAATATCCATTATTTGCAGTGTAGTGTCCCCGAAAGCCACAAGAATCCTCCAGATAATAATAACCACATCCCTGACCCCTATTCTGGGATTGTGGCTGATCTCAAACTGAGACAAATCTTCAATGCTTTTTAAGCTCTAGTTAGCATCTGCACATTCCTTTTGGGATTCATAAATACTAACTATGAGCAGGAAATACTATATATGCTGCCTCAAATGCCTATAAAAATGGTCTTGTTGTCTTCTGATATATATGACACATACACACATATCAGAAGACAAGACCATTCTTCATTCTTTATTATTCTAAACAATACCTCAATCAAGGAACTACCAACTCAGACAAACAGGTTTACAGTATACAACAGCTTAATCAAGGAATCACCAAGACACTCCCAACAACACTGATAGGCTAAGCCACTAATATATAAAAATAAGAGCAAATCCCACTTCCCTCTAGCACGATGATGTTAATTAGTTTGGCAATGAAACATCTGCAAGAAAACAACCAAGCTCAGAGAGCACTAAGAACCCCACAACAGAAAGGCATCAGGATAGCACTCACAATAAACTTCCTAATACATTTCAGATAGCTTTCAGGAAGCTAAAAATGACAATTTTAGCGTCAGTCACTGCAGAATTTCCAAAAGACTAGCAATGAAGGGATATAAAATAAAAATTAAATAAACAGAAACCATAAAAACAGTACTGATACTGATCTAAAAGAAAAGGCAGGCTTTTCTTTTTGTTTTTCCCTCTTTTTCCTTTTCTATCTGGAATCTTTAGTCCCCTCTAGTGTCCAATTTCTGAAATCACAGAGTGTCAAATTTATATCATGACTTTAAAACAATTTGGTTCCCACAAAGGTGTTGTCTATTTATATATAATTATTTCCAAAATCTTATAACAAAACCACTAGTATTCCAAATTTGTGTGGTCTCTTAATTCATTTATAACTTTGAGTTAAATTCTTATTTAGCATCTTGTTGTTTATTTTAAATTCTTTAAATCTTAAGATTTATAGTTAATTTTTCTTTTATTCTGCAATGAAGGTAAGCACACCAGATGATTTTGCTAACTTGTCATTTTGAAGTTCCCTATTAGTCTTAAGATACTTAAATAGTTAATTTCCAAAAGCGATTTGAAAGAGGTTAAATCCAGTGTCCTTAAAAAGACTCCACCACTGTTGAGAGCTTGATGGCTTCTCTACATCTCCTTGTGCTTCACTAATATGGAAAGTGAAATTAAACATTACAAATACTTATTGTAGAGTAAGAACAATACAAAAGTCCCTAACATATTGGCTTGGTATTGTATTAAACTAGTTTATTTAACTAGTGTTAAGAGACTGCTTTATGGAAGCACAATATGATCAGAACATTCAATCCCGAAGCCTTTCAAATTCCAACAAATCCTTTGAAATGGACAACAAATACCACTGAGCAGATACATCAGTTCATTGTGATGGAATAGATATCCATATATAAAAACACTTCCACAACTGAGATTTTTTCTAACATTTTATTATTAAAAGTGTTCAGATATTTGCTTGCCAAATATTTGCACACAAATGTCCATCAGAGAGTTTTTGAGGCTCTCTAAGCAGCTTTGAACAGGCACCTGAAGAATGTCACAAACGAGACAACGGTCTCCTACTGCAAAGCCCCCAGAAGAAGCCATTTCTTGTTCCATGCCAATTTCTTTGATCAGACTGTAAGGGAACTGAGCATCAAGGTATAAAAGACATCACCCCTAGAAATCTGGCACAGACTTTGCTTTGGACACTGGTAAAAAGCCAATTATGAAAAATTCTTGTGGTTGAAAGAGACTTGGATAGGCACTGCAAGTGAGGTATTACTTAAATTCAATAATGATCTAGACCCAAGAATCATTTTCTAGTAAATTGAACTGCTTTATACTTGCATGCTCACTGCTCAATTACCTAGCCTTCTGGGTAATTCTGATACAGCGGCCTCTAAGGAAACCAAGCATACTGAAAAATGTACCCTTTCCTATTGCTACATTTCCCGATACCACCAAATCCACTAACATCACACCCGAAACCCTTTCCCCTACTGTGGCTCCTTAAAAAGATGCCATTCCCCAAACACAGAAATAGCAAAACAGATGCTACTTCAGCAAATAGCAATACTCTTCCACATCTAGTTGATCCCTCCATTCCAAACAGAAAGCACTGGTGACTTTTGCCAACCCTGTTCCTCAATCGCAGTTGATAATAGCTGACAATCTGTATTCCTGCAGATATGTAGCCCGTTGCCAAATTGTCAGCCTGGGTTTTGAAACTGTAGCCACCTTAAATCCAGAAACGCACTGCAAAAGGAAAAGATAAAAATCAGTTTTGCTATACTGTCATTAAGCCAGCTGCTACTTCAACTTAATTAATAGCCAAACAGAAAGGCTCTAAATTCAGCATAAACCTGATTATTCGGTTTATCAATGGTAAGATTGATGTGCTAATATGCTGTGATAACGGAACAAAGATTAAGGAGTGTGCTCTCAATGTTGTATCAGGATTTGGCAACTGTATTTTCTCTTGACAAATGACTAAAATATAGTTATTTTATACACTAAAAAGTGGAGTTTCTTCGCCATCTGACTTACCTTTAAAAGAATCCTAGAAGCAACAAGACCTTGTGGTTTCCAATGGCTTGAGGCGTAGCTTTAAAAGAGAATCTATTTTTGTTGTATGTCTAAATAAGGAGAGGGGTATGTCCTTAATACCACACTAAACTTTATATGCATACCACGTGTGAAGACAGAGAAAACCCTCTGCAGTAGAGACCGGATTTTCTCTATGATGCAGCCTACAGGGTAGCAATTCATGATTCTGGTGAAGAAAACCAAAAGGCAAATTTCCTATTCCTGTGTTTGAGCAAGTTGGAGCTCAGTGTAGATCTGGTTCTCTAAGTTCTAAAAGAAGTTCCCTAAATCTCTAACTTCATGATAACAAAGCAATGCACATTCAAATTCACTGCCATTAATTTTTGATTCAGAATAGCGAGTTGTGTTATATGGAGCATCTAACAGAAATGGTTAGTATTTACCAACATTGGGATGCTCTATCTGGAGTCTGCAAAACCTATGTCCTACAAGATGAGAGCTACCTGAGAGATAGCTATTGACTCTTAATCAATTGTGTAAGTTACCCAAATCGGTTAGTTAAGATAATTCAGGCTCAGCTGAAACAGCACTCTATACACGAATCTATGTCGTTCTTCACATATTTAATGACTGGTCTGCTTTGTTTTTGTTTTTTCAAGATTAATGGAGTCTTAATAATTAAGCCTTTAACTCAAGGATAATTTGAGCTGCAGTCCTTCCTGTATCTTTGAGTAGCTACTCAATAACCAAATTGCTGCCTTGCCTGGTAAAAAATGTACTATTACTAACAGGACCAAGTACAATACTGCAGTCTTTTAATGACAAATATTATAGACTTCAAAGTCACAGCTTGTTCTTATTTTTGTAGTAATTTTGGCACTGTCTCTTGGCTATTTAATTTATACGGGTGGCTCACAAAAGGATTACAAATGTGTGCAAAGAAAGACATGAAGCAATACCAGACCTTACGAGGTATCTTGGGGTGGAGAAGGATTCTGACTCTCAGGCTCTGGGGGAGGAGGAGGAGCTGGCACCAAATCCTCTTTCTTCTGTGCAGCCAGGAAATCATGAATTGCCTTCTCTATCTGTGGCCTGAAGATGTGGTTAAGTTTTGGATCCACCACCTGAGAAATAATTCTGTCTACTCCAGCTTCCAGCATCCCTGACCTGGGGCAGAGACAAAAGAGCCATTCAGCTTCTGTCAAAGATCTTCCCTGCAGCCCCCACCTAGAGCTCTCTGGAGCCATCATGTCAACTGCAATTAGCCTTAGAGTGGTAAGAATGACAGCATTCTTGGTAGCATTTACATGGGAGAAGCACCCCACCTTTTGTAAAGAAACTCCAGATGGCTCTGAACCTGCACTTTTGAGAGTGCTTGCAAAATGGACAACAGATACGTGGTCGCCCAACCACTTAAAAAGTATCGTGGCCAGAAGTTGTGTTAGGGTGCTTGTGGGATGCAAATAAGAACAAATAAAAACCTGCCTTCACACAAAGCAGAGGGGGGAAAAGCACATCCATTGGTAAGGATAGGTGGGTGAGGGAAGTGACCTTTTTGGCTGGTATAAGAGAAGAAGAGAAAGGTGGCCTTCTACCACTGTCAATTGCTCTGACCTCTGCCACGTCTAGACATATGGGAACTTTTTTCACAAGACAAAAACAAACACTTGCAACACATGACAAAGAGCTTTTTTGAGAACAGTGTGTCAAAACCCAAGAAGTGACATTGCTTCAAGGCTGTGCTGGATAAAGAGAGCAGGGAATCAGCTGTCTGGTTGGGTTAAGTCATGTCTGCAAAAAGTCAAGAAGCAAAAACAGAGACACTGAAGAGCATTTGGGAACGCAACTGCAAACCTAATGTGACCCTACCTCCTGGGCAGAAAACTAACAGTACCTGCTATTTTGAGGCTATGTGGGCACTTAAGAAGATCAGTATTCTTTGACACTCAGCCTTTCAGAAGGGCAGGTCTAATCTGGCATGAACTCTGATCTGCTCGAATGCTTTTCTACCTCCTACTTGTTGAGTTGTGCCTTGTACTGCAATAGTAGCTCTATGCAGTGCAGATAAAGGCTGCAATATTGCTATTATAGTGGGCAAGCTTTCTATAGTAGCAGAATTATACCTAGAAACCATCACTAGGTGCTCTGAGTATCCACAAGATTAACACAGGCAGAATTCAATTGATGGTGTTATATTTATCTTATTTCTAACGCAAACTTATTAAATTAAAAAAGAGGGGATTATGTGGTACATAATTTGTCCCAAGAAACAAGAAAAAGGATATCCACAATCATAGAACAAGCAAAGCTAAGAATTAGTGACACAGATGCTGTTTTCTCCTTAGCATTTATTCTATTATATCAAAAAGTTTTGCCTCAGATTAAAAATTCCTTGATTTCCCAAACTGACTATATCTACATCATAAAGATGGCTTACAAAATGCATCTTGGAATAAATTTGTGGTAACTAGTATTGATTGGTGTTACAAACAATTTGTAGATCTGTTTATATTGTCTTTCTGTCCAGAAAGAAATCAAGAGAAATGCTTTGTATTCTTTGCCCTACCCTGATTAAGCCGTACAACAGTTAATAAACTAAACCAAACTATATTTTGAACTCAGTGTGTGCTCCTGCTCTATTTATATAAAACACCCACATCTTATTTCATACAAATGAGGCCTGGAGGACTTGCTATACTGCAAGGTGGGTTCAATGGGCGCTGTATTTGAAAATATAGCACATGAAGCTAGGGCAAAATTAATGTCCATTTAATTCATGCCAACATTAAATTAACATTAAATATGTCGATAGATAAAACTATTTTCCAGTCATGGGTTTAACATGTTCTTTCTGTCACATTAAACAGCTGGTAACAGCTTTATTTTACTTTGTGAATTTAAGATCTTCTCACTGTTGCCCCTAGAGGTGATTTTCAGTTAGTGTGCTGCCTTTTTCCTAGAGAAAGCTAATTTGATCACTTCCACATTTCAATTGAATTTATAAACAGCCCCAATGTCTCTGGGCAACATACAAAATATACAGTAAAAAACAAAGTAAAAAACAAAAAAGTAAAAACAAAGAATTACCTCACCAAAAGAAGAATGTCCAGAAAAATCAATGACAGATAAACATTGATTACTGCAACCAAGGGCCCAGGTTTTAAGGGCTCATTTAAATAGGGCCAATGTGGGTCTCACCAATTATGGTGTTCCAAAGGGATTAGATGACATGTTTGAGGTGGCACTTCCCCTTCATTTTTCTTTAAAAGAAATTTCAGCAGCATGTATTATACGGGTTTCAATCTATTTCACAGAGGATATGTTTTATGACTGTTTTTGTACACAGATTTTCAGTTAGAGCATAACTGAAGTTGTTAGCATTTTGTGACTGAAACAGCATTATATGAATAAATAACATTACCCACAGACGCTATATTGTCTATGGCCAGGTAATTTGTTATCTTCAGTTTATAAAATATTAAAGGTGGGATATAAATAAGTAAAATAAAGGTGGGAACTGAAGAAGCTTCTTGGATGAGAAGCAAAACATCTTCAACAGCAAAACAAAGAAAGTCCAGTTGCCTTTTGAAAAAGCACCTCTGGGACAACCATGACCTAGATGACTGAGAATCTTCATAGGCATTTAGATATAAATGAATAAAAAAATATTTTTTAAAATTGCCAGTTAGAGCCTTAAGTCCTTCACTTTTGAGTGTCTGGATGTTAGAATTTAAAACAGGCCTTTATCAGTGCCATATTTGAACTTCACCAAACATTATTATGGCACTTATGTTTTAGCATATCTAAACATAGAAAAAGAATCAGGTCAGATTTATTCTTCTTTGTTTCAATGTTAAATTCCAAGAAAATGAAAATTTGGTAAGTGTAGTAATTTTATAGGCTGCAAGACAATTCTTATAAAAACCCAAAGATTAAATCTTTCAAAATTCTTTCTTCTAAATGGTCAGATTCACTTTATTATTTCCAATACCTCTAAATAAGCAACATAATTCAAAAGGAATTATAGAAACAAGGCAAATGGTTAGAGTTATGACAATATGTGAAAAATCTATTTCAGACCATCTGTTGGACTCATTTAGAAGATGTTATTGAAATATGACTTAGAAACTGAACTGAACAAATGGAAGATGATATGATTAAATGAATATAGAATTTAAATTATATAACTGCTATGCAACAATAGGATGGCTGTTAAATGGAAGACAAATGAATGTTACACATAGAGAAAACTAACACAATAAGTTTTACCACTGGTATATTACTCCAGTGAATATTGCCAAGATAGACACATTTTCTAAAAATTGCTGGAAATGCAACATAGGTCAAATAATATTTTTCTATCTGGTGGCACTGTTGTAAAGCTCAAAATTTTGAAAGATGATATATTACAGAATGAAACAGCTTTAAAGGCTGAATTCTCTTTTCTGACAACTGTTTTCACTGAACATTACCAAACTTCTATCTTACAAAATACACTAAGTTGGCTTTTTAAATGGCAACAGCTGCCCAGATTTTTTATGCCTTTTAGTAGAGATCACATATAAGTCCCTCTTTAGAAGAATGGCAAATTAAGCTATGGGAGTATTCATCTTGTTAAAAATAATCTTATATTTGAAAAATAAGTTTGATACATAACATAATTTATCTCAAAAAACATGTGTGCATTATAATTCTACATATGGATATGAACTACATCTGAAGTTTAGGTTTTTCTTAACATAGGTTTTTATATTAATTTTAGCTTGATAAATATACAATTTTTATATTGAATATTTCAGTTAATAGTTATTTCTTATTATTCATATTACACTGATCACTTTTTAAATTAATGAACAATGGCTTCATTCCATAATGGTTTTAAAGTCTTAAACTGATATAAATCTTAATATGCAATACTAATCTTATATTACTTAGAATTTTTATTCAGTTTTGTATAGCTTTTATATTTCTTTTCTACTTTATTTCAGTTTTTCTTATTCTGTTTCTTTTTTTTTTCTTGGCTATGTTTTTAAATATCTGCTACTAAGTATATATACATTTTTAGCACATGTATGGCAACAGATTGTAATTCATTATTTCCTCTTCACTGCATGCTTCAAACAGAAGATGCGTTCCAATAATTTACAATTTATAATTTACAATATTAAAAAAGTTATAGAAGGCATTCAAAATCTAATTTTACTTAAACCACAGGATATAATTAAACCAGTGGATAGTCTCCATATATTTACAAAGAACACATGCTGCGTTGTGTGAACTGATTAAGTGCAATAACTACTCAGGAAACTGTACAAAAAGTATGTTACCACTGCACTCTGCTGGACAAAAGTACACTGTACAATTTTAAGCTGATAGAAGTATTGAGTCTTTTCTGGGATTGGAGATGATAAAAGAGGAGGAGATTTAAAATACTGCAAATTATCAATATGCTGTTTTCTCCTCAAAAGAAGGATTGCTTGTAATCCTCCATTATGTGGCCACTTGCTCTAGAAACACGAGTCCTGTAAGAATGCTCAGATGTCCCATCATATTACATTTATATAATATATTGCATATACTGTATGTTCAGGCTCTCTCTGAAAATCTAACCAAGTATATGGGGATTTCCATATAAACTGTCATCTCTCCTTATCTGAAACATGCTGTTTTTTTGATACTACAGCATGAACCTATGAAAAGGCAGGTCTTTTTAAAGAAGTTTACAGGGCAGCAAACCCATGTCCATTTGGTTGCACAAATAGCTGCACCCCATCAAAATGTCCACACAGCTTATCTGTCAAACTGCAAAGAGGTCTAAGTAACACCTCAATAGGTAAAACATATATAGATGAAGGTCTACAAACTACCAGGAAACCTTCTTCTAATTCTTATCAAAATATAAGGGCTTATTTATCTTCAACAATTTTTATATTTAGTACCTTCTACTTACTGAATCACACTTTGTCTGAGCCCATTCCGCAGTTGGTTTTTGTTCATTGCTGGGTTCCATTCTTGCTTATCCAGATGGGTAGATACAAAGTTGTCCACTTTCTGTCTCAAATTCTGATAAGCTGGCTAAACAAAATTGCATAATGAATACAACAAACTTGATGGGTTTCTTATAAAGCCCTCCTTGGGGATAAAGATTTATCCTGGTCAAACTTTTGACAAGCAATTCTAAAAGAAAAACAAAATAAAGCCTAACAGCAAACTGAAACATAAGAAAACGAAACAAGCAGGGGAACAGCATGGAAGCATACAGGAATACGTCCTAAGGCACATTCTGCTTGTTAAGAGCATGCTTTTCATCCATTCTTTTGGAACAGCACACACAAAGAATATTCTTCAAATAAGATGACGCAGTGCTTTAGCGCTGAAGGAAAACAGATACTTCATAGCATGTAAGGCTTCTAAGGTAGCCCTGTCAGTTTCTGTTCTTAAAACAAACTTTTTTCATGGCAGAAGATAGCCGACAGCGGTTGCAGTTGGGTGTTAAACTCATGCCTTCATGTGCTCTGAAGCATCTTTTTCCCTGATACAGTACTTCTGTATTGATTTACATAAATTCTTGTCAAGTAGGATTTCTGGTAAAGGCTCCCCATATATTCCTGATAAAATTCAAAGGATCCGTCTATAATAAGTAGAAGAATGACAGCAAAGCTGGCCATTTGACAAGAAGAAATAGTAGTACAGTGAAGCTTCTTTAGATAAAGAACACTATTAGCAAAGTGTTCATTTTAAAGTAGAAAGAGTTATGCATACTTATTAGAGAAAGAAAGGATACATGTAGAGGAAAATAAAGTATACAGTATTGCTTTCTGAAAATTATATATCAAAAGAACTTTAAAGCAGGGATGCAAATTCTAGATATGGCTGGATTCCAGCTTCTATCATTGCCAGCCAGCATGCCTGCCCAGAATTTAAAAGATTTAGTTTTGAATCATATGTTCTAATATTCATTTTATAAAAGTATTACAATGTTTTTATATTTAAAAATACCTGATTAGTTTCAAGAATATATACAAACTTTAGTACATAAGATGATTTAACAAATGTTGAGCATTTTCTAATCTTCTAACTTTTACATAATGCTGATAGAAGAGAACATAAATTAAAAGAGTTAAAGCTTATGATTATAAACTTTCTATAGTTTGACCCTGAAAGAGTAGCCGTTTAATGACAAGGTGGTGAATATTTATTTTACAGTTTTATCAATTATATTTTGCTATTTGGCTGCATCTGGAGTTCAGAAAATATTACAATCATTATTTGTGTTATTAGTGTGTTTACAAAATGTAGTTCAAGGAAAGAAGACTCAACTCCATGAGGGGAATAAAATTTGTAGCAGAAATTGGAGACAGTATTATCTATACTAGAAATAGAATATATACCATACTTTTGGGGAGTATAAGACACACTCCCCCACCCAAAAGAGGGTGGAAATGTTGGTGTGTCTTATACACCGAATACAGCCATTTTTGGCCTCCCGAAACCCCCCCGCATGTCCTGATTTCACCAAAAACAGTCCCATTTTTCGCAAAAAGGGGTGCACATAGGCTTTGGGATGCCTGCAGAATGCTCTTGGGAGCTGGGGAGGGCAAAAACATGACATGCGGGGGGGTTGGGAGGCCAAAAACGGGGCACGCAGAGGCTTTGGGAGGCCTGCAGAGTGCTCCTGAAGGACTGGGGAGGGCAAAAACACGACATGTGGGGAGGTTGGGAAGCCAAAAACACGACCGTTTTTGCCCTCCCCAGCCCCCAGGAGCACTCTGCAGGCATCCCAAAGCCTCTGCACATTCCGTTTTTCACAAAAACAGAATGCGCAGAGGGTTTGGGAGGCCTGCAGAATGCTCCTGGGGGCCGGGGAGGGCAAAAACTTTTTTTCTTGTTTACCTCTTCGAAACCTTGGTGCATCTTATACTCCGGTGCATCTTATAGTCCAAAAAATACGTTAATAAAAAGTTGTATACTGTTCATCACAAGACTAGAGATTGCGTTGTTAGAAGGTTTTAGAGACCGAATTATCTTTTTTGATAAAGGTTACATTCTTCTGTTTGCCTTGATTTTTAGCCTCATGATACAATATATATTCAATCATTAGGTATTATTGGGTCAGTATGAAACAATTTTGTGACCTTGTATTTGATCTCTTAGCTTACATTAAATCCTTCTATCTTTCATAGGTATTTTTTTCTTCTTCTGCTCAATGCTTTACCTTTGCTTATCTAGGTGGCTATGATCTTTTCTTTTTACTACCTTGGCTTACATCAACTTTCCACACTCTTTTGGGCTATTTTGTTTATCTTTTCCTTTCATTTCCCATAGTTGGTAGCGAAGACGTGTGACAGTAAATGTACAAAGGTCTTATGTCAATGCCATCTGTGGTGGCATTGAGATGAGACCTTTGTGGTGAAGACTTTAAACCCCAAGCATATCCTATTATATCGGGGACTAATACTGTCATGTAATTTCCTCCAGTTTTTTTTACAATCTCTGATAATCTGTTAAGTTTTATTAATTGTACATGGATTTTATCAAATATACACACTAATGTATATGCTATCCAACTTATATAATATTTAAATTTCATTCCTTATCGCCTTTAATTCTTTACTAATCCTTTCTGCTAATTTACATCCTTAGAATATACTTATGCTTCTGTCTTTCTTCCTTCTTAAAACACATTGGGAGTCACTGACATAGGACATTAAACCTAATGCTTTCTTTAGGACAATACATTTGTTTATCAGAAAGAAGAATCATTTTTCAATGGATGTTTAGGGTAACCCAATCTTTTATTTAAATTGATCACAAACACTGCCATATCACAGTCATGTGCTCTGATTAATACATGTTCTACAGTCATGCATAATACTAATATATTTAAGGCATATATTTGGTTGGGCTATTGTTGGGTATATCTGGTCTCCTTTTTTAGATTCTCATGATCTGGGCATCGAATGAGATGTCCTAATGTGCATTATCTTCATGTTTTGTCATCTGACCATAACTAAAATCTCAATATGTTTTTATTTTACTAATCAGTACAGTTTTAATAAAATATGTATTGCTTATTTGAGTTCATGTATTTTGTTATGTATATTAACTTTCAGCAAACATACATAGCCTTCCTAAACTGGGTTTTGACCAAGATCACAGCTGATCAGGACTTGACAGGAAATATTGTCTAAATTCTTAAAAGTGAAAGCTTTCACAAGACAAAATAGATTCTGAAAGAGCAGAAGGCCTTCAAATGGTCATAAATACAACTACTATTGGAATGGCTCAGAAGGGAAAATAAGGAGCTTGTAATGGGGATCATGTAGTGTATTCACAGCCAGTGCAAGGATTTAAAGTAGATTCTTTAACAATGTCCTATTGATTACATTCATCTGACTAAATGTTTTAGGCTTAACGAGGGTCTTTGAAACTAAAATGTTCCAGTTCAGATATATTAGTTTGCTGTGTTATATAAGTTAAATCATTGGTCCATCTCTCTCTTTGGGATTTTAGACAGTATTATTTAGGGATACAACTCTTATTCAGTTATATTAACCCTGTAAAGATTGAAATACTAAATGCAGAATATCATATCCCATGCACTCTCCCCATGCAAGTGCTGTTAAAAACATCATAGCTTGCTAAACTTCTTTCAAAAGGTCAAAACTAAGCACTGTGGCTAAGGAGCAACTATAATACAAAACAACAACAGTTATACCTATAATAAGTTAATAATTTACTAATGCAAGTCTTCCAGAAAGCAGTAAAAATGGGAAAGCCCTCTATAATTATCTTGGATAGTGATATTATTACGGAGATTTTAAATGTTAGTTGTTACTCTAGATATTTTGTCGGCTATTTCTTTTGCATATGTTTTATTAAGTTCCTTAAGCTGTTGGACAATAAACAAGATGTTTTATTATGCTGCTCTAACTGATGTTTAGAGTTAGACAGTATTCCTTCACAGAAAGAGAAGAGGAATCTTAGAACCAACTTCCAGCGGAAGTAGTGGGCCAATAATCAGTAACTGAGTTTAAACATGCTTGGGATACTTGTCTATTATCAAATGAGATTAATAAATTAATAAAATAAATAAAAACACAAATAAAAAACTCAAAGCGCAGATTCGATGGATTGGCTCTTTTCCTGCCATCCATTTTCTATGTTTCTATATTCTGGTAGCTGCCTTGAAGCTGTTTCGATTTGGCAACATACAAATTAACTCACTAATCTAATTAAATAACTATGAACCCAAGGCTTATGCATTGCTTTAAATACACAGTAACTTATTTGGCTGCTTACAATAAGAGGACAACTTTACAAAATTTTATCTTTCCCCATCCATAGGTAAAGGTTCCCCTCCCACATATGTGCTAGTTGTTCCCGACTTTAGGGGGTGGTGCTCATCTCTGTTTCAAAGCCGAAGAGCCAGCACTGTTTGAAGACGTCTCCGTGGTCATGTGGTCGGCATGACTAAACGCCAAAGGTGCACAGAACACTGTTACCTTCCCACCAAAGGTGGGAATTTTTCTACTTGCATTTTTTACATGCTTTCAAACTGCTAGGTTGGCAGAAGCTGAGATAAGTAACAGAAGCTCCCCCATTACATGGGACTAGGGATTTGAACTGCTGAACTGCCGACCTTTTGATTGACAAGCTCAGCGTCTTAGCCACTGAGCCACCGCGTCCCCATCCATATTACAGTATAATAGCAAGAACGTGCACAGGTAGTTTAACAATGTGGTAACTTTTACCAACAAAATTAGCAGTTTCAGTCCTTTATTATAGAGGCAGTGATTTCTGTACTGAAATTTACTTTGCACAGAAAGAACACTAAGACGTCTGATCCTATATGCTGCCAGGCTACAGAAATTATAATAATTTAATACCTAGGATTTAATGTCGTATATTCTTGCTCCTTAACATGATACAAAGTTCAGTAATTTCTCACATCCAGAACACTGGTTCTCAATGTCCCTTATTTTAAGTCTCATTAGTGACTTAACACTGAAAGAATCTGAGCGGCCCCATGAAAGAGGACAAAAAGCTCACCTTCCCAATGGGCTTACAATGTTATTTTATGGTTCGTTTACAAGCACCCCATCTGGATTAGTTCTAGTTGGGAAACAGAGCACGGCTGTGCAGCGATCAGTCCAGATGTGGAGGAGAAAAGATGTCCACATTCAAATCAACACAGGAGCCTAGCTAAAAACACAGCCCTTTGTTACCGGCAGAGGCAACTGGGGCGCTCTTTTGTCCCCGTTTCCCCACCAAATCCGGATCGGATTATTGAAGGGGGTTATTAAGCTCCCTACAATGGAAGCAGCGGTACCTTAGTGTCGACGTCGGCCAGGCAGTCCCGGCGAAAAGCGTCGAAGAGGCCGCGGCTCTTGAGTTGGCCCACGATGAGGGCGATGAGCTGCGCGTCGCCGGGGGGCAGCGAGGCTGGGTCGGTCCCGCCCGGCCCCGAGGAATTCCCACCAGCTCCGCCCGCGCCTGAGGATGTCCCGCCGGGCTCCGCCATCCCACCCCCACCCCCACCGCGGCCGGGTCCCCGGGACCGCGTTGCCCTTCTACTCCCAGCAGGAGGTAAGGCGGCGGCCACAGCACGAGTGGGGACGGCAACAGCTGTTGGCGCCGTTCATTCGGCGGTCGCAGGCATTCCGCATCACGGTTTCCCGCCGCAGGTTAGGACACGTAGGCTTGTCAAGGAAAAGGCGACCGTGGCGCGTGTTTATTACGTTTACAACCCAGCGGCAGGGAGAGGCGCGGGGATGCTGGGTATTGTAGGATCAGGTCTGGCTAGAAAAGGGAGGGGTGTTTGCATTGATGCAGCGCGGGGGAAGAGCTTCGGGACTGCAGGGAGGCAGAGAAATAGGCTTGTAAAACTCGAGTCCCACCACATTTAAAAGAGTTGTGTTAGACTATGACAGTCATCATCGCCTTAGATAGAGGAATGATATAAGGATAATGGGAGTTGTAGTCCATTACTAGAACTAACTGTAGACCTCTGCACTGCTTATTGTCCTGCCTACCTCCTAGCACTTGCCGATCTTTCGAGATAATTCGCGTTGTATTAATAAAATTATTTTGCAGATAGCTCTGCTCTCTTTTATTGAATGTGCTGAAGCAACCCGAAGCTACAGAAGTGTAGTTTTCATTAGTAGGCCGCACATATTAGCACACACAACAGCACATATTAGCATACCCAAAATGTGTAACACTCCCTTGAACGTATCAGTGGACAGAAGAATCATCCTTGCGCTCTTTCACATATTGTACAGATATGCCCAGAACAATATTAAGACTAAAATCCAATTGGCAATCATCAGGG
Source organism: Arizona elegans (assembly GCA_022577455.1). NCBI lineage: Eukaryota > Metazoa > Chordata > Lepidosauria > Squamata > Colubridae > Arizona > Arizona elegans. Next base: position 75,874,491 of record JAKOOJ010000003.1, read on the forward strand.
TGGAAGACACCTTGGAGAGACACTAACAAGGTAGCAATTGAGCTGCTTTATGTGCCCAGCCTGCCATTTCACACACTATAAGGGATACTACCAGTACATTATATTCTTTAATAACATTTCTTAAAGGTACCAATCTAGGGGTTTTTCCCACCAAATGAACGAGGGAAAAATCGCTGAGCAAATTAACACAATTTACTGCAGGAGGGCATGGGAAAGCTTTGACACTTGGTGGCCTTTTCATGACAATTGAGAAATATGCTGTTGGAAGTTTGATAAAATTCCCATTAAGTGCCCCATGGAATAGACAGATGAGTGTACAATCTTCCATTGACATCTTAATGTATCTAACATAGAAATCAAAGCTTTGAGTAATATTCCTGTGTGGCATTGGTTCAAAATATTGCTAGCTGAGGTGCTACCTAAATATTTTCTTTTTCATCTCTTGCTACACCATTTCCTATTTTTCTTTATCCACCTCAGCTTCCAAAAGATGAACAAATAAACAGAGGTGGTTGGGAGGACTTGTCTTGGCAGTTTACGCATTCAGTTTGAACTCAGGACTTCCACTGTTTGATTGTTATTTTTCTCTCAGTTTAAACCACTTTTTCCGAGTTTGATACCTCTCAGATGTGTTGGATTATAACTAATATTTCTCCAGCTAATATGGCCATTTGAGGACACTTCAGATTCAGTATAATGTCAATTATAGAGAGGCTGCAAAGTGTGATCTATAGACTGGCCATGAGGGGGCACCAAGGCGTTGCAGTTGACAAAGCCTTTTCTCTTGTAACCCTAATTTCAAGCAGGGTAGAGAAACATTTTACAGTTGGGGGAAGGGGCTACAGTATTCAAAGCCACACAAAAGCCAATGTGCTTCCTTTTGTCTTTTAGTCAATTCTACGTATATGCCTTGGACTTTGAAGAAGCAGGATAAAAAGAATATTGACACTTTTGAACTTTAGTGCTGAATAAGATTGCTGAGAATAAAGAAAACCAACAAATGGACCATTGAATAAATCACCCCAGAGTTCTCCCTGGAGGCACAGATGATTAAGCTCAGATTATCATACTTCGGATACATTATTCGGAGACCCAGATCCCTGGAGAAAACCATAATGCTGGGAAAGGCGGAAGAAAAGAAAAGAAGATGACAAACAGCGTCGACTGGGTGGACTCAGTTACAGTGATGGGTGCCTTCAGGAAGACCTGAAGGACCAGATTGAGGATGATTGTCCTGGAAAAATTCTGTTGAATCAACATTGATTTGATGGCACAATCAACTTACATGCATTTATACATACTTATCATGCCTTTCAGGATAAACGATGTACAGAGAAGCGTTAACAATGAGCCAAAGAAATAATAATAGAAATAGGATTTAGACTTATATACCATCCCATTGTGCTTTACAGCTCTCCATGGGTGATTTACAATATCAGCTTTATTTGCATATTGCTCCCAACAATTTGGATCCTTGTTTTACTGACCTCGGAAGGATGGAAGGCCGAGTCAAGCTTGAGCTCCATCAGGATCAAACTCCAGACTGTGAGCAGAGTTTGCCTGCAATACTGCATTTAACCACTATGCCACCAGGACACCTGGTGAAGTGAAATGAAGATATGAGATATGAAGCATTAAGATTTGCTTCTTTTCTCTCATACACACGTAAGTTCAATTTCCTTTCTTCCCCTGAGAAATCGAAATATCATTTCCATATAATAAGCTAAATAGAAGTCTGTTCTTCAACAGTGGTTGTCCTACTTTTGATTTACATTCATTTATCTCTACATAAACCATACACCACCTACCACCTTTTGACCAGCATTTGCACATCTGAAAATTCTTGTTTCGCTATTTTAGTATACACTTTATTAATGTACATCTACTTATCAACCTGCCCTATGTATAACGTGTAACATTTTTCAGCCAAACAATGTTTTTTATGTTTCTTGTTGCTATTTGACTTGCTGCAATTCATTTATATTCTCATACAACCACACACTATTAACTATATAAAAAAGATACACACATAAAGCCAGATGGCATTTCCCTGGTACTATTCCTTGTCACCTCTTTTATCTTTTCAGTCAGAATTCTGCCAAACATCTCCCCGCAAATACCTAATAGGCTAAGATACACCCAGCTCTTCCAAAGATTTTGCATTCATTCTTGCTACCTTTCTCTTTGTACAAGGGAACAATAATGGCAATCTTCCAATTGTCAGGCACAGATGCCATCTTTACACAGATGTTAAGCAAGTCACCCAGCCACTCCATAAGCAAACCACATCTTTATTTTAACATTACTCAGATTACCACAGGGAAGGCAGATGATCACGAGCTGTATGACTGTGCACTTGTTGCATGGCAACTAATCCACGAGAACAATCCTGAAAATCTGCTGCAGGAACAAGACAAATACAATGCAGACACCCACCCAACTGCACAACATAGCAAGCTTTGCACATATGGACATTGCCCATATATACCCATTTCTGAATGGCGGCTAGTGATTACATATTTTTTAAAAATCTGCAGCTTGTAGCAGTGGGTGTCTATGCATGAAAGAAAGGGCAGGATGTTCAAACAGAAGGGCGTATACCTCCATTTTACAGCACACTGAACTACTTGCCAGTCCAGTCAATTTTAATGCAAAAGTGAGTTATTTTGGCTGGTAATGCCATTGTTCAGGTTTTTAACATAAGAAAACCAAAATATCTTTATTGTATGTGTGCAGTGAAAGTTATCGAAGCGAAATGCTTTGTTCCAAAGCAAAGGGCAAATCTGACATTTCTCAGTCCTCATAGCAATGCTAATCATTTGTCCTTCCAGGATGAGTCAAAATTTTGGATAGAGGAACAGAGGCAAAATTGTATGCAAAGGAGAAGCTGCATCAAACAGGAATCCAGGTGACCTCATCACCTACATTCAGCATTTCTGCCCCTCTGTAGACACTGATGCATGTATTTCCCCCCACCCCCCGAAATATAATTGTTGTCTTTTGTAGTAAAAATTGTAGATATTTTACTTGTATGTCTGTTTCTGGTGCAGAAGGAATGCGAAAGAATGTTCTCCTGCAAGATGCTTCTTAAGGTCAACAAAACTTTAATTGGAGGAATTGGTGTTATTGGCAAAGGAATCCTCACAGAAAGCTGACACTGTGTCAAAATCACCAAGAATTTTAAAGTCTCCCTACTTGCAAAATCAGCAGGGCAAAGGGCAGGAATAACAGGAATCAAATTGCAGGCTGAATGCTACAAAATTAAAAGTTATTTTTTTCCTCAGAAATTCAATTCATGTGTTGTCACATCATGTTTCCCATTTAAATACTATTTTCTACATGACTAAATAGAGCCTAGAAAGGCTGGTACAGATCAAAGCATGATGCTTCTTTTTTTAAGAGGGGCATGATAAAACCTATCATGTCACCTGTCCTGTGACACATTCTGATGTATTTGAGTTGCAAAATCTTGTAGTAGAGGTAGAAGAATACAATTAGAAGAGAGGCTGGCTGACATGACTTGAAATATCTATGTTTTCAATGACTACTTCAGCCTTCTAAAAGCAGAGTATAATCTACTATGAGGTGGCTGTGTTGCTACCAGCATTACTATGTAACTCTATCGATTTGTAATGGTTTCTTTCATACACCCTTTCCAATTCGAGCTATGAATTTGCGTGAAGTATGAACTTAGCTTTACAAAGATGGAATACATGAGACTCGATCAAGGTCTGCCATAGACGCTGAAGGTTTGTTGTGGAAGATTTCAGCTGTATGGCTTGTGGAAAAATACCCAAAGAGAGAGAGCTCTGAGAATGGGATGAATTTCAAAACATGATATGGTTCTCATGGGTTTTGGATGAGCGGAAGATGACCAAGACATTTGCGAAGAGCACCAAGATAGGATTGGATAAAGCCTTGCTGGAAATAGTGAAACTGGATGGGAATGGTATTATTTCAGCACCATCTTAAAGAAAACTTTCTTTGGGTGGATGGTTTCCTTCCATCCTTGATTCTTCTGGAACTCAAAGCTACCCCAACAAGCTAGACTTTGAGTTGGTCACAGAACTTTCATACAGTTCTGTGTATGAAAGAGAAAGTTAATGAAGTCTTTACTTTGGAAAGTGAATAAATCTTGTAAATGCATATTTATTTCCAAGCGTTTTCAATCTAAACAGTAGCACTGGAGGAGTTATAAAAATGTATCTCCTGTCATTATAATATCGATTGAAAAATAGTGAAATTCGAATTTTTTTAAAAAAAATATTGAATTGACTCTATTGGTTAGGACCATACCTTAAAATTGTTTTTAAAATGTCTGTTATGGAAAAGATTAGGACAGTTAGTTTAGATCAATTATTGAATGTTGATGATGAGTTTTAATCATTTTCTGTGTGGAAAGTTAAATATTATGCATCTATTCTACAACTCTAAAATCTATCTCAATTTCATCCAGTAGCGTTTTGAACTTCAGAGACACCTACATTATTAGAAGCAATTACTAAATCTTATAAGATAAAAAATATCAGCTACTCTTTATAAGTACTTAAACCAATATGATACAAATTTTAAATAATGAAAGAGGTCTTTAGGGGGCATGCATAAGCGCACTAGCGTGCCTACCGTCCCTGTCCTAATGTTCCCTTTTATTCGTAACCATTTCATGTATTCATAATCATGTTTATACTTACATCCGTTATCTAAAACATGCTTGACGAAATAAATAAACAAATAAATAAAAATAAAAGAATTGGAGAGCTCCATTTTATCCAAATAGTGAGAAACAATCTCAACATCTAAATTAAAACAAATCAGTAGATCTTAGAATATAGCTTATTCAAGATTTGATCCCATTCCAAGGAGAGGAGTAAATCTTCATGTTGTTGGAGATAGAATAAGAATAATACTTCATTAAAACATGTTTTTGCAATTGCCTAATATTATTAAAAACTGGGAAGGAGTCATTGCACATATTACTTTGGTTTTTAGATGGGGTCCGATACTTTTGTACAACTATATTATTTGGAACTACATACCTATTATGTGGGAATTGATGGTTGAACAATGGAAATGGATTCTTCTCATCCCTCTTATTGCTAAGACACTTGTCTCTCAGCATTAAAAAGAGAAATTTATAGCCCAAATTATTCAATGAATCAAAGACTTGATGTTACTCATGACTTATGAATGAGTTGCTTACAGATGCAAATTCTGTATGGATAAGAATAATTATATATGGTAATGAACTTTACTGAAACTGTTTTGCAAAATTTATATATTGTACATGTATGAGAAGTACCATACTATATTTTTTATTTGGTTTCTTTTCTCTTACTGTTTTCCTTTTTTATTATTTTCCTTTTTTTGGGGTGGGGGTTCTGTTTAATAAAATAAATAGACCCTCTTTGTAACAGTGATGTGCTCAAGCTGGGCTCACTCATGTGCACAACACAGCACTGTCTATCCCTGGATGTAGCAGTTTCCTGACAGCAATTTCTCCTTTCAGGCCTTTTTATACTGTAGAAATAATCATATCTTTGTGCCTGAAGCTTGTAGTGGATAGAACACCAGTCTAAACGTACACCTTTAACTATCAGAATAACATCTCCTCTGAGGATTAAAGCAGGTGGCAAGGGGCAAAATTCTACATGTGAACACCATCCTTGGTGCCTGATTAAAATTCAGCGGCCCTGAGCAGCACTGCAAGCTACCCTATACCATCTGGTAGCAATGAGGGGGAAAATAATATAGTCATATAAAAAGGCATACAGTTACACACACACACACACACACACACACACACACACACAACCCCTTTTGATCTAAATGCAAGATTTGATCAGAAAAGCAGTGTATGTGAACAGTGAATCATTATTTATCTGGACAAGGGAAGTTGACCTTTTAATTATACACTATCAAAGGTCTTGCATTATAATTCTGTACAGATTTATGTGTGCATGGGGGTGGAGGAATAGGTTTTCCTGCACACTTGCTCTGAACAGTTAATGTTCTCTAGCAGCTGGTCATCTGTGCTGACCCTTTATAGTAGAGATGGCCAAAAAGTAAATTAGGACCTACTTGTATATTTTTGAGAGAAAATTTGCAGTAGACCACTAACAGTGTCTAGTTCTTAATTAATTACAATAATTATTTAAAACGGAAGTAAAATTAGATAAAATGAAAGTCGAGAACTATACCAGCAAAATTTTCTATCCCTGCATTTGATTCTTTTCTTCTTTCTATCGCCTCTATTCTGTCTTGCCATAGGATTGTGATGTTCAGATTTCAGGTGGACAGAGCCAAACAAGGCAATTAAGTAAAAGCCTTTGAGTTTGCTGCTGTCCCTTTTCTTGATGTCACCAGTGGCTGGAGATCATTACCTAATTGCAGCATACGGTGGTAATCATTGCTGAAAGCTAGCACCTCCCCATACTGCCAGGCAGCTAATCTATAGGATGAAAGGACTGCATAACTTCTCTCCAGACAAGGAGAGGACTTGAGATCACTCACAACTGCTCCAGACAGTTGCTCCTCATGCAGAGACTGCAAGACAGCAATCTCTGGTGGATTTAGAGCTCTGAGAGATGAGGGGATAGCCATTTTGCTCAAACCACAGTGGACACCTTTAAATGAAGAGATTATTTTTGAAAATTGCTTGGGACTCTAATTAAAAAATATTGCTGTTTTTGTAAACATGTGTGACAGAGGAAAAAATAATATTTTGGGGGAAATTCCTCCTATAATATTTTCTTAGTAGGCAAGATTAGAATCTAAACTAACCTGAAAGCTGTCTAGATGGATTTGATTATCCACTCTTGGTTATGCTGTCTGGGGAAGATTGAAATTTTACTCTAACATTTAGATGACATCATGGTATAAAAAGAAAGCAAGATTTGTGTAGTGGTTAAACCACCAGGCTAGAATCTCAGAGACCATAACTTCTAGTCTGTCTTAGGCACAAAGCCAGCTGTCTCTCAGCCCTAGGAAGCAGGCAGTGGCAAACCACTTCCAAAAAAACAACAACAAAAAAACCACTTGCTGAGAAAGCTGCAGGGACTAGTCCAGGTAATAACCAGGAGACTTGAAGGGCACAATATACACATAATACATACATGTGATATAGAAAGCTTACCTATATTATTCTACCTTGTGAACTTGGTTTTACTCTTTTTTTAAACCAAGATTTTTTTTAAAAAAATAAAAGTGTTTTGTTCATTGAAAGTACCTGTAAGAAATTTTCATATTAAGAATGTGAATTGGTATTTGTTTTTGTTTAAAACCACAGGCAGAGGAGACCTTTTTGAACTATTGCTTCTTACATCAGTGGCAAAATTGCTTTCTTGGAGATGTAATTGGCAGTTTTTTCTAAATTGTCTTGACAACCTCTGGTCATGAAATGGAAAAGCCAGTGACTGACTTTCAAAGGGCTTTGTCCTTGCCAATGATTAGATATAGAAATCTGGAATAGGTGATTTTACTTGCTACTTGTATCTGCTATAAAACTAGCTGAAATTTAATAGGAAATCACAGAAGAAAGCTGTTCCGCCCATAAAAACAATCTGTCCCACAGAGATGAGTGAATCTGGGTGATCTCTCTTGGCCTAGTAGCAGGGGAAAAGGAAGACTACAAAACTTTAAGGCAAGAAGTCCTCTTGATGGTTACCTATATGGCATTTACCTTTTATTGTGTGAATCCCCAACATGAATGAAAGGGACATGCTGCCATAAAAGCAGAAGAACAAAAAGGCAGTGAATGTGGCTGAGTGAGTGGGGGAAATGTTATGGAAAGCATATGTGTGATTGCAGGGAAGGAAGCAGTCCAGGAATCTTAATCTGGATTGGTAATGTATGTCCTCCCAATCTACAATTGTTTAAATCAAATCTGGAATTATGACTGAATTTTCCTCATAAAGAGAAAGGAATGGAGGAGAAAGCAAAGGTGCTTGCCAACAGCCATTCCCTGCTAGCCCCAGCACTGTATCTGCTATTGCTCTGGCAGGTTATGGAAAAGTAATCTTGGGCATGCATTGCACATGGTTTAGTACACCAGAGACAGTGTGATGCCTGCTGTTCTTTCAGCAGCTTTTCAGTGGCAACGAGGCTAGAAACCTTTGTGACCCCAGCAAATTCACTTGCTGTAGTTTTCTACCTTGGTGTGCCCAACTTCTATGTTCAATGACTGCACTGGGTAGGTTGTCATTTTATGTTAGATCATATCCTTTCCGTGTGAACTGGTGGCAAGTTTGATCACTGCCATCTCCAGTTGGGCTAGAAAGATTGCCATCTGAGGAGTCACTGCTAGCAGACAATATTATATTACAAGGGAGAATGGTTTGACTCAGGATAAAGCAATTTTCTTTGCCAAGAACTTTCCTTTGATTAAGAGTTTCCGGCACTAATCTTGGCACTGGTGAAATCTGAACCAGTTTACTACTGGTTCGCTGGCTGTGCATGCGCCAAACGGGCTCTGTGTGTGCATGCATGCGCAGCGCGCACCAAAAGGAGGCTTGGGAAGGTAAATAGAACAGCACGCGGGGGGGATGATCAGCTGTGGCGTGTGGGGGAACCTTTTTAAAAACTTTTTAAAAGCATTTTCTTATTACCTATTTGCCTGAGCCAGTAGTAAAAAAATGCTTTTAAAAGGTAAAAGAAAGGCTCCGACAATCAAAGCTGTGTTGAGGAATCATTGGAACCTTTTTTTTACCTTTTAAAAGCATTTTTTTACTACCTATTCGCCCGAACCGGTAGTAAAAAAATGCCTAAAAAGTAAAAAAAAAAGTTCAGACGATCAGCTGAGTGACCCGCGATCATCGGAACTTTAAAAAAAAAACTTTTTAGAGCAGAGAACCGGTAGTAAAAAATGCTAAAAAAGTTTTTAAAAAAATTCTGACGATCACGCATCACTCAGCTGATCATTGGAACTTTTTAAAAAAATTTTTTACTACCGGTTCGGTGAAGCAGTAGCATTTTTTATTACCAGTTCGGACGAACCGGTCCGAACCGGGAGCATTTCACCCCTGAACCTTGGGCTTTATTTGTTTGCTCTTTCATTGAACTTCCTCATTCATTCATTCAGAAATATTTCAGAGCATGATGAGAAGTCAGTTTAATTCTTTTGTTTACCTTGTTTCCTCTGTCTAATGGAAAGGCTGACCCTGTAGGTGGCAAAGGTTTATCAGTGAAAATGGACTATTCTCAAATAATGCTTTATTCAGATAGATTTTTTAATTAGTCATAATTACACTGTTCATACAATTATTGCTGTTAAGTAGTTGTGTGACTATGAGGATTGAATAGCTGGGTATTTTTCATTGCTCCTGATGTAGGGTAGGCAATTTTAATCCATATTCGTGATAAGTAACAACACTCAAGTTAATTAAACCTGAATACAAAACTCCTGTATTATTAAAATGAAATAATTTCATCATAGAAGAGTCCATAACTTTGAAATACAAAATGATTACACTGGGATTAACAGTGGAAAAATAAGAAAAAGGGAAAAGAGATGGAAAATAATGGGAAATACAGGGCAAAACAGGAGTGTTCAAGTTTTTAAAACACAAAAGAAAAGAAGGGGAAAGAAAAAAAAATAAAAATAGAAAGGGGGGAAAGGGAGAAAGTAACGAAAGAGGAATATGTTACATATAATTAGAATTGAAATATGAATTGATGAATTGAAATAATTTTTAGAAATATGTAATAGTTGGAATATTTTTAACTAAAATTATGGAAATTATAACAATTGGAATATTCTTAGTTGCATTGTTGGAATTTATATAATGATAAGTTTTAGAAATATGAATAAGTTTAATAAATTAGAGAATAACAGTTAGAATATCTTCAAATTTAATTAGGGAAATTGTAAAAATTGGAATATTTTTAATTGCATATTTGGAACCTAATCAAATAAAGGAAAAAATTGAAATGATATTGTATTATGAACTAATTAGATTGTGGTGAAAGCAGAAATTACTAAAATGTTGTTTGAAGAGGTATAAATACATATGCTTGATAAAATAATTGAAAATAATTGGAATAAGATTTAAGTAAACGTATGGTATAAAATAATTGGGTTTATTATTTTTATAAGAAATGAAGGATTGTAACACCACATAATTAATTGATTTGTATTAAGATGTTGGATATTGAAACAGCTGACAATGGAAAACATTAGTGATTATATTAAAGGAATATAAGGGAATACTAGGAATTATATTTGTGAGATTTTAAATTTAAGTGATTTAATATAGAGATGAAGGGAAAAATTAAATTTGGTTAAGATTAGAGGTTAGGATGAAGGGTAATATTGGTTTTTTAAAAATAGAGAGAATAAATATTATGACAAAAAGGGAATATATAAATTGTAAATTTAGTTGAAATGACTAAAAACTGTTTAAATTTGTGAACCGACAAATACTCTGTTCAGAAAAAATACATTGTTTGTTTGTTTGTGTAAAAAATAAAAAAAAAACTTTAAAAAACCCTTGCCCATTGATTTGGGTTTTATAAGATCAAGAACATGTCTAGGCTAATAATCTAAAGATGGTTAGTTTTGATCCTGCAGGTGCATTTGTGAGTGCTATTATGACAGGAAAATCATATCAGACTCAAAAGCATCTGAAAGTCTTTCAAAAACCAATAAAAGATTCTACTCTTCAAAACCAAAATGCAAGCAGTTATTTTGGAGCTAAGTAGAGATAAAGTTTTGGATGGTATTTATAAGATTAACGGCTACACTTAGTAAGGATATTCTTCTTTAGATTTTAGACAACCTTAGCCAATATGTCCAATATTATATGTGGTGTGAGTATGACTCATGAAGGAGGAATGATGGTGTGGCCTCAATCTATCAGCTAGAAGGTTCTACAGGCATTTCTTAATAAAAATGTTAGAGGTCAATTGAAAATATGAAAATCAGTTTCATCCAATAGGAAGATATTCCAAAAAGTCAAGAAAGAACAGTATGGGATGCTATGTAGATACAGAGGCCTAAAAAAAAATCTCCTTATTAACAACCAATAAAGCTCTAATTCTGCCAAGTCGCTAATTGTCTAACTTGGAGGAAGAATAGAAGACAAGAAACAGAAGACAAATAAGACTGGCACCGAACTGTTTGGATGATACACTGTGATGAGAAAGTCTACTGATGTGGCTTCTCCTAGCATCAAGACCCCAAAACTTCCTGAATTTCTTTAGAGCGGACAACTTTTGCTTTCTACATAAAACGTATGGATAGATGAAAGGCATGTGTTCAACAGTCTTTTTGAACTTGGTGCCATCCCAAAGGGTTGAGACTATGGGGATTGGAGTCTAGGGCAAATGGAAGGGTCCAGTTTGGGGAAGGCTCAACAACTTGTAAGTCTTTAGCTGCCCTGAAGACAAGGGACAGCAAGATAACTGCTATGTTAGGAAAAGGAAGCAGGAAAAACCTTGGATGGGGTATTTCGTTGCAGAGTTTAATAGGGATGAAGGAAAGTGAGCTGTAAAATGGGGCCACTGTAGAGAACTCTGTTGTTGACAGAAATGGGGTTTGTAAACCAAGCATTGCCTTGCATTGCTGCATGAGTACCTGAAAAGGTAGTTTTCTGAAAAACTGACTTCTAACAAAAGAAGAACTGAATCACAGTGTGGATGAGACCAAGCCTTGTAATGAATCATTCTATTATCACACGACATCTGTCTGTCACCTGCAGGGTGCAATAGTTATCTTAAGACAACCCTAACGTGAAAGATCAAGTGCAGCATATTTAGGTGACCTCTTTTGGTATAACAAGACCAGCCATCCTATTTCAAGGCAACGTATCTTTTCAAGAGATTTTGTTTTAACATGTCTGCATTTTCTGTTGTTGGTGCAAAGCTTGCACTCGGATCCATTTTTGGAGCACGCTCTTCATCTATGCCATTAATAAGGGGATGGATCTTAGCTATAGTTATCTGTAGCTTGTTTCCAGGCACTGGCTTGATCAGAGAGGAGTTAAATCAGTAAGATGGTGGATGGTACATCACAAGGGAGGCCTCACTCCTTTTGAACATATGTATTATGCACATACAAAAGAGGGAAGACTCGGAACACAACACACTGTCATCATCTTGTTGATTTTTAACCCCATCCCATGCAAGGACACCTATGTTTCCAGGTTACGCTTTTAGCTCCTGCTGCTGCTACATGCTGCTGGCTCAACGTTGATAGGAGAGAGGCGATTGGAATATATGATCTGTAGACTGCCTTGGCTATCAGGGCATTTCCAAATCCAAACCAAAGTCCTGGTGAGTGTTTTAAAGCTTAAATTGCCTGAGACCAAGTTCCTTGAAGAACTTCTTCACCCAATATCAATCTGCCCTTACTTTATATTAGGATTGGAATCCCTTCTCTTTGGCTCTTTTGAGAACTTTTACATTCATTAACATGAGAAAGGGTGATCTCCCTGTGATAAACTTCTGCTGCTTGGTCTAGCTTTGGAATTCAACAGGTCTCACTACAGGTAGTCCTCACTTACTGACAGTAATTGTGACCAGGAACTCCATCACTAAGAGACACAGTCATAAGGTGCAATTTCATGAGACCATGTCAACTTACGATAGTAGTTCCAGCAGTTCCAATTGCCATCGTTAAGTGAATCTTGCAACTTATTGCCAGCTTCCTCATTGACTTTGCTTGTCAGAAGCTGGCCATGAATGTCGCAAATGATGATTACATGATATGGGGTCACTGAAACTAAGTAATTGGGAGCTGGTTTCCAAACAACCAATCATATGATCATATGACTGTGTGGCAATAGCTACAAGTACAAAGACATTCATTCAGCATTACCATAACTTTGAACAGACACTGACTAAACCCATATTAAGCAAGGACTATCTGTGCTGCCACGTTGTAAGAAAGTCCTAAGGATATAATTGCACAAGACTTCCTTTTCTTCCCTTCTTTGGAGCTCTAATCTAAACTCACACCAGGGTTATTTTTCTCAATCAGAAAAGAAGTCAAGTGAATGACTGCTTTGGTGGCAGGAACCATTCATCTTTGTGGATTGTTTCTTTAAAGCAGGGCTGTCAAACTCACGTCGTCACAGCAGCATCACGTGACATATCAGAACTTTTTCCTCCTTTGCTAAACTAGGTATGGGTGTGGCCAGTGCGTGACGCATCCGGACTGCGAGTTTGACAACCCTGTTTTAAAGCAAGATTTGGCAACACCAGGCCATCAAATATTGTTAGGCTGCAACTCTCGTTCTGCTGGCATTGGCTCCTGAGAATAGGAGATCAGCAACATCTGAGGAACCATGCATTGCCTATCTATTGTGTAAGGCTTTTAGCCAGTGGTGAAATCAAATTTTTTTACTACTGGTTCTGTGGGCGTGGCTTGGTGGGCATGGCTTGGTGGGTGTGGCAGTGGAACAATACTGCAAAATCTCCATTCCCACCCCTCCAGGGGAAGGATACTGCAAAATCTCCATTCCCACTCCACTCTGGGGCCAGTCAGAGGTGGTATTTGCTTGTTCTCCGAACTACTCAAAATTTCCGCTACCAGTTTTCCAGAACCTGTCAGAACCTGCTGGATTTCACCCCTGCTTTTAGCTTACCTGAAAAACTCTGCTTTGCGTAGCTGTAATGCTTGACTTACAGCAATGAGCAGGTGACACTTTTCAAAGGATGAAGAGAAGTATGTCACTCATTAGCATCAACTGATAGAGGGGGGAGTGACAAAAATAGGTAAGTGCCAGAAATGGAGTCTAGGGACTACTACAGCAGACAAACAAGCATTTTGCCCTTACATTGAACATCCTTCATGCTTTATGAACACTATTTAATCTTCAAACCGTACATCTCTCTGGTTAAAGTAACATGTGTTTCATGTTCTGAAAGGTTAAGGTCCAAAGATCTTCTCAGCTTTTCTTTGGCAGACAGAGAAAATAAAGTGTTTTTTAAAGAACTTGGAGATTTACAGAATAAAAAAAATCTGTCTCTGTAAGTGGCAGATCACTGCATCTGCTGAGGGAATGTTTACTTAGCTTGTAATTCTTTTCCCTCAAATGCAGAGTTTCTGTTGACCTTGGTGGCCTTTGTAAAGAACCAAAACTGATGGAGTCAAACCAAGTTAAGCTTCTCCCTGGTATGTTACTTATTTCATGGAATACAGTCTCTGCACATTGTATATCGCCTATCTTCAATATGAGAAACTTTCATAGCATTTCAAATTCTCCTTCAAAGCGTAGGCAAAGTGGTTCCATGCGGTATATTAAACTTCCTTGCAGGAACTGAAAACTTAACTTCAACTGACTCCAGGCTAAAGCCTGCTTTGTTATTGATGTAAAACCAGAGTTATTGGTTGAGATGGGCAGTTATAGAAATTGAATACATAAATTTAAAAATCCTGATTATTTCCCTCCTTTAGCAGAATATAATGTACAAAAATATCAATACTACAATAAAGACCAATCCACCTGCTCAGATTGTGGAATGGAGGTTGAACAGATTGGCAGCTACAATACTGGAATAAAATTTTGTTGCAGTAAAATAAATGAGAGGCTTGCTTTTGAGGTCATTAGGAATGGAATGGAATCTAACAGTCCTGATTCTCTGCTTGTCTATGGAGATTTTCAGTCATCCAGGTCCTAGTTGCATTTTCAAGAGGCAACTGGGCTTTCTGGTTTTTCTTTCAAGATGTTTCGCTTCTCATCCAAAAGGCTTCTTCAGTTCTGAGTGGATGGTGGGGAATGGAAGGATTTATATTTCTTGCAGACAGCTGGTCATTTGCATTCTTTTAGAGAGTTGTTGAGGCCACTTTGAGGACACTTTATTTGTGTCATCAAGATCACCTGAGTAGTGCAAATGGGTGTGCAGCCTTCTTTGAACTGTTGAAAGGACTGTGTTGTAGACTGGAGATAGATGATGTTCTCTGCTTATTTGCATGTTCTTTCCTCATCCTTTTCTCTTTGTCCTTCTTTTCTTTTCTAAGCTTGGTACAATCTAAACCTTCTTTCCCCTACTTTCCCCATAACAACAACCCTGTGAGTTGCGCAGGGTTGAGAGAGCGTGACTGGCCCAAAGTCATCTAGCTAGCTTTCATATGCATTGTTTGTGGGATTCACATACACAACAGGTGGAAGTTTGATGACACCATCCTGGCTTCACTCTTTTACCCCACCATGCAGATACCTCTTTGCACTGGACATTTCTTCTGCTGAAAGTTAGAGTGTCCCCATTCCTTTAAGAGAATATTTTAGTACATTTGCTCAAAAATGGCAGCAATATAATTTATACAGATTCCTTTTAGGTTAACAATATTCGCCTCAAAGCTGCCTCCAGTAATACAAATCTATTCACTAAAAAAGCTGATTACAATAATGGATTGATGTCCCAGATAGGTGAACTTCGTATAGAGATTCAAAACTCTGAAGCTTTTCTCGAAGGCAAAATGACAATATCTGCTTTAAAAAGGTGGCAGGCGTATGTTAGCATTTTGGCATTTTTTTCAAACAGATCTTATTCTTGAGCCATAGTTAAAAGCAAGACCTAGCAAAGAAGTTGGTACCTGTAGTGTTTTGGCTGGCAATTTAAGCTTCTTAAAGGGTACTGTTAATCTGATGTGAATATTTATCGAGTATTTGTTCCTCAACAAGAAAGTTTCCCTTAACTGCTAATGTTACTGGAAGGTGAAGCTGACCTGAAGGAAGATAAAACTGTCAGATCATCTAGGAATCAGGAAGGGGCAAATTAGCCTGAAACCCAGATAATTTTTGCAAGTAATGGGGAAAAGTATATTTTTACATATAAGGTGAAATTCCATCCATCCATCACCTCACTCACTCAATCAGAATAGAGCTGGAAGGGATATTGGAGGTCTTTTAGTTCAGACTCCTGCTCAAGCAGGAGACCCTACACCAGGGGTGTCAAACTGGCAGCCCGTGGGCTGAATGCGTCATGCGCAGGCCACGCCCACCCCAGCTCAGTGAATGGGGAAACATTGCAAAATGTGACACAGCAAGTTTGATATCCGTGCCCTACACCATTTCAGATAAGTTACTGTCCACCTTCTTCTTAAAAACCTCCAATGAAACACCTACAACTTCTGAAGGCAAACTGTTCCACTGGTTAATTGTTCCGTTAGGAAGTTTCTCCTTAATTCCCGGTTGCTTCTCTCCTTGATTAGTTTCCATCCATTGTTTCTTGTCCTGCCTTCAATGCTTTGGAAAATAAGTTGATCTCCCCTCCACCCCAACATTACAGTTCTATGGGATGCAAACCTACATTTGGGGCTTGATGTAACTCATCCATAATTTGTGGTCTTCACCTTGCATCAGTGGTGGGTTGCTCCTGGTTCTGTCCAGTTCTTGAGAACAGGTAGTAAAAGCGGCAGGAGGCTCTGCCCACCTGCCCTGATGTCATAAGGTACGATCTGCGTATGCGCAGTAGCTCTCATTGCAAACCGGTAGTAAAGGTAAGTGGAACCCACCCCTGCCTTGCATGCTTGTATTGGAGCATGTTTTTTAAAAAATGGTGGAATGCACACCTATAAGGGTGGGTGGCGCCCAGGACCAGGACTTCCTTGCCCTGATCTAGTCGCTGTAAAGTTTGCCAGCAGACTGCAAAACTATCTGTCAGTCTCTTCTTGTTCATTTTATAGCTCCATGTTTTTGTCTGTTTCTTCAGGCTTGCAATTCTTAACCTTTTAGGAGTCTAAATTATTTATGCACCTAACTCTGTAGGCAGAAGATGGATTGTGAGATGATGCTAGGGATTTTGTTGCGATGTATCCCCGGTTTGATTTTTTTTTTTTTAATTTAGAGGCTAAGGATTTGTTTCAGGGTTCCTTTAAGTTTGTATTTTGCATTTTGCTTAACTTCTTTTTAAAACAAGTTTAAAAAAAACCAAACCTCTTCTGCAGAACAACGAAGAGAAGGAAAAATGGTGCTGGGATTATTGCTTGAAAGTTAAATCATTGATGGTACGGGATATCCCACAAGGTTTTATATTCTCTTGTCCTGCTTTCACATCTACATGAAAGTGCTGAGGGAGGTTCTTTGGAGTAGGCCGCTATCAGTATGCTGATGAGACTAAGCTTTATTGCCCCCTACCATCTAATCCCAAGAAAACCATCAGTTCCCGTGAGTGTTGATTAATCTCAGTAATAAGCTGG
The DNA here is from genome assembly GCA_022577455.1 of Arizona elegans. Taxonomy (NCBI): domain Eukaryota; kingdom Metazoa; phylum Chordata; class Lepidosauria; order Squamata; family Colubridae; genus Arizona; species Arizona elegans. The sequence continues at coordinate 75,891,628 of JAKOOJ010000003.1, forward strand.
ATGAGAGAGAACAAGATGAAATATGTATAAGTATATTGGAGAAGTGGGATTTAGGGACTGACATGAAGCCAGTTTTGGAAGTGGCTGCACTCCCCCAGAAACAGCTGGTCTGCAGTGTGTATATGTATGTGCTTTTTGACCCCAGCTGTCAATGGCTGTATAGAGGGTAGCTATGGTGAGGAAAACATTTGCACAACTGCAGCTTGTGTACTAACTACAACACTTTCTGAATCACATTTCCAGGCATCGGTTACAATGCATCTTAACTCCTGCAATGTGCTTTTTGTTTTTTTTCTTTAGTTCCGAAAAGTATTTGGAAATTTGCAAACCTGGTGAAAAAAAATGTGGAGTTGGAACATATTTATACTGAAAGATCTGCATGGGTTGTCAAATCCATAAGGAGCATGGTTTAAGGTGTCAATATGAACGTTTCGAGGATCCATGTTACATTGAAAATAATGTTACTGTGTTCCCCATGCTACTGACCCCACTGGGCTTCACTACTTTGTTATTGCTTTTTTGGATATGGAGTGTTTCAGAATGAAGCTGAACTTAACTATGAAAGATAGTGGACCTTTGTTGCGTTTATTGCTCCTGAATCAGCAAGACAACAAAATAAGAAATTCCTTCAAGCAGCTCAATCAGGAATGTCATAGGTTCATTTTTGAGAGAACAGTTACTTTCCTCTGTGTTCTCCAGACAAGGAGTGGGGAAGACACTCCACAGGAAATCAATAACCTCCTTGGTACCTTTTTCAAGATGTGGGCCATGCTATTAATTGGTACGTGTATTTTTCACCCATATTGGCATTTAGTGTCACTTCAAATCATGGTTTGATTCTAAATGTATCCCCCAAATGTACCCCCCCAAAAAAGCTTTATCAGTTAGAATGCATATCAAACGAACGTAAGAATAATGATTACATGGAACATTTTTAAGCAAAAGTAGACAGCATATGAGCAATTATTTCAATGTAAGGCAGGAGGTATGAAAGACATGCCTCATTCAAGCAATGAGAATAAAATGATTTCAGATCTTCCAAATTATAGCTAAAAGCAGTTGGATAGTTGTGTTTTGCCAGAGGCCTAAGACAGATCTTTTTGTGAATTCTGTAAGAATAATAGCCCATAGAAATCTCAAACTGGATTCAGATTTAGTTTAATTGGCCAGCAGTGAAAGCAGTTGAGGTTTGATTTGATTATCTATTTAAGACCTTGGAATGTTCCTAGAAACAACTGAATACCACCAAAGTTGGTAAACCTAACGCTATAATATTATACTTACTAATACAGTATATATTGATAACCAAATCCTCAAGGTTTGGGGATTAACAATCCTTGACCCTTAATTTGTCAGTATGTCAATTCTGTGCTAGGCATTTATGCTGGAAATAGAGGGACTGACTGGAATAACTACATATTGTTGCAGAGAAACAGACTGATTTTAGGGAGGGCACTCCCTTATTAGCCATTATTGTAGGGCAGCATTTGAAATTTTATCTTGGAAAGCAGCATTTGATTGTATTTCCTGAACAAGATTTATGGGGGGTGGTGGTGGTGGTGGTATTATGCACAACTTACATTGTGGTTCTTCCCTGAAAATCACATGCAGTCTTCAAGGGCACTTATTAAACACTGCTCTAGCCCAGAAAATTGTCAGAGAAGGTTGTATCTTTGATTTACTTTGATTTAATTTTTATTTAAATGTTGAAATGAACAATCTGAATAATTTGAATTTCCACAACTCTAAATTAGTAGGAAAATGTTCCCAGTTTAGTCTATGCAGACAATATGGTAATTATTTCTAGTATCCCCATAGGATCCAGAAGAGCCTTGGGGGCCTCATTCAGTATAGCAAAGAGAATCAGCTGGAGATAAATGATAAAAAGACTAAAACCATTGTAACTGCCAAGAGACTAAAGATCTACTGGTGGCAGATCAATGGAAATTTAATTGAACAAGTGCCACACTTCAAATATCTGGGGATGATTTTCTCTCCTTCTGGTCATGGGAGACTCATAGAACATTTGTAACCCAGAACGATCAGAGGAGTACTTCTGCTACTGTTTGAACTTCTTTTGCGATAAAGGAAGCTATTATGTCCCCATGACTCTGAAACTTTGAAGCTGGATCTTTGGTACAACTTTTATTTGGAAAGCAGTGAGGCTCTTTCTCCGACTTTCCTTCCCCGGAGATTGTACATTTTGTTAAGGTCTGTCTTTCAGTCACTTGTTTGGTCTCAAGTACTAGATAATGTTTGGAGGGTAGTCAGTGGTGGGATTCAAATAATTTAACAACCGGTTCTCTGCCCTAATGACTGGCTGGCTGGGTGTGGCCATGGTGGGCGTGGCCATGGTGGGTGTGGCCAGGGGGTGCGACAGGCAGCACTCGGCCTCCTGCACCCCCCCCGGGAGCAAAAATGGGGCCTTGGGGGGATGCACTGCCTCCCGCGCCCTGTTTTGGGCCTAATATGCCTCCCTGCAGACTCCTGAGAGTGAAAATAGGCTACCGGGGGTGTGTGTGTGCCGCACCTCCCTGTGCCCTGTTTTGGGCCTAGGAGACCTCCCTGCACTTACCTCGGAGCCAAAATGGGGCACGTGGGGACTCCTGGAAGGGGCAGGGTGGGGAGGGGTGGAGCCAGCCAGCAATTTAGCTACCAGTTTGCCCAAACCAGCCCAAACTGGCTGAATCTCACCACTGAAGGTGGTGTGATAAAAGTAGAGGCAAGAGTTAGGGTTAATTTGATTAAGATTACCTCCAGTAATGTTTGTAGATGGATGCCAAACTTTATGAGAGAGAAAAAATGCTGTTATTTTTACAATTAAAAAGTTTAAAGTTATTTTTACTTAGATTATCTACTGCTTATGATCCACAGGATAGGACCAGGTAAGAACTCTCCTAATACAATTTATAATGGATAAGGAGCATCAGTCTGACAGGTTGGAATCCCAAATCTTTCTACTAGTGAAAGTGAAAATACACAATAATATTTGCTACATATATTAGAGGCTGCTACATACAGAAGGCCCTTCATTTTGTTTATTTCAGTACATCCACTTTCTTGTGCTAGAGCAGGGGTCAGCAACCTGCGGCTCTGGAGCCACATGTGGTTCTTTCACCCCTCTGCTGCAACTCCCTGTCACTCAAAATATGCATCACAACCACCAATGTGTGACACCCACCAGCACACCATTTATTGAGCTTTTCAACTCCTGATAAACCAACCATAGATAAATCCAAGAAAAGAAAAGTTTCAGAAGAAAACAGAACGTTCAATTACACATCCTAGTTTTGTGGCCGCTCAAGAAATAGGCATGGGAAGGGTTTTGTGGCTCCCGGTGTTTTCTTTTCTGTGGGAAATGGGTCCAAATGGCTCTTTGAGTGTTTAAGGTTGCAGACCTCTGTGCTAGAGTATGGGTGTCAAACTTGCCGCATCATGTTGCCATCATGTGATGTATCACAATATTTTTTCCCTTTGCGGAGCTGTGGTGGGCGTGGCCTGCACATGACGCATCCAGCCTGTGGGCCAGCAGTTTGACACCCCTGATCTAGAGAGAACATTCATACATGAAGATCTCCTTTATAGGGTGCTTGTAATCCTGCGAGCATGGCCAAACCAAAGCTGCTGACCAATTGGGCTAGAAACACTATTTTGATCTCAGTTTCTTTGCCATGTAGATCTGTAATTTAAAAAATATATATTATTTTAAGTTGACTAAATATTATTTTAGAGTGTTTTAGTTCATTTTAACAAATTACCTTATAACTTTTAGATTTCTAGTTTCATTTGTGTTTTCTAGCTTCATATGTTCTCTAGTGTTCTTATTTTACAGTATAAATTTTATTGTATCCTTGATTCATAGTGACCTACTTTATAGTTTTACAGATTTAAGTATTTTACAATTTCATTAAAAATTATTGTAAGTCCCCTTTTAACAATCATCTGATTTTGTGGTGATTAAAGATTCTGCATTGTCTATTTTATTATTTATGCTAGTTAAGGACCCAAACCAGTTAATTAGCTAATTTTTAAATGTTTGAGCTTTGCTTCTGCAAATAACCGCAGTCACAATGCTATATTTCCTAACATTGCCTGCTTTTTTCGCACAAACAGTGCCAGGTATTCTCTTATGCATGTTTTAGATACAACTGATATTTCATTACTGTTCTTCTGAATAGTAGTTGCATTTCAAAGAAACAGCTCCAGTGCTGTGCCTCTCATCCAAAAGGGCTCCAATATAAGTCCCTCCTTGAATGCTTTCAGAAAGCTTACTTGTGCTATCAATCAAAGAGCATTGGTGAAGTATTCCATCTTTTTTTTAATACTTTTTTTTATCTCATCACTTACTAATGATTTAGTCAGTTGGTAAACTTTCCTTCCTTTCAGTGGGTGGGAGAGGATTTTGCTGTATTGTAAAACTGTACAAATGTTAATAGAATAGAATAGAATAGAATAGAATAGAATAGAATAGAATAGAATAGAATAGAATAGAATTCTTTATTGACCAAGTGTGATTGGACACACAAGGAATTAGTCTTGGTGAATATGCTCTCAGTGTACATAAAAGAAAAGATACATTCATCAAGAATCATAAGGTACAACACTTAATGATAGTCATAAGGAACAAATAAGCAATCAAATCATATTAGGAAACAGTCAATATAAATAATAAGGATACCAGCAACAAGGTTACAGTCATACAGTCATAAGTGGGAGGAGATGGGTGATAGGAACGATGAGAAAATTAATAGTAGTGCAGACTTAGTAACTAGTTTGACAGCATTGAAGGAATTATTTGTTTAGCAGAGTGATGGCGTTCAGGAAAAAACTGTTCTTGTATCTAGTTGTTTTGGTGTGCAGTGCTCTATAGCATCGTTTTGAGGGTAGGAGTTGAAACAGTTTATGTCCAGGATGTGAGAGGTCTATAAATATTTTTACAGTTCTCTTTTTGACTCGTGCAGTATATAGTATACATGTTTATTGTTATAGTACTTATGTTAAATTTTAGCAGATCCACTAACGTTCCCCCCCGGCCCCCCAATTCTCCTGACCCTTTAGCTTTCACTCAACAATTGTTGCTAGGGAAGTAGGTTCTTTCTCCCACATGCAAGTAACTCAACCCTGCTGGGTTTTTAATTCATTGGATGCCAGTGATATCAGATCCGAGAAGCTGATACATGTGAAGAAATGCAAGCAACAACGGAAAATCTCATTAATTGATGATCAGAGAGAGAAAGACTATCCCTAATGGATTCTCCATTCTTTGACATGACTTCTTTGATCCTATTGTGGTAGACTGGCACATTATTCAACATCCTCTAAGTTTTTTTTCAATCTTGCTGGCTGGGGAATTATGGGTGTTGAAGTCCACACTTCTTAAACTTTCCAAGATTGGAAAAAACCTGCTCAAAGCTCATTTGCTATGATAGAAAAAAATGCAGCCTTGGTGAGAAAATAGCAGCTCAAGATATGCAAAATATAAATCAGATAAACAAGATTAAAAAAAAAATTGATCCTAATCCAAATGCCCTTATTTTTGTGCTGCTTTCTCCATCTCTCCAATGAGATTCTTTTAGTAGATCAGTCAGTCATGCCACATTTTGACTGGCTCCTGAAAGAGCAGAACATCTTACGTTGAAATAATTTTCAGAGCAGACATACTAATGACACTAAGCCAGTTTTGTGTAACACAGTTAGGTGTCCATTTGGGAGGTATGGTAATTAGTGTTCCTGTTTGTCTATTGTATAAGGAACTGAAAAGAGACTTGTCTGTATTCCTACAAAATACAATATCAAGCTTGTTTTTTTAAGCTCAGAACTATACTATCTGGAGTAGCAGCCCACATTGAGCTCAACCTTGTCCCCATTAAAGTTTCCCAATACATTTGATATCATTGCAAGCTTATCTGGCCAAGGAAACTGATCATACTAGGAAAAAGTCACTGCATAAATGATGAAGCTGCATCGTGCGCTTTGTAGACATTAAACTAAGGTGAACAGATTTTAACATTGGTAAGAGGGACACCATTGTGGGCGTGGCTTATTGTGTGGGTGTGGCTTGGAGGCCATGTGACTAGGTGGGCGTGGCTAGCTGGTCATGTGACCGGGTGGCCATGGCTGTGTGTATAGGGACTACTCAGAGGGCTGAAAAATCATTTCTGACAGGTCCTCACACTTTTGACTGGTCCTCACACTTATGACCATCCTCACATTTATGCCCGTGCAGCATTCTTAACAACCATGTCACTCATTTCACAACCGCTTCTCTTCACCATGATGACAAGATAGGGCAAAAAACGTAAAATGTGAGGACAGTCGTAAGTTCGAGGACTGGTCAAAAGTGCGAGGACCAGTCAAAAATAACTTTTTCAGCCCTCTGAGTAGTCCATATGCACAAAAGGACTAACCAGAGGGCTGAAAAAAGTCATTTCTGACAGGTCCTCACACTTTTGACTGGTCCTCACACTTATGACCATCCTCACATTTATGCCCGTGCAGCATTCTTAACAACCATGTCACTCATTTCACAACTGCTTCTCTTCACCATGATGACAAGATAGGGCAAAAATGTAAAATGTGAGGACAGTCATAAGTTCGAGGACTGGTCAAAAGTGCGAGGACCAGTCAAAAATAACTTTTTCAGCCCTCTGAGTAGTCCATATGCATAAAAGGATACAGTAATAGAGAGGGATGAAGGAAGGGAAGGGAAATTAGAGTAGGAGTGACGGTTAAGAGAGGGAGGAAGAGAGGAGGAGAAGGAGAAAGGAAGAGGAAGTAGGGAGGAGAAGAAGAGGGGGGGGAAGAGAAAGTAAGAAGGAAAGAAAAGAGAGGTGGTAGGTTTGAGGAGAAAGATTGCTGTACAATAAAAAAGATGAAAGGGAAGAAAGCCAACCCCAAACAAATATAAAGATATTAAGATAAAGAATGAATTGTTAAACTTTAAAGAATAAAAGAGAACAAATATGAATAAATAGCAATAATTAGAAACACACATACATACAATGTATTTTCTTTGAACAGAATATTTGGCTGGTTCACAAATTTAAACAGTGTTTAGTCATTTCAATTAAATTTACAATTTCTATATTTCCTTTTTGCCATATTTATTCCTCATCTATTTTTTAAAAAAAACAATTTTACCCTTCATCCTCATCTCTAATCTTAATCAAATTCAATTTTTCCCTTCTATTCTATTTTATACCCCTTCCCATTGTCATCTATTTTTATATCCATCCTCACATTGGTTAATTATGTAATTATGTAATACAGTTGTTTAATACAAATTCAACATTTTAATATAAATCAATTAGTTATATAACTATCTTTTTTGTATATTAATCAATATGAACATGAATATTCCAATTATTTCCATGCAATCCAATTTCTTACAAATCAATTAATTATACTTACCAATAATAATAAACCAAATAATTTCCCCCATATATTCCTCCAAACCACAACTTAACCATTTCTGCTTTCAACACAGTATACAATTAATAATATCTCAATTATTACAATTCCCTAGTTAAAAAGAGCTTTTTTTTCTTTTGTGTTTTAAAATCTTGAACTCTCCTCTTTTGCCCTAAATAATTTTCCATTGTTTGCACTTACCTTTTTTGGTGAGGAAAAGGAAAATAAATCTGCTGCCTAATTTTCCAACGTTGCAAGCAAACCGCAAAGCCAACAGCCTGTTTTACTTTCAGTTTCGTTTTGAGCTTGGTTTGCACAAAGAGGAAAAAAAACTGAGCAATTTAGCAAGAGCAGAGCCCTGTGCAAATCAGCTGAGAGGGGGAAGCCGAGCTAATTAACGTAGGGCGGCCCTTTGAAGCCCCGCGGCAAGAGTTTAAACAGGTTTTTTCCCTCTAGCCATCAGCGGGGATTCAGGAGGCAGCCGGGAACCAGGAGGCAGAATGAAAAATCGGGACTTTTTTAAAACGCCGCGGGACGCGGGACAAATTGCTGAAAAGCGGGACTGTCCCGCCAAAAGCGGGACGTCTGGTCACCTTACATTAAACAAATCAAAAAGAAGAGGCAACATCTTTCAATGAGAATGATAGGGTAGGCATATTAAAAAGGAGGTAGATCTATTCTACTATAAACTTATATTTATCTGAAAGGAAATAGAATCTATCCCACCTATAATGTAGCTGTAAAAAAAAAAGGCAATGTTTTTTTCTGTCTAATTCTGGCCTTTGGGATGTGAGAATCACCTTACGGTTCATTTCCTTTGGGGATGTGAATATGTTCTGCTCAGTGGTGAAATCCAATTTGTTTTTACTACCGGTTCGGTGGGCATGGCAGGGGAAGGATACTACAAAATCTCCATTCCCATCCCACTCCAGGGGGAAGGATACTGCAAAATGTCTATTCCCACCTCACTCTGGGGCCAGCCAGAGGTGGTATTTGCCGGTTCGCTGAACTACTCAAAATTTCTGCTACCATTTCACCCCTGGTTCTGCTCTTAACAAGAGTGTTCAAGGTATCTTACATTTAGGACCAATCTGTTTATAAAAGAAAGCCTAAACAAAGCCTGAGAACTTGGGCCAGAATTATTTGCGCACTAAATGCAGACAGAAAGCAAGCATGGGCCTGAAGCTCAGAAGAACCTAAATGTCTTCCCCATATGACCCACAATCAGAGGGATCAAACAAATGAGTTCTTCTGGAGAACAAATAGGATAATTATTAGGGAATAATATCCTAGTATTGGTCCCTTGATTGAAGTGACCTAAAAGCATTTGTATTAAATACAAATTTGTAGACTTGTCAATATTAACATTTTGGAAAGACACCCCCCCTCCCCAAATATGTAACTCATTAAAAAAAAATCATACAAAGGTGTAGAGACAATAAAATCAGGAGCCGAGTCAATGAGTTACATAAATATTGCTATCAATCTTTGATGGTTTCAAAATCCCCAAAGTTCTGGCCTTAATTGTTCAATTTTTATGTTATAGTTTGTAGACTGAATGGATCCAACACATACCTGTCATTTTATGTGTTTTCTTCTCAGAAATACATTCTATTCTGCTCAATAGAATTTATCCCCAGTTCAGAGCTGAGTGAACATTCAGCTCTGACTATTTATTTATTTATTTTATTAATTTTACTTCTATACTGCCCTTCTCCCGAAGGACTCAGGGCGGTGTACAGCCTGATTAAAAGCACAAAGACAGACAAAATTTAAAAATAATTAAAATTATTAAATAATAGGCCCAATTTATAAAACCCCAAATTTAAAATCCCATTTCAAACCAATTAAAATCTTTACATTGATAGCCCAGCCTGGCGGAACAACAAGGTTTTGAGGGCACAGCGAAATACACGGAGATCAGAGATTTTACGAATTTCTGGGGGCAGTTCATTCCAAAGGGCAGGGGCTCCCACAGAGAAGGCCCTCCCCCGGGTGTCGCCAGCCGACATAATTTGGCCAATGGCACCCTGAGGAGACCCTCTCTGTGGGAGCGAACCACACCACAGCCTCCCACAGGCTGGTGGAAGGCTACTGGTGGCAGACTATAGTAGGATTGTCTTTTTAAATATCTGTAGCTTAGGGCTACCAGAAAAAGGGCTGCAGAAATCCAGATGAACACTAAACTGTCAGCAAAGGGTTAGTGTTTATATAGCTCAGCTGTATTATTGTCCAATATGCAGTAATTAACAGCTAAAAGTCTTCCCAACACTTCCTACCTGAAAAGCTGCATCTTCTCAATGTCGTATGTTGCTTTCTCACTGTATAGAGCTACAAGGTACAGAGTTATGCAATCATTAAAAGTACATTTACTTTGACGATTAAACAGGTTCTGGTAGAATTCTCTTGTGCCTGTCTTACAGAAGATAATGAAAAAGACATTGCATTAACATAGCAAACAAGCTGTGAAGGAAGCTTACACAACTTAGTTCTTTTTTCTTAACAATATACAGTACCAATTACTTAAAGCCAGATTTATGCAATTATTATAAATAGCAGGGGAAAAAAAAATCAAAATTTTCATGCTCATAAACAGCCATGCAGTTCAGGGTGCACAAAACCATTCATAATGTATCAAGTCTTGAAATGTTAGGAAGGCAATTGGCATGGAAGATTTTTTAAATGATGTAAATTTCAGGAGGATAATTCTGTTCAGTGGTTCATAAAAGAATAGTGTTAAACTTACCAACTCTGATTACCAGATGCTGGATACAATCATCGTAGATCGTGTTTGTCAACTTTCCTTGGACCTCTTGTTCGATGAAGTGCATTTTGGCTTTGGCCTATCAGGCATGGCAGATTATTTTTAGCAAGCTGTTAACTAAGATAGCTTTGGAATCTGCACATAGAGGGATGTGCAACCAGTAAAGGAAAATATTGGTGGCTCAAGGTTAACATGAGGGGTCCTTGGTGCTCTCTGAGCTTGCTTGTTTTCTTGCAGACATGTCATCACTCAAACTAGATAACATCATCAGTGCTAGTGAGAAATGCAGATTGCTGTCAAGCTTTATATTCTAGAGCACGGGTGTCAAACTCGCGGCGTCATGTTGCCGTCAGGTGACATTTCACAACGTTTTCCCCCTTTGTGGAGCTGAGGTGTGTGTGGCCTGCATGTGACGCATCCGGCCCACACCACTGTTTTAGAGTCTTGCCCTGTCAGTGTTGTTGTTGTTGTTGGTGGTGGTGGTCTTAGATACTTTGGTTGAGCTTCTTTGGCAGTTTCTTGATTGGGGTATTGCTTACTTGATTGTAACTTGATGTTAATCTTCAAGTTAATCTATGCTGGGTAAAATTGGGCCAAAAGCTAACCTGTTTCAAGGCCTCCTCAGAGTACCTCATGCTGGATAGATGTCTCCGTTAGCAGACTAAAACAGTTTTGTGTGTCTCAGTATCCCAGTCCATATATATTCTTTGTCAGACCTCTTAAGTGATCTTCCACACCTGCAGGGTGCAATACTGGAAATTGGCTTTCTTAAAGCTATTTAGAAATTTGCCTTTCACAGGGATATTTGTACGCGATGCCAATCTGAGTCCTTGGATTTTTTGAATGCAATACCATCCTAGTATTGCAGTAATCACAGGAAGCACCTGGATGTGATTTGTTGTCAGGGAGGGGACTCATTCACATCAGAATCAAAGAGTTCCTTAACAACACATCCCCAAGATTCCTACGGCATCATTCAGAGAAGGACTATTAAAGTTGTCAGGGTCTAACTGCATAAATAGATGGGACCTAGTGAACTGGTGACCTTTCATGCTTTTGACAAGAACTTTGTCAATGAAAAAAATCAACTCTTATTTCTGGTGATGTAGCAAATAGGAGCCCCTTATCAGGAAGTCCAATGGCTTAAAAAATAGCAAGAAATGCCATTAGCATGAATCATATAAATCCATGGAAGTTGACACCAAATCATGTGAGCTACATGAATATTGCTGAATCAAAGGCAAGAATTATGGCAGACAAAGGCATCTTTCCTCCCATAAAGCCTTATCCAGTACAAGCTGCTAGGAAGATAACATTCACTGCAGCTACCCAATGTTTGGATGTTCTGCTGCAGTGTCCTTGATTGACCTCTTCCTATTCTACACCTTTTGGAAGTGTAATGCATTTTATGAATAATTTTGGCTTGCATCTCCCTGCTTCATCATTCTTCTCCCTTGCTTTTTCCACATAGTCCTTACTAGTGTCTAGGTTAATCTTTCATTTGTTTATCATAAGTTTCCTACTTTCCCCTCTGGCCCTGATAGCATAATCTAGAATTACGCCTCATTGGTTTTCAGTGAAATTGACTCCCTGGTGGATCTAGTACTGAAGCCTTCAGAGAGCTGCTGACTTTAATTTAAGAAATTGAAGGCATTTTTTTTACGTTCACAGAATTGATGGGATAAAATGAAAAATGCTAAAGGACAGACTGAGCCATAATATAACTACCTAATATTGGAGGTCTTCTAGTCCAACCCCCTGCTCAAGCAGGAGACTGTAAATCATTTCAAACAAATGGCTGTCCAGTCTCTTCTTAAAAGCCTCCATTGATGGCGCACCCACAACTTCTGAAGGCAAGTTCCCCTGGTTAATTGTTCTCACTGTTAGGATTTTTCTCCTTAGTTCTAGGTTGCTTTTAGTCTTGCCTTGTGGTGCTTTGGAAAACAGGTTGACCCCTTTTCTTTGTGGCAGCCCTTCAAATATTGGAACACTGCTCTCATGTCATTCCTAGTCCTTCTTTTCACTTGACTAGAAAATCCCACTTCCTGCAACTGTTCTTCATATGTTTTAGCCTCCAGCCTCCTAATCCTCTTTGTTGCTCTTTTCTGCACTCTTTCCAGAGTCTCAACATCTTTTTTATAATATGGTGTCCAAAACTGGATGCAGACTTCTAAGTGTGGTCTTACTAAGGCTTTATGAAGTGGTACTAATACTTCACATGATCTTGATCCTTTGTTAATGCAACCTAGGATTGGGTTGGCTTTTTTGGCTGCTGCCACTCACTGTTGGCTTTACACAGAATTGTCCTACACAGGACAGTTGTCTATCCTGCACAGAAAGATCCAGTAGTTTACAATGGGAATGACAAGAACTGTGCATTATATATATAATGTATATATGCCAATTTTGAAATAGGATACTATATTATGGCTCACTCTTAACTGGAAATCACTTATTATTTATTAGTCATATTTCTATGCCGCCCACTCTCTGAGGACTCTGGGCGGCTTACACCAAAGACAGTATACTAAATAGCATATTGCCCCCTAAAAATCTGGGTCCTCATTTTACCCACCTCGGAAGGATGGAAGGCTGAGTCAACCTTGAGCCGGTGAGATTTGATCCGCTGATCTGCTGAACTAGCATCAGGTGAAGTAGCTGCAGTACTGCACCCTAACCACTGTGCCACCTCGGCTCACTTATTCCGCAAATACATATTTCTGAAACCTGAAGCATGCTAATTGAAGTTTGTTCAGGCACACAATTTTGTCTTCCCCCTACCTAAAAAAGAAAAAAATAAAATGAAGAAAAAAGGATATAAGGATATGATGCAAAACCAAACAAGCCCTGGTTTAGTTCCAGGGAGAAAAATAATTCAAAATCCATCATGGCCAGCAACCGTATGGGAGCCAATCAAATGACACAAGAAGCTTTACAAGTTTTCCAGGAGTGTTAAAGTTGTGGAAGAAGCAAGGTAGCTTTAAGATCTGTGCTGGATTTTAGGATGCAATTTGATAAGAGAATATGAAGGAAAAGAATTGAATCCTTGAGTTCCTCTTAATATCAGGAAGATGAAAAGTTATAAGCATGGATACAGATGGATTCTGGTTTCTAGTGGCAGATTTTCCCTCTTCTACCACTGGTGTAGGAACAAGTGGAATGAAGGTTAGAACAGGGAAGTAAAACTGGTGAATACGGTTGAAAGGTTTTTTTCTCTCCTTGTACTGCTGGCTCTATTTAGATTTGGAGCCTACTGTGACAGGTCAAAAATAAAAATTGAATTGAAAATAACACTACATTGATTGTCAGTGAGTTTCTACTATTTTTCCTGTAGATTAAACTTCAGTGAGGCTTAGCTCTATCCAGGGATCATCATCAATATCTTACATTATAAATGGTCTTAGATTAATAATTTAAATGAAATATGTTAGTTTAAGTTGACCTGGTATTAGAGTAGTTTTCAGTCTTCTGGCTTTAGAGATTGGTTTTCCCCATAAAAATCTAAGCATTACAGCTGCTCCAAATTCAAGAGAGTGACAAGAATTTAGGAGGGAGAGGCATGATCAGATTAAGGTAATTGACTGGTTTTCTATCATGTGTTTAAAGCTGTATTTAAAAGTTTGTTTAACCAAACTAACCAGACATGATATTGTGAATGCTTCCAATTAATCTTCTCTGGGGGATGTTGAGCTGGACCTTTAGTCTCATCTCTGGTTGATTTGTATGAGTCTGTTCTGCTGAGAAGCCCGCTGACCACATCCAACCAAAGATTAAGCTTTTATTGCTAGGACATCTGCATAAACAACCAGCAAGGGGACATGAGTAGGTGCCAGGGTTGTATTTTATCACACCAACATAGGAAGCACAGCATTGTATCACACCAGCATAGGAAGCACAGCTATTTCATTCCAGTTTGGTGGATGCTTCTAAATTTCCAAAACAAAACTCGGAGAATATTCTTAAAATGAGGGAACATTTAAGGAACAGGTCAACAACACCATAGTCAAAACTCATAAACTGAAAATGTCTTTTTACTTATGCATTTTGTTAGATAAGCAGCTAAACCTCAGCTGACAGCAAACCAGAATTACAAAGGCCTATTCTACTTGACATGGGCTTTCTCTCTCTTTGATTAAGCTAAGCCTTTTAGACATATTGAGAGTCCATAAAGACCAAAGTGCTTCGAAGCATGTTGGAAATTAATGCTATTGTCCAAATGGCTGTCTTCAGAGCTAATCTTTCAGTCAGTCGTTGCAACCACCCTTCTTCACTTCCCCTGAGATATAACAGAAACAGATAGAAAAATCTTGACTTTTTTGCTGCCTTACATGTAATTCTTTATTTGTACCCTATGACTATCATTAAGTGTTGTACCTTATGATTCTTGAAGAATGTATCTTTTCTTTTATGTGCACTGAGAGCATATTCACCAAGACTAATTCCTTGTGTGTCCAATCACACTTGGCCAATAAAGAATTCTATTCTATTCTATTCTATTCTATTCTATTCTATTCTATTCTATTCTACCCTACTCTACTCTACTCTACTCTACTCTACCTACTCTACTCTACTCTACTCTGCTCTGCTCTGTTCTGTTCTGTTCTGTTCTGTTCTGTTCTGTTCTATTCATAGCTACAGAATATCTTAGAGATGCAGCAGAAGAACAAGTAGACAGACAGTAAGCTGTGTTTGTAAGTGTTTGGTTTTCCTTCCTGCAACATTATGGATAAAGCTGTCAGAAATGGCATCTCTAAATACCCTACAATATTGCAAAATAACGTTTCAGTCAATTGAGAAATTAGCACACAGTACAGACAGTTATTTGCCAAGCTGCTCTTCCCTTGTCCTAATTACTTGAAGAGAGGTGGCTGTGTTTTTCTGCCCTTGAAGCAAGTCACGGTACCTAAAAGCATATGAAATTCGACCAAATTGTCTAAAACATTACACCAATTTCTTCCATAAAATGTTGCTATAATTTTCTTAAACGAGTAGTTAATATTCTGAGTGCTCCATGGAGTAGAACTAAACAACTGAGATGACTGTAGGGTGGAACTAAACAATTCAGATGACTATTCAATCAGTCTTTCCTCCCAGACATTCTGTTGCCTCCTAAAACTAGAGACAGAAATCCGCTCCGGAGTTAGGAGGGCTGCGTTTCTTCTCTATCCACAGTAGCTGCTGCTGACAGCCATAATATACACAAAGCAGAAAGCAGAGTACGGTTTGATTTTCTAGGAAATTGGGTTATTATAGCTGGCAAATTTGAGCACAGAAGCAATCTGAGAAACAGGCATTTTTGACAGGCCAATCATAAAGTGAGATCTCTATTTGCTTCATATGATGCATTTGCTTTGGGAAGAATTGCAGTGCATAATCAGTTTGCCTGGAGTCCTGATGCATATTCCTTGATTTTAGCAGACTTGCTCCTAAAACAAATTCCAAATACAGAGTAGAACATGTATGGCTGTCAGCAGATAAAGCTCAAGTATTTATAGAATTCAGGAACAGCAAATGATCTGGTGATGCTTTCAACCGGCTTTGAGTCTCTCAATGTACAGTGTATGTATTTTGATGTTATTTAAGCTCCCTTGTTTGTTTCCCTCCTTTCAGTTCTTGTTTAAATACTAAAAATAGATCATTTTCTTCTTCTTTTTTTTAAAAAAACACCCTAATGCATTTATCAAGTGTCTCGGCATCCACTGATATTTCTTCTCCCCCTGCTTTCCAAAAGCTGGAGTCATTGTGGTCATCAGATAATTATGTTTCAGAGCCTGCCTCAATACTTGGAAAGAAACTGCTGAAGCAAGCAAGAAAAAAGCAGGAAAATTGCGCTGAAACAAATGTATCCCCTGATTAGGGGCATTCAAGGCTGCAGCAGAGCCATAATGGAAAGATAGGAATGGTAGAACCAATAGTGTATCTGATGCAGGCTTCCAGGGAGATTGTTCAGAATGAAAAGTGTGAATTAATGAACAGGACCCAGTCGACTTCCTGCAAAACAATCTGTATGTTGCTCCATAGATGTTCAATCATATTAAAAAGGGATGTCCAGGTTCTTTTCTAGGAACAATTTCCCCATTACTCTGAGCAGCAAGTACATTATCTGGAGGGCTTAATTTGTCAAAGTGAATGTAAGTGGCTTCACATAAATTCTTGGTTTTGGGGGGTTGGCAAATAGAAAACAATGGAGTTAGGGGACGAAATGGACACAGTGGTGTTCATATGGGAGCAAAGCAAGGGTGAAATCCAGCAGGTTCTGACAGGTTCTGGAGAACTGGTAGCGGAAATTTTGAGTAGTTCGGAGAACCGGCAAATACCACCTCTGGCTGCCTCCAGAGTCGGGTGGGAATGGAGATTTTGCAGTATCCTTCCCCTGCCACACCCACCAAGCCACGCCCACAGAACAGGTAGTAAAAAAATTTGGATTTCACCACTGGAGCAAAGTCTGATAAAGTGCTGGGTTACTACA
The DNA here is from genome assembly GCA_022577455.1 of Arizona elegans. Lineage (NCBI taxonomy): Eukaryota > Metazoa > Chordata > Lepidosauria > Squamata > Colubridae > Arizona > Arizona elegans. Next base: position 75,908,271 of record JAKOOJ010000003.1, read on the forward strand.
GAGCCAGAGCAGAGGTTTGAACAGGGAGTCCTGCTGAGTGGAAGTGCTGAAAAGAGAGATGTTGGCCTGCCAACTGCACCGAGGTGGCCATTTGGATGGACTCAGAATGGGGCTTCAAGCCCAGGACTTGTATACACTTACCAGTGTCAGAGCTGAGGAGGCTTAGCTGGAAGTGTTCTAATATGGGAACCAGGGCTAATTGAGTGGAGCTGAAGTAGCAATTATTTTGGAACCTGAGGATTGTGCTTTGGGCTGATTAGGAGGCAGAAATGGAACTGTGCCAGCAGCTGGTTCAGGCAATCTCTGTTCATCAATCTTGGGGGCTTATCTGATTTTTCAAGGACCCCAGGAGTTGAAGTAAAAGAAGAGATGCCTAGAATGCTGTTGAAGATAGATGAAATATATCCAACTGAGCATGTTTAAGAGTTTACATTAAGGATGACATCATGGCAAAACCAATAACAAATCATATATAGTTTTCTGTTCTTATTGTTCCTAGCAAATAGCTGACAAGTAGCTCTTTTTAAGGTGACACGTTCAATGCTATGTGAGATTACCACAAGGACCACTGTGAAGAATAGGTAACTGACATATAAAATTGCTGGGATCTTCTCAGAGTAGGGCTGTGGGAAAGTTCAGTTGAGTGAGGCACAGAGTTGTTTGGTCACCTGGGAAAGTATTTCCTGAGGTACTTCCCAAGGAAATGGGCATATTCCTTGGGACCGTTAATTCAGTCATTGTTGTTGACTCAGGCCCCTCTTGGCTGGTGAAGGTATTTCAGAAGGTGTCCTGTGTTGAGTCCATTGGTGCTGATTTCTCTGAGGGACGGAATGGTTCTGCCTGCCTTTAAGGAGCATGTGTGTGTGTGTGTGTGTCCTCCTAATAATAATAATAACTTGTCATTGTATGTGTATACACAGTATACCCATACAACGAAATTCACTTACCACCCAAAGACCAGGTCCAACACGCATAACAATCCCCAAACATATTCCTACCCACCAAAAATTCCCCACCGCTAAACCACCCAAGCATCCACAGAGCAGACCAAGTAATGCTGTCCAACAGCTCATTGATGGTGGCCCTTTAGTTCATTGTTGAGTGCAATTATAGCTTTGGGATAAAAACTATTCAGAAAACGTGTGGTTTGAGTTTTAATTGTTCTGTATCTTCTGCAGAAGGCAACAGTCTAAAAAGATTGTAAGCAGGGTGGGAAGAGTCTCTGAGAATGTTATGCAACTTCCTCAAACAGGGAGATTTGAAGATGTCATCCAGGGCTGGTAGCTGGAGCCCGATGATATTCTGGGCAGTTTTAATGATTCTCTGTAGAGCTTTTTTGTCTGCTACAGAGCTGCTCCCATACCATGTAAGAATGCCATATGTCAGGACACTCTCAGTGGTGCTACGATAGTAGGACAGAAGTAGATGCTGAGATAGATTTATCTTCCTGAGCATTCTCAGGAAGTACAGCCTCTTCTATGCCTTCTTCACAAGCATGTCAGCATTCATAGTCCATGAGAGGTCCTTTGAGATATAAATGCCCAGAAATTTAAAACTACCAACCCTCTCCACCTCCTCCTGAAGAGATTATTGCGAAACCTGGCAGTTTTGGGCAACTCTCACCACCACTTCCTCTCTGTGGCTTCATTAACTTTTTTAGTCTTCCTTCTTCTTTCATTAAAAAAAAAAAAAAGTTGTATCTTGGCTAATGGGATCCTGGATCAGCTTTTGAATCTCATTGGCTCAAAGGTACTTTCATCTTTTTTCTGAAACAGCAAATAGCAGTTTCAAGGAAACACTTTACATCGGGAGTGTCCAACCTTGGCCACTTTAAGACCTGTGGACTTTATGCCAGGGCTGTCAAACTCCCGGCCCATGGGCCAGATGCATCATGCACTGGCCATGCCTACGTCCGGTTTAGTGAAGGGGAAAACAGTCCCGATATCTCATGTGACGCTGCTATGATGATGTGAGTTTGTCATCCCTGCTCTACGCTATGTTGACTGGGGAATTCTGGGATTGAAGTCCACAAGTCTTAAAGTGGCCAAGGCTGCTTTAAATGGTAGAAAATGTTTTAGTAGAAGGTAGAGTGTGCACACCCTTCACCAACATTGAAGGTTTAGCTATGAGTCTCCTGCTTTCTCACTTCATTGTTTACTCTTGCACTTAGAAAGATAATAGCATATCCTGGAGAAGCTAGATCGAAAAACTAGCATACTTCTCCCTAATGTTTACATGTCATCTGATCCAATGGTGAAATTCAGCCGGTTCTATCTGGCTTGGGCGAACTGGTAGTGCCAGCGGCGGGAGGCTCCACCCACTCACCCACATCATCACGTCCCATTTTTGACCCTCTGCACATGTGCAGAAGGCTCTGCATGTGTGGAGGAGGCACATGCAAGCATATTTGCGAACTGGTAGCGAAGGTAAGTAAATTTCACCCCGATCTGATCTTAACTGCTATGCTTCTATTGTATTTAAAAAATAAAAATGGAACTGCATGAAATTGTTATTTTATTTTGATGAGCCGTGGTGGTGCAGTGGTTAGGGTGCAATACTGCAGGCTACTTCTGCTGACTGCCAGCTGCCAGGAGTCTGGCAGTTCGAGTCTCACCGCTTCAAGGTTGACTCAGCCTTCCATCTTTCTGAGGTCAGTAAAATGAGGACCTAAATGGTTGGGGGCAATATGCTGAATCTGTAAACCACTTAGAAAGCACTGTGAAGGGGTATATAAGTCTAAGTGCTATTGCTATTTTATAAAAAATATTGTTCTATTGTATTGAGAAATGAAAATGGGACTTTTTCTAAATGGAAAGGTTTGTTTTGCCTCTACTGTATAGCAATACAGTATGTACAGTATCCTCTATCTAAGGCACAAGCCATGCAGGGTGCCACTACCATTGCCTACTGCCTTATTAGCAACTGTCAATGGAAGTATTGGGAATTCATTTTTGTTTTGTTTTTTCAGAATTAGGTACTGATTTTCAAATTAGGCAATTTTACTAATTTAAGGGATGATTTCTCTTCTCCCACATACTCACATCCAGGAATATTGGCTGCTATCATTTTAATTATTCTCTCCTCCCCCTCACTCTCTCTGTCTCATACACATATACATATCCCCTTCCCATTGGCACTGAATTTTCCCTGATTATGGATGCAACATCAATAAGCTTATTGATTTCACAACCAAATGCAGATGGTGTAGAAATGAGCTCCCATCTATAGAAAATGCTATTGGTTTGCTCAAGTTAACATTATATTTTTTTTCTTTCTGCTTTGGTTTGAAGATGCAAATCATGCCGCTTAATGGTTCAGCTGCATACTCAGGAATAGGGAGGAATAGGGAGGAATAGGAGCGCTCAAAATGAAAGCAATCTGGCAGGCTCTTTTCTAGCACAGATGCCGTAGCCCAAACTCTGTGCAACTGCAGAGGCTGATTTAAATCTGGGATCGCCCTAATCATGTGTTAAGGGGAGGCTGATTGGTGACGAAAAACAAATGGAAAAGATCAGATCAGTTGCTAGGGAATGTGACTGATATTATAATTGCACTTGAAACTGTATTATTCATTGCATTCCTATTGTTTCAATGGCATTCTACTACACCACCCTTCAGAGCAACGCTTACGAACAAAAATTAGGAAATGAGCTATTTATTTATTCAGTTCAAGCCACCCATCTCACATTCATGACTCTGGGCAGTTTACAATTAAGATATAACAACAAAACCACCATTTAAACTATGCAAAATATTAAAAGAATTAAATCCATGCAATCCATGGATTTAATGGTCTTCTCTATAGATAAACTGCAGGGCTGGCCATACTGTTAGGCAGAGCGAGGCACCCGACAAATGCTCAGAAGCTGCAGAAGAACCAAGCTAGATGTAACTCAGGTTCCTCTTGCACCATCTAGTCTGGTTGGGGTTGTCTGGCATAAGATAAGCTGCAGATAAAACTCACCTACCAGCCCACACAGATTTTATGAGTTGTTCTGGGGAGGGGCAGAGACCTTCTTTTTTGTGATATTGGTCTGGAAAAGGATTTAAATCAGACTTGTTAACAAAGGATAACACTGGCCTCCAGTCACCAGGAATTCTCTGACCTGTTGATTCCATGGCCAAATATGGATGTATCCCACTGGTGAAATCTATTTTTTTTTTACTACTGGTTCTGTGGGTGTGGCTTGGTGGGCGTGGCAGGGGAAGGATACTGCAAAATCTCCATTCCCACCCTACTCCAGGGGAAGGATACTGCAAATTCTCCATTCCCACCCTACTCTGGGGCCAGCCAGAGGTTGTATTTGCCAGTTCTCCGAACTGCTCAAAATTTCTGCTACTGTTTCTCCAGAACCTGTCAGAACCTGCTGGATTTCACCCCTGATGCATCCACCATCTGCCATATCAGGAGAGGATGTGTATAGGCAGTGGCCAGGCCATTAAAAATATTGCCCATGTTTTGTTTGAATTGCCAACTATATGCCCCTCTTAGGTTTACATACTTAACATTTCTACTTGAAAGAACAGCCCACTGGGATCTGAACTCCATATTGTCCTATTTCCTCATAGATTCCAATCTATACACCATGAGCAGAACTGCTAAGTTGATAGTTAAGGCTGTTGAACTAAGAATGTGCTATATTGAACAGATTGGGGCATCCTGTGAGGGCAATATATTTATCTGAATTTGCTGCATTTACCACATATGTATTTTATTACCATAGTTTTCTTTTATCAATTTTACCCTGGACCTATGTCCTGGTGGTGATGGTTACTAACTGAAGCTTCTCACCAAATCTCTAGATAGGATTTAAGAAAAGCCATGGCACAGGGTCCCTCCCTCCTGCCAGCCCATATGGGCCTCGACACTATTGCTTTTACGAAGGGCTTTGGGCAAGAGTGGTGGGCGGTCCATTGACTCCAAGGTCCGATTGGTGGAATTAAAACTGTTGAGTTTCTTCTTTGCCCTTTTAAAAGTTTTTTACTCGATGCATCTGTCTTTATTGTTTGAAATGCTTTGATCCTCAATCGTCCCAAATCACAAGTGGATTGCCTGAGAAATTAAATAAATGCAAATGGATTGGGCTTATAATATCAATATTTTCTTGAAATCAACCCAAAGAAGATATTACCTTTTTCAATATTTCCATGTGCTAGGTTCGGTTATGATTCAAAATTCTCTTTTATATAGGAAAGTGAGTATTCTCCTGCCTGTCATATACTCCAAAAGTTGATAAAGACATTTTCATCAGTGTTTGACTCTTGTTTGTATGCATGAATCAGGAAACTCTTGCTACTCTCATTTTAACAATAATTAGCATTGCATTTGCGTGAATGTACAGATATGGTTAGTAGATGACTTTGCAGTTATGCAAAGTCAGACTAGGGATTCTGATCATCCAGGTGCTGTTAGGTTGGCTGACAGCCCTTCCCTAAAGCATCTATGGTGTTTCTATCCTTTCTTTCTATTAATTGAGCCAAATTTTCACCTGGAGTGGTTTTGCAAAGATAAGGTAAAATATAAAGTATATTATGATAAACAATAGGTTTTAAAAAGATAACGTAACTATGATTTTAGAAAAGAAAAAGAAATCTTGAGAAATTAACATTGCTGAAACTGAAATGATAATCATCTTGGTGCCAGGTAGATTTTCCAAAAAAGGAATCCAGAAATGAGGGGTCACCCAGAAGACTCTCTGGTTACAACCAATCTAATCCAGATTCCAGGCAATAAGCAGGCCAGCTGGTATGGAAACAAAAATATTTTTATATGCTGCCGTGCTCAAGGGTCAAAGTCAAGCAGCTGCTTCTAGAAAGCAGCAATTGAAATGATTCCCTCCTTCTGCCCCAACAGGCTCACAAAAGACCAGACAATATCTTGTCCCCAGCAGAATTGCCCTATCAGAGGTAAGCAGCCATATGCTTCATGCAGTTCTCAGGCTGATTGTCCCTAACTATGGGAGTCAACTCTTTCTATCCTGTTTTTGCTTTTATAGCATTTAAAAGATAAAGATGTTGCTTTATGTCATAAACAGCCCCCCCCCCTTGCAGATCTCTCCAAATGCAAATTCCTTCCCACCAAAGTGTCCCATGATTGAAATGGCCTAGAAACTTTAAAAGTAAATAATTAAATATATAAATGATTTTTAAAAGGGCAAAATGGATACCTTAAAATCACTTAACTTCCCAGTTCCCAAACGTTTGGTTTCACTCCTACCCACTCCAGTGTCTTTATAACATCACTGGTGAAATGCCATTTGGCCTCATTAGTCAAAGCATTAATGTAATGGCCTTCTCTTCGGTTTTTGGGATCTAGGCAAAGTTTGAAAGAATTACAGAACTGGATAAATCCAAATTAAAGCATCCCAGATTACAGTGTAGTCTCTGCTTGAACATAGCAAATGAAGGATAAATTATCATGTCTCCAGATAATTTGTTCCCCTTTGAAGTGCATTTACTATTACAATTAGAATCTGTCTCCCTGTGGCTTAAATCCATTGTTTCACGTCCTGCATTTTGGAACAAGAGAGAACAGATTTTGACTTTCTTCTGCTGGAAAAAAAAATCTATAAGAGGGAAATCATGAATTTCCATTTCCTTTTTCAATCTGAGGTTCATTTTGTCTCAAGGAGGACACTAGAGGACATCAGTTTCTAAAAACTTTATCATGGGTTTGCAAAGCCAGGTCCAGCATACTGTTGGAAGAAATATCCTTCTGGATTCAGTTCCAAGTGGGGAAAAAGACACTGGATTCATGGAAGTTGCTTGGAAAGAAGGTTTATTGATGAACAGGATCACATGGCTTGAGATCCTGGGCAAAAAAGGGAAGAGGTGCTGAGAGTCCATGGGTTTTATACCCTCTCTGGCTTTGAACTTCCTGGGGCACAGGAAGAGTATCCTGATTGGTTCCTGTCAGAGGTCATAGCTAGCTTTTTAGGTTGTCTGTGTGTTAAGTTTGGTTAAATTTTGCTGTGTGATGCAATGAAGGGCAATTAAATGGCTCTGCCTGAAGGAAGTAAATCTCTGTTATGTAGAATAGACTGGCCCAGGCCTTAATGGCCCATAAACAAAGATGGGGGAAGGAGGGCTGAGTTTCTGTCTGCCTTTTAGGGAAAATATTCTGCCCTTTTAATATTTCCTAAAATATTTCATTTTCTAGGAGCGGGGTGGGTTTTAACTTCCTACAACATATAAACATGTTCAGTAACATTCCATGGGCATGTATCCAAAACAAAAGAAACAGCAGGTATTTATAATCAAGCAACAAGGAAGTACAAGATTATAAATGTGATTGCTTACAAATTACTTATAAAAAGTTTCAAAATAGGTCTTTTTATAATTAATTTGTAACCAATCACATTGGTTGCTAATCTGGCCACATTAAATGCACCTGCTAAAATGTTAAACTACAGTTTCTGCTAGCTCTGGCTATTCTTACCAAGTTTTCCCCTAGGATCCTAACCAAAATATAACCTGGCTCAAAAACAGTAACTCTGAGAGGGACCTTGGAGTCCTAGTCAACGGTCACTTGAATATGAGCCAGCAGTGTGCAGCAGCACCCAAAAAAGCTAATAAAATCCTGGGTTGTATAAACAGAGGCATAGAATCAAGATCACGTGAAGTATTAATACCACTTTATAAAACCCTACCACACCTGAAATACTGTAACCAATTTTTGTCACCAAACTATAAAAAAGATGTTGAGATTTTGGAAAAAGTTCAGAGAAGAGCAACTAAGATTATCAAAAGCCTGGACACTAAAACATATATAGAACGGCTGCAGGATTTGGTTTTGACTAGTCTACAGAAAAGAAGAATTTGTGGCAACATCAGTGGTGGGTTGCCCCCGGTTCGGACCAGTTCCCAAGAACTGGTAGTAAAACCGGCAGGAGGCCCTGTCCACCGCCCTGGATGTTGTCATCAGCAACCTGCACATGCACAGAATCAAGGTGCGCACGCTCGCTTCGCTCACCTGCGATCCCATTGCGAACTGGTAGTAAAGGTAAGTAAAACCCACCCCTGGGCAACATGATAGCAGTATTCCAGTACTTGAGTGGCTGCTGCAAAGAAGAGGGGGTCAAATTATTCTCCAAAGCACCAGAAGGCAGGACAAGAAACAATGGTTGGAAATTAACCAAAGAGAGAAGCAACCTGGAATTAAGGAAAAACTTCCTAACAGTGACTACAATTAACCAGTGGAAGAGCTTGCATTCGGATATCGTGGGTGCTCCATCACTGAAGGTTTTTAAGAAGAGACTAGACAGTTACTTATCTGAAATAGTATAGGTTCTCCTGCTTGAGCAAGGGGCTAGACTAGAAGACCTCCAAGGCCCCTTCCAGCTCTGTTCTATTCTATAATACAGAAACTATTCTTATGTACCTACTTGCTCTTAATGCTTGCTAAATATTTGCTGTCATATCCTAAAACATTTATTAAAATTTAAATAGCTTAAATTCTTTCACATTTCTGTGTGACATTCTTTCAGATATTTGAATACGATTATCCTACTCTGCTCAAGTCATTTTTCGCAAGGTTAAACATATACAGCTCTTTCAATTTCTCTTTATACAGTAGTTCTTGGGTGGCAGTCCTCTAATCATCTTTATTGTCTTTTACAATTTTTATGTTGTCTTCTTGGCCTTGTCCTCAAGTCAAGAGGATTCTTCCACTTAAATGAGCTGACACAGACTGATCAAATCCCTAAGCAAAAATGCTTAGTCATCGGTGTGGCATCACGCTGCACATTCTGAGTAAAGTGACCACTCAGCATGTTTCCAATCTTTAGCATTTTCCTGACACTTGACTAATCTCTAAGTTTCTTTTGGGATGAGGTCATAGTGACGTCTCTGGTGCCCAAATTAGGAACCAGGGCACCTCTAAACAATGGTGCAGGTGCCACTTTAAGCTTTAGACCCCTAACTTCCTATGATGTAAGCAGTCTTAGAAAGAAAAGCTTCAAGACAGTTAAGAGTGAGAAAGAAACTCCTTGGCTCCAATTGCCCATTAGAGAGAATCCTGGCCTCTTCCCTCTTTTCTATGAACTTGAGTTCTTCTGGAAGGGAAATGTGAATTGGAGAGCTTTTTGGCTCAACAATAGCATCGATCAAAAGAGTAGGGGTGAAATTGAAAGGCTTTTCTTGGTTTCCCCTTCTCTTTAGCCGGACTTGCAAATTCTCTGATGTGGCATCTACTAAATAGCTGGGATAAAAGTTGTGTTGTTTATTTATGGAAGGACAATGATGTAAGATATAATTGGTCATGTATAAGTAGATTGTAATCCAGATTCTCAGGAGAGAGGGGCTGCATTCCAGAAGAGCAAGAGAAAACAAAGGTTTATTTTATTTTATTTTATTTATTTTATTTTAAATTTATATACCGCCCTTCTCCCTGAGGACTCAGGGCGGTGTACAGCCAGAATTAAAAAACATGAAATACAAATATTAAAAACAATTAATATATATATAAATTTGGCCCAAAATTAAAAAAACAAACCAATTAAAACATTTAAAATTTCTTCTTAAGCCAGCCCGGTTTGCTGGAAAAAGTGGGTTTTAAGGGCATGGCGGAAGGCACTAAGGTCTTGGATTCTCCTTATCTCTGGGGGCAACTGATTCCAGAGGGTAGGTGTCCCCACAGAGAAGGCCCTCCCCCTGGGGGTCACCAGCCTGCATTGATTGGCTGATGGCACCCTGAGGAGGCCCTCTCTGTGGGAGCACACAGGATGATGGGAGGTCGTTGGTAGCAGCAGGCGGTCTCGAAGATAGCTAGGCCCGATGCCATGGAGCGCTTTAAAGGTGATAACCAGCACCTTGAAGCGCACCCGGAAGACCACTGGGAGCCAGTGCAGCTCGCGCAGGAACGGTGTTACATGGGAGCGCCATACTGCTCCCATCACTACCCGCGCTGCTGCATTCTGGACCAGTTTGATCCACAATGGTGAACCTGTAGAACAAGTGCCTGAGGTGACATGCAGAGCCATCTTTCCGGGCACAAAAGCTGTCACCCAACTCACCTGCAGCTGCGCATGGGTGCGTGCCCCAGCTGTTGTTCAGGCCTCTGGTGTGTATGCGCACAATTCAGGGGCCCTAGCTGGTCTTTGGAGCTCTCCTGCACATGCACACACTTTTGGGCATGCGTGTGAAAGTACTCGCGTGTAGCATGCATATGCGCAGATGGTGTTTGTGCGTGTGCATTGAACGCGCAAAAGCCACACAAATGTGCAGATGGTGCGATTGCACACACAGTGCAGGGGGCAGCCATGCAAAAGCTGCGTGCATGCACAGATGGTGTGGTTGCGTACGCAATGCATGGGGATGAGCCGTGCGTTAGTGTGGTTGGCACGCGCACAAAGCGTGCGAAGCACGTACCTATTCGACACTCGTTGAGTAAAAGGTTCGCCACCACTGGGTTAGATAGTTTGTTTGTGAGAAAGAAGAACAAGGCAGCTCCTCCCTAGGAGTTTTCAGAGTATATCTTTAATGATGCAAATAGTTTGCTTCAGTTTGGCAAAATTTCTGTCTGTAGGTGAGGAACAATAAAGGAAACTGCTTTGAAGTGCCTTTTTTGGGTTTTCGAGTCTGACATCATGTTTAAGATCAACTTGAACTTAACTTTGACCTTGAAATGAAGGATTTTAACATATTGCAAAGAACATACTATTCTCAATCACATGGGTAGTTTCAACTTCTGGTAAAAACACATTTCTGCACATTCCTCTTCTTTCTCAATAACTTAGTCAGATACCTTTCAATCCTTTTAATCTGTTTTGCTTCTGGATTAATACATCCACTCCAGGGTTGGGTTCTAAAATTTTTTACTATCGGTTCTGTGGGCGTGGCTTATTTTGTGGGCATGGCTTGGGGGTGGGGTAATGTGACTGGTGGGCATGGCCAACTTTTTTTTTTTTACTTTTAAAAGCATTTTTTTTACAACCTTAAGAGGTTTGCAGAAAAAAATGCTTTTAAAAGCCTCGATCAGGCAACTCAGCTGGGATCGCCAGAGGCTTTGAAAAGCATTTTTTTTCTTACAACCTCTTCAGCCAAAGAGGTTGTAGAAAAAATGCTTTAAAAAGTAAAAAAAAAAAAGCCTCTGATGAGGTGGGCGGTATAAGCGAGCGGCGACTGGGCTGGGGACTGGTTTGGGGGCATGGCCAGCCAATGTTATTATCGGTTCTCTGAACTACTACAAATTTTTACTACCGGTTCTTGTGAACCGGTGCAAACCGGGAGCAGCCCACCACTGATCCACTCCTTGTCTAGATCTCCTTTGTAGTTGTTCTCAATTATTGTTCTCAATTGTAATAATTAATCTAAGCTTTTTATTAGTAATGCTTTAGACTGTTCTGAATCTGTTTTTGATCAGGCATGCAGTCAACACACCAAGGCTTCAATACTTAATCTTCAGTTTCTTATCTGTTACAAATTCTTCAATTGCCTTAGTCTCTTTTTGTAGGGAGGAAGACAAATGTTTGTTATATTTTTCTGCAGAGAACAACAGGCCTCAGATTTCTGTCACAAAGCTTTAAAGTGACTTTTCTTCATTCACCAATATAAATTGTTACATACTTCAGGCCTCATCAAAAGAGCATTATTTTTTTTTCATCCCTTTTTTGGGAGTAGACAGCCAGTTGCTCTCATGTCAAAAGTGTCACGCTGACTGTCACAAGTAAATGCTTTATTCTCCATCATGTAAATAGTATCTGTACAGTATATCAAGAGTTAATTTATTTCCATTGCTTAATGTATGTATGTCTAACCACTCCCATATCTAGCTCCTCCCCTTGTATATATAAGGAGCTGTATGCCATTTTTCAGAGCTTCTATTTGTGAATATTCAGTGAATATAGAATGCCATCTGTGATTAAACAGAGCTTTATTTAAACATACTATTCTTACTTTAATTATTGAGTCTGATCCTGAAAATATTGCAACAATTTGGTAGCAGAGGATGGTTAATTGACTCAATAAAAAATTCAACAATGTCTGAGAGAGAAAAAGCAAAAAGCAAAAAAATAAGACCCAACACCAGGGCATATACTAAAGAAATGGAAGCAGAACAAGAAATAATTGATGAATACGCAACTGAAATATCGAGAGAATCTGAAGACTGTACTACAGACAACGAAGAAATAATAGATGAGAACAATGATCAAAAAGAAAACAAAATAGAAAATAACAAACTCAGGTCAGAAATACTAAAACTTTTAAAAGATCAAAAGAACGATGAAAACCTCATCGCGAACCTCCAAGACTTACTGAAAAAAAGCGGAGCAGCGAGAGAAAAGCACATCGTTACAGATGAAAATAAAGACTCAAAAAAGGTGAGCGATTTGTCTACAGACAAAAATGCAACGAAGGAGAAGAACAACGGTCCCGCGCAAAATTTTGAATGGCAGCTATCTTGGTTTCAACGAACCTTCAGTCTAAGTGATGAAGAGCCAATCAGAAGACAAGATTCAAAATATCTGGCGCGAAAGGACTTACTTGATGCAAAAAACAAAAGAGAAAAGATCCATACATCAGAAGAGTCTGACACAGAGACTGAAGAAGAATCAATAGAAAATCAAGTAGAGTCTGCAATGAAAACGCTTTTTGCAACTTTTGGGTCAAAATTGAAAATAACTAAAGAATCAGCGAAAAACTGCAGTAAAAAAACAAAAGGAAGAACAGTGAGTAAACGAACTTCCCGAAGATCGCACGCCTCTATGCAGACAGCGAAAGCATCGACGCCTGAACCCAGAGAGCCCTGCAGATACCAACCTACACCGCAAACAATTCCAGAGACCAGCGCTCTCAATAAAAGGACTCCCATCGCCACCAGGACTCCCAAGGCTGAACCAGAGACCGAGTCTTCCGAAGAAGAACAATGCGAGGGAGCTGCAGCGACGAGAACCTTTCACCATGACTTCAGGAGCGAAATGAACAATGCGCATGTGCAAAGCTACACAGACAGCTTCGAAGCAAGAGAAAGACAGAGACTGCCATTTAAAATCGTCGCTAGCATCTCCATGCCATTCTGCGGTTACCAACACTTAGAAGACCATGGACTTCCTCCAGTTGTAAGTAATGGAGCTAACAACATTGAGAATTTACCCAATGATTTCCCAAAACTGAGGGTAGATGGTGTTAATTTACAAGAGTGGTGCCAACAGCTCCAAGTTGTCTTTATGAAAGAAAATTTATTGTTTTTCATTACTAACCCTCCAAAAAGACCTTGGACTTTAAGATTGGACTGCCTACACCATAGAGCATTTTTCTTACTAATATCCAGTATATCTCCTGCTATGTATCATAGTATTAAGTCAAATCTAACTGTATCAGAAATTGTTCAATACATGTTTAAGCTGTTTCACAGTGATAGTGTAGCCACTACAACAAGAATGTCTAAGGATTTCTTTTCAGCCAGGTTAAAATCTGGGGTCACCATAAGTGAACATTTAATATACTTAAACAAAGTCAGAGCAGAATTACAACTAAGAGGAGAAATAATTTCAGATCAAACAATGAAAAGTGTTATTATCAATTCATTAGACCCATCTTGGAATAATTATATATCCCATTTAGATACAATCAATTTAGGGTATTTATCCATAGAAAACCTTTCTAATAGGTTGATAGCTGAAGACAATTCGAGAAGAAATTGTTATAATAATCACATAGAGCATAAGCAATATAAGAAAATGGCATTTCAAGAAAGGTACCATGAACCAATCAAATGCCATAATTGTGGGTCCAAAGAGCATAATAGAAGAGATTGTCCTAAATTCCTCAGAGATAAACATAGGACAGATCATAGAGATAGATATCACAACAGACAGTCATCCACTGACAGACATAGATATAGAAGTCCACCCATCTATAAGGAACATAGAGGGGGTAGAGATGATTCAAGAGATAGAAAATCTGGTTCATTGAATGGACTGAACAAACACAACAACAACAACATACATAGACCAGAAGATAACGATTGGCTCATTGACTCTGGTGCAACAAATCACACTACACACAACAAAAATATATTATCTTCGTTTGTTGAAGATAAATTTATAATCAAAGTAGCTAATCAAGAGAAGGTCCAAGTCATAGGTAGAGGAAATATAATCTTACCTGGCCTAGGAAAAATAGAGGGGGTATTGTTAATACCTGAAATACCTCATAACATACTTAGTGCAATAAAACTAAGCAGAGAATCTGGCATAAACATAGTCTTTTCAAAAGGGAATGCAGCTTTAAAGAAAAATGAAACAAGCGTAGGTACTGTTATTATAAAAGGAGGCTTACCTTACTTAATAACAAATGAAAGATGTTTACACAATATTGATTCCAACATAGAGGATGACAATGACATAAATAACAAAGAAAATAGTAATAGTGATAATGAGGAACATGAGGTAGTTCATAACAACAAAAACTCATCCAATGATAAAAGACCTAATATAGGCAAACCTATTCATGATGAATGTGCCCATATCTTACATAGAAAATTAGGACATGCTAGTTTTCCTGTAGTACAAAAAATGATTGAACATGCTGATGGTGTTAAAATAAAAAACTGTAAAAACTATCTAGAATGCTCAGTGTGTAAATCCACAAAACTCAAAACTAGCCCCAGGCCCAAAAAATCAACCAGGTCAACCAAACAAATCTTTGAATTAGTACACATGGACTTAGTTGGCCCATTGACACCATCAATCACATATAAAAAACGCTATTTTCTAACCATTGTGGATGACTATAGTCGTTATGGGTTTGTCTACACATTAAGACATAAGGATGAAACATTTCAGAAATTCAAAGAATTTTACAAACGCATAGAGACACAACACAACATTAGAATAAAACAAATTATGACAGATAGAGGATGTGAGTTCATGTCAAACGAATTTTCACGATGGCTAAAAGATAAAGGGATGTTGCATTACACATCTAGTCCTTTCTCTGCATTCCAGAACGGAGTGGCAGAGAGAAAGAACTCAACACTACAAACCATGATTAAATCCACATTAGAAGATGCTGGTTTAGGTAAACAATTCTGGTCAGAAGCTTTACAATTTTCCAATTACACCCAAAATAGGACTTGGTCCAGCACAGTGAATAAAACACCATATGAAGTAATGTACGGTAGGAAACCTAAGTTAACACACATGTATATATTTGGAGTCACTGCAGACATACATATACCTAAACAATTAAGGCGTAAAGGTGAAAACGTATCCAGAAGACTTAAATTCATGGGATACGAAACAGGCACAAAAGGATACAGATTTATTGATAACAATAACAGATTCATAATTTCAAGAACAGCAGTATTTCATGAACAGGCCAATTGGTCCAAAATACACCTTAATGAAATATTCCCAAACACCAATTCAGACACTGAACATCAAAATGAGAATATTGAAAAGAAAAACAATAACAGCACATGCAAAAACAAAGTTAGAACATGGACAAATAGTCAACACAAAATAAAAACTGATTCAGTAACAAAAAAGGAAGCAAGGTATTTACATGACAATGATAGTATACCAGTGAGAACAACCAGAAGTAACAGAAATCAGGTGCCTAATAAATACAAAGATTATGTAATGTGTATGAATGGAGAAATAGTAACACCAAACACTTATGAAGAAGTGCTGAAACTTCCCCCCAAAGAAAGAGAAAAGTGGGAATAAGCAATGACCAAGGAGATGAATAGCTTACAAGAATTGAATGTTTTTACACCCACACAAGCACCAAGGGATAAGACTATTATTGGTACCAGGTGGATATATAAAATTAAAAATTTGGAAGGAGGTAACACACTATATAAAGCCAGACTAGTCGCACAAGGTTATGCTCAAAGATATCCTGAGGATTATACAGACACTTACTCTCCTACTGTAAGAACTGAGAGTGTTAAAACAGCTCTAGTTATAGCATCAGCACTTAATCTCGAGGTATTTCAATATGATATACAAACTGCATATTTACATGCCAAATTAGATAAAGATATATATGTAAGAGCTCCTCATAGTCAATATACAAACAAAAATGATATATGGCTATTAAACAAAAGTCTATACGGATTGAAACAATCTGGCAAGCGATGGTATGAATGTTTAGTCAAAGTACTTAAAACTATGAACTTTGTTGCCACTACTGCTGACAATTGTTTCTTTGTTAAGAGTGAAGGTGATTCTCCAGAATTTGTATTGATTTATGTTGATGATATTCTATATATAGGCAAAGATACAAAAAGGAGAGAAACTTTTGTAACAAAACTCAATGAACACTTTTCCTTAAAATCATTAGGGAAAGTAAACAAATATCTTGGTGTTCAAATCAGCAAAACAAAGAAGGGATTCAAACTTTCCCAAAGGGATAAAATTATAGAACTCTTAAACAAATGTAACCTAAATGATGCCAAACCATGTGATACTCCCATGCAGACTGATTTTCTAAGAAACACTGATGAGTCATCTCCAGAATTTAAAGATAACACATTGTATAGGTCTGTTATCGGCTCTCTTCTCTATATCTCTAACTGGACTAGACCTGATATTGCTTTACCCCTTAACTTATTATCCAGACATGTCAGTAAACCATTATCATACCATTGGGAAGCTGTCAAGAGGATATTAAGATACTTAAAAAATAGCTTAGACTTCTGCTTGTTATTAGAACCCAATAATACAAATGAACCCATTCTCACATGTTATGCAGATGCAGATTGGGCTGGTGATGTCACTTGTAGAAAAAGTACATCTGGCTATATATTTTTCCTTAACGGCTGCCCAGTTTACTGGTACACTGGTAAACAAGATTTGGTAGCTACATCAACTACTGAGGCAGAATATGTCTGTCTGTCTAAAGCATCAAATAACCTAGTATGGTTTAATGATTTATTGTCTAATATTTGGAAAAAACCTTCATTGCCTTATATCATACATGAAGATAACAAAGCTGCCATTGAAATATCTAGATCTGATGCTATTGGACAGCGATCTAGACATATAGATATAAAATTCAAACATGTAAGGCAATTATCACAAGACGGATTTATTAAAGCTATTCATTGTGAAACATCAGAGCAAATAGCTGACATCTTGACAAAACCTTTACCTTCTAAACAACACAAATACTTAACTACCAAGCTACAAGTTTTATATTGTTCTGAATCTGAATGTAATTATTGTCATATGTTGAATCAGCATTTAGAGGGGGATTTGTCACAAGTAAATGCTTTATTCTCCATCATGTAAATAGTATCTGTACAGTATATCAAGAGTTAATTTATTTCCATTGCTTAATGTATGTATGTCTAACCACTCCCATATCTAGCTCCTCCCCTTGTATATATAAGGAGCTGTATGCCATTTTTCAGAGCTTCTATTTGTGAATATTCAGTGAATATAGAATGCCATCTGTGATTAAACAGAGCTTTATTTAAACATACTATTCTTACTTTAATTATTGAGTCTGATCCTGAAAATATTGCAACACTGACCTTACATGTATGTTTCTATTCTGAGGGCATCCTTTTTTATTTTATTTTTTTACGGTGGTGTTATTCAGCTAGCACCAAAGAAGCCACTAATGGCTGTGGCTGTTCCATAAGCCTTGTAGCCTTTGCTGAGTGATTTGTCTGAGTAGTAATCATATTTTCCCATTTTAATACATTAGGAAAAAGTTGATGTGGTAGTGGCCAAATCTGGGGCTCTAATACCTCATCACTGCTGCACAAAAAATTCAGCTTCACTTCTGACATTTTGCATTACTTATTGATAAGGAGGCAACGGTGCAGGACGTGAACTGGCTGTATTTATTAAGAACAGCATGGACTCATCTGCCCTGGAACAAAAAAGAAACAGACTGCAAGAGATAACTCCCCATAACAATAGTAGCTTCACCTTTTTAAAAAAATACCAACTTCCTGACAAAGGTCACCATTATGGTAATGGAAGATTGTAATCTGATCTTTTGGAAGATATTGCTTCAACTCTGTATTGGCTGTTTTGATCCCAGGACAGATTAATGATTAAGGAGAGGCCATGCTAACAGACATGCTGCAAAAATTATCTACAAGAATCCATTAGTCTATAGATTCTTTGTTAAAAGCTCATTTTAGCAATATCTTAGATGTCAGAATCTTGTGTCTGTCTCTAGACAGACTAGTCCATATTCCAAGAGCAGAGAGACTGAAGCTAAGTTCTTAGAAAATTTGATTGCACTGCTTCTAGAAGTAGTTTCTCTAGAGGCACAAGCAAGATTTCAATTTATACATTTCTAAACACAAATCTGTGATCCATAAAGCACAGGACTGAATACCTTAGTCAATGGCAATAGGTATATAGTGTTACCTCAGCTACTAATTTCCCAATTAACATCATCTTGATTTTTGCCTATCTGGGGAGCATCTGCTAGTCATATACATTTTACCCAGTTGTCTATAATACCTGAGAGGGGGCACATTGATGGAATGATACCTCCTAAGAGGTCAAATGGGGAGAATGTATTTTTCCTACTAGAAGATTCAGCTCCAGAAATCTCAAAAATGGCTAAATTCCACACCAATTCCATTGCTGTTTGAAATATAGTTTGATATAGTTTGGCAATCTGAATGTTTATACAGTATATACAATTATTACACATCTTATGGAACTATACTGATGCAGTAGATTGCTCATTGTTTTAGTATGTTCATTATGCCTACCCATTATATGTACACATATACATACATATGGCGCAGTGGTTAGAATGTAGTATTGCAGGCTACTTCTGCTGACTGCTGGCTGCAGTTTGAGTCTCATCAGCTCAAGGTTGACTTAGCCTTCCATCCTTCCAAAGTCAGTAAAACGGGGACCCAGATTGTTGGGGGCAATATGCTGACACAAAACCACTTAGAGAGGGCTATAAAGCACTATGAAGCAGTATATAAGTCTAAGCAATATTTTATTTATTTATTTATTTATTTATTTATTTATTTATTTATTTATTTATTTATTTATTATATTTCTATACCGCCTTTCTCCCGTATTGCTATTCTTAATAATTGCTATTATTTATTATTTATTAATATAATTATTAATAATTGCTATTGCTATTCTTGGTCAAGTGTGATTGGACACACAAGGAATTTGTCTTTGGTGCATAAGTTCTCAGTGTACATGCAAGTCACAAAGTAAGCCAATAATATACCTATACCTATAAAGCCCTTCATGGCATGGGCCCAGGATACTTGCAGGACCACCTTCTACCGGCCTCCCACCGCCCTGTGAGGTCACATAGGGCTGCCCTCCGGGTACATCGGCTAGACAATGTTGGCTGGTGGCCCCCAGGATGAGGGCATTCTCAGTGGCCGCACCGACCCTCTGGAATGAGTTACTCATCGGGCTCCAGACCGCCCCCAACCTCCACACTTTCCGCACCAACCTGAAGACATGGCTGTTCCAGCATTTTCCCTGATCTGCTATGTGATTTTATTTGTCTGGGGTTTTAATTGGTTGTTTTTAGCTTTTTTACTGTTATATGTTTTAACTCTGTACGCCGCCCCGAGTCCTACGGGAGAAGGGCGGCATATAAATTTAAAATAATAATAATAATAATAATAATAATAATAATAATAATAAACAGTCGACCACCTGATCAGTGGATGCAGCAAAATTTCACAAACTACAATGCCATGACCGTGTTACTAAGTCATTCACTGGAAATTGTGCCAGAAGTTTGGATTTGAGTACAGCAAAAACCACTGGGAACATCAGGTTGAGAAAGTTTTAGAGAATGAGAAACTCAAGATCTTGTGGAACTTTAGGATTCAGACTGACAGGCACTTGGTCCACAACACACCTGACATGACAATAGTTGAAAAGAAAAAAGTATGGTTCATTGACATTGCAATACCTGGTGACGCACGGATTGAAGATAAGCAGCAAGAAAAATCACAAAATACTGGGACTTGCAAATTGAAGTTGAGCGACTATGGAAAAAGAAATTGTGTGTTGTCCCGATTGTAATTGGAGCCCTTGGAGCAATACCCAAAGGGCTACCCCGCTATTTAGAAATTCTAAATTTGCTGGACTTGAACATTTTGACTCTACAAAAAACCACCTTACTCGGAACAGCTTACATCCTCCGACGATACCTTACCAGTTCCTAGGTCCTTAGTTAGGACTCGAGTTGCTGAGCTATTAACTAGCCTCAAAGGCTGTGAATCTCACTAAAGATATAATAATAATAATAATAATAATAATAATAATAATAATAATAATAATAATAAAAAAAGGCAATAGGAAAGATAAGAAGGATAATAGTAATAAAGCCTTACCACATGAGTAAATATCTTTAGACATAAGGATATTTGCATGATATGCCATGTGTAAAGAACTTCTGGTCTTTGAGCATAAAGTCAAGTCATTTTGAATTTTGCACAGGAGAAAGCAATTATGTTTGAAAGAGCAGTAAAAGAAAACCAGGCTGCCAAAGAACACGATGGGTAGACACCATCAAAGCTAATGCCAGCTAGAGCATAGAAAAACTCAAAGAAGCAGTGCAAGATTGGAAGATGTGGAGACACCTGGCCCAGAATTGCCAAGAGGTCAGACATGACTGAATGGATAACATCATCATCACTAGCATCATCTCTATTTAACGTTTATTCCTAGACTACAGAATTTGTCCTCTTTTTATAAGTTTGTAGAAAGTACTCTTCCATTAAACAAGTAGTTGAATACTGGCTCTATATATGATTGTGATAAATAGTCAGCTGCATGTTTTAACAATGAACAGGAACCTCTTGTCTGCAGAGCAGGAGATAGTAATAAAGGAGAAAATGTGCTGGCATGCAAACATGTGTACACATTGCATCATAAACTGAGGTCATAATCAATGGAAGAAGGTGAAGAACATGAGAAGAAGTGCCTTCTCTGTGCTTTCTGATGGATTGGATTGCAATTCCCATTGTTCTCAGATGAGGGGGAATGATTGGAGCTGCAGCCAAAATACTTCTAAAAATAAGTTCTTTCTTTGATTATTTTTTTTTAATTAGAGTACAGTACATTTTAAAACAAATATATTTGAAAATTATTAATCACTTAGCAATCCTGAAAAAATGGCATAAAGCACTTTCCAAGAGCACTCTTCGGTAGTCAAGATACTGATAGATAGATGAGAGATAGATAGATAGATAGATAGATAGATAGATAGATAGATAGATAGATAGATACCATTGATAAATAGATAGATAGATAAATGAGAGATAGATGTGTGTGTGTGTGTGTGTGTGTGAGAGAGAGAGAGAGAGAGAGAGAGAGAGAAATGACAGATAGACATTTCTATAGTTAACTGGAGGGTGTACGAATGGTTGGTGGTGATCTCAACATATTCTCTAGATTCTGAGGAAATAACCAAATTCAATTAAAAAATAATGGTGTCATCTGAGTGTTTCCATTGGTCATCCCCAAACACAGCAGGCACTTCTCTTCTGGTTGAATTGCCACGTTGGGATGGAATGTGCTAGAAACACAACAGAAGTGGCTGTCAGAATCTCTCTGCCTTGCAATGGGCTTCAGGGCTTTTAGTTTCCTTCGTCCAAATGAAACATTTTCTTGGGTTTACTGCTTATATGTTTTGACCACTACATCTGAAGCACTGATGCACAGAGTCACTTGAAATGTCATTGTTTGAAATAATATTACTTTTATTATATGCAGTGCAATCTGGCATGGGAATCACGTGCCTAGAAGATGAATTATACTGAACTGAGCACCATTATCTGAAATCTTGGCTGCAATGTTGTGTTCTTTCTGCTCATACTTAGCCACCACTCCAACATCCATTGTCTGGGAAAGGAAAGTTCAGCAGTATTGATCATGTTACTTTTTAATCTGATTCTGAGGACTGTTTCATAAGGTATTTCTACAGTCCATAGCAGTGGTGGGTTTCAAATTTTTAAACTACTGGTTCTGTGGGTGTGGCTTGGTGGGTGTGGTGTGGTGTGGCTTGGTGGGCGTGGCTTGGTGGGCGTGGCTTGGTGGGCGTGGCAGGGGAAGCTTACTGTAAAGTCTCCATTCCCTCCCAATCAGCTGGGACTTGAGAGGCAGAGAATAGATGGGGGTGGGGCCAGTCAGAATTTTTACTACCGGTTCTCCAAACTACTCAAAATTTCCGCTACCGGTTCTCCAGAACTGGTTAGAACCTGCTGAAACCCACCTCTGGTCCATAGATTAATCTGCTGATGGCATAGAGACTACATACTTTAGCCTCAGAGCTGGTTCCCTTCCTGATCAACAGGCTTTACCATTTATGGATTAATAAATAAATAGTCATTTCCTGGCTTGGCCTCAACAATACCTGAAGAAGTAGAACATTTTTTTTGTTGCAAAATTAGCATTACAGCTATTTGGAACTACCTATTAACAGATTAACAGAGACGGAAGGGACCTTGTAGGTCATCTAGTCCAACCCCCTGCCCAAACAGGAGACCCTACACCATTTATGACAGATGGTCAGTCTCTTCTTGAAAGCTTCCAGTGATGATGCTCCCACAACTTCTGAAGGCAAGCTGTTCCATTGGTTGATTGTTCTCACTGTCAGACAATTTCTCCTTATTTCTAGGTTGAATCTCTCCTGATCAGTTTCCATCCATTATTCCAAGGTGCTTTGAAAAACAGGTTTTTCCCCTCCTCTCTGTAACAGCCCTTCAAATATTGGAAGACTGCTATCATTTCTCCCCTGGTCCTTCTCTTCACTAGACTAGCCATGGCCAATTCCTGCAATTGTTCATCGTATGTTTTAGCCTCCAGTCCCCTAATCATCTTGGTTGCTCTTCATGTAGGTTTAAATCTTTGGGATTCACTTCTGTTTTTCTTGAAAAAATGTTTAGGCAATTTAGCAAGATATTATAGAAAGGTTTTAGTAGTTTGAGAGCCAGAGAGTGAAGGTCAAAGCTGAAATCTGTCTTTGACTTGAGAATCATCATAGCAGGAGTAGTAATCATCTGATGGTGCTCTTTCTTGTTCTATAGAAGCCCCTATCTACACTGATCATTTCAAAGATATAAGACAGCAGTTCCAATACAGCTAAGTTTGAATGAGTTTTTGATCTAGTGATCCCTTGATTACTGCTGGCAATAGAAATATCAGGGTGAATTTTGATCTGATTTCTAATACCTCTCCTTCTCCTTCTGAATCTTATGGTTCCTCCAACATCTGACCTCAAATTTTCCTTTACAATAATATTTCTAGATTTTGCATCCAGATTTCAGTTTCAGTCCTGAAGTTCAAGTTGAGCCTCAGTTCTGACAACTCTCTAGTTCTCAAACTATGGAAGATTCTAACACAGCTTAGCACCCATCAAATGAATGTTAATCCTATGTAATATCATTTCACCATGAGTTGTCCCTCAATTTTACATATTAAACATCTAATATTATTGTCTTGTTTAAGAAATAAAAATGTCCAATGTCCAAGTTATTGATGAAATTGATGTGTCTCCTCTCCTCCCTTTAGTTGCGGTGGTTGCAAACCCTGATTTTCTAGGGAAAAAGAGAAATATATTTATGGTGGTAATTCATTAGTATCTGTCAACTTCTCATACACCATTGTAGGAAGTTAACCAAAGCTGTCTATGATGACATCATGTTTTCCCATGGCTTTTTGTAGAAAGAAGGGTTGTTATAATTTTATTTATATTTGCTTGTTAAATATTTTTACCTCTGTGAGAAGACAAATATTTCTAAAGAATCTATGAAGATTCCATCTGAGTATTGTCTATCACTAGCCATAAAAATATGGGATAGAAATTAGTACCAAAAGGCTCGCAATTCCCAAATAACCCATCATCATCAACTCCAAAAGCATGTTCAATTGTTCAACATCATAATGTCTTACTTAGCAGTATACACTGGGAATCCTATAAGACATGGTATAATTCATTTCCTGAAGATTTTAAGAGCAAGGTTGACTGACAGGAGAATAAGGTAGCTACTGTGAATGGGGAGGACTCAGCTTGGGAGGGACCTTTACCAGCTGACTTTTTCAATCTTTTTGTAGCAAATATATAGGTTTTAATTATCTCTTCTCTTTATCTCATCCCCATGCAGTTTTGTCCCCTCTTTCCTCCTGCTTTTTATTTCCTGTGCAGCAGCTGCTTCCTCTTACCTCATATCCATCCTGATGTTTTGTGAGGATGGAGGGCTATTTGAAGGATGGAAGGGTATTTTGTTCATTTGGGTGTGAGTGAGTCAGGATTGATCTCCCATATCCATGTAACCATGGTTAGAGATATTGAGAAAAGCCTGTAGTTTTAAAACTGCTGCTATGATACCATCACATCTTCAAAATCTTTTTATCTGATTTTGGCAAGATGGCTTGGCTGATTTTTTGTTTGTTTGTTTGTTTTGATTCAGTTTTACAGTCCATGATCCCTTGCAGTTCTCCACTGTAGCATCAGGAATATATGGAGGGTAATATCCATTTCTTATTTTCTGTGTTTCTCTTATCCTTACGACTCAGAAGGCAGTGTAGCAATTTAATTACATTTTTTGCATTTTTCTCTTGGCCAACTGATGTGAGCAGAGATTGTCTCATGTTGATCTTGATACATTTCACATATTTTGAAGCCAGCAGAAATAAAGACAACTGTAAATTGATTTCAGGAAAATCAATGAAGTGGGTGTGCCCAAAGTACACAATTGCAAAAGGAATAACTATCATTTCATCATTGTATCTACAATTCCAATGTCAAATGCTACTTGGACTTCTTTTCAAATCCTGTACACAAAAATGTACAGACTAAAGAGTTTGCTGTGATTTTTGTGTTATGCTAGACATTTGGACACTGAAGATAGTCCCAGTCCATATCTTACTCAGACGGTGAGATTTGTTTTGGTTTTTTTTATGTTCACAAAGAGATGACCTCAGGACTTCTCTGCTGAAAAAAGAAAATCATACATTTGGGCCTTTTAAAACAAAAGCATGGGTAAAGTGACAGCATTGTGCCTGGAAGAGTAAGGCCTCAGTCATGTAGTTTTTGATAAATGGCTGGAATTTCCAGGAGTCTGGTGAATGTCCAGGTAATTTGGAGCAGAGAAAACAGGTAGCAATAGGTAGCAGTTTAACCAAAAAGATGCCATAAGTTTAATTTCAGTATTATTACGCTTGTGCTTCCTTTTATTTCTCTGTACAGTTTGGAAAGCTTTGTACAAACCTCAGGCTATGCAAGAGTATATTCTTTCCTCCCTTGTTCCTTTGCTCTTCTGAACCATAATATTAATTTGGAGCTATTTTTGTATATATAATATTTGAATTTTTAAAAAGCTTTTCTCTTTTTTTAAAAAATAAAATTTGATTTTATATACCTCGTGAGATTGATCTACCTTACAATTTGTGGTAGAATGGCGGGGGGTGGGGCTGGGGGGGAGGGAAGAAAGGTTACAGGTGGTGACAACACAAATTCCAAAGCCAAAGAGATATAGATAAGCAAACTAATAGTTATGTAAGAAAATAGCATAATTAGAATACTGTACTTTTGGAGAAATGCTGTAATAGATTTGGTGAAAATGAAGACAGAAGAAACAACAAAAAGATGAAGCCATGGAGAAATCCCTGAGATGTCGCATGGAAGGAATAACTGATGTATTAAATGTTTGTTTGTGTATAAAATAAAAAAAATTAAAAAAAGTAAGAAATTCCAAAGCTGTTATCACAAAACAGGGGTTGGGACAGGATGTAAGGATCCAGGGAGATTGAGATCTCTAATCTTAGCCATCCTATGGGTTCAGCCCAGTGGTCAAATCCAATTTTTTTTACTACCGATGCTGTGGGCATGGCTTGGTGGGTGTGGCAGGGGAAGGATCCTGCAAAATCTCCATTCCCACCCCACTCCTGGAGGAAAGATACTGCAAAATTTCCATTTCCACCCCACTCTGGGTCTAGCCAGAGGTGGTATTTGTCTGTTCTCCGAACTACTCAAAATTTCCACTGCTGGTTCTCTGAACTGCTTAAAATTTCCGCTACCTGTTCTCCAGAACCTGTCAGAACCTGCTGGATTTCACCTCTTGTTCAGCTCCTGTACAGGTTGAAGTTAATGCGTGTAAGCTATGGTACTGCTGTCTGCAATGCAGGCATTTTGCTTCACTTGCTTTCTTGCTGAGTAGCCAAATACAGTAACTGTCATTTAGACAACTTAGATACTCTGCTTTGTATCTAAGAAAAACTGAAACACAAGATAATTCAATTTGTTACCAGTCCTCTTGCTTAGGGTGGTTTTAAAATTCTGACTTTGTGATAAGACATTTTCAACAGACACAATAGTACCTTTAATTTTACCTGAGTTACAGAATAATTCACAAGAGACAAAGAATTCAGGGAAGGCTTTTGGGAAGAGCATGGTCTTGATCATGGGATCAATCATTAGGTAGGTATTTATCATTAACAGTTTGTTCTACGTAGTTGTAGTAAGCTTTTGCTTTCAAAAGTATCGTCTTCAAGACAATCTCTAAATCTTTGAACTGATGGAAATTCTAGGTTGGCCTTCTTAACCTGGTCCCTTTCAGTTGTGTTGAATTCTCGTAACCTCCAAGGTAACAAAATTGTTCAGCTATGAGATATAGTGTCTTGGTATTATAGATTAATAACCAAATACCGCTGGAATATACATTATAATAGGATCCTTTTCACTTGGAGAAACCAGTGTAACACATAACCCAAACACTGGAACATATATGTTACTTGCAAACAAATAAGTTATTTCTTCCAGAAATTTTAGACTGTTTAAAAGATAACCATATTATAATCTGCTACATCTCTTCTATACATGTTGAAAGTACTATTTATTGAGCCACAAACTCTTCCCATTCAGGCTGATCTACTGAAGAAACATTGACAGGACATGAACACAGAACACAGTGCATTCCACCTTCCCTATTTGTTTGCAGAAGTTTATTTTCCTGGGAAGCCTGCTATAGCTGCTCTATCATGATAACAGCATCTGCTGTTTTCAAGCTCATCATAATCAGAGGCCCCCTTGGGTTGCCAGGCAGCAAACTGATGGCTGAAACACCCATTGGGAACCCATTACTCAAGTCATCCTGCGGACAGGATTGTTCACATTCTGCTGCGGATATTTACAATCACAGCTGCTGAGATGGTATTTGCAAATTTGCACTGATTTGATTAGCTCGTTTGATCATCATTGCTTCTAAGAACAGGATCTGGCCATAAAATTTCGTTCTGCCACACATGTGACTCCATTTAATGGTGTATCGAAGGAATATTATGTTAATATCTTACAGATGAACAAAGAATCGGAATATTGTAGGGGCCAGTAAGAGACCATATGGTGCAATCAAGAGCTGTCATTCCCTATGGTCCCAGGCAATTTATACTCAATGCAACCCCGAGGAAAGCAAAAGACTATCAGTTCACATTTAACCAAATAACTTCTCTATGGCAGTGACCACATTTAATTGCTAGGACTTTCATCTGTGTTGCTAATGTGCTCCTTAGTTGCAATAACTATCAGTATAGTGTACATGTTGGAGGCATCATTTTCATCCAGAATCAATATGGGCCTTTCACAATAATTGCCAAACACCAATCAGCTTTACGTGGAGAGGTAAATAGGAAAGTAAACAAAGGAAGGTAAGAGAGTATATAGTTAACAGCTTTGTATTTGTGGAGAATCTTACTAAGTGCACCTTGAATACTTAGGTAAAGGTAAAGGTTCCCCTTGCTAGTCATTCCCGACTCTAGAGGGCAGTGCTCATCTCCATTTCAAAGCCGAAGAGCCAGCACTGTCCGAAGATGTCTCCATGGTCATGTGGCTGGCATGACTAAACACCAAAAGCGCACGTAACACTGTTAACTTCCCATCAAAGGTGTTCCCTATTTTTCTACTTGCATTTTTTTAACGTACTTTCGAACTGCTAGGTTGGCAGAAGCTGGGACAAGTAACGGGAGCTCGCCCTGTTACATGGCACTAGGGATTTGAACCACTGAACTGCCGACCTTTCGATCGACAAGCTCAGTGTTTTAGCCACTGAGTCACCGCATCCCTCTTGAATACTGAGTAAAGTATTAAATCTTCCATGGTAAACTGCATCTCACAAGCACTTATTCACTCTATTTTAAATAGTCAGACCAATGACCATTCATCCTGGGAAACTGAAGACAACTTAATTTGTAATATTCCTATTCTTAAATTTAAGACTGTGACAAAAATATGGGGGAACAAATTCATATTTATGCTTTTAATTCTTGCTCTGCTGGACTCAAGTGTGTGAGAGTTTAATGGAAGAAAATTGCATAGCACCATCATTCCAAACCCTGGTCTGTCTTCCCAGTTATTTCTTTACCGAGGTGGTGCAGTGGTTAGAGTGCAGTATTGCAGGCTACTTCTTCAGCTGACTGCTAGCTGCAGTTCAGCAGTTCAAATCTCACCAGGTTCAAGGTTGACTTAGCCTTCCATCCTTCCGAGGTGGGTAAAATGAGGACCCAGATTGTTGGGGGCAATAGTCTGACTCTGTAACCCACTTAGAGAGGGCTGTAAAAACATTATGAAGCGGTATATAAGTCTAAGTGCTATTGCTATTTACGTAAGTTACATCAGGAGAGAGGATGGTCATATTAGCCTGATGCTAGAATAGAACATAGAATAACAGGATTGGAAGGGTCCTTCTAATTCAACCCCCTGGTCAAGCTGGATACCCTTTGCCATTCTGGGTAAATGGCTGTCCAATCTCTGCTTGAAAACCTCCAGTGATAGAGTATCCACAACTTCTGGAGGGAAGCTGTTCCACTGATTAATAGCCAAGGGACCAAACCAAGAGGAAGGATATGAGTGAAATGGTTCCAAAAGCTTCTCTTCCCAAGACTAAAATGCCACCTCCTGGGGTTTCCCCCAACAGTAGTGATGCTGCTCTTGATAGATTAGCATCTATGGAAGTGTCTGCTAGAAGAAGTGCCCCCTTTCCCCATGGCATCCTAATTCATTCTAGCCAGCAGTTCTGGAGCAACGATTGACTAAGAACTCATTTATTTTCATTTAGCATATTTCTGGCTATTGATATTTCATCGGTGGGGTTTCCACCCCCCCAAATGTATTTTGTTTCTTTTGTTTTTAATCTATTTGTAATTTTAACTGCTCCTTATACATTTTGCTATTATTTAAGTTGCATTTTTAGAGTATGTTCTTACAAAGTAGGGATACTGAAGGGTTGGTGAATGCAAGTAAAATATGCCAATATAAATATGAATAAAAAGTGTGGGCCATTGTTAGCCACTTTGGGAATATTTTATGGGAACATGCAGGGGAAAAATTTTTGAATAAACAGAAAACAATAATGGAGAATATATAATTGAATCATAGAAAAAGCTTGCTCATTATCTAGGGGGGTTAAATCTCTCAGTGTGATCTCTGGCTAAAAGAGGCCAAGTTTCAAATAAAATAGGGAGTTATAAAAACTAAATAAATAAATGCATATTTAATTGATCTGTGTACTGACTATATAGCATAAGATCCCCCATAATATTGGAAACCCACACATGCCCATCGGGATTGCAATAACCCACAACTATTATTCCACCCTCAGTAGCTGCTCTGTTCCTGGAGTCTGGCCAGTGGATTGCTATGGCAACCTAGCAAAGTGGTTCCTTGCAGCTGATTTTTCCAGCCTCTTTATTTCCTACTTTGGTGTTTCGTTAAAAGAGTGGCGTATTGGTAAAGTCTGACGGGCAGGACTTTGCAGATGCCATACGCCATTTCTTACGCTCGGTTTGCCTTGGATCCAGTTGCAAGGTTACATAAGAATAAACCCTGTTTAATTCTGCAAAAAGCTCACTTTGATTACGGAGGTTCACTCTGAGGAGTACATCAGGACACAGCTTCAGGCAGCTGATTTGCAACCTTTAGCTTTGCATTTGCAATGCAAACGGGTTTGCAAAGATGCTGCTTTGAGTGCCAATTTAGGCAGCAGGCAGGATATGAATTCAGTGTGGGCTTTTCTTTTCTTTTCTTTTTAACAACACAACAGCAAAAGTGAAAATGCTGATGTGAAACAGTCCATCAAAGAAATCCGTGTCCATTTTCTTACTTCCTGATGTTCCTTTATCCTAATCTGACACAAAACAGGAAAAAGAGAGAAAATAATAACCTCTGAAAGCTGTCTGGGCCCTTCAAATTAGCTTGAATCTCTTCTCAACAGATGCTTCTTCTATCCCTGTTCTAAACCGTATCTTGTAGCTGGGCTTCCATGTGTGCTCTCACTATTACATTAGCACGTATCAGGAATTGGATACAGAAGGGCACGTTTCAGTATTTTTCATATCAACTCTTCCAAATTGCCAGGTGCCTTCCTTGTTTGTTTATCGCATTTATTTTGCACTTTTATTCTTAGTCAATATATTTTTTTTTACTAAACTTATCAAAGTATAAAATACAAATAAAAATAATGGGAAGACAGGGGCAAGAAAAAGAGAGAGAGAAAAAAAAACACATTGACTTCTGATTCTTTTTAGCATAGCATTGCAGCCTGAACTTTTTACCCTTACACACTTAATATGCACTAACTATTTCTATAACAACAAATTTATTTAATTGACAAAACCCAAAGTTTCATTTTTTTTACATCTCAACCACAAAATCCAGAAGCAGTTTCCACACAGAAACAAAGCTAGATGTGTTCTTTTCTTTTATAGAGTTAATTTAGCCATCTCTGCTAGTTCCATCAGTTTTTCCAGCTCTATATTGCACCTTTAGTGTGTACAACTCAAGCCAATATATACCCTGCTTCTACCTCTTATTTTTCCCACAAGAAAAAAATACTTTGGCTTTGGTTGGACAAGGAATGACTGGTGTCGGTCAACTTCCTTGCTTAAGGGAGGACTAGAGTTCACTTCTCCCGGTTTCTGGTTCATCATCTTAACCACTACACCAGTGGTGGATTTCAAAATTTTTTACTACCGGTTCTGTGAGTCTGGCTTGGTGGGTGTGGCATGGCTTGGTAGGCATGGCAGGGGAAAGATACTGTAAAATCTCCATTCCCTCCCTAATCCAGGGGAAGGTTACTGCAAAATCCCCATTTCATCCCGATCAGCTGGGACCCCAGGAGGCAGAGAATAGATGGGGGCGGGGCCAGTCAGAATTTTTACTACCAGTACTCCAAACTACTAAAAATTTCCGCTACCAGTTCTCCAGAACTGGTCAGAACCTGTTGAAACCCACCTCTGCACTACACCACACATTTCAGAATGGCTGTGTCAAGATGACTATTTACTCGGTGTAAGAAAAACCTTTCCTAGCCTCCTTTATGAAGTAAAATGCTTGACAATGAAGGAGAATTCTCTATTGTACACATGGAGCGTCCTGCTCCTTGCAAAAGGGCAAAGAGTCAAGGGTGAAATGATTTGCACTTGAAACAGAACATGTTTGCTGAGACTTTCAGCCAAGCAGCTGTATATACACATGCAGTCACACATGGCATTCAAAGCTGCTGTGTGAGCCTTCCAAAGGATACAGCTGTTTTAACTGAGAAGTTTGCATCAGTTACATTAACCAGTTCTGCAAAGCACATCCTTCAAATCCTTGAATGGCTCCAAAAGAGACTTACTGGCTCACAGTTCTTTTGGCATATCAAAATAAGACTCTAGTCATTGTGCTCTAATTCAGTGATGTGTTTCCCTGGTTAACTTCCCAGTGATTCAATTGTGTAGGAATGCAGAGGGGAACCCCCCTCCCCAAATCAGAGGAAATGTTGGATAACCATTGGATTAGATAAGGTAAATTTCTGCTTTATTTTCAGCCGCTAAAATATCCCAAATCCTGCAATGAAAATGGAATTGATACTAATTATGTAACAAAACTGGCTTTCTGAGCGTCCTTGGGGAAAAAAATACAGCACCAAAAGAGTTAAAAGCAACTAAGTTCTGAGGCTTCTTTACATGCCCTGCATTGGGAGGGGGAGGGGTTTGCTCTGCTTGTCAACCAGACTTCAAGTAATCTGTTAAAAAGGGCAGAGAATTAGGAATGCCATCCCAAAGAAACGGGCAAGTATCCTGGGAGAATATGTGGGTAAGGTTCTGGGGAACCTAAGAGATAAAAGGGAATCCTGTGTTTGTAGTGGAAATTAGTTCATTAGAAGGTTACATGTAGATTCAAAGAAGCTACTATAAAGTGATTCGGACTTGGATAATGAGTGTTTATTTATTTATTCAAGGATTAACATTTGGAGATGGTTGCCTGGGATGAAGATATTTTTGGATTAAGAAGCACGCATATCTGAGTTTGGGACTGGAAAAAATAAAAACCTAAGTCTAAAGGCAAAATTATTGGACTACTACCGTACCATTTTGTCTGCTCTAAAATGATTATCTATGTGGTAGTTTTTTTTTGGGGGGGGAAAGGAATATGCTTGTGTTTTACGCCCCCACCCCCAAAGAAAAAGATCTAGAAGTTTGAGTTGAATCTCCAGGCTGGAAATAAGCACAGCAGTGGCCTAGTTGTGCATAACTCATAAACTAATGTGGTTTGTTTTCTGGCTTAATATGCTATTCAAACTGGGTCAATATATGACTTAACAAAACAGGATTTTTAAAAATATGTAGCCTGGATTTATATAGGAATGCAGCCAATGGGCAAAATTCAAAGTCAAACAACTTAAAACCCATTCACTGAGACATGAGCTTACAAGTATATCACTAGGATTTAACTGTGGATAGACTTTGCAGTTTCACAAAGTAGCAAGCCTCAAATTCAAATTGTAGGTGAAACTTATTTGTCTGTCCTCCCTTGAATAATGAGCTACCATACCAGAACTCCTCTAGATGAAATGTGAATTTACTTGGGTCCTTCTGAAACCTGTGGTATATATCTTTCATATCTTCTATGCTATATACAGTATTATAAGGCTGTGTCCTTTTGAGATTATTTAGAGAATAGTGTTATTTAAGGTTTGCTTATTTGTATATTTACCGTATTTTTCACAGTATAAGACACACTCCCCCCCCCAAAAAATGGGTGAAAATTTTGGTGCATCTTATACAGCGAATATTGTGGCGGGGGCAGGGGGTGCAGCACCAATCAGCTGTTCTAGAATGGGCTGTGGTGGTGGTGGTGAATGGGCCGCATCAGTGATGAACAGGCTATGCTGAACGAGTTGTGCCGGCAGTAAACAGGTCACAGCAAACAGGCGGTGGCAAGCAGGCCATGGTGGTGATGATAGGTCGCGCTGAATGGGCAGGTGTGGCAGCAATGGGTTGCTGTGGTGGTGGCGAATGGGTGGCGGCAAGCGGGCTGTGCCGAGCGGGCCACGCCGAGCGGGCTGTGGCAAACGGGTGGTGACGAATGAATCATGGGGGCGAAGAGCTGACTGTGGCAAATGGGCCACGGGAAACGGACCATGGGAAATGGGCCAGATGAATTCCGGATGGATGCTGGAAGGTAGAGGCATATTTTTTTTTCTTGTTTTCCTCCCTAGTGAAGGGAGGAAAGCTAGGTGCGTCTGATAGTCTGGAGTGTATTATACTCCGAAAAATATGGTATAATGCATTTCAATAGATTCTTGCTCATAGGACCTTTGCAATGGAAGGTAAGGAAGTGTGTGTGTGGGGAGATGGTTAGAGAGAAACCAGAGGTTATCTCAGGCTTCCTTTTTAAAAAAATAAATAAATCATGTTTTATTTTGGGGGTGAAATTCACCATGACTTCTATCTGACTTACAAAATCCAGATAAATCAATGGATAAGGAAGCAGATGAAAATGAGAAATATGATGAATCAATAATCAAGGAAAGGACATACTGCCATTATATATTATTCAGGATAATTTTGGTGTATTAAAGGGTTGGATTTTAAAAACCATGTTTACTAGGCTTTAACCCTAGCAAACCTAGCATCATGAGTAGGAAAAAAAGTGTACCCCAGCTGCCAAATGAATCTGGCTTTGCACCTAAGATGACAAACCTACTCTACATACGAGTAGATCAATATTCTCTGATTACTCCTTCTCTGCTGGTGTTTCAAGAGGGCGACCCCCTTTTACGTCTCATTTTAGTAACATTGCAATATGCTGTGATATCTTGATAGCCTTTTGTATGCGTAAGTAATGGCAGTACTGTGAACTGCCTTTAGGAAGCTGATGCCCACTTTAGGAGACTGTTTTTATTTCCTGTGCTTTAGAACCAGGGTTATTTCCTGTTTTGGTTTCAGCATTAACCCTCAGGCTGCAGCTGGGAGGAGGTGAAATCATTGTCGAAAACTGCCCCGCCTTTCAACCAAATTCCATTTCTGCTTATCCATTTTGCACAGCTTGTTTGCCCATCTGAAGCCATCCCTCCCCCCCACCCCCAATCTCAAGCACATTAACATTTTCTGATGAGCCAGTGTGTTAATTTGGTGCTTCGGGTTTTCTCTGCTCATGGCTATCCACTGACAAAGCATCTGCCTTCCCTTCTGTCAACCAAGACCAGGTCCTCTTTCTTTAGGACTTTATCAGACTCTCTTTCCCGAACAAGCCAGCATACTTCCCAACCCCATGTTATTGGTAGACAAATGTTTTCCTTTCTTAATTGCTAATTTTTTTAAAAAAATTACATTGGTTCTGTCCTGACATAAAATGCAAAGACAATGGAGAAAGCAACTTAGGGACTATGCCCACGTATAAACTGAAAGGGAGGCTGCCCGATGTACCATCATAAGATTAAACCCCAAGCCAAGATGCGATTCTGCAAGACTATGATAAGGGAAGATAGTAGCTGAAAGGCTGTTTGCAAGAAGAAAAAAAAAGAAAGCAGTGAAATTGGAAGCATGTTTAAAATCAGGTTGCCATAGTCTCCCTGTTGTACTGATGCTGCATTATTAACCTAAGCTAAAACCAGGAGGAAGTTACGTGAATGTTTGTCCTAATACTATTCTCTTGAATTCATTTACATGGCATATGATATGTGCCTCACACTTATTCCTTTGACACTGATTCTACCTGTCTACTCAATATACTTCTGATTCCTGCCATGAATTTGTTTTCTCTACCTAGGATCTTCATGTGCTATTGAATAATGTCTGTTCTGTGCGGTAAAAATGACTACGTGGGCCATTGCTGTATTTTAAATTAAAAGTCAGTTAGAGAATGCATGACCAGGTAGATATAGATGTGTGCAGGTGCAGATATGTGCAGGTACACAAGTAGTAATGTAGTAACACCATGTTTCTAAACTCAACTTTCCTTAGGACTGTGTGGCAGCTGCATGAGCCTAGGAAAAAATGCAGCCACTTTAAGGGATTAACAGGTGCAATGCCCCTGCACACACCAAATGACACGTTACCCTTCAAATCCAGTTCATTGCACAGCCTGAAATTTGGTAACATTTCCCTTGACTTTTGCTTTGGATTCAGATGTGCCCGGAAGTGGGATCTGTAGGCAGAAAATTCATGGTTGATTGTTCACTCCAGAGGCTATTTTTCCAATGCATGCATTTATTTCAACTGCAGATAAGGACAACAGCTTATAGCTTTGTGCAGCTCTGTAGATGTGCTTGACAGTGCCCTGACTGATTTTAAAGAAACAGTCTGAAATGGCTTTGTAATCTCCTCCTGTGCCTGTAATTGCAGCACTAAACTGAGGTTTATCACTGTAAAGACAAATGATATGATGAAGCATGTACAATCTTTCAAATTCTGCCAGTTTCTTCACCATTGTAATAGAATAGTACTTGCTTGCATTTTAAGCTGCATGGATGTTGCATCAGATTCCTCCACATCAATAGTGGGATTCAAAAAAAATTACTACTAGTTCTGTGGGCGTGGCTTGGTGGGTGTGACATGGCTTGGTGGGTGTGGCTTGGTGGGAGTGGCAGGGAAGAATACTGTAAAATCTCCATTCCCACCTCACTCCAGAGGAAAGTTACTGCAAAATCCCCATTTCCTCCATCAGCTGGGACTCTGGAGGCAGAGAATAGATGGGGGTGGGGCCAGTCAGCGGTGGTATTTACTGGTTCTCCGAACTACTCAAAATTTCCGCTACCGTTTGTCCAGAACTGGTCAGAACCTGCTGTAACCCACCTCTGCTCCACATGCTTCCCTTGAGTAGGAGTTGCTGAGAGTGTGGCAGGTGATCCTGGAGAACCTCAAAAGAAACAATGGGTGCTCCATTGTTAATTCCACCCTTGAGGAAATGTGAGCAATTGTTCCAGTTGTATAGATGGCCAAAGGGCATCTCCAGCCCCAGCAAGGATGTTCCTAAACAGGAATAAATGCAGATACAAAGAGGCTTTTGCATAACAGATCTTTTCCCCGAATAAGCACCAGAAGTAACATGGTGGCGGGAGAGGAAGTGGAGAGATTAGAAACACAATTATACTGATGTGATTCAGTAGTAGTAGTAGGAGACTATGTGGACTTTGTGATATCTGCCTGCTTGAAATAGGCAACTTTACCATAGTAGTAGGAAGGAGAGCTGTGATGGTTGAAGTAGCCCCACAACAGATGGAGGCTGCTAGTTCATTTTCAACTCAACAAACACAATGGATTTTAACCTATTACAATTGTTAATTGATAAGCTGCTTGTAAACCATCTCTTCCTTCTCCTTTTCTCCCATCCCGTCATGCTAATGGAAATGTCCACTCCGTTTGCATCTGATGAAGTGAGCTGTAGTTCCTGAAAGCTTATGATTTTCCTAATGTTTGTTAATTGGAAAGTGTACTTCCTCTGCCTGAATGTTGGCAACTTTGTGATAATCTTGAAACGGGAAAAGTAAGATTGCAACTCTGCGTCACTGTGTCAGCTTCCTTCCTAGGCAGTAATAGAACTTATTTTGAAATAAATAGATTGACACTAGGGGTTAGGAATGTGACATTGCATTGACTTCAAAGTTTAATAAAGCTCTTGTTATTTAGGAGGGCAGAAGAAAGGCAGTGTAAACAAATTATTCTGACACCGCACTGGGTTACAGCATCATGGCATGTGAATATTTGTACATAATTAATTTGGGCATCATCTGGCAAATACCAGGTGTAGCTTGGATATTTTATTTGAAAGCTAAAAGTCAGCCCCGGTTAAGATTCTTATATAAGATTCTTATATAAACCATATGATTCTGGGATATGAGCATTTAGGAGAAAAACCCAGAACTACTGTGAGATTCAACAATGAAGAAACACTTAAGAGAACATTTAACACACAATATGATGAGGACTAGCTAATATTGTCTTTACCATGCTATTCAGAAGCTTAATTATGTTTTCTGTTAAAACCCATGTATATAGTATGTAAAATTATAACATGCATTCTCTTTCTTCTCCTTTTTGTCCATGGTTGCTGTACATGGACAATCGCTGGGACATGGGTAAGGCTAATAAGAGCATTTGGTATATGAAGCTGTTGTCATATTTCTATGATATTCCTATTCGTAATTCTCTTTAGCAAATCTTAGAACAATTGATTTAATGGAGAATTCTGAACTTTATTAGATAATGGGAGATTCCTAATGTTAATCCAAGCCCTAAGTGAGCTTTTTACTGTGTGGAGATATTGTGCTTTCTCTAACTGTAAATTCTACCAAACCAGTGGTCTTAATTCTATTCTTCTATCTGCAGGGAACATGATACTGAAATGAATAGGGTCAACCCTATAAGATAGACCAGCTTGAGAAACAGAAACTGAGTAGGCCTAAAACTGTTTTTATTAGAATGGCTATATAAGTAGTCTATATTCAGCAACCACTCATTCAGAGATCATTCAAAGTTACAACAGCACTGAACAAGGAGACTTGTTATATTAAATAAATATCCTGCCTTTATTATATTTACAAATAACTTCAGGGTAGGATTGAACATATCCAAGACACATTCCTCCTCCTATTTTGTCCACATCAGTAACCTGTGAGGTGGGCTGGGCCAAGAGAAATTGACTGGCTCAAGGTCAGCCAGCTGGCTTTCATGGCTGAATTTCATAGCTACGTTTCATGGCTAAGTTTCCTACTTTCTAGCCTGGTACCTTAATCAGCAGACCAAACTGACTAGTCTATGGCTGGTTTTTGAAGTTAAGGCTGTCACAGAGTCCCCACAGTTGTATGGTTGTGATTCAGGTGCTTGGCAACTGGCTTAGAGTTACAAGAGTTGTAGTATCCCATGGTCACACCATTTGCAATCTTCACTGGCAGTTTCTGACAAGCAAAGTCAATGGGCAAGCTAGCAGGAGGTTGCAAATGATGATCACATGGGCGTGGGACCTGTTCAGGATTCACCTAATGACGGCAACTGGGACTGCCCAACTGCCATTGTAAGTCAATGCGATCATGTGATGTCATGCTTTACAACTATGTCACCTAGCAGTGGCATTGCTGGTGCCAATTAACATTGTTAAATGAGGGATACCTTCAGTAACAGAAAATTGGAATGTGTTTCCCTTTATTCCTCTTTTATCTTCATGTGAATTGGAGGTGGGGGAGCTGCCTTAGGTGTTTTTCTACATCTGGATATGGATTTATGTCATATTTATCTGTTCATTGCCTTGGTAACAGATCTTAGTTTCTTTAGATTTTTATCCCACATTTTTTTCATGTACAATGCAAGGTGGCAAACATACCAACACTCCTTCCTCCTTCTATTTTATGCACAACAGCAACTCTGTGAAGTGATTTGGGCTGAGAGAGAGTCACTGGTTCAAAGTCCCCCATCCGGTTTTTCATGCCTAAGGTGTGACTAGAACTCACAGTTAATTGCCAACTGGCTTTAACTTGCTTGCTTAACCATGTCTTAATAATGTTGTTGTTACATGATTTGAATATGTTTAACTCCAAATTTATGCTAAGGAAAAGCAATATAAATATATAATGAAGATGCTAATAGGATGTTTACGTAACCCAATTGAATGGTGAAGAATCTGCTAGGCTTTTTTGTGGGTGGTGGTAGAAATTATTTGCCTTTTACATTTTTCAGTGAAGAAGCCATCTTTTGCAATGACTCAAGAGATGAAGCAGTATGTCCCTCTTTCAGGTTTTTATAACATTCAGTGCCGCCCGAGTTACTTTGGCATTTAAAGGGGGGGGGGGGAATCACAAATATTTTGCTGTTGGCAGTAAAAATAACTTCCACAAAATGTGTAACTAGTAATTTTCTCTCCATTTTATTTATTTATTTATTTATTTATTTTTCATATTTGTATACCGCCCTACTCCCGAGGGACTCAGGGCGGTGAACAGCATAAATAAATACAAAGACATATAAAAGTTAGAGAAACTATTAAAAACAGATTAATTAATTTAGGTATAGGTTTAAAGATTAAAATATCCAAATTTATCTAAAGAGATTTAAAACCAATTTAAAAGCCAATTTAAAGGCCAATTTAGAAGGGAGAGAACGTTTTTAGGGCGCGGCGGAAGATGCATAGGTCTTGTATCCTCCGTATGTCTGGGGGGAGCTCGTTCCAGATGGTAGGTGCCCCCACAGAGAAGGCTCTCCCCCTGGGGGCCGTCAGTCGACATTGTTTAGCTGACAGCACCCCGAGGAGCCCCTCTCTATGGGAACGAACTGGTCGGTGAGAGGCTACTGGTGGCAGGAGGCGGTCTCGTAAGTATCCTGGTCCTGAGCCATGGAGCGCTCTAAAGGTAGTAACCAAAACCTTGAAGCGCACCTGGAAAACCACTGGGAGCCAGTGCAGCTCGCGTAGGAGGGGGGTCACACGAGAGCGCCACATTGCTCCCATCACCACCCGCGCGGCTGCATTCTGGACCAGTTGAAGTCTCCGGGTGCTTCTCAAGGGGAGCCCCATGTAGAGAGCATTACAATAATCCAGGCGTGAGGTGACAAGGGCGTGAGTGACCGTGCGTAACGAGTCCCGATCCAGAAAGGGACGCAACTGGCGAATCAGGCGAACCTGATAAAAAATCCTCCTGGCCACGGCCGTCATATGCTCTTCTAAAGACAGCCGCGAGTCTAGGAGGACGCCCAAGTTGCGAACCCCATCTGTGGGGGCCAATGACTCGCCCCCAATAGTCAGAGATGGCGCCAACTGACTATATCGAGACGACGGAAACCACAGCCACTCAGTCTTGGATGGGTTGAGCCTGAGTCTGTTCCTCCCCATCCAGATCCGTACGGCCTCCAGGCACCGGGACATCACCTCGAGGGCATCATTGGGGTGATTTGGGGTGGAGATGTACAGCTGGGTGTCATCAGCGTACTGATGGAACTTCACCCCAAAACCACGGATGATCTCACCCAGCGGCTTCACATAAATGTTGAACAGAAGGGGCAAGAGGACCGATCCTTGCGGCACCCCACATATAAGGGGCCTCGGGGTCGACCTCTGCCCCCCTGTCAACACAGACTGCGACCGGTCAGAAAGAAAGGAGGAGAACCACTGCAAAACAGTGCCCCCTACCCCTAACCCTTCCAACCGGTGCAGCATGATATCATGATCGATGGTATCAAAAGCCGCTGAGAGGTCTAATAGGACCAGGACAGAGGAGCAACCCCTGTCTCGAGCCCTCCAGAGATCATCAACCAATGCGATCAATGCTGTCTCAGTGCTGTACCTGGGCCTGAAGCCCGACTGGAATGGATCTAGATAATTTGATTCAACCAGGTACTGAGGCAGTTGTCGTGCAACCACACTCTCAACAACCTTCGCAACAAAGCGAAGGTTGGAGACAGGACGATAATTTGCTAATACAGCTGGGTCCAGGGAGGGCTTCTTGAGGAGGGGCCTCACCACCGCCTCTTTCAAGACAGTGGGAAAGACACCCTCACTCAAAGAAGCATTTATAATCTTCTGGAGCCAGCCTCGTGTCACCTCCCGGGAGGCCAGTACCAACCAGGAGGGACACGGGTCCAATAAACATGTGGTCGCATTTAGTCTGTTCAGTATCCTGTCCACGCTTTCGGGAGTCACAGGATCAAACTCTTCCCAAATAATATTCTCAGGACCTGTCCCAGTCATCTCCCCTGGATCAACCCAGTCAGAGTCTAGCTGTTCTCGAATCTGAGCGATTTTGTCATACAGATATTGTACAAAATCCTCAGCTCTACCCTCCAAGGGGTCTTCCCGCGCCCCTTGATGGAGCAGGGAGCGGGTCACCCTAAACAGGGCGGCTGGGCGATTATCTGATGACGCAATAAGAGAAGAAAAGTAGTTACTCTTCTCTACTCTTATTGCCACTAGGTAATTCTTAATATGAGATCTTACCAGTGTCTGGTCGGATTCAGAACGACTAGCCCTCCAACTGCTCTCTAGGCGTCTTTTCCGGTGCTTCATCTCCTTCAGCTCCTCAGTAAACCAAGGAGCTAGGTGAGACCGGCGCCGGGTCAGAGGCCGCAAAGGCACGACCCGGTCCAAAGCTCCAGCCGCCGCCCTGTCCCAGGCGGCCACTAAGTCCTTAGCCGAGTCGTGTGCCAGAACCTCAGGAAATGGCCCAAGCTCCATCTGGAATCTCTCAGGATCCATCAGGCGCCTGGGGCGAAACCACCTGGTCGGTTTTGCCTCCCTGCGGCGGGGTGTGGCGGTTTGGAGGTCTAGGCGAAGGAGGGAGTGATCTGACCATGACAAGGGTTCAATCGCTATATCCCCTATCTCTAGATCACTCGACCACTGTCCAGAGACAAAAACCAGGTCTAGTGTGTGTCCCCCCGTGTGAGTAGAGCCATAAATTAATTGGGTCAGGTCCATAGCCGTCATGGAAGCCATGAACTCCCGAGCCACTTCAGATGTCTCGCCGACTGATGACAAGTTAAAATCCCCCATGACCATAAGCCTGGGGGTGTCAACCACTACCGCAGCTATAACATCAAGCAGCTCAGGCAGGGCTGCTGCCACGTGGCAGGGAGCCAGGTACGTGACTAGCAAGCCCAACTGCACCCTATGACCCCATTTCACAAGGAGGGACTCACATCCAGCCGTCTGAGGAACAGTGACCTCCCTCGGTCCAAGACACTCCTTAATAACAACCGCCACCCCTCCGCCCCTCCCCTGTGACCTTGGCTGATGGAAAGCACGGAAACCTGGTGGGCACATATCAACAAGGGGGGCTCCCTCTTCCTGGCCCAACCAGGTCTCCGTAATACCCGCCAGGTCCGCACCCCCCTCCTGAATAAGGTCACAAATGAGGGGGGCTTTATTTACTACGTACCTGGCGTTGCACAGCATCAGCCGAAGGCCTGGGGCCCGAGATTCCGTACAACCTGGGGAACGAGAAGAGCTTTGAGGGCCGGAGCGTGCCACCGCTTGCAACCAGCGGGGACGCACTCCCTTAAGATGATATGGCCCCCTGCTCCCGCCATATCTGCCCCTCCCACCTACAGTATCAATGTTATGGCCATCTGTATCATAAGTACTAATCATCTCCTTGACCCCCGAGTCCGCACCTCCCATGCCACGCCCCTCGGCTGGCCCAGATACCCTCCCCCGTGGGTCTTCCCCCAAACCCACGCAACCTACCCCCCTCCCAGAATCCCTTAAAAACTTATTAAAAAATTTCCCTAAAAAACCCCATAACCCTCTTTTTGCTGTATGCCATCTCTCCGGACTCCAAAGACCGTCATCGCCGTCATTCATGGCACCTTATATTGGTTACCTGATGGTTGACTCATTCTGCTTGAACATGTATTTATTATTTATTTATTTGTATCCCACCATCATTGTTTTTATAAATAAGTGAAAGTGGCAAACATATCCAACACCTCTTCTTCTTCTTATTTTCCTCACAACAAGACTCCTGTGAGGTGAGCTGGGCTAAGAGAGCGTGACTCTCAGGCCCACCCAGCTAGCTCTCATAGTTAAGGCAGGACTAGAACTCACAGTCTTCCACTTTCTAGCCTGGTACCTTAATCATTACACAAAAGTGGCTGTTCAACGTTTGTTCAAATTCAAATTCAGTGCTGTCATTCTGTAGTCCTATAATAGACGACAGATTCTTAAGAGTAAATCTTGCTTTAAAGTCTAGGTAGTGTGATTGGTTGATGATTGCTAAAACTGATTGTCCATTTAGGGGGAAAAAGAGAATTGTTAGGATTGATATACTTCCACAATAGGATATGATAAAACAGATCTTTCATGTAAAAACTTTTTAATCCATTTTAAGGTCACACCAATGAAAGAAAGTCTCACCAAGCTTTGAGTGATAAGGTTACATGATCTCCAAGGTCCCTTCCAACTTTGTTATTCTGTTAATTTACTCTTTAAAATTACTTCTTTTGTGATATGCTCAGGACCTTCTTGAGTTTTTCTTAAGCAATCTTGCATGCACTTGGAGGGGATAATTGCAGCAGCTAGAACTTTATTAATATCTATTAGTTTGGTGGTCCTTTGGTGGGTATAAAGTGCTGGAAGGCTCCTTTAACATTTCCCTGTTTATTTGCTCTATTAATTGTTCCTTGTTTTCTCTCAGGGCAGGATCACACAGAATAATATCTTTTTTTCCTACTTCCTCTTGAACATTGGAATGTTTTTGTTTATATGAAGATGGTGTCATTCTTTAAAAGGGGAAGTTGTTTCAAGAAAAGGAGGGAAGAAGAAGAGAAGAGAATTTTTTTTTAAAAAAAGCTGATCTGAGTCTATTTTAAGTAGTTATCATAAGACTGTCCAATGATTTCAATTCTTTACTGTGCCTTTTTCTGCATAAAAAAACTCATACCACTTCCCATATTGTTTGACCACTAGATCAATTTAAACCATGGTTGTGTCAGTAGATTTCATAGCTCCCTGGACATCAGAGCCCCTCAGTGTTAATGAGATTGCATATGTATGTATGTGCATGTGTATGTATATGAGAAAGGAAATAAAGTGATATTAAATAAGGATGCTACATATAATTAATGTAATGCAATATTACGCAGCATTGTCCTTCCCCAAAACCAAGACCCCTACTCTTTTGACCCTTAATCAAAA
Organism: Arizona elegans; assembly: GCA_022577455.1. Classification (NCBI taxonomy): domain Eukaryota; kingdom Metazoa; phylum Chordata; class Lepidosauria; order Squamata; family Colubridae; genus Arizona; species Arizona elegans. The sequence goes on from JAKOOJ010000003.1 coordinate 75,952,122, forward strand.
GTTAATTTGTAACAAATAACCTCTTCATTGCTCCAATGTGTTTGGTTCCTTTATAGAAGGTGGGCTATATATTACCGTAGTTTCATGGCTATTTTGATGTATGTCTGTGTCGGTACTCAATAATTAAAGTTCCCCCACTTTGAATGAAAGAGGCTACTCACAAAGACAATGGAAAGGAGTCACTGAAAAGACATTGTTGTTCCTTGACTGAATTAGAAATAAGCAGAACCTATAAACAAGGAGCTTTAACACATAAAACCAAAATAAGCCTCAGATGAAGTGCTAGAGACCAAAGCTAAAGAAAGAAATGGGGAATGTGATCCAAGGATTTGTGATGGTATCTAGAAATCTAGAATTAAAATAATTACACCCAAGTCTGGAGTATATAACTCTGCACAAAAATAGTCTGTGTTAAGAATACCTAACCCTGTTCTGCATGAATTCCTCTGAATATTTGCAGTGTCGGTAATGAATAGAGCTGAGGGACATATGGGCAGACCATCCCTAGTGATGCATAATCTGGTTTTGCAGTTAGCTGGATGCAGAAGATAGAAGAATGAGAGCATCAGGCACTCCTAAGGTTTAAGTTCAGCCCAGCTTCTGAAATTCATTTTCAAACCAGAAAAACACTCAACCTTTCCTTTCTTGTCTACTCCTTCCTAAGGCACATCTAAGGAAGCAGCTCGGCAAACAAAGGCTGCACTTCACCATGGATCCACTGGAGGGGGCATGACCACATGAGAGACAGAGGAAGAGGAAGGCATCTCCCGCGGCAAGCTGGCACTCTGCAATCAGCTGACAGTAAAACAAACACCCTGGATGCAAAGGGCAGGCTGAGCGTTTGGTATTTGTAATTAAAGCTTCTGGCTTGCTCAGATGAGTCACTCCCAGGATTGCTTTACCAGCTCAGCCTGCAGAACAGCATCACATCTAAGGCGGCAGGACTCACTTTCAAGAAAATATCTTTTAGTTAGACAATTTTATAGAGCTACACTCAGTGCCTGATTCGCCTGCTAATTACGTGCTCTATTTCTCACACTTTGCAGAATCTTTTCAGAATTTATTTACTCAGGCTCACAGCTGAGGAGGGATCCTGTCCAGAACTGTAAAGTTAGAAAAATGTCAATATCATCCATTGTGAATATCTCAGGGTTTTTTTTTTTTTTTTTTTGGGGGGGGGGGGGGTTGTGCCAGTTTCATCTATCAGTTCTGGGATTGATTCTTCTGCAACTTTGAGGACTGTTTGAGGCGCTTCGTTCTGCTGTTGCAACGAATTGGGGTCCCTAGGATTGGGCTAGAGCTTCAGTTGTATGATTTGTTAATATAAATTAACCTTGCTAACCATCCTGGGTAGCTGCTTTATTTGCCAACAATTATCCGAAGAAATTGTGTTTCCTATTTGCTATTGTAGTAAAAATGAAGCCTTTCATGTACAAGATTCCGCATTTCCCTGAAAATAAGATCCTGTCTTATATTTTTTGAACCCCAAAATAAGTGCTTGGCCTTATTTTCGGGGAGATCTTATTATTTTGGGGTGCGTGGAGCAAGATGGGGCTCCTCTTGCCGTCTTACCTGATTTCCAGCTCTGTGTTTAAATATTTTTGGAGAAGGCTTATTTTCGGGGGGGAGGCTTATTTTAGCACATGCACTCAAAAGCTAGATTGGGCTTATTATCAGGGGATGTCTTATTTTCGGGGAAACAGGATAGTAGATTTTTAATCCTAGGTGTTGGAGATAAAATCACCTAATTCACCACCATACTCTGCTTCTAAACTATCGAAAGCATCTGCTTGATGTATTATTCTAAGTGGGCCACAGTTTCATTCCATTTGGGAATCCTTAGGTTCTTTTCTATTCAGGCAACTTTTTTTCTTTATCCTGTCAGATGAATCAGTCCTGGGTGTGGTGTTTGTGCCCTTTGTGTATTTGGAAACCATTGCAGTTTGAGCAGGTATGGTAACTTTCTGCTGTGACAGCAGTATGGAGGGGGGGAAAAATCCAGATGCAAGGACAAAAAAGACCAGTAGCAGAAGCTGTGAACCACTTCAGATTTCCAGCTATGTTAAAATGTTATTTATAGAAAGCCCTTCAGGGCTGACAGACCCACAGACTCTTTTTGCTCACTAGAATTGCAAAAGGAACTATTTGTTTCCGTATATTTGGCCACATGTGGTCAGGGGTGAAAGTGGTTGAACCTAAAGAGAGGGACCCAGTCCTACTTTCTCTCTGCCCTGTGAAAGTTGGGAGTGAAGTCAGCTGCTCTTCACACATAGGGGGAATTTATTTATTTAAAACACTTACATAACTGCCCATCTTGCATCAAACTCCGCAGGACTTGGAACCGAAAAGATAAAGCAACATCTAGATTTAATAAAAGTATGGGTAGTCCTTGAGTTTACGACCACAATTGAGCCCAAAATTTATGTCTCTAAGTGAAACGTTTGTTAAGTGAATTTATCCCATTTTATGACTTTTCTTACCACCTTTGTTAAGTGAATCACTGCAGTTGTTAAATTAGTAACACTGTTGTTAAGTGAATCCATTGACTTTGCTTGTCAGAAGGTCACAAAAGGTGATCACATGACCTCAGGACACTGCAACCTTCATAAATGTGAATCAGTAGTCAAGCATTCGAATGACCATTGGGATACTGCAACAGTCGTAAGTGTGAAAAATGGTCATAAGTCACTTTTTTCAGTGCCATTGTAACTTCAAACGGTCACTAAGTGAACTGTTGTAAGTCAAGGACTACCTGTATTAAAACCACAAGTGTTCAGACTGAACCGAAATCCTGGCACCACAGCTATACCATCACATGCAGCTCACAACAGTTCACAACAGCTTTATCTCATCAATTTCACCCTATCTCACTGCTTGGGGGAAAAAAGGCAGTTCTTAAAAGAGTTTTTCAGAAGGTTAAAAAGGTGGGGGCCTGACAAACCTTGGTGGGGGGGAGGATGTTCCATAGGGCATGTTTCCTAGGTCCCATAAAATGACAATATGTAAAGGAGGGGGCTAAGAGTATGTCCACCCTGAGAGGACGGGAAGATTTCTTAGGGAAAGGCAATCCCATAAATAACAGGGTCCGTTCAATTACCGCTCTGACATTCCCTCTTTCTGATCATGGGCATTCTGGCTTGTGACAGCTCCTTAATGGCTGCCTTCCTTCACCGACAGATCGAAGACTAATGCCGGCACTTCAGGGAACTTGCTCATTCCCTATCCATGCCAGCCAGCGTCTTCTTTCTTCGCTGTCTCCACAAGACAGCTATGATCCCTGGGGATCCCCAAAATCAGCTAGGATATCGGTGTTCTCCTGGAGCCCCAGAATCCACACCGTATCACCCGATGCCAGCCACGCCCCCTCCTACTGTATGTGCATAAACTATGGGCTCCCATCATTTCCACCTTCTGGAACAGTTCTAACTTCCAGGTGTTTTTTAAGGGCAGCCCCATGTAGAGTGGGTTGCAGTAATCCAAACAGGAAATGAGACATGAGTGACCATGAACGAAGCCTCCCGGTCCAGGAGCCCAGCCAATTGGTGCATAAGACGCTCCTGTATAAAGGCTTCCCTAGCCACAGCTAGTAACAAACAGTCTCTGTGAATCTAAGAAGGCTCCCAAATTGCACACCGTTCAAACGAGAAATGTCATTCTGTCAAATTTATAGGGGGACTATCACCTGGGCAGTGGTGGGTTTCAAAATTTTTTACTACCGTTTTTGTGGGTGTGGCTTGATGGGCATGGCTTGGCTTGGTGGGCCTGGCAGGGGAAGGATACTGTAAAATCACCATTCCCTCCCCACTCCAGGGGAAGGTTACTGCAAAATCCCCATTTCCTCCCGATCAGCTGGGACTTGGGAGGCAGAAAATTTTTATTACCAGTTCTCCAAACTACTCAAAATTTCCGCTACCGGTTCTCCAGAACTGGTCAGAACCTGCTGAAATCCACCTCTGCACCTGGCCCTGAAATCTAGAGCCACTCTGTCTTGCCAGAGTTGAGTTGAAGCTGATTTTTCCATCTAGACTCTTAACAGCCTCTAGAAACACATCCAGCATGGCAACAGCATTCCTTGTCCAGTTAGGGTAGATCGGATACCCCATTCAGATGATCTCCCCTAATGGTTTCACGTAGATGTTAACCCTTAATCACAGACGTTCTATTCTGGCTACGCTATTACAGACATGAGGTCATAATGCCTGCTCTAGTTGCTGTCCGTAGTCCAGGTAATTGCACTACAATATTGTGACTATTGGTTCTGGATCTATTGCTTCCAAAAGGTGCAGAAGATCATTTGAATTTGTTCTTGCCATATAAATTATTGCACGATGTAGATTGTACCTGGTTATCAATTTCATTGCGAGCTTCATCATCGCTTATGTCAGATCAGTGGGGGCGGCGGGTTCCTCATCGTCCAATACAAAATTTTCATTGCAATCCGATTCCACCTCACTCAGATCACTCTCTGCTTCTTCATACCATGCTAGAACAGTTTCTTTGAAGTTTGGATCACCAAATCGCATTCTTTTTGACAGAAAACGTGGCCCCGATATTATAAAAAAATACATGTTAACAAAGATCTGTGGCAGTGGTGGGATTCAAAATTTTTTACTACCGGTTCTGTGGGCATGGCTTGGTGGGCATGGCTTGGTAGGCGTGGCAGAGGAAGGATACTGTAAAATCTCTATTCCCTCCCCACTCCAGGGGAAGGATACCGCAAAACCCCATTTCTTTTCAATCAGCTGGGAGTCGGGAGGCAGAGAATAGATGGGGGTGGGGTCAGTCAGAGGTGGTATTTATTGGTTCTCCAAACTACTCAAAGTTTCTGCTACCGGTTCTCCAGAACTGGTCAGAACCTGCTGAAACCCACCTCTGATCTGTGGTCAAAATGACCACAACTCAAATTAAAATGCCACTACAGAAAACACCAAATAACTCATGCAAGTGTGATGCGTGAAAACAAAAGCTATTCACAACCGGAACAGTCCATTTCTAAAAATAGGGGTGTTCCAAACATTTTGGAAAACTGTTGCGGTCACTATGACTATGGGCCTGTGATTATGTGTTAAAGAGGAGAGGCAAAGGCTCAAACTCTGAGGCATCTCATATTAAGGGCCCTAAATCTTGACCTTTCCCTCCCCACTAACACCAGCTGGAACCAGGTACATAGGAAGGAAGAAAATCATTGTAATATAAGGTCCCTCACTCCCAAATCCTGAAGCCAATTCAGAAAGATAGATTGGTTTGACCTAATGTGAAGGCACCAAAGTAGCAGGCTGTGGGTTCATGCCTTGCCTCAGCATGAAAGCCAGCTAGGTAATTTTGGGCTAGTTGCTCTCTCTCAGCTCACCTCACTGAGTTGTTGCTGTGGGGAAAATAGGAGGAGATAGGCGTATCGAATTCAATGCTTTGAGTTATCTGTAAAAATAATAAAGGCAGGATACAAACAAATAAATAAACAGTTGATGGTGTTGAAAGTTGCTGAGAGATTCAGGAGAACCTGGAGGTTGCAACACCATCATCCTGAGCTCTCCAGAAGTCATCTGCAGGGGAGACCAATGCCATCTTTGTACCGTATCCCAACCTGAATCTAGATTAAAAAGGGTCCCAATAATCTGCTTAATCAAAGCCCCTGAATCAAACCTAAAAAGGGTAGGTTGGACGCTGCATAAAAGCTGTCTGAAACTGCTGCAGGTAAAAATACAGGTGGTCTTCAGCTCATTTAGTGACCATTTAAAGCAGGGGTAAAATCTAGCAGGTTCTGACAGGTTCTTGAGAACCAGTAGTAGAAATTTTGAGTAGTTTGGAGAACCAGCAAATACCACCTCTGGCTGGCCCCAGAGTGGGGTGGGAATGGAGATTTTGCAATATCCCTCCCCTGCCATGCCCACCAAGCCACGCCCACAGAACTGGTAGTAAAAAAAAAAAGGATTTCACCACTGATTTAAAGTTATAACAGCATTGAGAAAAGTGACTTACCATTTTTCACACAACCGTTTCAGCATTCCCCGTAATCATGTGATCAGAATTCAGATTCTTGGCAACTGGTTCACATTTATGACAATTGCAGTGTCCTGGGTTCAGGTGATCCCCTTTTGCAACCTTCTGATGAGCAAAGTCAACGGGGAAGCCAGATTCACTTAACAACTGTGCCACTAACTTAACAACTGCAGTGATTCACTTAACGACTGAGGCAAGAAAGGTTATAAAATGGGACAAAATTCACTCAACGAATGCCTCACTTAACAACAGAAATTTTGGGCTCAGGTTGTGGTCGTAAGTTGAGGACTACCTGTATGGCCTCTGGAGAAGGGGGTACATGACCTCCTCTTTCAAGGTAGACAGTAGCACCTCTTTCTGCAAAGAGGCATTAACTATTCCTGAACCCAACTGCATGCCGTTTCCTGGGAGACCTTGGCCGAACAGGAAAGGGACTCATTCAGCACCCAAATACAGCCATGGGGACACTGTTCACTTTGCCAGGACTAATTGTCTTCAACTCCTCCCAGATAACAGGATTGAGACGTGTGTCCCAGCCACTTCTGAGGCATCTGTCTCCAACCAGAGTCCATCTCTGAGCAAAGTTGTGTAACCTTATCTGAAAGGCGGTGAGAATATTCCTCACAGCAACCCTGCAAGGGCTCCCCAGCTCTTCCTTACCCAGGAGGGGCCTCTGGGAAGTTATTTACAACTGCAGTAAGGATGGAGATGTAAGTATACTTCATTGCTCTTATTGCCACAAGGTATGTCCTAATATAGGCTCCCAACTGTGTTTCGTTGGCCTCACTCTTTGTCTTCCTCCAGAAGTGCTCTAAGCATTTCTTGTTGACTGTAATGTGACAAAAGCCCTTGAGAGTGTACTGTAAGAGATCATTATTGGCACCTACTTTGAGGGGGCTTACTGGTTGCTTAGCACCAGTATCTTATACTATCTTCCTTTCTCCAGCATCTTAATATATACTCGTAGGAAGAGGCACATGTCTTCTATTGAGTCTTGCTCCAAAGAGCTCAGCATACATTCAAGAGGGATTTTGAGGGTGAATGCATGTTTGGATAACCCTGACTTGCTCTCCTTTATCCCCAAGGTTCCTTAGAAAACTCTCGGCTTAGCAGAAGCAGGCCCACAACCCCTCTTATGCCTAGCCAATGCCCACCCCTTCCCTCTCAGACTCTTTATCAGTCAGCTATTCTATCCTTTAGAAAGTCAACAGGGAAGGACAATGTAAGCTTTTCCCAGTGACTCAGTTGTTATCCAGCATTATATCTGTGATCTGCTAGTGGTCATGATCAGCATACAGCAGACAGGGTAGTAGCAAATGCATGATGGGCTGCAGATAAAATTAATTAATAAAAAAAGAGAGCCTGGAACATTACTTGTATGTCATGGTGCCTTCCCTGATAATTCTTTGAATAGTGGGAACCTGGGTATGCTCCAGGAATATATTTTTGCCTTCTCCACATCAGTCCCTTCCTTCCTTCCTTCCTTCCTTCCTTCCTTCCTTCCTTCCTTCCTTCCTTCCTTCCTTCCTTCCTTCCTTCCTTCCTTCCTTCCTTCCTCCCTCCCTCCCTCCCTCCCTCCCTCCTTTTCTCCCTTCCCATTTTGTGTCTTTCTTTCTTTCTTTTTTTTTTTTTCAGGAAAACAAGCAGAGTTTAATGTTTTCAATTTTTTGAGAAAAAAATCTAAAATAAAGAATGTTAACATCCAGAGAAGCTCTCTGCCCAAAATGTAAGTTTGTTTGTTCAACATATTTACAGTGGTAATATAATCTTGTTGCATTCTGGAATCAGTTGCAATTTATGAGCCCAGCCAGATGGGGTGTCTTTTTTTTTGTGTCTTTCATTTAGTAGTCCACCTTGCTTGGTTTGAATTAGAAATATTAGGCATTTGGCCTTGCTTGCCTAGGAGACATTCTAGCTTGAAGGACTCGCTGGTCTGTTTGAAAGGCATATTAATGAGCATGTAGCTAAGTAGATGTCTAAAACGACAGAACAACATCTAAAATGACAAACCTCCTCATTAAGCTCCTGCCCCTTGTAGTAGAAACACGTAAAGAGACATTGACGTCACATTGCAGCCACATACAAAGCTGTCTCCTTGCTGCATAAATCATGTATGGTCACATCATCTATTATCGAGTGACAAAGCTGTAATCGCTAATTATACCGAGGTGTATTTAGTTTCCTATGGGGTCCAGCTTGCAGGTTTCAAGCTATGATGTTAGTTTAATGCAAAGGAGACTGGGTAATAGATTGACAATTTAATGGTACAATATAACTCTTATTTACAACAACAGAATGCGAAGGGCAGCTCATCTGGGTTTTCCATGCTGAGGCAGATAGAGGCTTTCATGTTTTATCTCATGTCATGGTCTAGTCAAGAAGTATTGGAGAGCTGCAAGAATTAAAAAGAAAAGAAAAAAGAAAACCAATTGCCCTTCTATTTTCTTATTGTATCTTCTATTTGATTCTGAATTGAACAATTCAAATATAATAGAATAACTAATGCATATTGCATGCAGCTTTGGCTTTTATGAACAAGGTATTATGATAAATCCAGATCTCATGTTCTGTTGGTCTCTGACTGAGGAGATGAAATAATGAAACCCAAACAAAGGACAGCTAAAATCACATGTCTTCTAATAATTATAGTTATAACTATAAATGTATAGTTGCTTGGGATGATTAATAATCAGCAGTGTCATTTCGACTGGTTACCAGCTGTGAACTGTTACTGCCTGTCATCTGATGACTATAATTTTTTTAAAAAAAGAATAGGTAAATTCATCCATATTATAAGCCTATGGCTAACCTTAAAACCTAATCACTCCCTGCCTCCATCTAGTTAATAGAAGGCTTTTAAATTAGGAGTGGGTCACTGTGCAGCCATGATAATTGTGGAGACTTTAAAAATAAATGTAATATGATTATTAATAGGTATAATTTCTATACATAATGAGTTGTTCCAGCATCCAATTTAGCTGAGATGTTCAATCGCAGAATTCCCAGCCCAAATACATCAGGAAGATGTTATGATGAGAAAACTGGAGTTATGAAGTTCTTGTGACAATTCTTTAAAACAGATCCTGTCATCCTGAACCACAAATCTTTCTTTGCCTTCCTTAGGAGGATAGGTTAGGTTTCTATTGGGATGGAGTTAGGGCAGTAGTGAAATCCAATTTTTTTACTATCGGTTCTGTGGGTGTGGCTTGATGGACATGGCTTGGTGGATGTGGCAGGGGAAGGATACTTCAAAATCTCCATTCCCACCCCACTCCAGGGAAAGGATACTTCAAAATCCCCATTCCCACCCCACTCTGGGGCCAGCCAGAGGTGGTATTTGCCAGTTCCCCGAACTACTCAAAATTTCCACTACCGGTTCTCCAAACTGCTCAAAATTTCCACTACCGGTTCTCCAGAACCTGTCAGAACCTGCTGGATTTCACCCCTGAGTTAGGGGTTGCTCACATTACTCAGCAGTATGCAATATATAGTGTTATAAAGATAAATAGATAAAAATTTGTGCTTAATATTCCATTTATCACTTGTAAATCAAGAACATGAGCCTTATAAGGCTAAAACCTTTTATTACATCTGCTTAAAGTCAATATTCTGCTCTCTGAATCACACTCAGGAAGGGAAGTACTTTGCAAGAAGAAACAGATCTTCAAGACACAAACTTAGATGCATCGATTATTTATAAGCCTCTGTTAAAGATACACTTTTAGCAATTGCTGAGAAACAACAAAGCCTCTGATGTCTGTTCTAAATCTTGATTTTGATGATACCCTTCTGTTTGTTGCATTTTTCTCTTTGGACTTGGTTCACTTAGTGCAATTTCTAACCCTAGTGAGAGCAATCTCACAGTCAACCTCAAGTGGTGAAGAGGTCATGTGTGAAATGGTCATCAGGGATCTTAATTCACAGGTGATGATGCTGTGCCCCCTTTATTCAGCTTCTGCATGATGGAAGCAATTCACAGGACCAGCTGAGCAGCATTGGTGATTGAGCTATTCAGTGAGGTGTTGGTATCTACAAATCATCCTTAGATTACCCAGTTATTATTACTAAAACTAGGGCCAATGTAACTTGCAAATTATGTTCATATTTAAAGATTCTGACTAATTGTTGAGTTCTTTCTGACTTGCATCTTGTCTTTCTTTGTGCTATGGTGATTTGTGACATGACATCACAAGGCTTGGCTACAAACTTTCACCCATCAAATCAGAATTTGTACTTTGGCACAGGCGGTTCAATCATTTCATTCAGCTAATTTGTCTGGTACATTTGGACATTTTGATGAATAAACACCCTTGAGGCCACTGTTTGACAAAGCTAAAAAAAATCAGAGAAGAACTTCATGCCAGGAACCAAGCTATTTAAATTAGCAAAACTAAACAGACGTGAACTTTGCTGGAAAAAAAATAAATTAATCCATGTGGCTCACACACTATATTACTAACAGATGTACTCCAGTGGACAGAAGATCCCACACTTTTTTAAAGCAAAAGAATACCTGTAAAAATCCACAGTCTGGAAAATATATTGTAAAAAACAGGAGCATATGTTAAGAAATCATTGATCACTCAAAATGTCACAAATATCGTAGGGCTAATTATCTGCATTTGTATTTTTTAAGAAATAAAAGGGAAATACATTTTAGAAAGAAACAGGACTCTTAAACATAGGTAGAAGTACATATTTTAACCTTTTTGTAAACAGAAGAATCTCTTATGGCCTTTGTTTTGAACAACCACCACAATAACAATAATAATAGGGAGTTTTGGGAGCTTGTGTGCTCTGAGGAAGATGATAATTATATCAGAGTTTCAACTGTACTGGACAGGTCTCTTCAGAGGAACCAGATGAAGACAGGCTCTTCCATAAACAATATGGTGAGATGTAATTTATAGAAATCCACATTAGATTACTTGTTCCCTTGGCCAACAAGGACAGCGCTAGATGTTAGAGTTCCTGGACATCTGGTGACAAATGGGATTCAGGACTGTTGGATGAGCAATTGGGACCTGCAGCTGCAGTACTACTGGGAGAAAAGTTGTTTACCCATTGCAAATATACAATGAATGGAAACAAAGAAATAATGACCTGTTATTACAAATCAAGTCCATCAGAATATATGAAAAGAATGCACCAGTTCTGGAAAGAACAACATCTAGAATCAGAAGTAACAGAAAATCAAGAAATTGTCAGCCTTGAATGAAGATGGTATTTGGTTGAAACTACTGACTGACCTGAAACCACTCATGGCCATCATGTAATATCAAAAAAGAATCTTCCAAGGAGAGTCACAATCACCACTACCGCTTGTCATTGCACTGATTTCTCTGTTGGCAATACTTGACAGTCAGGCCATGGTTATCAAACATCAAAAGCAATTGTTAGGCTAACTGACCTCCTTTACATGAATGATCTGACATTATATAGAACAATACCACCTGAAATAGAATCACTGTTCAACACTGTCCATATACTGTATATAGCCAAGAAATTGCAATGGAATTTGGACTTCAGAAATGTGCCACCCTTACCCTCAACAGAGGGAAAAAAATTGTGAAAACTGAAGGAATCAAGATGCTCTATGGAAATAACATCAAGAACTGGGCATCCTTCCAGCTGACAAAAACAAGCACGCTGAAGTCAAGAAGAAGATTAGAGGGCAATACATCATGAGAGTATAAAGAAGATTATTAACTCAAATTCAGTTGAGGAAGTACCATCAAGGCAATTAACACCTGGGCAATTCCAATCATTAGATAAGTTGCTGGAATGATGGACTTGATTCAAGCAGAACTGAAAGTTCTGGATAGGAAGATCAAAAAAATAATGGCAATGAATCATTCCCTTCATCCCCACAGCGATATTACAGACTGTACATACCAAGAAAAATAGGTGGGTGTGGAATATTGGAGGAAAAGAAAGGCTTTGGAAGAATATCTGAAGGACAGTGAAGAAGACGCACTGAGGCTAATATACCAGGAAAGCTTACCGAGTAGCCAAGAAACCAAATTAGCCTGCACGAAAAACCAAATGAAGAAGAGAAAAGAGGTATGGCAAGGTAAAGCAATTACATTAAAAAAGTGATGAAACAGATAACAAGACCTGACAATAGCTAAGAACAGGAAAGTTGAAGAAAGAGACAGAGGGTCTAATTCTGGCTGCACAAGACCAAACCTTAAGAATAAATGCATACAAAGACCTACAAATAGAAATAGAAGGACTGTGGCAAAGGAAAGCAAAGACAGTACCAGTAGTAACATGTGCCTTGAATGTAATCCCTAAATAACTGGAACACCACTCGAACACAATCAGCATTGACAAAATCACCACCAGTGAATTGCAAAAGGCAGCTTTATTTGGAACAGTTTACAACCTGCAACAACCTGCAACGTCCTTTGGGAAGGACTCGATAGGTAGATTAAAAATGCCAAATCCAATGTAAGCATCTGGCAGACTGTGCCACAAACAATATTAATAATAGGAATTCAGCACAACCCCAAAGTCCTAATTTTCACTTTTAAGGATAGGATAGGATAGTTTGGATGATAGCTAGTGCTAATTTGGCAGATGAGACGGTTACAGAGTTCCATTGAATACTTTAAACTGAAGGGTTTCTGTCTGAAAAGGGCCAGGAATCAATGCATCAAAGTATCTATCCATTCTTAGACAGAGAAAATGCACCCTATTATGTGTTTTCCAGAGCTGGCACTGTCAAAGACTTCTTGAAGAAACACTAGGCATCAGATAGGATCTCAACTGCTCCTTCCTGCTCCACCTTCTGGCACAGGGCTCCTTTAAACACATGGAATAACTGACTCTTTCTCTCACCTCACCCTGGGCCATGTCCGCTGTTGCTCAGTAACGGGTATGCATGTCAGAAGTTTGAGAAGGAAAGCTTTCACTGTGTCAAACGTATCTTGTTTCCCAGCATGCTGGAAGAGGCAGGGTGTAGAGAGGAGCCCAACAAAGGAGGACAGGCAGGAAAGCCATTTTCAGTGAGGAAAACAACAACAAAAATGAATTAAATTGACGGTGATTTAGGGAAGCTGTAATAAATAAGTAGGGAATACATATTGAAGCCCTGGCTGTTTTGAATCAGTAGTCTCTGTGCTTAGAGGTGGCTCAGTTTTCAGAGGTCCCACCAGGGTGAAATCCAGCAGGTTCTGACAGGTTCTAGAGAACCGGTAGCGGAAATTTTGAGCAGTTCGGAGAACCAATAGCGGAAATTTTGAGTAGTTCGGAGAACCGGCAAATACCATCTCTGGCTGGCCGTAGAGTGGGGTGGGAATGGAGATTTTGCAATATTCTTCCCCCAGGAGTGGGGAGGGAATGGGGATTTTGCAGTATCCTTCCCCTGGAGTGGGGTAGGAATGGAGATTTTGCAGTATCCTTCCCCTGCCATGCCCACCAAGCCATGCCCACCAAGCCACACCCACCCACCAAGCCACACCCACAGAACCGGTAGTAAAAAAAATTGGATTTCACCCCTGAGTCCCACCCACCAGATTTTCTTGACCAGGAGGATAAAACATGGTTGGTAGCAACCCCAGAAGGGTGGTGGGAAGAAAAGGATGACACAGGCCACAAAGTCCTTGATCCAATGTTCCAGGCCATCTTGCCTTACAGCATACAGAATAACAGAGTTGGAAGGGACTTCGGAGGTCTTCTAGCCCATCCCCCTGCTCAGGCAGGAGATCACATACCATTCCAGACCAATAGCTATCCAATCTTTTCCTAAAATCCTCCACTGACAGAGCATTCACAACTTCTGGAGGGAAACCATTCCACTGATTAATTGTTCTCCCTGATAGGAAATTTCTCCTTAATCCTAGGTTGGATCTTTGATAATCTTCCATCCTTTACTTCTAGTCCTACCCTCAGGTGCTCCTTAGGGTAAAGAATATTTGCTCCGGGGGTGCAGGATGGGGAAGCCATTTATCTTTGCTCTCTACCACATAATAGACATCATCCCACTGAACTCTTCTTAAGGCATACCGTTTTACTCTTCCCTTCTTTCTTCTCTCTAGCAATTATAAAAGCTGTCCATGCTTTTGGCTATGGGCCAAAACATGCAACCTTGTGCCTGAAAGCCTTGAGCGTTCTCAGCTCTGTTTGAATTGCCATGGACCTCCTCTGTACTGGTTGTCTCTGCTGCATTGAAGCTCCCTATTGGAAAGAAGCCGTTCTTTGTGTGGAACAATGGCAAAATCAATCTCAGAGAGATCATCTCCTTGGGGCTGAGCAAATAGTCATTCTCCTTGCTGCTAAACGGTTGTGTCAACCGAAAAAAGTTGACTTGCAATATGAAATGAATGTGACTTTGGCAATATGAACTTTGCCCTCTCCTCCTTATTCCAAACCAAGGTAAAGTTATTAGAATTCTGGCTGCTTCTATTTCTTACGGCATTGACCATCCGAGGACCATTGGAAGATGTTTGCCTGTCTGGAGACATCACTCTCCAATAACTGAGTAATGGACTGAGACAAGTTATTTGAAACAAGGGTTGCTCCAGTATCCTGACCATATCAGAAATGTAATACTTCACGTCTCAGCAGTATTGCTGTCAGAAGATTGCTGCTTGCCATCCACTGGGGGCTCTGAGTGATGGGATTTAGCAGGTGAGAGTAGGATACAAATACCCCAAAACACAGTGTAAAGGGAATACATTCTATTATTCTCATAAAGATGCTCTTTGAACATATTTCTGGTGGGGCTGCTGATCAAGGTTCAGTTGTTTTGTTTTGAACAGGAGTGGTTTATTCCAATATTAAATACAAAAGATGACCAGAGGACTAATTCTTATTCATATGTAAAGTTCCATTTTTGGTCTTTTTCTACCATCTTCAATTCAAGGAATACATCCAAACTGTAGGAATGTAGCAGACTTTAGTCATTGAAGATCCCACCGTCCTTTGCCTGTATACATTACCTTGTGTTAGCTTATAACAGAATTGAAACCAGGCCTTCTGGATTTAAATAAATATGTAAGAATATTTGTAAGGTCTGTGTGTTAACCAGCCACACACTTCTGAATATTCACGGTCAATTGTACAACGCTCCCATTGTGAGAAAACCACAGGACATTGTGTCATTTCTACAATGGTGCATTGTACCCCTGAGGAGTAGAATGTAACCAAAGCTTTTAATGCATGCTATTTGTTGCCTTGAATATCTTCATAAGCAGTTCATATCCCATGATAGATCTTGATATTTATTTCTGGGGGGTGGGGTGGGGGAAATAAAATAAAATATGGTGTTAGCCTACTGATTCTGGAGGTTCAACCTCTTTTCCCTAATAGGCAAGATTATTCAGTAGAGATTATTCAGGCAAGATTATTCCAGTCATGTAACTGTCCAAAAACCAGGACTTCAAATCAGATTAAAATTGGCATGTTATTAATTTGGATTCTCCGTATTTGTCTATGTTCTTGCAATACTCACTGAAGTTTCCATCCTAATGGCAACATTTCCCTTCCCTATTCACTTCAAATAATCATTAAAGGTAAAGGTAAAGGTCCCCCTCACAGGTATGTGCTAGTTGTTCCCGACTCTATGGGATGGTGCTCATCTCCATTTCAAAGCTGAAGAGCCAGTGCTGTCCAAAGACGTCTCCGTGGTCATGTGCCCGGCATGACTAAATGCCAAAGGTGCATGGAACACTGTTATCTTCCCACCAAAGGTGGTCCCTATTTTTCTACTTGCATTTTTTACCTGCTTTCAAACTGCTAGGTTGGCAGAAGCTGGGACAAGTAATGGGAGGTCACCCTGTTACATGGCACTAGGAATTTGAACCACTAAACTGCCGACCTTTTGATCGACAAGCTCAGTGTCTTAGCCACTGAGCCACCGCATCCTTTTTTTAATCATTACCTCTTCCTAAATGGGGACTTTTAATGTTCAGCATATTGAAATGATTTGTACTCTGCCATAATCCTCCAACCTATCCCAGAAAAATACATTTCCCAAAAGATCTAGCGCTTTGGCTTGCTAACATAGCCATATTGATTGAGCGCTAGATACAAGGAGAGGAGCGGGCTCCCTCCCTCGGAAGCATCTGCACAATAAGCAGGTTAGCTGGAAGAACGAACAGAAAATTATGTTTTTCCTGAACTTATTTCCAGGAATAGAAGATAGGGGGTGGGTATCAGGCGTTGCCAGACTCTATAATCCGAACTGGGGAATTAATAACATTGGCCATATTTCTGCTTCCAAAATGATGTTATTGGCCACTATTGTTGTCTAGAGCATCTGTTTTAATTTCAACAAAGCAAAACAGAATGGGAAAGAAGCAGTAAAGTTCCCAAATTAGGGAAGGCATTTCATCCATGCAAGTCAGATTCAAAATGGGAGCTGTGGATTGAATGCCTGGTTGGTGTTAGGTGCAGGGGTAAAATGCACTTACCTTCACTATCGGATCGTAAATGGGAGTGCGCATGCGCTTGCTATGCTCATGTGCACCTTCTCCACACATGCACAGAGCTTTCTGTGCATGTGCAGAGGGTCAAAAACAAGATGTCATGACGTCTGGGCAGATGGGCAGGTGGGCGGAGCCTCCTTCCACCGGCCCTACCGGATTGCGCAAACTGGATAGATCCGGCTGGATTTCACCACTGGTATTAGGTGACATTAGGAACAGACTCTCCATCACCCCTCCCCCCCCAATGCTAGCTATAACCAGACTTTTTGGAGAAACTGAAAATTTGTGCACTCTTTTGTGCGTATAGTTGGACTTAATGAAAACATTACTTTTTTTAAAAAAAACTTTTTAAGTCAAAATGCAAGTCCTTTAATGTTAACAGCTATGCTTGTAAAGAAAAGTTACTATTTTATAAATGTACATTCCTGTGTGACATTAACATCAGTGAAAACAATTAAAGCCTGTTGGCACAGAGACACAGAAAAATGCTTTGGTCTAAACTGAAGCAGATTAGCATCCATTTCATCAGGTTCAAGCCGATGGATCTGTAAATACATTAAATATATTTAAGATTCTTGAGCCATTTATTAAGATCAACTATTAGTCCTCCTGATGTTGATAAAATTGCTTACAAGTTGAAAAAGGCTGAAGCCTACCTAAAATTCAATCCAAACCAATTTGAACTATTCTGATGGAGACACTGTACCTGACCATATTCTTTTTTTTTAATTGAAAAAGTTTTTCAAATACAAATTTTTCCTCCTTTTTCCCCCCCTCCTCCCTAACCCCCTCATCCTCCCCTCCCCGTGGCTTCTTCAAAATAAAACCCAAATTCATAACAGATTATATAATACTTTACCATCCCCTTGCTCCATCCCCCATATGCTGACCCTTTCTTTCTAATAATATTATTATATCCCCCTTATACTATACATTTCAAAATAACATTCTACTATAACATTATATAATAACTCCTATTTAGCATAATAATATTATTATATCTCCCAGTTTAGCAATTTCTGCTCATAATCTACCCTTTTTCTCCCCCCCATACATATATCTCTTAAATCAAATATTTTATGTATATTAATATAACATTTCAAAGCAACCTTCCACTATAAGACTAAATAATAAATCCTAATTTAACATTTATTCAACTCATAGTCTGCCCATTTCCTCCACCCCCATAGATATATCTCTTAACTCAAATCTTTTACATATATTCATATCTAAAGATAATATCCCTTTTCTTAAACTAAACAATCAATAAGCTAACCTGTCTCCACCCACTTTCCTACAAGGCTACCATACTTAATAATTCTTAATATCTTTATTCTTCTGCCCACACCACTAAAAAGTATTCCCTTATGTAAATAAAATCCTCTTAAAAAGACTTTAAGCTTGTGAAAACATTACTTTTTATTGAATTTTGAATTTCTCCTCTTTCATGAATCAACATGATTTTGGTTGCTTACTTTTAAAAATTCTCCCAGAAGATACATGCAACATACATTAAACCAGACTTCTTCATGAGGCTTCCACTACTTCATATTTAAACGCCTCAATTTTGATAATTTATGAGAAAAGGGAACGAGAATCATCGTTGAGTAGGTCAGATTCATCTTGCAAAACTTTCCATTTAGCACATCAAGGCCTGACAAGAGGCTCGTTCTTGTTCAAACACGAGGGTAAATTTCCATCGTTATTCAGTTAAAGAAGACTCTCCAGTAAAAAAAAAAGAAAAAAGAAAAAAGAAGCAAACAAACCATGAAAAAGGAGGCTGGCTGTTTTTCCATCAGAGAAAACAACAGAGATATCTAACAATGGAGGACGAGAGGGTATATATTCATCCATGGCTGGCCATGTTTTTCTTTCTTTAGTTTAGTTTAGTTTACTTTATTGTCATTGCACCTCGTACAACGAAATTAAGTGCCATCTTCAGTGTACATTATAATGATAAAAATAAAACACAAACACACATCCTTCACATTCTATACAATTGAATTGAAAACCCTTGATATTGCATTAATATTGCACTATGCAGTAGAATTCAATATGAAGAAAGATGCAGGCCTTTTGTCTGAGCTCAGAGAAGCACCTATATCAGTGTTTCTCAACCTTGGTAGCTTGAAGATGGGTGGACTTCAACTCCCAGCGCTGGCTGGGGGATTCTGGGAGTTGAAGTCCACCCATCTTCAAGTTTCCAAGATTGAGAAACACTGACCTATATGAATGCTAGATAAGCATGTATGTGTATGTACTGTTTCTATAGTGGGGAATATATGAAAAGAAGGGTGCAACTACCTTAGGATATGCACAGTGGTGAAATTCAATTTTTTTTACTACTGGTTCTGTGGGCATGGCTTGGTGGGCATGGCAGGGGAAGGATACTGCAAAATCCCCATTCCCTCCCCACTCCTATGGGAAAGATATTGCAAAATCTCCATTCCCACCCCACACTGGGGCAGCCAGAGGTGGTATTTGCCGGTTCTCTGAACTACTCAAAATTTTCGCTACCGGTTCTCATGTCAGAACCTGCTGGATTTCATCCCTGGATACGACCCAATGATATTTTAGAAATTAGAACAACCGGATTCTTAGATCTTAAGCAGTCTTTATTCCAGGAGTCTCATTGCATGTGATGATATTAAATAAACATACAAAGGATTTTAGAGCTTTCTGGTGCTGCCTTTCTGCTTTAGGGGAGGGGCATGATGTTAAATGAACTGTTTTTGAGGAGATAGCCCCCCCTCTCAACCCAAGGCTTGTAAGCTGCTGAGCTACTCTTTGCCAAAAGAAAAAAGAACTAAACCTGCTAAGATGTTTTCAAGCACAGTAATCTGAAGCATTTTAATGCTTTTGTTTTTAAGTACCTATGTAAGAATACAACGAGAAGGAATGCAACATAAGCTTCTTGGTTTTCCTGAGCGAGCTTTAATGGGAATTGAAGGTCAGGCACAGAAACCTAAATCTATCCGTGTTTTTGACTTTTGAACAATCATAAAGATAATGTCCTTGAGATGTTAGAAGCAAGACGGTTGACCAGCTTCCCTTTGCAAATTGAAGTCCATCTTTAAAGGACTTGTTCTGATACCCAAGAGCTATGCTGTCAATGAAGCTTGCCAATAAACAGATGGTAATCCAGCAGGAAGCATCTACCTTTTATAATTTGATTTCTACCCTAACGTGCCCTCTGGTATTTTGTGAGTACTGGTGTGTGTGTGTGTGTGTGTGTGTGTGTGTGTGTGTGTGTGTGTGTAATGAAAACATCTGCACAAGGCTACTTTTGCCTGGTCTGTACAAAAATGAGACGTTCCAGGGTATTTCTAAAAGTCAGGCTTTAGAAAATGAAGAAGGAAGAGAACCCAGACAGATCAATAAAGGGGAGTTTACCTTTCTCAGATTTCTCCTCTATTTTGTCTTGCAGGCTGTTGCTAGCATTTGCCCTGTTTAACCTTTAACACTATTTGGAAAGCATGCATGCTTAAATATCGCAACCAAATTGTTTACCAGTAGAACATTCTGATGGAATTGGGAAAAAAGAAAAGAAAAATAAGAGTCACTGAGAAAAGTAACCCTTTGAATTGTTCATTTATTATAAAGCAATCCTGGTTTCTTTGTAGTAAGTACATAATTCAAAATTATTATTTTTCTGTTCGTTTATTCCCCCCCCCCCCCGCGCTTCTAGTACATAGAATCAAAGTAATAACAGTTTAACCATTAACACTTTCATGAGGCTGCAAAAGTTCATTTCTTCCTTTCTCCCTCAACATAACTTTTAATGAGTAATCACATTAGCTGTCTAAACCATTTTAACAGAGGTTTCTAAGGAAAAATAAGGTGAGGCTTTTATCAAATCAAGAGTTGTATGATGATGTCACACCGAACATTCTCTGATCTATTCTGGACAACTTTGATGCTACTTCCAGATTAGGTTTCATTAATAGACATAAGGTTGCCCCAGCTAGGTTGATGATGGAAATTGTAATCCAGATTGGAAACTCTAAATCCCAGCAGTCCTTTTTTCACCATGCTGTTGATTGCCACCTCACCCGTCTTTTTATTTATTTTTTATTGAATGTATTTTTGGAGAATAACAATAGGAGCCAATTGTTTGGAAGCATCCTTATCCTCTAAAACAGGGGTGTCAAGCTCAATTTCATTGAATGCCACATCAGGGTTGTGCTTGACCTTGGAGGGCTGGGGTGTGTGTGGCTGGAGCGTGGCCATGGTGAGTGTGGCCGGTTTGATATCACTCATGTTGGAGCACCTGTGGTGGCCAAGTGCTAAGGCAGGACTTCCCTGAGTCCCTTCCTCATTCTGATTATAATCTTCCTTCCTTCCTTCCTTCCTTCCTTCCTTCCTTCCTTCCTTCCTTCCTTCCTTCCTTCCTTCCTTCCTTCCTTCCTTCTTTTTTCTTTTTCCTTCCCTCTTCATTTTCCTTTCTTCTTCCTTCCCCCTCTTTCCTTTTTTTTCCTTCCTTGCTCTCTTCCCACCTTTCCTTCTTTTTCTTTTTCTTTCCTCTTTCCCGTTCTCCATTCCTGTCCCTTCTTGCATGCTCAAATGCAAAAGGGGAAATATTTTTCTTTTTGTTTTTAGTTTGCTTTGCTAGCCCTCTGCCAACGAAAACAAGGCACGGGGGTGGGGGCGCATGCGGCCCCCCACGCTCCATTTTCGTTGGCAGAGGCACTGCAGGTTGGTCCTTTGCTGTTTCCAGGCCAGCACCGCGGGCCAGATCTAAGCACCCAGTGGGCTGGATCTGGCTCACGGGCCTTGAGTTTCACACCCCTGCTCTAAAATATCATTATCCCTTTGCATCATTGCCTTTGTTTCAAAGCAAATAATGAAGCATAAGGGCAGCAAGAAAACATATGGGACAAAGTTATTGTGCAAGCATGTGGTTTAGGGACTTACTCTCAGGAAAGAATGCAGCCATAAAAAAACTCAAAGGCAGCTAGGCTGAGAGTAGAACATTGGTTTAATAAGAGCTCCAGAAATATGTAGAAAAATAAAAAGTCGGTGCTAAATATGGCATGAGTCACACTTTTTTATTGACTTTAGTCATTTGCTACAATAGTACAGAGAAATAAAATCTCAAAGTAATGATAAGCTTATATAAACAAAAATAGCTAGTACAACCCATACAATTCCTCCCAAATCCTTCAACACTAGAATATTGTATGCGCTGTATCTTGACATTTGTTTTTCTTTTGTTTTGCCTTCAACTATGACTGGATTCTCAGCAGTTATGTGGAAAACTCCATGCAATTTTTTAATGCAACATTTTTGAAGCAATTTGCCATTGCCTTTTTCCTAGAGCTGAGGGTGAATTACGGCCCAAGGTCACTCAGTTGGTTTCTGTGCCTAAGGCAGGACTACAAGTCCCCCCCCCCCCGCGTTCTGGACAAAACTAGGCTAAACTGACTTGATCTTTCTGGGCACATTATTCCCTTGTGAGCATTATGTTGACCACCCTGTATGACACAAACTGGCCTGAGTGTTAAGGACAGCCTCAGAGGTTCTATTCTGCAGGTCTCTATTGTCAGATGAATGGCAGGTAAGCATTAGAGAAAGTCAGTGGTGGAATTCAATTTTTTTTACTACCAGTTCTGTGGACGTGGGCGTGGCTTGGTGGACGTGGCAGGGAAGGATACTGCAAAATCCCCATTCCCACCCCACTCCAGGGGAAGGATACTGCAAAATCCCCATTCCCACCCCACTCCAGGGGAAGGATAGGGCAAAATCCCCATTCCCACTCCACTCCAGGGGAAGGATACTGCAAAATCCTCATTCCCACCCCACTCCAGGGGAAGGATACTGCAAAATCTCCATTCCCACCACACTCCAGGGGAAGGATAGGGCAAAATCCCCATTCCCACTCCACTCCAGGGGAAGGATACTGCAAAATCTCCATTCCCACCCCACTCCAGGGGAAGGATACTGCAAAATCCCCATTCCCACTCCACTCCAGGGGAAGGATACGGCAAAATCCCCATTCCCACTCCACTCCAGGGGAAGGATACTGCAAAATCTCCATTCCCACCACACTCCAGGGGAAGGATAGGGCAAAATCCCCATTCCCACTCCACTCCAGGGGAAGGATACTGCAAAATCTCCATTCCCACCCCACTCCAGGGGAAGGATACTGCAAAATCCCCATTCCCACTCCACTCCAGGGGAAGGATACTGTAAAATCCACATTCCCTCCCCACTTCTGGGGGAAGGATATTGCAAAATCTCCATTCCCACCCCACTCTGCAGCCAGCCAGTGGTGGTATTTGCTGGTTCTCCGAACTACTTAAAATTTCCACTACCGGAAATTTCCCCACTCCAGGGGAAGGATACTGCAAAATCCCCATCCCCACCCCACTCCAGGGGAAGGATACTGCAAAATCCCCATTCCCACCCTACTCCAGGGGAATGATACTGTAAAATCCCCATTCCCTCCCCACTCCTGGGGAAAGGATATTGCAAAATCTCCATTCCCACCTCACTCTGGAGCCAGCCAGTGGTAGTATTTGCTGGTTCTCCAAACTACTTAAAATTTCCACTACCTGTTCTCCAGAACCTGTCAGAACCTGCTGAATTTCACCCCGGAGAAAGGGCTCTTCATATATTGGCATAGAAATGTGGCTTGGTAGGCTGTCTGAAAGACCTCTGAAGCCATTTTCCTTTCCTTCTTGAAGGCTAGTAAAGCTTATCCATTTCATTAGAGGATTGGTTATCTTACAGTTACACCTTGGGTCTATATTGTTGTCTTCTTCTTGTGCTGTTCTCTGCCAGTTCTAATAATTCAACGATATGAATATACTTTATATTTGAAATTATGTACTCTTCCGAATTTTAGATAGAAAAGAAGAATCTGAGTTAAAACAAGAACAATTTGCAGCACTGGCACTGGATTCTGGAATCTACTTTGCCAGCAAAGAATGGGAAATTCTCCTCAACCTGTTTCCCCAGAGTGGTGTCAACTCTGATAGGGAAACAGTTTGAATTGCTTCTTCCTTTATCTTCTCTTCATCTTACCTCATTCAGCCTGTAGATTTCAAACAAGTTTGGTGGCGTTTGCTTCTTAGGCAGTCCTAGAAAAGAGGGCTTTCCTTTCATTGTTAGAAGAATCAAGTCTGACAGTGTTTCCAATGCTCTGAAAATGTGGTTCTAATCTGAAGGTGGAGAATTATCATTCAAGGCAGTACCTCACCTGATAATCAACCATCTGTTCACCAAAGAGCTCCCTTGCCAACAAAATGCAAAGCTTATTAATACATATATTTTTGTGGGGAAAAATATCTTTTTAAAAAAATTCTGGAACTGAAGATTTATTAATCTTTCATTTTACTTGTGACTTTCCTTTTCAGATTCCTCCATGGATTCCCCCCTCCCACCTTTTTTAAAAGGTGCGACAATAGCAGATGTTAGTTTTAACAATCTTTATCTCAGGCTATGGCCATGAGACTTTCCTCCTGGTTCTTATTGTTCTCTTCTCTCATTCTTGTTGCTTTATGCTTTTGTGCATTCCCAGATCTCTTGCATATTAAAGCCAAAGGCAATGAGGACTGACTAGGTAAATTAGTTGCAAGAGCTGCGGTGTAAGATAGGAGGGAAGTTGAGCTCCTGCAAAACAAAAACAAAAACCCAACATCTGTAATAGTCTGTACACCCTTCTTTATCAGTGGTGGGATTCAATTTTTTTTTACTACCGGTTCTGTGGGCGTGGCTTGGTGGGCGTGGCATGGCTTGGTGGGCATGGCAGGGGAAGGATACTGTAAAATCTCCATTCCCTCCCCACTCCAGGGGAAGGTTACTGCAAAATCCCCAGTTCCTCCGGATCAGCTGGGACTCGGGAGGTAGAGAATAGATGGGGGCAGGGCCAGTCAGAGGTGGTATTTACCGGTTCTCCAAACTACTCAAAATTTCCTCTACCAGTTCTCCAAAACCTGTCAGAACCTGCTGAATAGTACCTCTGTTCTTTACCATTCTGATTGGTGATGATAAAGAGATTTGTCCTGAGATGGATATTGTCTTTGTTCCATAGTGTACTTCAGAAAAGCAGGTTTTTGTTTTTTGCTTTAAACAGTGCTAAAACTTGCGATTGTTAATGAAAGGTCAGAACAAGCAAAAAGTTTGAGCTAAAATAGAGCTAAAATTCATTTTCTAAGCCAGCCCGGCCTGTTGGAACAAAAGAGTTTTAAGGGCACGGTGAAAGGTACGTAGGTCGGGGATCATGTGAACCTCCAGGTGCAGTTCATTCCAGAGGGCAGGTGCCCCCACCTGAATAGTAATCCTTCTTTCAAACTATCTTCACCCTTGAAAAAACAGCAACCACAATTAACCATGTGGTCCAAATAAAGGGGGAGCGGAGTGGTATGAACATTCATATCTACTTTGAAAATTTCAAACAAAGGAATGATTTATGCCTTTTTTTCACAGTATACTGTGAATGGCTTACATGTAGCTAGTTGTAAATAATTCATTCTGTGCCGAAAGTGTCCTCTACTTGTTTTACCATGTAGCTAAGATCTGAATCCGCCCAGAAGTGGTGCTTCATAAAGCAGGACTTGTAATGTGGAAATATCCCCCCTAGTATTAAACAGGATGAGGCACTGAGGCAGCCACTACTTCCAGCAGGAGATAGCCTCTTCCTGAGAGGCAACGATGACATATCAGAGGACAGAATGGGCCTACCCTACAACCCCAGTCTAGTATTTCTTTTCTCAAATGTTTATCTTCTCTTTACTGATGATTTATCACTTGTTTTGATGGAATGAAATCTGGTAAGCTTCTGCAACAGTTGTGGGTTGCTACCGGTTCACCCCAGATCCAGCTAACTGGTAGTGGTGGTGGCAGGCTCCGCCCACCTGCCTGGACACTTCTGTGCATGCGCAGAAATGTTGCATGCAAGTGAACACTGGCGTGTGCCCACAAGCAAACCCAGTAGCGACAGGTTTTGAAATCCACCCTTGTTCTGTAAGTGATCTGGAGAAGGAAGTGGGAGGGAGTCATTTTGTCCTCCATCTTTGTAGTGGAGCACAGAGATGATCTTGGAGAAGGTATGAGGAAACTGTTTGTAAAAGATGAACTCAGTCTAGAAACATGGAAAAGAAACTTAAAATTGTTCCACCTCGACTCTCTTTGGTGTAAGAAGTAGGAGGCAAAATGTTTTCAGTCTTTCAAGATTCTGTTATTATATCCATAACATTAAAGTAGTATTCCAGTAATTCTTGCTGTGACAATTTCTGCCTTAGATTTCCTTGAAGGACTGACATCCTAAGACAACAATATTTTGATCTGGGCCTGTTTGGTTTTTAATCATCCTTTCCTATAGTCATTCCTGTAGACAAGCTTTGTTTTTTCTATCTTTAAACCATGTCAAATATTCCAATAAACAGCAGTCTTTCTTTGTCCCAAATCCTATTTGCTTGTTTCTAAGGTAAAGGTTTTTTTTTAAAGGTTAGAGATAACTGGATGGTATCAAATGGAAAATTGAGACTTACTGCAGAAAGTTAGAGGATTATTCAAGGAGATACACAATTTGTTGAGAAACATCAGAATTTTCACTCCAGGCTGCTCCTTAATAAGAATCCTCCTTGGACAGGTTTAAAACAGGCAACTCTCATGGGGGGAGGGGTTGTCATACATGCAGACCCCTGCTTTAGGAGAGGAGAAGGGTGTGACATAACACTAGCCCTGTCAGCAACTGTCTGTGCAATCACATATGCAA
The DNA here is from genome assembly GCA_022577455.1 of Arizona elegans. NCBI lineage: Eukaryota > Metazoa > Chordata > Lepidosauria > Squamata > Colubridae > Arizona > Arizona elegans. Next base: position 75,978,276 of record JAKOOJ010000003.1, read on the forward strand.
TTTCTGGATAGCCAGCCCTGCTTCTTTGATCCAGCCCATTCAGAACAGAAACCATACACATCCTAGCATTCTCTGATCCTTCTGATGTGCATGGAAATGCTGCTAGGCAAGAAAGCTCTTTGACATAGTAGAATATTACTGTTCTGCAGTCTTGCTCCAAATCAAGCTCTCCAACAGGCTGCCGTGAGTCATGCATACGTGTAGCCTACTGCTCTTGCATGCCAGATTTCCACTGTGTTTTTTTTTTCTTTCCTTTTCTCTTTGCAAAAGAAAAGATTATAGACCTCGTACTTCTGTTGGTTTCATTAATTTCTGGCTGGACAAAGGGAAATTATTTCAGTAGATCTCTTATTTACCGAGGAATTCAATTTGTTCACTGAATTATACATACAAGATAACAAATAGAAAACATTAAGGATTCAATCCCAGGGATGTTGTTTTCTTTTCCAAGCACAATACAGCTGCTGTTGCTGCACAAATCTCACATTTGTTGAATTTGAAGAACAGGTTTGTTTTTGCTATGTTTTACTTTTGCAGAAAAAAGATTGTGGCTTAGATCTTAAAATAGGCTAAATTCGGAAAGGTCATGGAAGAAAAGCTTGTTGTCCTTGCGCACCCCCCAATGAGCTTTACTAAAAGAACAGAGTGAACTAAACAGCATGAGATGGGTTGCCGCAGGACTCTTTGGCAGAAGAACAGATAGGGAATGCTTAGGATCTTCCTTGATTTAGCAAGATCTGGTCTTGATTTTGGGTGATTCCACTAGCATGGCCTTCAGAGAAGCTTTTGGGAAATTTTAGGTAAGGAGATAAGGCCATGGAATTTCACAGAGTAGCTTGTAACCTATGGTTATTAAAATTGGGACCTAGTTCGAAACAAAAGAAACCATGACCATCTAGATATACCCAATATACTAGACATACCCAATTCCTGCAACCGTTCTTTGGCTAAAATATATGAAGAACAGTTGCAGGAATTTGGTACATCCAGTTTAATGAAAAGAAGGACTAGGATAGCATGATAGCAGTGTTCCAATATTTAAGGGGTTGCTACAAAGAAGAGAGGGTCAACCTACTCTCCAAAGCACCTAAAGGCAGGACAAGAAGTAATGGATAGAAGCTAGTCAAGGAGAGAAGCAACCTAGAACTAAAGAGAAATTTCCTGACAGTTAGAACAATTAATCAGTGGAACAACTTGCCTCCAGAAATTGTGGGTGCTCCAACCATAGAGGTTTTAGAAGATATTGAACAACCATTTGTCAGAAACGTTATAGGGTTTCTTGCTTGAGCAGGGGGTTGGACTAGAAGACCTCCAAGATCCCTCCCAACTTTGTTATTCTGTTGTCATTCTGTATCCTGTAGATGTTTGCACTACCTCTTCCAGTGACCTCAGCCAGGCTAGTGGTATAGGATGTTGAGAATTGCCATTCGTGACAAAATGGATTTGGTAGAGCTTTTCCGTCCTTGAGATAATATACAACATCTGTCTGATACCATTACAAACACAGCATTAGCTCCAGCACAATGCAGCAAAGGTTGGGATGCCTCAGTATTTGCCTCATCTCCTTTAAGGAGTGGTAAGAAGTTTGCCCAAATCTTCTTTTCAACCACGACCCTCAGCTGAAGTTGCAACTTAGTGGGACACACAATATGCATGTACATAATATTTTGAATGATAAAATAGCCATATAAATTATGCCTATGCCTTCCCACAAAAAAAAAAAAAACAACAACCCTAAACTAGCTCCAAGAGTGCATTGTATGAAGGTTGCTGCCTAACCTGGTAATGGAACTGTGCAAGTTGAAGTCAATTGCTAGAACAAATGTTGCATCATTTTCTTCTATATTTAAGGAGGCCTTGAGTACCCATAGATAGACTCATGGCTATTTCTTTAAGGTGTAGTCCAGTAGCATCCAACTTGTAAGATCCTAGTTTAAATTTTATGTTTTTTATTTATTTATTTATTTTTGTATTTGATTTATCTCCTTCTCCGGAGACTCAGGGCGGCTTACAATGCGTTAAGCAATATCCTTCATTCTTTTGTATATTTTATACAGAGTCAGCTTATTGCCCCCACAAACTGGGTCCTCATTTAACCTACCTTAGAAAGGATGGAAGGCTGAGTCAACCTTGAGCCTGGTAAGATTTGAATCTGCAGTAATTGCAGGCAGCTGTGTTAATAACAGGGTGCTTTAAACCACTGTACTACCAAGGCTCAACTACCAATGTTGTCAGAAAAATCATCTTTAGCCTTGTTGCAGATGCCAAAGATGATACGAGAGTGCTTGTAAACATATCCAGCATATTTTCAGCCTTAGAAATAAGGCATCAAGATAGTAGGCTCAAGTGTCAAGTTTGAGGAACCAATGTGGTCAAGCCTGAGGCACTTAGTTTGTGTTTGGGAAGCAGCATAGCATAAAGCTACTGCAAATGTTATTTCCTCCCTTCTGCTCCCAATCTCTCATGCATGTCTGCTTAATATTCTTGGATCCTTTGAAACCACAAAGCAAAATTCTTCATGTAGTTTGGTAGATTTGATAACTTTTCAATATTCAGCTGGCAGGCAACAAATAGGAAACATTTTTAAAATAATTGGTCTGTGCGCATTTTCAGCGAGTGGCTGCAGCAAGATGAATAAAACATAGCAATCACAGTTCTTCCAGAAATAAATACCTTGTGAGTAAAAGTAGGAGTAGCACAAGAGAAAACTACAGAATAATGCATCAGTGATACTAAGCGTACCACTAGATCTAAAAATAAAAGATTGCAAAAACATTCAAATACCAAGATTTCATAGCCTATGCCAATTTATCAAAAGTAAGAAAATAAATCTAAGAATGCCAGTCTTGCCTCAGTGGCTATAGGCAGCAATGACTGATGGATGAATGCATCACATGAATGATAGGTGTGTATCCTAGACTAAGTCTTTTTCTGCCATTGCTCTTATACACACAAATTGACATGTGATTAGATTATTACATTTGGGTCTCACTGAGTGAATGAATGAACCATTTGCTAGTATTTCTGTAAAATCCTTTGCTATCTGTATGCCTTCATGCAAATTATGGGGTTCTCTTTTATGACTGCTTTATGGCAATAATTTGACCATGAAATCACATTTCTCTTTAGAAGGCCATGTTTACCATATACTAGTTTGTAGATAACCTAGAAGAAAAAAGCTGAGACTCTGAAATAAGAAATCCCATATGAAAGAAACAACATGTGGCATTTGTACCTAATATTAGATTCTAGAACGGAATTCCTGATCTCTTGAAAATCAATCAGTTTGAAATCAAACCCTAGAAGATATGGAAGTTTAAATGGAATTTTAGACATTCAATATGCATTTGATATTTTGGTACTTCCTGTTGCATATTTTTTCACAATATGAAAAAGAAAGTAATTTGAATGGCATTTTAATAACTATTCATTCAGAACGCCAAAAAGATGGAGGTCAGGCAGCCAATATAACTAATCATTAGACTATGTTTTTTAAAATGGCAATCACAAAGAAATCTTGTGTTCATAATTTTATGAATATCAATCTCTATCTCTGTACCCATCTATCTGGTAACTCTTGCACAGTGACAATAGGTTTAAGGTGCTAATTTCCATCAAAATGGAAATTAAAACATGATAAGCAGACCGGATAAAGAGATCAGCATTTTCAAGATGGTTTAGGAAATCAAACTCAAATCTTGGGTACTAGAAAATCCAGATAGTCTGCACGTTCTAGGGGGCAGAATGGACCAGGCACTCCCACAGTGAAACTCCCAGTGAAAAATGGACAGTTTGAGTGTAAGAAGCATCATTTACATAATGACAGAGAAAACGATTTAAATGCAAATAGCCTAGTAATATGGCTGGAAAATCTGCAGCCACTCCAGCAGCCTGGTGGGATGTAAAGACAAGGGTGGGTAAACAAATGCATACTCTTATTGGAGAGTCCTTTTATTGTACGTGTGGATTTGTGCAATCCAAAAATCTGCAGCTTTCTCCTTCCAAAAATGCTACAATGTTTATATTATTGCAAACGCAAAATCTATCTATACAGATACATTTTTAAAACTACAGATAGTTTTAAAAATTCACCAAACGCAAGAATGAATGTGTTTATTTATGAGACCACTGAGCTTTTAGTGTAATTGCAGGTACTCTGGAAATATGGAGTGTAAACGTTTGCTATCTTGCCCTATTGCTCTTCCCCTAAAAAAGTGATCATGAGGTCATGCATAATAGTGGACTAATTAAATTAACTCGAGCTCAGCATTTTTTCAATAATTTCATGTATTTACCAGTTCTTCTAAACTAGTAGCACTTTCAGGTTGAAGGAAACCCATGAAGCAAGATTTGAATCTTATATGCGCAAACGATTTACTTAGGAAATGTATATGGCCGCCCACCTTATGCAAATAACTCTTCATAGCAAAAATTACAAAACAGTTAAAAAAAGTTAAAAACAGACATAATAAATTCAGAATGCAAAAACTGAGGCTTTCGCACAAGGCGTGTGGCGTTTTCCAAATACCTGTTTTAGCTTTTCCGATACACCAGCCATGTAAGGAATGACCAGATTCTTAACTGAATCTCAGCTGTGTCTGCCATACTTGTATTCTTAAAACCCACTAACACACTGCGACAGAGGCTTGTCCACCCTAAAGATCTGACACACCAAAACATAAGAAGGGTAATGTTGTGTATGCAGTCCAGTGCAATGAGGAGTGTTCAGAGCTCTGTATTGGAGAAACCAAGCAGATTTTACACAAAGGATGGCCCAATACAGGAGAAGCAATACCACAGGAACAGAATCAGTAGTAAGCCTTCATTTAAAAGAAATAGGACATTCTTTTGAAGACAATAATATTCACATGTTGAATAGGGAAGATAGATGGCTTGAGAGAGGAGTAGAGGAAGTCATTAATGCCAAAATGGAAAATACTTTCCTCAATAGAGGTCGAGGCCTCAGACACAACCTGTCCCCCATTTTTTATGTTGCTGTTTCATCAGGAAGATTAAGACCATTTCACAGATTCACCAGGAAGGCCACATTTAGCAATCCACCTAGGATAAAGGATTTAGGAATTAGGAACATTGACATCCCAATGACTCTCAGCCTACTCATCTAATGAGCCTATCCAAGTTAGGTGAGAAATCTAACAAACTTGCTCAGACTGTAGAAGCTACTTGGATAAGCAGCAAAATGTTTTGAACCAACATGAAAAGAAATCCAGTTGCCATGACTCAACTTCCAGACAATGAGAATCTTCATTGACAAAGCTTCAAATTCTTCATTTTCACTGTGCCAATTGATTAGGAGTGAGAACAAGAGATAATGGAACGGTCAGGTCCACATGTGAAGGTTCAATTTAAGTAATGTATTGCTAAAAGACCATGCACAAGAATCTTCTCAATTAATGCTCAGTAGTTACAGTTAAATAAGGGCCAATGGCAATCAAGGAGGGGGTTGGACTTAGTTTGTTTGTGACTATGTAGTGATTCTAGGATGATCCCTTTTTTCATCCCCCACCCCCACCAGCTCTCCCAGTCCTTCTCCTACAGGAACAGAATCCAAGCACTCTGTCTCCATTCTTGTATGATAAGAAAATCGTGCAAGACTTCATTAAACTAGAGAACATTTACACAGTCATTTCTCAGTGAGGACCTACAGATTAGGTCCTATTAACTGTTGCATTAATAACAAGTGATTATTGTTATTAATTAATATTAATTAATAGCAATCGTGGTTTCTATGCATAAAAGATCCTTAAGAAGGACAAGGCCTTTTGATTGTGTTACTAGGCAACTGGTTTCCAAAAACACGCCAACCAGTTTTGCTGACTTTCTGGTTTCAGTCATATTAAAAGAAGCTGCCCATTTACCCAATTAAGAGCAAGCTGCAATAGATCCATCATTACGGACATTTCATCTAGTACAGTAAATAGCTAGTAGTCATCTATTCATTTTAAATATAACTAAGGGAGTCCCCATAAATATTTGAGAAAACTATAAATTATCAAGCAAAATAGTTCTTCCCCCGGAAATTCTATAATAGGCTGTATTCATTTTGGGTTTTATTCTCCTGTTTTAGCAAAAGCTGGTTGTTTTCAGGTTCTTTTAGAACTGTATTCCAAAATATTAAGGCTGGCTGCAGTGAAGGAAAAATTGACTCAATGGACAAAACCAATACCACTTCTTATTTTGTCAAAGCTTTAGGAAATTGTGAAGGCTGACTAAAGTATCCTCTAGAATGAAGTCTCCTTTGAGTCAGCTTAACTCTTCGTAATTTCCCAGATGCATCCATGTTGTTTGCTTGGCAACATTGCAGATATGTTTGCCAGTGCCTTCCTCTGGATTTTTGTTTTTGTTTGGACTTTCCAGTCTGGCACACAGCCCTGATAGTTTCCTGGTGACCTTCCACCCAAGCAGAAATAGGATCAGATGGTGCTAAGCTTTTCCAGATCAGCCAAAGTCAGCTCGGTTGCTGCCACCTAAAAGGGAATCCTTTAGCGTACGGCTTGAAAAATTGATGAGCAAAGCCATTTTTCCTTGGAGCACAAAGAAATTTGGGCAAGAGCAAATAGAATGAAGGTAAGCCATAAATAAGGCCTTTCTGGACAATACATTCCTTTAAACTGGATTTTTGTGTGTTTCTGCTCTAAGGTTTGCCTGCTGATGTGGTTTTGTCTAAGCTAAGCAGAACCCAATGCACAATAGATCTCAAGAAGACCTTGAAATGTATACAATGAAAGCCTGTTTTGTGTGTTGTTCATCTTAAAAATATATTTCCTTCACACACACAGTGCCCTTGAAAGCAGGAGCTTTCTGCTTCAAGTGCATGTAATTTTCTTTGAGAAAATAAGATCTGCTAACCCTTCCAGCTGTAATAGTAGCAATATTCTCATAACCATAATAAGATTTCTTTGTAACATACCAAACACAATTCAAGGAAGTCCAAGTCTTATCTATCACATTTCTTACGGTGCATACTTATGTACAGAACATGTAATATACAGAGGGCTTGTTTTTTGTTTGTTTGTTTGCCTAGGCTCAAGGATTATCTCAGATTTGTACAAGAAGGGACCACTTGCAAGTTCGCTAAAGAAAGTAAGCTCCATTTGCAGAGCCAAGGTTGGAGTGGAGGTACCAAAGTAGCTTGAGGAATATGGAACTGAGGCTTCTAAAGTTGCATGTAGCCTCTTATTGGAGGCCACAGTTCATCCTGAAATTCTTCTCAATTAAGCACATCTTCATGTGGATTAACGTGTTGGAGTCTGTCCACTTGTACCAAGTAAGTATACATGACTCACTCATACCATTATTGGTATAAAGGGGGAGCAGCATTTCTTTTAAGGGGAGCGGGGGGAAGCCTTTCCAAATCAAAATAAGGTTGAGCATTTCTCCCTCAAATAATTTACTAATGTCTAAAATGAATGACCAAATGTGAGGCATTCCCTTTTTGTGCTACCAATAAAAGAGAATATTTGCAGCTCAGGGTTGAAATGAGGAGACCCAGTGCCCTAAAAATGTTACCTAGTTTCGTAATGAAATGTCCACAACAAAACAACCAAGCTCAGAGAGCACCAAGGACCCCTCATTCCCCCCACCCCCATACAGGGTGTTGAAAAAACATGCAGCAGGTGGTTGATAGACTAAACAAATGATGTGGCTGACATGTCTTCTCTTGCTTTTTGAGTCCGCATCAGCCTCATTTGGATATTCTGATGTATTGCCGCAATCTTGCTATATCCTTGTAACCATGGCAATCCTGATGGGCCCAACAGGCCTGAAATCATGTACATGGCTGCCTTCAAGACCCAGGTTGGCTAGCTTGATGTGAAAAGAGGTTCAGGCCAAACCAGAGCGAGCCTGCTAATGAAAAATGGAAAGTGGAGTGGACAACTGTGGTGTTTGGTGCTTGCTCCTTCCGAAGAGCCAGCTAGTGTGGTGTGCATACTGCAGGGAGATAATTTGTTTTCACTTTGCTTCTGTGAAGTCTGTTTCTCCTACTGCTGTACCTTCTGCCCAAACCACACAGTCAGCCACATGAGATAAGATAAAATGGAACAATGCATTCTTATGCTGAATGGAAGCCTGAGGATTAAATACACAGGAAGTCACAACTCCAAGGTAAAATGATTACATAAAAGCCACGTTAGGAATGATTAATACTTAATTGACCGATTAGTAAATTTCCCAAAGAGATGAAATGTGGCGGTGACTGCAATTCCTGCTGAACAATGGAAGACTGCCTTTTATATTTTGAGCTTAATAATACTTCTCATTTATTGAGGACTAGAACAAATCTATATCCTCGACCTCACTCTCCACCCCCCACCTCAACAATTAAAATTTGTTATTAGTTAAGTACATAGAAAGAAACCTCAAGCAAACAGAACATATTTAAATCATTCTAATGTTTATGGTTTCTTACTGTGTTATCATTGATGACCTAAATGAGATTCTTGACAATTCTGTCGTGCCCATTTAAATGCATGGCTTCACAAGGGCAAGACAAGGCAAAAGAATATAGCAATAGCACTAGACATATATACTACTTCACAGTGCTTTACAGCCTTCTCTGAGCTGTTTACAGAGTCAGCATGTTGCCCCCAACAATCTGAGTCCTCATTTTAACCATTTTGGAAAGATTGAAGACTGAGTCAACCTTGAGCCAGTGAGACTTGAATTGCCAAACTGCTGGCAGCTGGCAGTCAGCGGAAGTAGCCTAAAGTATTGCAATCTAACCACTGTGCCACCACGGCTCATGATGAAAGAATTTAATCTCTTCGGTATTCATACACACACACACTGCATACTCTGTTATCCACAGTATTGCAGTTTTGGCATAGTTTCAAAAACTATTTCTATCATCATGGAATTATTTATTTATATTTAAAATCCAGTATTGCCTTGCCATGGGTTTGAATTGCTTGGGGACCCATTAGCGATGAGACTGTCTTCCATGTCATTAATGGTCATTCTGCAATTCCCAGAATTCCTAGTTGGCTGGCCTTCAGAAATCTCCATTCTGGTTGCAAGTCCCAGCACATTTTGAAAAATGCAAGGTTGGGGAAAGGCTGATATAAATGAGTGGTATCTGGAGAAATCTACTCAGCCTCCTTGCCCTGGTGGAAGGACAGTCTAGGAATCATTTCCTGAGTGCATATCCACTGCTTCCAACTGTATCTCACTGTCATCCCATACATCAGCTCTGAAGGTGGTATGTTCCCTAATATCCCATCTTAAAAAGCTATGCTTTGTGCAGGCAATATATACAGAAACATATGCGCTAGGGAAGCTGCCCTCAAGTGATGTGCTCCATGTGACAACCTTCTGGTTTCAACTGATCTGCTGATTTCCTGTGGGATTACCCACCTCAGTCTGGTCTCTGATCTCTTGACCTACTCTATTGGCCAACTGATAGAAAGTAGGAAGCATGAAAATAGAAAACCTTGAAACTAACCAGCCCATGCCTGTGTTACTGTATATAATTCAGGGTGTAATTGAAAGGAATCAGTTCTTATACTGTTGTAGTCTGCTTGGCAAAGAATTCCTTCTGAATTCCTCTGCTCATGTTATGTTCTAAGAGTAATAGTTGCCACGCTAATCTCCATGACTAAGCCCCTTTTTCTTGAGCAGTACTTATCCATTGGCTACATGCTGGCAACCACTGGAAGTCAACCAGGAGATGCAAGACTTTGCTCCCAACTAGTGGTCAACAGAGAGCCAATTTGGTGTAGTGGTTGAGGCACCCAGCTAGAAACTGGAAGTTTATGATTTCTAGTTCTGCCTGTGGCTTCTCAGAGACTTCTCCAGACAGTTGCCAGGAGCCAGCATTGATTCAACCAACCCACATCAAACAAACAAATAAGCAAACAGTTGAGGCAGTTGTGTGTGGCGGTTAACTCATTAAACTAGAAACAGGGAGACTGTGAGCTCTACCCTGCTGCCGCACAAAGCCAGTTGGGTGACTTTGGAGCCATTACTCTCTCTCAACCTAGGAAATGGCAAACCCGTTCTGAAATCTTACCAACAAAACTGTAGAAACCTGTCCAGGCAGTTACCAAGAGTCATGACTGACTCAAAGGTGAGAATGAATGAATGAATGAATGAATGAATGAATGAATGAATGAAGTCGTCAAGAGGTTGAAGAGTCAAATGGCTGGCCTATGATTTCAAAAAATTAGAGATAAGCATTTCATGTGCTGGATAACATTAGGTAGAGCTGGAATTTTGACCAAGAGTTTGAATCATGGCCCATAGAAGCTTGCATGCTAAAACTTTATGGACAGCAACACAGCCTCTATCCTCATAAAGGCAGACTGCAGATAGATTTAGGACAACATGATATCTTGCTGGGTTCATGGGGGGGGGGGGGGAGCATGGCAAAAGCATTGAATGTGGCCTGTGAATCTTTCCTAGTCCAACCCAGAGGTGCCAGTGATTAAAACAGGGCTCTTTTATAGTGCAGTGTGTGTGCTTAATCACTAAACCAATTCATTCCCTAAAACATAATTTGGCCTTACTGCTTTTTCAAAGGGATTTCTACCAGCAAGAAAAGTTGTCTGCATATGCTAAAGCCTATTTTGTTTTTTTAAGTCTGTGTTTTAAAAATATGCCTGCTCTTGCTCTTCTGCACGGGCAGAAGAGAGAGAGGGCCCAAGTCTTTTGTGGAATGAAATGTTGATAGTTCTGTGTGCCACTGTAAATCAAACCCAGTCAGAATCAACAGATTTAGAGTTGTCCTTTATTCACAGAGTGCAATCACTGTTTGTACTGCGAACCCTTTGCATCCTGTGATTCTCTTTGCAGAGAAAAGAGCTTTGCAAAACCTATCTTTCAGGAGGACTGGAATGAGGAGGGACTCCTTAATGATATATGTAACCCAGCATGTGATTGCTTAACTTGGTACAACAATTACCTTCTTTTATAAAGATAGATGGGGATTGCTCCCGAAGAGGAAGATCATAATAACAGAGCTCAACATTCTTGTGTTGTTTATATATATACTGATTACAGTTTTATTGGTAGTTATTCAAGATATGGGAGCAAAAGACATCATGAGGTTACCATAATTATAGATGTCTATCTGCTCTTTAATATAATTGGATTTCTTACAGTAAAAAGAATGTTTGTGAATGCATCTATTTTTCCCCCATGCATTATGTCATCTTATTTTTAGGGCCATCTAAATAAGAAATTTCCTCTTGATAGAAAAGAGGACTGGTCAGCTTTTCATACTTCAGGAATTTAATTAGCTTGTGTTAACAACCTCAGTGAAACCTGGAAACGAGAGGAACAAAAGTGAATGATACTTGCTTTCTTAATGTTATGCCATTTTGCAAAAATAAGGGTGAACATAAACAAATACATTCATTACTGATTCTTTCAGAAGGATCAAATAGGGAACAAACGTGAAAGCTTTCTCCTGGTGAGAAATCAGTTGTATGTTGTCACTTTGTGTGGCCCTTAATATATATATATATATATACACACACACATACACATACACACACACACACACACACACACACATTGCACTAAATTCTTTAGGGGAAAAAATGGAGTCATTTTGGAATATTAATCAATGATTAATATTATACTTTGCTGAGAATACTTTATAATGTATGCTGCTTGAATCAGAAAACCTACTTTCTGTAATCACACATTAATAATCAGCAGAATGGAACAAAGATGAAACAGATGAAGCAACATTTTCTTACACTGCACATTTCATTACACTGCACAGACTCTCTAGAGCCGTAAGTGCACTGCATGAATGTTTGTTTAAGTACCATTTCTATTGCTCATTCACTGCTGCTGGTATAACTGAGTTAATCAGTAAAACCAGAGTCTGTGTCCCCGTCTCTAAGCCAAGAGATGGTAAATTTCCTCCCTAACTAGCAAGCCCACTTTGAGAAAGCAAAGAGGAGAGGAAAAGTGAAGGCAGTGGGTTCCTCCTTTGCCGGTAAAGGCAATTCCGGCAGACACTGGAAGCAATTCACATGGCTGCTGAACAGTCAGATGGTTTGGGAGGGGCCCAACCCATTTTATCACACACATACACAGAGCTGTCTGATATGCTGCAGCAAATCAACAAGCCGAACAGTGGCAGGAAGGAATGCTGATGTATTTGAGGCTGAAGGATTCAGATGACAGGGCTGCTTTTATGCTTGGCGTTAGCAGAGAAGAAAGAGCAGAAAACACTTAGTCATTGGGCGAAGTGAGGCTTGGATGAAATTTAAGTCCTAAGAGTTGGGCTTCACATACTGTAGCAACCAGTTCGCCCAGCACTGGAAATGTGAGCGCACGAGCATGCTCACTTCACTTGCACGTACGCCATCCACGCGTGAGGCGTCAAAAACACAGCGATATAGGTTGGGATTGCGCCTGGGCTAGAGGTCACCTGCAGGTCGCCATTACCGGTTTGCCCGAACCAATCCGAACCGGCTGAATTACCACCTCTGTTTAGGCTTATAAATAATATTAACTTTCTGTATTTGTTTTTGTTAAGTTACTAGTTTATATCTCTTGAACTCTTACAGGAAGCCTCAGTTTTCAGGAAGGTGTTTTGGGTACTGTGAGAGGAAGGCATTTTTTTTAAAAAAAATTGTACTTGATTGGAATCAGAAGGATCGCTCCATTGGCTGAGTCCTGAGAAATACTAATTTATTACTAATGGTTCTGAAGGCAGGCCATAGTATGACTTTGCACACTAGGTCACCATAAAATCTAGTGTTTTGTTCCCCTTCTTTCCGCAAAGAAAGCAGAATGTGCACCCCCTTCTTGTAGCTTGCCAATATTATTCATTTAAGTTGGGGAAATGCACTATGTCAAACTATTCATTTCCTATATTATATAAGGAGTGAAATGGAATCGGACCATTTGATAATACCCCTTTGGAACTAGATTCCGAATTCTACACTGCTCTGTTGCTGCCTGTATCGGATATATATTGATGGTCGTGCTCATTTGGTTCTATGAGGAAGTTATTTGGTCAATACATCTTCAGGTTCAAAAGGTTGTTTTTATTATTTACAAATATATACATGCATACGATAATGAATAGGATGTCCTGTTACATTTTTACCCTAACTGTATGACTCAGATGTTGATAGGAGAGAGAAGTCCACGTGTTGTCTCGCTGAGAGATAGATGAGAGAGAGAGAAAAAAAGGGGAAGATGTCCAAGTGGTTTCTAGATAAGAGTCCAATAAGAGAGTTCATTGGCTGATATAGTCACATGTGATGCCTGTAAAGACTTAACCCCTTCTAGTCTCTGGTGCATCATATGCAGGCAATATTTGACAGCCTGTTTAGTTCCTCATGTTCTTCTCATATTTCTCAGCAGGTTGCATGCTGAGAAAGTCTATGATTTAATTCTTTGAACTATGGCCTGCAGTGTTTGGTTGTGAGATTGTGATGTATGGAATAACGAGTCAGAGTCCACCGCATACACATTCAGTGGCCTAATGAGGCCTGATTTTTGGAGACAGCCTAAAGGGTTTTGCAAACCATTTTTATCTTCTTGTCTTTGTCCACCTGCACAGCTGAGCAGGCACTTGTTACCCTTTATTAATTTATAGTTTAATAATTCCTGTGGATTAGAAACCTGCCTTTCCATTCTGCTCATTCTGCTCTTTGTTTGCAAAATAACTTCAGGTTTGCTCAACAATGATCGGGGCAGGGAAGAGAGCCAAACGTTACTGTAAATGATACACAAATTCTTCCCAACATAAAGGTCAGCTAGCTACTCCCATTTCTTCCCCTCTTCCTTCTGTTACTCACATTTCTTCTGCCCATTTATATATGGAAGGGGATGAATATTAGAATGGTGGTCAGGAGGAGTTTTTTTTAAAAAAATTTTTTGATTTATATGCCGCCCTTCTCCGGAGACTCTGGGAGGCTTACAATGCATTAAGCAATAGCCTTCATCCTTTTGTATATTTATACAAAGTCAGCTTATTGCCCCCACAAACTGGGTCCTCATTTCACCTACCTTCGAAAGGATGGAAGGCTGAGTCAACCTTGAGCCTTGGAGAGATTCGAACCAGCAGTAAATTGCAGGCAGCTGTGTTAATAACAGGGTGCGTAGACCACTGTACTATCAAGGAGTGAATGACGCATGTTAATGTAAACACAGCTTACATATCAGGAGAGTTGGTTGAAAGAGTTTTGGATAATAATTCAAATGAGAGAACCAAATAAATGCAAAATAGTAGGTTGCATTTTGGGGCTCTGCTCCCATGTCCTCCACATATTCAGGTTTGAGAAGAGTGACCTGTAGCTCAGCTGTGTGCCTTTCCATGAAATAAGTATTTGTGTTTAGACACACCCAATAGGACAGCCATCCTTTTTATAAGGATCCCCATGATATTTTATCACATTCTAAAAGTGCTGACAAACCCCAAATAGTGCTGTCTACATGTCTCAAATAATTGAACAATGTAGAATAAAGGAGCATTTAGGAAAAGTAGTGACATAATCCATTTTAAAGAACGGGACATTCAGATATGGGCGATAAGACTAATAAAGGCTATTAGTCATTATGTCTATATATTACCTTCTGTACTACAGGTAGTCCTCAATTTATGACTTATTGCTTAGCTATGGATAGAAGCCATGGTGGCCCAGTGGGAAGGATGCATTATTGCAGGTTATTTCTGCTGCCTGCCGGCTGCCTGCAATTCAGCAGCTTGAGTCTCACCAGGCTCAAGGTTGACTCAGTCTTCCCTCCTTCCGAGGTGAGTAAAATGAGGACCCAGATTGTTGGGGGCAATAGGCTGACTCTGTAAACTGCTTAGAGAGGGCTGTAAAGAACTATGAAGCAGTATATAAGTCTAAGTGCTATTGCTATTGCTATGGATGCACTTACCAAAAGCTACTTAATAAGCCAATTTTGAAATTACAATAGCAACACATGCCTCACTGTCATGTCATTGCATTTTGGGTCTTTGGCAACTGGTTCACCTTTATGGCCATCTCCAGTGTCCCCTGGCTACATGACTGCAATTTGTGAGGTTTTTTTTTTTTTTTTTTTTGCTGCTTTCCACCTACTACTTCCAGTTAGGGTAAAATTCATTCACTTAATGAGCGTGTCATTCATTTAGTGACCACCACATTCACTTAATGACTGTGGCATTTGCTTAGTGACTGTCACAAAAATGTCATAAAATAGAGTCCAGTCACAAGGTAACCCGCTTAACAATCACAATGACTTGCAACTATAATTCCAAACTCAATTATGGTCTCAAGTCAATGACTACTTGTAGTGAGCATATTGGTTGGTGAGGAATAATGTAGGAGCTTGTCAACTTTCCAAAGAAATCTAGTTTACCAACCTGACAAACCATGGAAGTAAATTGGCCTAATCAACAGGCGTCATGTAAACATAATTTCTACCTAGCTAGCGAATGCTTATATACTGGATAATGCACGGAAACATATAACTTATGGAGCTATATGTTTAGTAAATGGCTTATAACCATTCTATTCAGTAAGGAAGTGAAAAAGAAGAGAGAGTCTTGAACTCCTGTACTGCTAAATGTCACTTTTGGGATCTATCTCGCCAATTATGTCATTTCTTAATCCTCCTTTGGGCAGGGAAGAGAGGCTGAATTCTGACAATGCTGAAAGCTGCCTCCTGAGCATTTGACTTCAGTTGCTGCACCAGAGAGACTAATATCTATCTAAAAGCCACTTGCTGTCTCAGGGCCAGAAAAGCAGAGGTGAAATCAAGGGCTGGTGTTCTTGGCAGAAGTACAAGATCATTTATCCTAGAGGGCCAAGGGATGAAGAAGATGAGAAAATGTTGGAGAAGGTTAGAGTTTTGGGACCCTGAATATTGATGATTCTTTGGTTTGTATGCCATTTTAAGTCTAAATCTATGTTTGGAGCGTGGTGGCTCACGTGGTTAGGATGCTGGGTTGACAATTAGTAAGCCCGCATTTGAGACGCGAGTGCTGCTGTGTAATGGAGTGAGTTTCCATTATTCGTTCCAGCCACTGCTGACCCAGCAGTTTGAAAAAGGGTGACTGCAAATAGTTACTGTATTTTTTCAGTAACACTACTTTTTCTTAAAAATATTTATTTGAAAATGGAGGGGCGTCTTATACACAGGAGGCCAAGAGGAGAAGACATGGCCCATCCCCTTCCTCCAGCTCTGCCAGACGAGCCTCTACCTTATATGCAGCTCTATCATTCCTTTCTATTGTAGTTTCACATTGCCACTCTAGGTTTCATCTCTATTGTTCCTGTGATGCATTTCTTGTTCTTGTATTACTCACTCTCTAATAAAATAGCTTCTGCATAGTGATGGCTAGTAGTGTGCTTACTTACTCTATATGAAACATGGGCATGTCCTATACATGGGGGCGTCTTATAGATGGAAAAATATGGTAGATGGGTACCATTTTGGTGGGCAACTTAATGGAGACATGAAAGGAGCCCCCAAACTGGCGTCCCTGGGGCAACAGTGATGTCACTGGCTAATCCTTGGTGCTTCCAAGATGAGAGCGACTGAGTGAGTCTGTGTTAGAGCATGGAGTATATAGTCTTCAGATTTCCTGCCTCAAAATGGCAGGACAATATTCTGGTGGTTTGATAGTATAGGTAGTCCTTGACTTACAACCATTCGTTTAGTGACCATTCAAAGTTACAACTGAAAAAAGTGACTTGTGATCATTTTTCATACTTAAAACCATTGCAGCATCTCTATGGTTACGTGAGCAAAATTCAGAGGTTTGACAACTGGTACATAGTTACCCTGTTTCCCCCAGAATAAGACATCCCCTGATAATAAACCCAGTCGGGCTTTTGAGCGCATGGCAATAAGGCCAAGTGCTTATTTCAGGGTTCAAAAAAATATAAGACAGGGTCTTATTTTCTTGGAAACACGGTATGATGGATGCAGCGTCCCGGGATCATGTGAACACTTTTGTGACTTTCTAACAAACAAAGTCAATAGAGAAGTCAGATTCATTTAACAACCGTGTTAGTAATTTAACAAGTGCAATGATTCATTTAACAACTATGGTAAGAAAGGTTGTAAAATGGGGTAAAATTCACTTAACGACTGTCTTGCTTAGCAATGGAAATGTTGGCCTCAATTGTGGTCATACGTCTAGGACAATCTGTATGTTCAAAAAGGGCTCCAGAGATCAGGAAAAATAAAGACCTATGAGAACAACATTTAGACTCGGAGTTTCTTATCGCTTTTTCTTTCCTCCACAATCCCTTTCCTGCTTACTTCTTAGCAGCAGGTGTGTTTCTGATCTCAGACCTATTTGGGGAGAAAATGGCTGGAAAGGGATTGAGTTTGTAAGAATTGGACAGGAAAATTTTAAGCATTACATTTGCCTGGTTTTCTTCTATAAATGGCAGTTTGTACTAGATTTGCAGATATTTGAGTGTCCTACTTGCTTTAGCATGTAGATCTGACCAAATTTTGCCAGTGAATAATTGTTCAAGCCAGTCAAATGTATACTGGATTTCTTTTATTTTTCCATCATTACTGTTGGCTGCTTGTGGTGAGTGGAATTCACAGCAGGCTCAGCTCACGGTTAAAAAAATCTCACTGCAAAACTGATGATAAGGAACATATCTTCTGCTTTTAAGAAAACAGTCCACAATTGCAATCCATAGGTCATCATTAAATGCGTTTCCTTGTAAACAAATATTCAGTATCAACAATTGAAATCTATCCTCTACCTCTTTTCAGGAAACAGGAATTACCATTCTGAGTTTCAGCACCATAAAAATGAACAAGCATGTCCTGGAAGATACCCTGATCTTTGACTTCAGTGTTGTCATGTAGCAGAGGCTGAACGAACCAAGAGCATTTAATTGTCGTCTTCATGTTGTTCTGCTTCAGTGTCACGGTGTATGTAATGTGGTCCTAAGTATGTTTACTTAGAATAAAGCACACTTGAGTTCAATGTTATTTATTCTGCAATAAGTAAGTTGAGAATTGCTACTTTAATTATTTTACTTTTCTATTCAGCCTGTCAAAACCATCCCAACTTTTCCCTACCAAAGCTTAGCAGTTGTTACCATGGTGTCTTTGTGTCACTGGGGTAACCTTTGGGGAAGAACATTTGAACAGTGCATTACTTCCCACATAATACATTGAATTACAAAGACGGAAACAATTTCTTGTTTCTATTTCAAATTCATAATGAAAAAAAAAATCACAGTAAGATTTTACTTGGATTGTATCATTTTGGCTTATAGGTAGAGGGTGATGTTTGTGCTCAGTCTAGGAAGAGGAGCCACCTACAAACCCATCCAGTAGGGTCATCTGAGAGACAACCACTGGCTTTAAATGGGATGAGGTGATCAAAGCGCCATCTCTTTTTAACACGCATCACTTGTTTGCATCCACCATTTTGAAGTCACTGTCCATTCCTGCAGATGTTCCATGTCCCATAATTCCTTTCCCTCCGTGGTCTTTGAACTCCCCTTTTATAACTATTGCCAAAATAGTAATAATTACAAAGAGTTTAGAGTAGACCTCATCCTCTTTGTCACTAATTGCAACCAGCTTTGAAGGAAGGAGAACCACTCTAGAAGAATGTCACTTCAAACCACCTAACTTGGTCCAGAAAGTAGTTGATGACATTGAAAACTGCTTGGGAATTAAGCTGCTGGCCAGGATAGATTCACTGCCCCCCCCCCACATCCCAAGCTCACTAGAGGTCATTGACAAGTGCAATCAATGCCATCTCACTGCTAATGCCAGATTTGAATTCTGACTGAAAAGAATCCAGATAATTCATTTTCTCCCTTTGGAGCTGGAAACTGGGAACCTTGTCAACAAGTTTTATTAAAAAGGGAAGATTGATCCTGGATTAAAAACTGTCCAGCTCTGTTGAATGGAGTGAAGGCATCTTGTACAAAGGATAAACCACTGCCTCTTCAAGAGCTGGCAGCAGTACTCCATCCCTCAGTGAAATATTAACCACCACAAGTGGTAGGTAGGAGGCTTTGTAGGAGGCCTTTACTGCCAGGAGTAACAAAGATCTAAAATGCAGGTGGCCAAACTTATAACACCAAGGACTCTGTCTGCTTCGTCAGGACTTACAGGATCAAACTCTCCCCAGATAACTAAAAACTATACTTTAGTCAACTCTGTAAAACTTGTGCAGCCGAAGTGCAACTCTGAGTGAATCCAATCGATTTTATCTGACAAATGCCTAGACTAATCCTCACAATGAGACTGCAAGTGTTCCCCTAACTCATCCTAAGGGAACAAGTTACCTTAAACAGGGCTGATGGTCAGCGTTCTTCAGACACAATAACAGCACGGAAATAATTTCATTTTGCCGTTCTTATTGCCACAGGGTAATCCTTAAGAAAGTCTCTTACCCATGCTAATAAAATAATAAATCAAACTAATAAAATCAACCTTCAGTAACACTATCAAAGCTATTAAATGGTGTCCCAGAAACAGATTTCAACCAGCAAATGCCCTTCTGAATAGTTCAATTACAAGGTCTCCCTGAAGCTTAGGGACAAAGGTAGCATCGAGTGCTTTGTAGGAAGGCTATTTTAAAAGTTTGGCACTGTCATTGGAGAAACAGCCACTTCCCGGTCTCCTTCTGCAATATATGGAACCTAAATTTTAAGCGAAGGAAAATTTAAGGTTACTTTTTTCCCCCTTTCTCTGAAACCTACATTGTTAAATGTAGAAACTTGACAGGGAGTCAACCAGAGTTGGCAGAAAGATTGGCGGCCACATAAATGTTTTAAATAAATAAATAAAATTAAGAAATAAAATATTTAAGCCTAGATAATATTCTAGATGGGGACTGGGCAATTTGGAAGGTGTGTGCATAATTCAGGATATTTGTTATGACCCAGATGGTCAAAGGCAAGGCAGGCCTCTAGAGAGTCCTTTATTTCTCTCAACAAATGGTCCCTACAATAACTGTTATGGTTCCACCCCCACGTGACCCTGAAGGCAGCCACACTCAGCCCCCCAAACAACAGCCCCTATAGCACAAATAAAGTCCACGGAATAGGAGAATCTCACAGGACAAAGTCCAGGATTCCAAGTCCAGTCCACAAGGCAGAGTCCAGGAACAAGACAATGGCAATCCTCAGGGCAAAGAAAAGGTCCAAGGCAAGAAGCAATTGCGAGGATACAGCGAAGCAAAGGCCAAATGCAATCCACAAGAGAAGGGCAAGGTCCAAGACAAAAGGCGAAGAGCAATCTTCAAAGCAAGGCAAGGCAAACAGCAACAGGCACAAGTCGAAGCCGGGGGAGTGTAATCCAAAGCAAACAATTGTTCCTGGCAAAGACTAACTCCTCACGCCTTCTCCTTAAGTTACTCCACTCCAGCTGTTCCTTGTGAGGAGGGGTGGAGCAACCTCCTCCCTTGCAGCCCTTCTCTGGGCTCCTTGCCCTTGGATTGAGTGGAGGAGATCTGCTGCCTATTAGCACCACTACCTGTCAGCAGTTGATCCTCCCCTGTGTCTGTGCAGGCAGGCAGCTGGTCTACCACCTCCCCCAATGTCTGAGGGGCTCAGGATAGCATCGTTCTCAGCTCCTGGCCTCTCCAAGCATGCCAAGGGAGAGTGCCATCCCTCTTAGATGATCCCAGTTTCAACTCCTTCTCATTCGAACCGGGCTCCAATGGGGCCATGACAATATTCTTGTGTCTATTCCACATGTTGATGCCACATGGCTGATTAAGGTTGCAAGTCCTTTCCATCTATGAGGCACTACAACAGCAGCAGTCTTCCAGAAGGCAAGCCCTTTTATTATGAATAGAAGAATGTAGCATCTGCAGGGTTTATAATGTGAACACAAGAGATACATTTCATCACTGCAGAAGTAGGAAGTGCAGAAACAGCAGTAAGTTTTTGGCAACCTTAGCGCGAAAATTGCAGAGCATGACTCTTCCCATTTTCAGTCTGTGACCCTCCATATATCCACTGTTGTTTCTTCATTCCTATACTTTTTTTTCTAGATAAGAAGAAAAAAAAACTTTTTCCACCCACAATTTAGGAGAGGCAAAGATCAGGGTGTCCCTTTCCCCTTGTCCTCCATTTTTTGCTGGTCATTATGCAGTCAGCTTCACAAACTTGTATAGTTCTAATTCTTAATGCATATTCTATCAGTAAGTGTATATAAATCAGAGGCTTCACATTGACTTCGAATCAATATGGGCATTTTGAAAGAATTAAAAAAGAAACAAAACAATCAATTTTACTTGGGATGGTATATACAGGGGTGTCAAACTCATGGTATCATGTTGTTGTCACATGACATATCATGACTCCCCCCCCTTTGCTAAAACAGGGGTGAGTGTGGCCAGCACGTGATGCATCCAGCGCATGGGCCGTGGCACCCCAGTGTATAGCCATAGCACTTAGTCTTATATACCACTTCATAGTGCTAAGCAGTTTACAGAGTCAGCATATTGCCGCCAACAATCTGGGTCCACATTTTACCTACCTCGGAAGTATGGAAGATTGAATCAACCTCGAGCTGGTGAGAATTGAACTCCTGGCAGCGAGCTGAATTAACCTGCAATACTGCACCTCCATGGCTTCATGGGTAATTAAAACAAGAAGAGATACAGAGGTGGGATTCAACCGGCTCTGTCCGGTTCGTGTGAACCGGTAGTGGCTACTGCGGGAGGCTCCGCCCACCCACCCAGACGTAATGTGTGAGTACTGTGCATGCGTGGAAGGCTGTGCACATGTGCAGAGGAGGTGTGGGCAAGTGAAGTGTGCTTGCACGCTCACATTTGCAAACCGGTAGGGAAGGTAAGTGAATTCCACCTCTGAAGAGATAACATTGTGTGTCATGGATAAATGCCTTGTTCTTAAATGAAAGAGATATATGCTCATAGAGTACCAAGGGTTAATTTATTCTTCCTTTCCTAATGTATTCCTCTGTAACCACTCCTACTCCCTAATCCCGCCTCACTGATATAAAAGGGGATGTACGCTCCTCCTCTTTGCTTCTATCTACAATCACTCAGTGAATATAGAATGCCTTCTGTAAATAAACAATACTTTGTTTGAATACTATAATTTTGAATTCTTTATTGAGTCCGATCCTCGAATTACAGCAACAATCTGGTAGCAGAGGATGGTTGGCTGACTCAATAAGAAACAGACATGCCAAAGAAAGAAAACTTCAGAAACAAAAAAGAAAGACCCAACACCAGGACACACAACAAAGAAATGGAAACAGATCAAGAAATGATCGATGAATCTACAACTATAATGACAAGAGAATCTGAAAACTTCACTACAGACAACGAAGAGGTAATTGATGAACCCAACGATCAAGAAGCGAGCGAGACAGAAAACAACACGCTCAGAACAGAAATACTAAGACTGCTGAAAAACCAAAAAGACGACAAAAATCTCATCGCGAATCTCCAAGACATCATAAAAGATAGCGGAGCAGCGAGAGAAAATCACACCAACGCACCAGAATCTAAAGACCACAAAATGGTAAGCGAATTACCTATAGATAAGAGTGTAACTAAAAGAAAGACTAACGGTCCCGTGCAAAATTTTGAATGGCAGCCATCTTGATTTTGCCAGCCCAGCAAAATGGCCGACTCAGAACCAATCAGAAAGCAGAGTTCAAAATGGCTGGCGCGAAAAGCTTTACACAACATGAAAAATAAAAAATAAAAATTCTATTCTTCAGAAGAATCTGATACAGACACCGAAGAAACACCAAGCAAACTACAAATTGAAACAGCTATGAAAACACTTTTTGCAACTTTTGGTCCGAATTTAAAAATATCGAAGAAATCGACGAAAATACCAAAACCAGCCAATCAAACAGCAAAGAAAAGACAAACAGCACAATCCAAAAGCAAAGATGCAGAAGCAAGCAAGCAAACGTTTCAGCATCTATTCACTTCAACCCGAACGACAAGAACACTAACGCCCGAACCCAGAGAGCCTTGCAAGTACTCGCCCACACCGCAAATGCTTCCGGGAGCCAGAGGCCTCAACCAAGACGACTACGACGGAAAGAAGCAAGCTCCGATCATCACCTGGACACCTAAAGTCAAACCAGAGAGCGAGTCATCAGAGGAAGAACACTACGAGGGAGCTACAGCGACGAGACCCTCTCCCGACAGCTTCAGGAATGAAATGATCAACGCGCATGCGCAAATACGCCCGGATGAATATAGAGACAATAAAGAGCAGAGAGAACCATTCAGACTGTGTTTATGTCTTTAAAGGTGGAGACTTCTAGTTATTTGCAGAACTATCTCTCTGCCCATTTCTGCCTGTCTCATCCACTCAGGAGGGTGTTGCTACAGGTCCTGTCCTTATGGCAAGGTCATTTGATGGTGTCTGGGAGATGTGTCTTTTCTATATTAGTGCCTGCTCATTGGAATGATCTCTCCCACAAGGGGAGATGGCCTGGCTCTGTTAGTTTTCCAAAATCTTTAAAAACTGTTTTTACCTCCAGCCTTTGGGCCAGAATAATAAATAAACATGTCTTCTGAGAGGGATAATAATAATAATAATAATAATAATAATAATAATAATAATAATAATAATAATAATAATAATAATAATACTTTTATTTCTATACCGCCCATCTCCCGAAGGACTCAGGGCGGTGTTCAGCCAGTTTAAAAATACAAGACACAACAATAATTAAAAATTAAAATAATTAAATAGAATTGGCTGATTTAAAACTCTAAAAATTAAAATACCCCAATTTAAAATGATTATATTGACAGCCCTGCCTGGTGGAACAACAAGGTCTTCAATGCGCAGCGGAACACCCGGAGGTCGGAGATCTTGCGTATTTCCAGGGGCAGTTCATTCCACAGGGCTGGGGCTCCCACAGAGAAGGCCCTCCCCCTGGGTGTCACCAGCCGACATAACTTGGCTGATGGCACCCTGAGGAGACCCTCTCTGTGGGAACGGACTGGTTGGTGGGAGGCTATTGGTGGTAGGAGACGGTCTCGAAGGTACCCGGGTCCTATGCCATGGAGTGCTTTATAGGTGGTAACCAACACCTTGAATCGCACCCGGAAGACCACTGGGAGCCAGTGCAGCTTGCGCAGGAGGGGTGTCACGCGGGCACAACGGGTTGCGCCCATAACCACCCGCGCGGCCACATTCTGGACCAGTTGGAGCCTCCGAGTGCTCTTCAGGGGGAGCCCCATGTAGAGAGCATTACAATAGTCCAGCCGGAAGGTGACAAGGGCATGAGTGACCGTGTGCAAGGTGTCCCGGTCCAGAAAGGGCTGCAACTGGCGGATCAGGCGAACCTGATAGAAGGCCCCCCTGGCCACGGCCGTCAAGTGCTCTTCTAAAGACAGCCGTGCATCCAGGAGGACACCCAGATTGCGAGCCCTCTCTGTGGGGGGCAAGGATTCACCCCCAATAGTCAGCGATGGCATCTGCTGACTATATCGGGACGCCGGCAACCACAGCCACTCGGTCTTGGATGGGTTGAGTCTGAGCCTGTTCCTCCCCATCCAGGCCCGTACGGCCTCCAGGCAGCGAGACATCACATCAAGGGCATCGTTGGGGTGGTCTGGGGTGGAGATGTACAGCTGAGTATCATCAGCGTACAGGTGACACTTCACCCCAAAACCACGGATGATCTCACCCAGCGGTTTCACATAAATGTTGAACAGAAGAGGCGAGAGGACCGACCCTTGTGGCACTCCCCATGCGAGATGCCTCGAGGTCGACCTCTGCCCCCCTGCCAACACGAACTGCGAGCGGCCGGAGAGGAAGGAAGAGAACCACCGCAAAACGGTGCCCCCTACTCCTAACCCTCTCAACCGCTGCAGCATGATACCATGGTCGATGGTATCAAAAGCCGCTGAGAGATCTAATAGGACTAGGACAGAGGAGCAACCCCTGTCCCGGGCCCTCCAGAGATCATCCACCAACGCGACCAATGCCGTTTCTGTGCTGTGCCCCTGCCTGAAGCCTGACTGGTACAGGTCTAGATAGATAGCTTCATCCAGGTGCCTGGGCAGTTGTCGTGCCACCACACTCTCAACAACCTTCGCCACAAAATGAAGGTTGGAGACCGGACGGTAGTTAACTAATTCAGCCGGGTCCAGGGAAGGCTTCTTGAGGAGGGGCCTCACCACAGCCTCTTTCGGCGGGAAAGGCACCCTCACTCAAAGAAGCAGTTATAATCCCCTGGAGCCAGCCTCGTGTAACCTCCCGGGAGGCCAGTACCAACCAGGAGGGACACGGGTCCAATAAACATGTGGCGGGACTAATCCTACCCAGAACCCTGTCCACATCCTCAGGAGCCACAGGATCAAACTCCTCCCAGATAATATTCTCAAGGCCTGCCCTCGTCTCCTCGCCCGGATTCACCCAGTCGGAGTCCAAGCCTTCCCGAATCCGAGCGACTTTATCGTGCAGGAATTGCACAAAATCCTCAGCTCGACCCTGCAAGGGATCCTCCCGCACTCCCCCCCCGAAGAAGGGAGTGGGTCACCCTAAACAGGGCGGCTGGGTGGTTCTCTGCAGATGCGATAAGAGTGGAAAAATGGTTAGATTTCGCCGCTTTTATCGCCACTAGGTAGGTCTTGATATAAGACCTCACCTGTGTCTGGTCGGAATCAGAATGACTAGTCCTCCAAATGCTCTCTAGGCGTCTTTTCCGACGCTTCATCTCTCTCAGCTCCTCAGAGAACCAAGGAGCCAATTGAGATCGGCATCGGGTCAGAGGCCGCAAAGGCATGACACGATCCAAAGCTCCGGCGGCCGCACTCTCCCAGGCGGCTACCAGGACTTCAGTCGAGTCGTGTGTCAGGGTCTCAGGAAATGGCCCAAGCTCCGTCAGGAATCTTTCAGGATCCATCAGGCGCCTGGGACGGAACCATTTAGTCGGTTCCGTCTCCCTGCGGCGGGGGGAAGCGGTAGGAAAGTCCAAGTGGAGGAGCGAATGATCTGTCCATGACAAGGGTTTAATGTCTAAGTCCCCTCTACCAAGATCATTCAACCACTGACCAGAGATGAAAATCAAGTCCAGAGTGTGTCCTCCTATGTGAGTTGGGCCTTGAACTAACTGGGTCAGGTCCATGGCCGTCATGGAAGCCATGAACTCCCGAGCCACTTCTGACGTCTCACCCGCGGATGGAAGGTTGAAATCCCCCATGACAATAAGTCTGGGGGTATCCACTGCCACCCCGGCAATGACGTCGAGTAGCTCGGGCAGGGTCGCTGCCACGTGGCAGGGAGCCAGGTACGCAGTCAGCAAACCCATCTGCACCCCACGGCCCCACTTCACAAACAGGGACTCACATCCGGCTATCTGAGGAACAGTGGTCTCCCTCGGACAAAGACTCTCCCTAATAATCACCGCCACTCCCCCACCCCTCCCCTGGGCCCTTGGCTGATGAAATGCACGAAAACCTGGTGGGCACATTTCAACGAGGGGGACACCCCCCTCTTGGCCCAACCAGGTCTCCGTAATACCTGCCAGGTCCGCACCCCCCTCTAAAATAAGATCACAAATGAGGGGGGCTTTATTGACGACCGACCTGGCATTACATAACATCAGCCGTGGACCCTGGGCTTGAGACTCTGCACAACCCAGGCCAAGAGATGCGCATTGGGGACCGGAGTGCGCAATTGCTCGTAAACAGCGTATGCGCACCCCCAGCACATGATATGGCCCCCTGCGCCTGTCATACCTGCCCCTCCCACTCATTATTTCAATTGCATTGCCCTTCTTGTTATCCCCCTGCTCCCCGGATAAATTTTCTTTCCTGACCCCTCTGCTGCAGCCAATCAACCTGTCACCCCGCTCAGTAGCTATCTGGACCCCCCCAGGTCCACTTTCACAGCCCCCTCCCTTCCTCCCGGGTCCCCTTAAAATTTTCTTTAAAAATTTAAATAAAAAACCCCTCAACCCCCTCTTCGCTGCATGCCATCTCTCGGGATTCCAAAATCCGTCATCAAGATAGGCCCTCGATAGCGTGGAGGGCCAGGCCTGCGAGAGGGGGGAGTCTCGCAGTGCAAGGAGTTCGGCAGCCGAGTGCATCAAGAACCGGGAAGGGTGAAATATCCTCTGGCTGAGGTTCCATAGAATAGTCTAATCGTCCTAGGGCATGGAGAGGCAGCAACTCAAGACATGGAAAAACTGGATTCCACTGTCCTCTCACGACAGTGGAAGAAGTCTCGTGCAATTTCGACAAAACTCAGAAGGTGATCTCTCCAGGCCATCCTCTCACGATGGCTAGCCAAGATGGAATTGGCTATGGAGAGATTCGATAGTCTATCCGCTCTGGTAGGGGAAACGGCAGTTGAACCGGACTCCCTCAGAATCCATATCAGAATTGTCCATTCTCCACACCTTCAAGGGCATAGATGGAATAGAGCCAGTCTAGAAGGCAGGATAGGAAACCCGGGGAACAGATGACACATGGAAAGCAATGAAGGGAGATGGCTTGCAAGGCAGAAAGTAGTTGGGGTGGTGACCATAATAAGGCCTATACAGGCCAACAAGAAAAGGGGGGAGGGGGGAATGGCCTGAGGCAGCCCAAGGCCAACCCTCAGCCGTCTTCCAACCTCTCCCACTCCCCAGGTCTTCCAGGTCTTCCAGCATTTTATACCCCCAGCCTACAGCCCCAGTCTCCAATGGGGCCTCCGGATTCCTGCAAACAAAGTGGGACAGCAAAATAGGCCGCCCCCTAGCAGGTCCAGGATTTCAGAATAGAAGCCAGCAGCCTCTCCCCATAGCGTCCTCTTCGGTAGCAGCCAGCCGCCGCCCCTTGCCTCCGCCATCGTCCAGCGGCCGCCGACCGCCCCACGCCCACTGCCAGCGCCGGCGCCGCTTCCACCATGGCTCCACCATAATGTCTGTTTGGTTGACCTCTATCACGTGCATTTGATATGCTAGCTAGGATTCTTTTTTTTTAATTGTATACTTTGTTATCTGTAATAATTGGGGCTGAGTGGTGGCATTGGTTTTATCAGTTGGTGTTTATTTGATGTAGGTTACCTGGGGTCACGGTAATGTGAGTTAGGTACCTATATAAATGTTGTAAATTAATTAATTGAATGCACTCTAAGTCTGTCATGATAAACTTTGATTGGGTGCCATCCAAGGTTGGTTGAAAGATGAGTGACTATAGAAATGCCTAAATTAAATAAATAAATAAATAAATAAATAAATAAATAAATAAATAAACAAACAAACAAACAAACAAACAAATAAATAAATAAATAAGCAAGCAAGCAAGCAAGCAAGCAAGCAAGCAAGCAAGCTATGTTGGGCAAGTGTTTACAATTTTAAAAGGATAAGAATTCTTTCCATCTTGGCATACACTCACTCTAAAATTAAACCTCATTGATTTGATCAATTTAGGATTATAATTTGGTAGATGTAACTCTATGACTAAAATGTCATAACTCCCATTGATTGAATACAGAGTTTACTTTATTATATTTTCATTCTCAGAATTTCAGCAACATTACAATTTACACTTGAGTCTTTAATGAAGTAACATACTGAATGGATGACAAAATCGCACACTGTTAAATTGTTGTCCTTAAGCCCCAAAATTGCAGTATTCTTTTCAATAATCAAACAAATGCACATTCATCCTAGAAATTTTGGATACATTATGTATTTCATCCATAAATTTAATCTGTAAAAGCTTTCTATTCTTAATCTAAGCAGAAAGCAGACCTTTACAAAATAACAAAAAATAATAATGAAGAAACCAATTCATTTTATGTCTGATCTGATACGTTGATTATCATGATGTTGATAGTAATAACATCTAATTGCTGGGCACATGAGGGATTACTACCAGCACATTTGGAAGGGCATGAAAAAATGCTAATAAATCGAGTGCTTTTTATTCTGAAGGGATAATAGACTTCTTTGAAATTTGATGCATAGGCAGTGGTGTGGCATTGAACGTCAGATTTGTGCAAGATAGCAGGATAAGTAGACATGCCTTCTGATCAATGGTGGAATTCAAATTTTTTAAATACAGTTCTGTGGGCGTGGCTTGGTGGGTGTGGTGTGGATTGGTGGGCGTGGGTTAGTGGGCGTGGCAGGGGAAGGATACTGCAAAATCTCCATTCCCACCCCACTCTGGGGCCAGCCAGAGGTTGTATTTGCCGGTTCTCTGAACTACTCAAAATTTCCACTACTGGTTCTCCAGAACCTGACAGAACCTGCTGAATTTCGCCCCTGCTTCTGATTCAGTTAATATGACCTCTTTAGGATGCCCAATCTGGAATCTCCAATCTGGTAGCATTATAAAAGGAATGATGCCTGTGTTCTCCGCAGATGTGTAGAGAGCACTTATTTATACCTCTCGATGTACATGCATGTGGTGGGAGTTTCTGAATTCTGATCTTTTCTGTAATGTTTGTTCTTATAATAGAGTCAACAAACAGACATTGACCTTGCCTCTTGCTTTAAATGCCCTGCTACGCTGCCAGCATGGGAATGAGCAAGTCACATGGAAAGGACTTTGGCTCACACGGACTGTTCATGTGCAGAAAAGGAGGGGGAGAAAGCAAATACAATAATCTCTGCAGGAATCTCT
Source organism: Arizona elegans (assembly GCA_022577455.1). Lineage (NCBI taxonomy): Eukaryota > Metazoa > Chordata > Lepidosauria > Squamata > Colubridae > Arizona > Arizona elegans. The sequence continues at coordinate 76,007,818 of JAKOOJ010000003.1, forward strand.
TGCATGCAGTGCCCTCCCCCTCCCCCAGCTAGATAATTTGCTTAAAAGCAAAATTGTATTACAGTTTTAAGCCTTTTCCAAATCATCGGAACCAATCAAAGCTATTGTAACCTCATACCATGCCCGTCAGAAAACTCCAGTCCTCAGCAGTGACATTCATCCCACAAAAATGGACACAGGACATGCAAGAACATGCAAGATTCGTTCAGTGAAAGAACTAGACTTGGGTGGGTCACATCTACAATGTAATGCATGGAAGTTCATTCCAGGGATTTTGAATCTGATCAAGGATTTAGTGATAGCAGGTATTTAATAAACCTTCAAGCATTCTCTGGATGGTCATGATACTTTGGGGTTGAAGAAATGCTGCTTTGTTTTCTTCTTCATTTTTAAAATAGCAGTGTCCCAGTGTTCCATTTTGGGCATTTTATAATGCATGTGCTTAAGCTAAATTTCTTTGATAGCAATTTATATCTTTTCCACTAGAGAAAATAAAGCGCTTCCAAGAAAAGAAGAAATGTTAATGAGTGGTATATAGGATTTTAATAAAAGATATAAATAAAAATGTTGCAGCATTGGGAAAGGATAACCAAGAACCTAGTAAATGGATTGCAGATTGATTAGTAAAGGAACATCTCTTTTGTCAAAATGTTAATTATTAATTAAACTTATTTTAGTGTATATGTATACACCCACATACCCACACACTCACCCACACAAATCAGTTAGGTTAATAATTAACATTTTGATAAATGAGATGTCTCTTTATATAATAACAGTACATAATCCCTAACATAATAACAAATCCTGCAAGTCTGATTGTGCTATTCTTACTCTCTTTCTTATACCTCAATGTATCAGGGAGTTGTTTGCCTTAGCCACTTCTGGATATTATCTTGCTTTCCAGGACTTAAAGAACATTTTGGTCCTCTGCTTAGGTATCTGGTTTTTTCATATTTCTGTCAAAGTCCCATTCTCATCTTATTCTCCACAAGTACTTGCCAGAAAGTAGAAAGACTCCAGATATTGATCAATACCTTGAATTAATTTTAACTGTGATAAGAATCATAGTCCAACAATATTTGGGGACCCAATTTAGGAAAATATTGATATATAGTAGGAGAAGGCAATACTCTTAAGCTGAAGGGCAGGCTTGGGAATTTGAGATCATGCCATGGTCACGGTCACAAAATGTCTGCCAGATGGGTTTCACTTATCCCATTTTTAAGAATGTAAACTGCCAAGTCCTCCAAGGCTTTCTATTATCCTCCAGCTAACCAAAGACACTTTGCTTTTCTTGGGTAGGTGGGCATGTTTCCAAACAAAACACCCAACTATTCAATGTTTCTGGTTTTTTTAGGGTTGCTGGTGAGGCCTTGAGGAGGGGGCTTCTTGGAAATAATATTATGCAAATGTTCCGCAGTAATTGATTGAAGCTATCAGAATGTTATATATAGTCCAGCTTCCTTTAAAGAGAGATAGAGATGTTACATTATGTCACTTCCCCATGATTCCAACTCTATTTTTACACAGTATATATCCTGGCAGCATTCACAGTTTCACTGACCACCAGGAGACATCATGTTACCAGTACCATCCTTATTGGGAATCATCAGACATGAGTAGTCAGATGTTATTCATTGACGTTCAAACCTCTACCAGGAATTGAACTCAGGGACCTTTGTACTTGGATGATCATGTACACCACATTAGCTTTAGTTCCTATTAGGTTTCTGATGATTCCCAGTAAGGGTGAATGTTGCCTAGCAGCGATCAATATAATTTTTAGAAGAGTTCACAGGGAGGAGGATTGGGATCTGGGAGGCTGGTAAGCATGAGAAGAATCCACAAACACATTAATACTCACAGATCTGTCAACTGACACAGATGCAGACTTGCTGTTTGCTCTTCACTACTGTAGGAATGCCTTTTTCCTTTGACCATGATATTCTCATATTAACTGAGTAAGTTTCATCAATTGAGTGTTGACTTTTAGCAAACAAATAGGTAGGTCTTCTCCAGGATGAGTTGTTGTCCAGCTGGCTCTTTAGATCTTCCAGAGGTGCATTCATTATAATCAATCCCTTTTCTTTTTCTTTCTTTCCATCTTTTCCACTATTATGAACTCCTCAAGGGAGCTGGGTCTTTTCATAAAGTGTTCATAGTATGATAATTTGAGCCTGGTCCCTCAAGTGAGGGACCTCAACTCTAGATTGCTTTGTTCTATCCATTTGTTTGTTTTGTTTACTATCCATTGAATTTTCAGGAGTCTTCTCCATCAACATTGGAGTATCAAAAGCACTGATATTCTTTCTATCTTGTTTCTTTGAAGCCCAGCTTTTCCTTCCATAGAGTGCTGCAAAGAAAACCATAAAACTGCAAAATTCTGATTTTAGCAGGTACAGAAACATAATAGCATATGGATATTTTTGCCAAGATTTTCAAGGCTACTCTATCAACTTCTGCTTTGTGGAATATTTCATTGCCTTTACTGTTGATAGTTGCTTTTAAAAGGCAGAAGCCATCAACCACTTCAATAACTTCGGCAGATTTGAGTCTGCTGGCTGCATCTATTATCATTTTAATCTTCTTTATGTTTTATTTAAGTTCCATTTTTTCACTGTGCTCCTTGACTTTCATTACTGGACTTTGTAAATCATTTGCATTTTCTGCTAACAAAATATTATTCTGCTAATAATAATTCAGTCTAGCATAGATTATTGATGTTTCTTCCTTCTAGTTTTAAAATTACACACATCGTCTTCCTATCCAATCTCCCTCAATATATATACAGCATTTATTGCTTATATATCTAAAAATAAAATGAAAACATAAGGCTTGATTATTCTCTAACTCAAAGGAACTTTTTCTCTAAAACTGCTCATATTCAGAAATGAAGTCATGCATCCCTAAAGCAGAATACAAAAGTTATGTGTCTAAAATATAACATTAAAAAATAGGTGCAATATTAAAATCAAAGAGGTAACCCATTAATAAGTATGCAAGCATTAAAGGAAGTATGCAGAGGGATACCCCAAGGCTCTGTCCTAGGCCCAGTACTCTTCAATATCCATCAATGATTTAGATGGGGGAATAGATGGGAAAATCAAATTTGCAGATGACACCAAGCTGGCAGGAGTAGCCAATACTCCAGAAGACAGTCTTAAGATACAGAAGGATCTTGACAAACTTGAACATTGGACCCCATCTAACAAAATGAAATGGTGAAAAACGTAAAATTGCACATTTAGGCAAGAATTACAGGAATTGAGTATGTCTAGTTTAATGAAAAGAAGAATTAGGGGTGATATGACAGCAGTGCTCCAATATCTAAAGGGCTGCCACCAAGAAGAGGGGGTCAACCTATTCTCAACGCAGGCAGGACAAGAAGCAATGGATAGAAACTAATAAGGAGAGAACCAACCTAGAACTAAGCAGAAATTTCCTGACAAGTTAGAACAATGAATCCCAAACTTTGCCTCCCAAACACTGGAAAATTTTAAGAAGAGATTGGATAACCATTTGTCTGAAATGGTATAGGTTTCCTGCCTGGGCAGAGGGTTGGACTAGAAGACCTCCAAGGTCCCTTTCAACTCTGTTATTCTGTCAATAACTATCCAGAGGACAAGATAAGTGCTTTCTCAGGAAATCAATACTAGCAATAGCACTTAGACTTATATACTGCTTCACAGTGCTTTACAGCCCTCTCTAAGTGGTTTACAGAGTTAGCGTATTGTCCCCAATAATTTGGGTCCTCATTTTATCGACCTTGGAAGGATAGAAGGCTGAGTCAACCAATACTGTCAGCCAAGTCTTATGCCCATAATCATTCAACAGTGCCTAATTTCTTACACACTCAGCCATATACGGTATCTTTGATGCTCTATTTCTTAGGTTTAAAGGAAAACCAAGAATAGCACACTCAGATGAAACAATTGTAATCCTATTTTGTAAACCAGTGTTCTCTAACCTGGAGCCCTTCCTCTCTGTGTTGCAGTCACAGCATACTTATCAAAGGATGTCCAGTTGGAGAAAGCCAATATAAAGCCATAGGGTGGGAGGGAGCCATTCAAAATGTGAGATGGGGGCACGGGAGGATAAATTAAATTTACTTATTATCACTCTCAATGCTTCCAGTGACTGGAACTCTCAATGCTTCCAGTGACTGCTTCCAGTGAAAAAGAATTAAGATAAGATTCAGTCTCCATCCCAAGTGATCTTGCAAATTATCTGGGGCTGTTTGGGCCCTGCTTGTGGAAACAGGCAGAAAATAAAGGGCTTTTTAAAAATCCAATATAAACTGAATGACATTTGTTAAATTATTCAAACAAACGTTTTCAGAATTTGGCTGACAATAGGGAGAAAAATGACTCCATAACATTATGAGGGAAAAGATGATCCATTTTGGTGTTACATCAGTTTGATGTCTCAATGTACATTGAAAGATATGACTCTGCAGGCAGAAGAATTGAAGCAATATGATTTTAAAAAAGATTTTTTTTTTAAAAAAAAAATTCACCATAACATTTTATATTAGCCAAAGAGTACAGAACTATATTAACTACCAATTGTCCAAATAGTCACTTGTTTTGCCAATTAGCAAATAAAAACCAATTTTCTACAACTACATAGAAATTTTCTGAAAGATGATTATGATTTCTTCGTTAAACAAAAATGTATCATATACAGTATACATATGAAGAAAAGCAAGCTGCTACAAACTGAAGTTAATCCTAATAAATTTTGTTATATTTTTGTGGACATTGCTGCAAGACACATGATGGGCTTATGACCAGTGGTGGGATTCAAATAATTTAACAACCGGTTCTCTGCCCTAATGATTTCTTCCAAGAACCAGTTTGCCAAACTGCTCCGAAAGTTAACAACCGGTTCTCCCGAAGTGGTGCGAACTGGCTGAATCCCACCACTGCTTATGACCTATAAATACATATTTGTTGAGCTACTCATTCAGAATGGACCATTGTTATACTTTGTCACATTTGCAGACAACTTAGAAGACTGAGAAGATGGGCAGGCATCTATCTTCCTGCGGTTAAAATAAGTACATTTCGCTATAGTACAAAACAATAATAATAAACTGAGTGAAGCTGAAAAGACCATAGCAATCTTAGATACTACAAAAAGGGTAATCTGTCTTGAAAAGAAGTTAGCTCCGGGAGAAGGTTAACAATACAGAAAAGAAAAAAAAGGAAGTGACAAAATTTGCATAACACCACCCCCCTTCACAATACTGATAAAGGAGGGAAAATTGCTTAACTCAAAAATATAAAAGTAATACGTGGTCATCTAGAGTAGTATTCCTCAACTTCGTGTCCACAAATTATATTGGATTATAGTGCTGGGTGCTAAGAATTATCTAGACCACGGGTGTCAAACTTGCTGCGTCACATTGCCATCACATGACATTTTGTAATGTTTTTCCCATTCATGGAGCTGGGGTGTGCGTGGCCTGTGTGTGACACATCCGACCCGCCGGCCGCCAGTTTGACAGCCCTGATCTAGACTATTGGAATGTTTTGTTATCTGCCCATGGGAGGATTGAGACATTTGCATCCAAAGCATAGATTTAAGAACTGTAATATTGAAGTCAATGATATTACTCTAGAAAATGAGGGAAATAATAAGTCTTCATAGTATTTTAAAGTTCTCTTCCAGGATGTTTTACAGTATATTGTGCTGTCCAAAGATCTATAATCTCAATCACCTGTTTACTAGAAATGGTTTAAATGTCACAGAGGGTTGTGTGTAGTTTAAGCAAAGTACACTGAGAAAATACAGTGAGTAAAAATTACTCCAATAGCAAACACTGTTTTCGCAGAGGACTGAAAGTAGGACATGAGCTCCATTCAAGAAAAGGGACCCAATTCTTTAGCATTAACAACTGAATTTTAATCTGATTCCAAAGCCTGAAACCTGTTTGTATTATCAGATATGCAAGCATGCCTTCTTTTTAAGGCTGTGTTTTAACAGTGGAAAACAGTAGGCGACGATATATAAGGTTGCCAGTTGGTCATAAAAAAGTACATAGGACTGCTCCTAAGAAGAAGGCAAGTTTTCATATGCAATAAACAGCTGATGAACTAACAGCTTACTGTTGCAGATCACCATCATTAAATGGATGATGGCCAGCCCTAAATACAGCACCTGGATGTTTTTTTTTTAAAAAAAGTAATAAACCTTCTTCCCCAAAAGTAGGGCATGTGCCAGAAGAATGGTATGCAATTCAAATATTCCAGGCATGAAAAAAACAAACACCTGGTTTAGGCATCACGAAAACTTCAATTTCTGATCAAATAAATCCATTTATCTTCCTTTATTGCAATTTACACTAATCTTCTACAAGAACACTTATTTCTTACATGAAGGAAGCCATTCTGGAATATTACATGAATGTGAGGAGAATAGGAATTCAGGAAAACAAAAACATATGATAAAGATATGGCAAACAACAAGAAAAAAATGTGTCTGAAGGTATCACTATATCTAGCAAATTTGACTCATGTCACATGTATACATAATACTACATAATACATGTGACATTGTATTAGTATTGTCACATTCCCAGCATTGAGGATGCTATTCGTATCATACTATATGTATCCCTCTAAAAATAATGGAAGCAGGTTCATAGCAAGTAAAAATCCATAACCCTAAGGAGATGTACCACAGCATAGTGAGGACATCAGCATGCAACATGAATTACAATCAAATTCCACTGTTGTCATGACCCTGATTCTGAATCTGAAGAAATTGCTCTTGCTGAACCTGTGAAATATCAGTCTCAGGAGACACCAAGCCAGGAATCACATGAGACTGATCAAACACAGGTACTACCTGGACAGTTGGAGCAGTCAGATGAGGCTGACATAAGGCTTCCCAGTCCCTTCACCCAGCAAACAGAAAGGAGACCAGAGATGTTCCATGAGGCTACTTGCCAGGCAAGGGAATAAATTTCTTGATTAATGATAGCAGACTGTAGCTTGATATTAAGAAACAGCTCTAACCCATCTTCTCTTTGTTGGAAGCAACATCTTATCTCCAGCTCTTGTGTGATATTCCTGTGAGTCCTGTTTGTATAAGAAACATTGAACTTCTGAACAGGGTGGCAATCTTGACCTGGCTTTCAGAACTCTGGATTAGACCTGGGCTATTCTTCTGTGTGATCCTATTAAAAGCAAGCTTCAGGCAAGCTTCAGTTTCATTTACATTCTTTGTTTGCTGTTATCTCTTCAGCCTTGAAGTAAAATTACTGATTTCCATAGCAACCACAGCAACCATGTTTGAATATGTGTGATTGAAACCTGAAGCAGGAAAACTGTGGAGTTTCAAAACTTCTTTTAAAAATGCTTAATTGGTACTTTTTAATCAGTTATGATCTTTAGTGTTCTTTCAGTGATGTTCTGAATTTTGCAAAGTTGTTTGAGATTTTGTTTTGGTGCCTTTGAGTCAATGTTGATCCCTGGTGACTGCCTGGACTAGTCCCTGCCATTTATTTGGCAACATTTTCAGAAGTGGTTTGCCCTTTCCTGCTTCCAGGGCTGAGAGGGACTGGCCCAAGGTCACCGAGCTAGCTTTGTGCCTTAGGTGGGACAAGAATTCAGTGCCTGGGGCATTGACCATTACACCAAACTGACTGTCTTTGCAAAGTTAGCATTCATTAAATAGAAACATTGATAGAATAACTGATAATCAGTATACATGAATTTCCCCTATCCCTGTTCAATGTGTGTGCTATAAGTATAAATAAAAACAATTGAAAATCAATTTGATTGAGATATTATTAGCATGGGGTCTATTCTACTTGGAAACTTTATTTTCTGATTTTCTGAGTTCTTATGTGATCAGTGAAATTTCTGAAATAGAGATTGACTCCATTTAGAATGATAGAAAAACCATAAATATTGAAAGTCCTAAAACAGGATTTACAGGGACCCTGGAGAATTACTACTGTGCTCGCTCTAATAACGGGATAACTCTCTTTTAAAACCAGTTCTCCAGCCAAACCACAAAATTGCGAATTTATAAAATCTATAAAATCTATAAAATGAAGAGTACATTCAAGATTACATGTAATTCTTTGCTAAGGACTATGAGCAAAATATTTTTATTCTCCCATTTAGAAAAGGTGTTGGGAAAAAGAAGAGGTTGGATGAGAAGCACTGTTCCATTGGATCAAGATGAAATTAGTAAACAAACCCATGTTTCTGGAGCTGAAATCCCTAATTATCGGTTGCCTGTTATAATACTCTGGCTTCTTGACTTGAGTTGCTACCTGTTCCTTCGATCGTGAACATATCTCTCCCTCTCAAAGAAGAATACATATCACTCCCTGGCTTCAGATTTTCTTTCAATTACCAGACCAAGGAGAGATGTTTTAATAAGAAAGTATGACTGCCTCAAAATCACCTAGGGAGGTTACAAGACCAAAGGTGAACTTGAACATAAGCCACCCCAGTGCTAGTAACTTAACCACTATACCACATTGACTTTCTATACATTATGATCCTAGACTCTTAAGTAGGGGTGAAATCCAGCAGGTTCTGACAGGTTCTGGAGAACCAGTAGCGGAAATTTTGAGCAGTTTGGAGAACCGGCAAATACCATCTCTGGCTGGCCCCAGAGTGGGGTGGGAATGGAGATTTTGCAGTATCCTTCTCCTGCCACGCCCACCAAGCCACAGCTTGCCCACCAAGCCATGCCCACAGAACCAGTAGTAAAAAAATTTGGATTTCACCACTGCTCTTAAGGAAAATACTAAATTATTGGTATCACTTTAGAGTGTCCATGCTCCAGAACGTTAAACTGTCTAAGGAATTTTTTTTATGTCCCTTACCATTGATGGTCTAGCCCATTGTAGAAAGAAATAGGTGTGAAACTACAGCAGCTTTGACGTCCAGCAGCTGTAGTCTTCCTTGACATTTATTCATTTATCTGATTTATATAGTCACCCGTCTCACAAGCAAGTGACTCTGGGTGGCGTATTAACTGACTTATCCAAGTGAGATGGGTAAAAATGGCCAACTTCTGATTCACGTGTGCCAATCCTACCCTTGAACAAATAGCTTTTGTTTAGCCTAAATTGTTTTGCAGGGTTGTAGTAAGAACACAACAGCAAGTTCCTTGAGAGAAGGATAAGGTACAGATGGAGTCAATCAATCAGAAAAAAAAATACTGTATGGTTCGGTTAATAAGCCTGGTACCTGTTTAGGAAGCAGTCCTTCTCCGTGTGCTACATTGAGGGACTGATTAATACAGAACTGAGTGCAGGGTGTGTGTCTGATTGATCTGCTTCAAAAATTAGCATCAGAACTCCTATGCAGGAAAGGAACTGAAGAGGAATGGCTTGCAGTTGGCTGCTTGCCCTAGATTTTCTGCTGGTCTTTTCTCTTTTCCAAAAGCATGTTACATAGCCTTGATCCTGTCAGCACAAAGCGAGCATCTTTCTACTCTTCAAAGGGTGGCTTGCTTATTTATTATTTTGCTCAGAACTATTCAACCTTGTTGCTCTGATTTTGTAACAGGCCAAACTCCAATCCCTAGCAGGATAAACAAGATTGTGGGGCTAATGATTTGTGAACTTGGCCTGGATGCCATTTTGCAGCAGAAATTCCAGCCTCAGAGACTTTGCAACTTGCTAATAAAGCATTTTTTGGCGGAAGCTGTACAAACAGGATTTTACAGGGCCCGACTCCGAGTTCCTAGCACTGGCACAACTTGCAATGACAATGCCTCTTTTCAGAATAGCTTAAACCTCCAATAATAAGCCAGTTGTAGCTATGCCAGTTTGCCTCTCCCCAGTCGGCACTGCTTTCCCCCCTACTCTAATTAATCTACAAGCATGAGTTCTTTTCAAGATAGTAAAAACTCAAACATGCTTTATGTAACTTTGATTATGCAGTCTGACAGCAGTATGTCATTTTAAAATTCCATGCAGAAATTTTTTTTAAATAAGTTAAGATTGGAAAGAAGAACCATTTCATGGACAAAAACAAAGCGAGCAGGAGATGGGCTGTGACACTAAGCTCACAGGCTTTGAAGAGAAACCTGATAAACTTGTCGTAGTGTAAAGCCATACTCTTCTGATTTTCCCTTTGTTTTCATGTTATTTTCCACACCACAAACAAATGTTCATTAAGGATAATGTTCATTCCGAAATGTAGCAGCAGGAGGTTTCCAGCATGAATGGCTGAGCTGGTACCACCCCAAGACCTTATTCTTCTAGAAGCAAAAGGCAAGATGATACATGCCAATTGTCCCCATGCAGAAGATGAGTGGGCTGAAAACTGACACTTACTTCACAACAGGGGATGGGATACTGTCATGTACACTGTACCTGAAAATAGGTTAGGGATGCAGGACAAGTGACATGATTAATGGAATGGTTCTGCAAGGGGAAAAAAAGGGATCAGATTACAAACATCAGCCAAGAACTTGTCACTGATGTCCCCCAGAATCTGTTGCTTGAGTTGATGGTTGTATTCTGCCTAATAGGATAGCTGGTTCTAATGTGTGCATCTGTTTTAGAACAATTGCTTTACAATTTTAGGCCTCAGAAACAGTCCAACAAATAGTGGCAGGGATAAGATGTGGGCACTGAATAGCACAACCAAGTAACTGGCATGATATATGGGAACATTTGCACAGTGTACGGGGCTTATACCAAAGTCAGAAGGCTCCATCCCCTGTAATGGAGAACCACAGGGCTAAGATCCTGTAGGACTTTCAGATCCAGAAAGAAAAACAGGTACTAGCCAATTAATTAGAGATTGTGATAGTGGTGATACTGTGGTGACAGATGTAACAGTGCCAGGTGACAGCAACATCAAGAAGAAAGAGTATCAGAAGCTAGAGAAATATCAGGCTTGAAGGCGGAACTAAAGAGGGTGTGGAAAACAAAGGCCAAGGTGGTTCCAATGGTTTCAGTTTCAGTTTCAGTTTTATTTGATTTGTATACCGCCCTACTCCCGAAGGACTCAGGGCGGTGAACAGCCAACAATAAAATACATAGATACACAAAATTTAAAAACCCAATAAAATCAAATTAAATTATTTGGCCCAGACAAAT